>JAEIFM010000181.1:26897500-27497500 GCA_018901885.1 Zaprionus kolodkinae
ACTAGCAGCTCTGCCTCTCTCTCTCTCTCTCATTCTTTCCCTCTCTCTCTCCCTCTCCCTTCTTTTCTTCATTCCTCCCTCTAGCCAGCCATGCCTCCTTCTCCTTCCAGCAGCTTAGTTTGGAACGTCGCCTAACTAACTAAGCACGCCTGCAACACACTCAGGGACAAAGAAATAGTTCCACACACAGAGAGAGAGAGAGAGAGAGAGAGAGAGAGAGAGAGAGAGAGAGAGAGAGAGAGAGAGAGAGAGAGAGAGAGAGAGAGAGAGAGAGAGAGAGAGAGACACACGTGTTTTTTACAGTCTTCATTTTTTTCGCAAACGGAAATGAACTTTTATTGCCAAGTGTGTGCACAAGCAGAGGGGGAGAGGGAGGGGGAGTGAGTGCGAGTGAGTGCGAGCGAGTGATTTTGTGTGAGTGAAGCTAATTAATGAAATGTGACAAGTGTAGAAGGCAAAAGAAACACAGACTGTACAGCACAGAAGACAGCAGATAATACTACATACACAAACGCCTCCCCTCCCCCCTCAGTTCACCTACGCCACTGCTGCCCTGGCATGGCCGGCGTTGCCAGACCGACGTGCAGAGTTCCAATTAGTGCACTGCAAAATTAACAAACTGCAAAAGTTCTAATGAAATTTTGATTCGCCAAACGTTTTGCGAATAACACTCACACTCGCACTCATACTCACAATCACAGGGTGTAGCAGAGGGAGTCCCAGTTGGATGCCATTCGAAATTTTTCGGAATCCCGTTAGACAAACAATATTTAACTGAGTGGAGGATCGATAGATAAATAATGAAGAACATGCAGTCACAAAGGCAAAAATATTGGCAAACATAAATAATACTTGTACCCGGATATGGATGTCCACCCTCTGTGCACCCTCCCCCCTCCCCCTCCCCCTCACAGCACGTTGCACTAAACGTTTTGTCCGCTTTATCCAACTGCCATCTGCCATATAGCATTGGCATATCCATTTATCCATTTATTTATCTACAACATACGCGATATGCGCGCTTGTTTCTATAACTCATATATAGAGTGTGTGTGTCTGTGTGTTTGTGTGTGTGTGTATTGCCAACATGGCTGCACGGGCGGCCATTTTGTTTAGCCAGCGCTGTCGCTGATTGACTGAGCTTTTGTTCGAATCGCCATTAAACTAATTGATTTGTTTTTCCCCAAAATAAAATATCACTGCATCAATTCAAATGGCAGCGCATTAAAAGTTAAGGCGCCGACTTTAAACATGATTTGACTGCATGAAATAAATATATATAAAATATATATATATATATATCCATATCTAGCTAAATGCGAGTTAAGATAGCAACGGATTAAATTATTCAGTTTGCAGCGCATACGAAAATCCCTTTGGCAATTCAATCCACAAGTATTTTTTCTCTGTGTGTACCAGGTGTGTGTTTTCTAGTCGAATTTCATTGAATGCAATGCGCCCTTTATGCGCTCTCTCTTTCTCTCTCCCTCTCTTTCTCGCTCTGCTGCAGCGCATTGCGATGCGAAGTTGCATAAGCCAAAGGCAGCTCTCGCATTATCAACTGCTGTCAAAGCAGACAACCACAAAGGCGGCGATACCAAAAAAAAAAAAGGGGGGGGAGATATAGAAGGAGCGTGTGGAACCGGACCTGGTCAAGGCATATTGGGGGATAGATAGAAAGGCAGCTGCAAGAAAGCTCATGAGAGCATGAAATTAATTTAAAGTTTTCGATAAATCTAACGTCTTTAGTTTTATTTTATACTGGTATATAAAATTCCTAGAAAATAATACAGATAAAGAGCTACACCAAGAGTTTACTAAATTGATCTTAAGCAATATATAATATATAGAGAGCAAGCTGCATCTATAACTTACACCAAGATATACTTAGCAATTTAAGAGCTTGCAAGTAGAAGAGAACTTTATGCGCTACTCCTAATATTACAGGGTATTTTTAGCAGCAAAATGAGGCAACTCCTAGCTCAGACAGTACCCACAGATCAGCTACAAACGCCTAGACAGTGGGGTTACGCTGGTACAGCTATTCGTCTGTATGAACAGCAATATCTCAGCGATAAGAAGAGCTGATGCTATCAAATTTGCTGACAATATGTCGCTGGAGCTGCTTCACATTTTAAGTAGGGTATCTAGTGCGGGGCTGCACTCAGCATTTGCTAACTTGTTATTATAATAAAACGTTATTTAATTTTAACTCTCCCCTACAATTTACTCACTTAACCCGCTGCTTCGCGTAAGGGTATTCCACGCATGAACATATTTCCCTTCTTTCATTTTATGACACATAATTATAGTACTCTCGGCGAGAGTATAAATTTAAGCTCTCGCTCGCTCTCTCCCTCCCTCACTCCCCTCCTCTTTCTCTGAAGTACTTATTCTCCTCTCTTCTCTCTCTCTCTCTCCCCATTTGCTTGCAGTTCATATAACACATGCGGGTTAGTAAATATCGCAGTGGATTGCGAGCATATGTGTGCGTTATGTATGTGTGTGTGTGCGGGAGGGGGGGGGGAGCAGGGATCAGTGCTACAAAACGCCCCAAAACAAGAACAACAAGAAGAACAACAACAACTTAAGCCGCATGCAATAAAACTTAATATGTTTTGTATTTAAATTTATGAAAAAGCAGCAAAGGAACAAAGGCTGCTTAAGCCGGCAACATGCGCATAATTGTCGCCAGCGCTGACAGACTGCTTTCCCTGTTCGACCTCCCCCTTTGACCCCTCTTTTCCCTACTTCCTCCCTGCCCTTTGCCCACCCCAACTTCCTGCAGTGCTCACGCTCGCCCGCTCTCAATCTGCACGTGCTGGTCAGCAAAGTGTGTGTGGAGGGGTGGCAACACTGGCACAGTGAGTGCAGATTAAGTACTTGGCATACCCTAACTGCTACAGGGTATGCGCACAGTGTTGCACAGTGTGGCAAAGCAAAGATTTCTATCCAATTCTATATTTTTATTTGATATCCATGTTATCTATATATATTTCTTTCCTTTTGCACACTATTTTTTATATACCGTCGCTTTCCAACACTGCTGCCGACTAATGAATATGCACGCTTTCCAACACTGCTGCCGACTAATGAATAGTTAAGCTGCTTTAGCAAAGACTACGTGCTCGCTACGTGCTGCGACTGCGGCCAGCGGGGCGTATGCGCAATAATAATTACGTATACGCGCTGTATTGCATCGCTTCGCCTTTCGCTATGGCAACTGGAAATATATATGTATGTACGGGGACGCTTTAAAGATGCAACCACGCCCCCTCTTTTTTTTTGAAGACTGTAGATCCCTGCTAAGGGGGGTTGGCAGATCATGGAGGAGTACAGCGAGCTGGAGCTCTCGCTGGGATTATGCTAGCTGAAATAACTGTTAATGCGTATCTGCCTCCCGCTCTCTCCCTCTCTCTCTCTCAGCCTGCCTGCTCCCACATGTGCGAGCTGATTCACACACATTTGTCAAGATGGTTTATTGCTGAGCACATGAGAGAGAGAGGGAGAGAGAGAGAGGGAGGGAGGGCACTGGAGTGGGGCTGCATGGCAAGGTAACGTTACCGGCTAAGTACAACAAGGCGCAATGGCAATAAAAATATGGCCTCAACAGGATTAATACATTATTTCCGCTTTTGCATTGCAGCGCAGGAGAGGCAGAGAGAGGCGAGAGGAGGAGCAGGAGGCAAAGGAGGAACAGAGGGAGCAGGGAGAGTAGGAGGAGGAGCAGGAAAGGCAGGAGGAACAGGAGGAGGAACAGGAGGAGGAGCAGGAGGAACTGGAGGAACAGGAGGCACAGGAGGAGCAGGAGGAACAGCAGGGACAGGAGAAACAGTAGGAGGAGCGGAAGGAACTGGAGGAACAGGAGGAACTTTAGGCACAGGAGAAACAGGAGGAGGACCTGGAACAGAAGGAACAGGAGGCGGAGGTGGAACGGGTGGAGTACCTAGAGGAGAAGGCGTAGCTGGACGGGAGCAGGTGAAGCCACAAAAAGGCAGCTGTATGTGTGTGTGTCTGTGTGAGGACTTCGACTGCGACAACTGCAAATCCTCTGCTCAGGCATTTGTTGCCATTTGTTGTTGCTCTTTTGGGTTGTTGCTGTTGTTGTTGCTGATGTTGTTTTGCGCTTTTATGATTATTGTAGTGGCACACTTGGCATCGTCCTCGCCAGTGTTGTCCCTGTTCCTGCTGTTGTTGCTGTTGTTGCTGCTGCTGTTGTTGCTGCTGCTGTTGTTGCTGTTGCTGTTGTTGCTGCTGTTGTTGCTGTTGCTGCTGTTGTTGTTGCCGGCACTTATGCTTATGTTTTGGGCTCTTATGGCTCTCGCTGTCGTTGCCGCCGCAGTTGTTGTCTTTGAAGTGCACTTTGCTGTTTCATTTCATTCACTATACAACACACACACACACACACACACATATATATCATATATATATGCATGTTATATGTATATTTGTTAAGCATATTTTTATTTACATATACATACATATGTGCGGCCAGCTTATCTGATACCCTGTAAGGGCGCTCAAAGTGAGTTACTGCGCTGCAAGCCCAAAGGAATTCACTGGGAGTTAGATGAGCTCTCTCTTGCTCTCTTACTCTACAGCTAACCCTCTCTATATCTTTCTCTCTTTCTTCCTCTCTTCCCCTGCTTCTCCCCTACCCCCTCTCTGCCCATGCAGCTACTCTAACCCACTGCCTAAAGGGTATTTCGACTTTTCGCTTGACACGCAAAAACTTTTCTCTACGCTTCTTCTTTTTTTTGTTGCCCTCTCTCAGCTGGAAAGAGAGAGAGAGAGGGGAAGAGACCGAGTGAATATGCTGACCACAGGCTACACGTGTAACTAGTCGGTACTAACAAGCCACTTCACACCCACACACCCACACACACACACACTCACACACACACAAAGGCATGCAAAGCCGAACAAGTACATATCAATTTGTTGCTGTCATTTGTGACGTGATTCTCGAGAGTCCTCGGGCCGGACAAAAGGACTAAGCCCACTCATTAGGCTGGCCGAGTAATGGCTGGCACACGCACACCACAACACACACACACACACACACACTGACACACACACATATTAAATGCGACTTGCAGCTTACTTTAAATACGCTAATTGCTTGTTTATTTGTTTTAAGCACAAAACTCGTCGAGGCGAATGAAATTTCAACATGCTTTTCTTGCGCTATCTTCCTCTCTCTCTACCCCTCTCCCTCTCTCTCTCTCTCTCTCTGTCTCTCATGCTGTCTCTGTCTCTGGCCATTCATTCACTTGGCCTCCATAATAAAACAATAAACTGCAACAATAGCAATTAAAAATCGCTGAAAGCGGATGTCCTGATAAAGTTGCCAGACCCCAGTGACGGCCACACTTTATCCCCTCTTGTCCCTTCCCTTCTGCCTTTCCCCTTCCCCCACGGCTTCTGGCCAACTTAGCCAGCTAGTCAGCCGGCTGAGCATGCCTCATTTCGCCCGGCTTTCGTCCTTGGCTTTGTCCTGCCATTGTTGTAATTATGCATTATGCCTTGTTGGCTTTGCGACCATTTTCGCATCCTTTTTGGCCGCCTTCGTTTGTGCAGTGCCAGTGGTGGTGGGAGAGGGGTAGGAAGGCGGAGAGAGGGGCTATCACTGCCTTTTCATTCTTCAGCAGCTCGACATTCTGGCGCCCACAAGGGTCTGTTTTTGATACATCTGTCTATGTCCATGTCTATGTGCTAGGTCTAGTCTACCCTACCTTACTCTACACTGCTTTACTACTTCTTTACCATATCCAGCCCTACCCAATCCTACTCCATACTCTACCAGTCTCTTTACCACTGTACGCTACCCGAGATCACTCTTCGTTACTCGATCATAACCAAACCGTAAGGTAAGGTACTCCATATACTTCGCAACCCTTCACTTCTGTGGAGTACTTAACCTTACTCTCCCGTCTTGAAGGTTTCTCTTCCTTACACAGGTTTTCCCTGCCCTTCCCTACCCTACTCTTCCCTACCCTACTCTTCCCTAGACTACTCTACCCTAGACTTCTCTACTCTAGACTACTCTACACTATCCAAGACTAGGTTACTCTAGGTTACTCTACTCTGCCCTAGACTACTCTACTCTTCCTACATTCAATCTACACCATATCCTATGATACTCTAGACTACTCTACCATTTACTATCCTACCCTATGCTACTCCTTTCTTAGTCTACTCTAGACTACTCTACCCTAGGCTACTCCACCCTAGACCTATCTACCCTAAGCTACTTTACTCTAGACTACTTTACCCTATTCTACTTTACTCTAGACTAACGTATCCTTCTCCACTCTACCATAGACTACTCTACTCTATTCTAGACTACCCTACTCTACCCTAGACTCTTCTACCCTATGCTACTCTAACCTACTCTACTCTAACCCACTCTACTCTTATCCAGCCCACTCTACTCTACCCTATGGTGCTCTATGCTACCTTCCTCTTAACCTGTATTACTCTACTCTAATTTACCTCCCTCTGCCCCACTACCCTACCTTCTCTACCTGTACCTTCGGCCTGCTTAAGCCATTTGACTTTCAGATTACGCATTTTACAATTCTCATTCGCATTCCGAATTTGACATTTGGCATTAAACATTTTGCAGTTTGTCATTTGCCGCTGCTGCTGCCGCTTGCATTTTGCATGCCTGGTGGTTCGACTGGCTGCCTCGGAGTGTACTGTACCAGCGGGGCGGAGGGGGAGGGGAGGGGAGGGGAGGGGTAGGCAACACAAATTGATTTGGTTCGGCGACTCTTGCTGCATAGACAGATATAGCATATTGTACATGTGTATCTATCCATCTCTATATGCATGTGTGTGCATGTGTGTGTGTGTATGTGTGTGTGTGTGTCCGTGTGTGTGTGTATGTGTGTATGTGTGTGTGTATATACATATAAATCAAAACAGCTGCCTCGACTCGGCTGGCCAGACATATGCAAATTGGCAGCTTGTTTGCACGCACACACACACACTCACACACACACTCACACACACACGCACACACACACACACACACAGGCACAGCCTGCTTTATCGCACTGCAGTCAATAAAATCGGAGCAATCATGTTGCTTGTCTGATTGTCTCTCTCCCCCTCTCCCTCTCTCTCTCTCTCTCTCTCTCTCTTTCTCTATGTGCACTGGTATTTGTTTATAATAAAGCGCAGCAGTGTGTTAAACAATTACATTAGACAGAGACATGGGGAGGGGGAGGAGCAGGGGGGGTAGAGACTTGGCAGTCCGATGCCAATTTAATTGACAGTTATGAAGATTGCCAAACACACAATTATAACACTCGCACACACACACTCGCACACGCACATCTGCTGGCTATCTGCCCACATCGATCTGTATCTGAGAGACCACAAAATGGCTGCAGTCACAATTCACACGCACACACACACACACAGACACACAAGCACACAACTGCACGTCCACTCATATTATTAACATGTTAATCCGCATGTAATGAGCACAAGGATAACTCATCCTGATGCCTTGTTTATGGCCACAGAGAGAGTGTGATAGAGAGAGAGACTGGGAGAGACAGAGATAGAGAGAGAGAGAGAAGCAGAGCAGAGAAGCGCGTGCATATGCTTAGAAATCGCACAACAATCGATAGTATCGATAGTTCAATTCTAGTAATACTTCAACTGCTTCTCTATAAAACATAGATAGTTTTCTGGCGCTTTACAACACTGTTCTATATGGTTTTGCCTGTGATAGTTAATTAAAACAATATGCGCTGTTATCGATAGTATCGATATAAATATCGCACTGCTTTAAGCACAGCTAAGGCACACGCTGTTGTTCTACTTGCTCTTATGCGACTGTGAATTGGCCATATTGTGAATGAGTGCAGGGGAGACAGCGAGAAAAAAAGAGAGAGGGAGAGATAGAGTGAGCGAGTGCGACAGCTTTTCGAGTTTATCGAAATTCCAGTGAAATTCTGCTGGCATCAAACTGTCTGTCTGTTCTTATCAAATTGAATTAATGCGGCATATATCACAGAATCATAACACACACAAACACATACACTGATACACTTACACACACACTGATACACTCACACACACTCACACACACACACTGATACACTCTCACACACAACCGGCGACTCGTCTCGCCGCCGCCTGCCAATCAAACCGCAGTTCGCAGTGCGTCGTCTTCCCTCTCTCGCTCTCTCTCTCTCATCTTGCTCGCAGTTAAGAAACAATTCAGCCCATGTTGGTCAGCCCTCTACCTCCTTGCCCCTCTTTCCCCGGTAACCTAGCTCCCCCCCTCCCCCTGTGGTAGCCCCTTTTCAGAACTGTTGTTCACACATCAAATTAGTTCTATTTGCGGCTGCTCTGGCAGCTTTTAATGTGCGGCCAGCCTGGCGCTCTCTCTCTCTCGCTCATTCACTCGCTACCCTCTCACTCACACTCACTGCTTGTGTGTGTGTGTGTGTGTGTGTGTGCATTGGCCATATTGCTGGCCACAGATCGAGAATACGCCAAAGCAATGCAAACATAATGAAGTTGTCAGCACACAAAACAACTCAAAATAATTTTCATTTGATTTGATTTTGATTGCGTTTTATATTAACACTGTCCATACACACACACACACACACACCACACACACACACATGTGCTCAGTTTCTGTACTGTCCCCCCTCTGCCACGCCTCTGCTCATACAGAGTCCACTCCGCATTCGTTTTAGCATTTGTCAGATGATTGACAACTCAATGTTGGATTTCACCAACTGCCGCTAGCCAAAAGCTGTTGACCTGCTTATGCTGCGAGCCAGCAACAACAGCAGCAGCAACAACAACAACAACAACAGCAGCAGCAACAGCAGCAACAGCAGCAGCAACAGCAACATCAGCAGCAACAACAGCACGAAAAGTTTGCATCGTTTGCATTCTGTAAACATTTCCATGCGGTGAGACTTATGAAGTGCTGTCATTAACAAAGAAAAATTTGAGAGAGCAGCAGCATAAACGACTCAATGATACCCTAGCTGAGTAGGGGAATGTGTGTGAGAGATAGAGGAAGAAAAACGTAGGAGCTTAGTCGCTTTGTCACTCCTAGAGATAGAGTAGGAATTCAACAAAGTGTAAAAAGTCCTAGCTAGGACTAAGAGAGACGGAGCAGGATAGCTAGGAAAAGAGAGTGTGGAAGACTGAAGAAGAGACTTTAGATCTTACAGTGAAAGAAGAGAGTGAAGAAGGGGGAGGGAAAGGGCGAGAGAAAGAGAGGTATAAGCTTTGCTTCTTCAGGAGATAGACGAAGAGTTAGAAGTCCTAGCTAGGACAGGGTAAGATTGCGAGCACATCTAGAAAGAGAGAGTGTGAGCAACTGAAGAAGGGATTGTAAGTATTGGAGAGAGATAGGGAAAGAAACAGAGAGAAAGAGAAGAAGACAGAGAAAGAGAGAGAGAGAGGGAGAGAGAGGGAGATAGAGATAAAAAGAGAGAGAGGGAGTGAGAGACAGAAACGAATACAGAAATAAATCCAAGCGAACTAATCCAAACAATTTTCCCCACACACACCCAGCCCTCCTTGGGCTATCTACCCTTCCCCGTATGACCTTGACACAGTAACCCCATATGCGTGGCTGGCTGCAGGGTATGGCAATGCTGGCAAAATAATGAGAAATATTCGACGCGAATGCCGGAGGAGACACGAGACAGGAGACACGAAATGCGGGTGCCAACGAAATGTTAAATGTGCAATCGGCTACGCTCCGTGACGCCTGTCGCATGCCACAGCTAACACAAACACACACACACAGAGAGAGACACATCACACACACACACACACACACACCTCGGATAGACAGGCAACCCGCATGTGTCAATATATTTTGTGATATTTACTCAAATTTCGTGCAACAAGGACGCACAGGGTCGAGATGGGGACGGATATGGGGCTAAGCCAATGAACCAAATTAGAATTTGTGGACGGGTCAGTGTCGCTGACCTGGAAGATGTGTGCATATCACACACACACACACTCGCACGCACACACAAACACACGTGCAGGAGAATAAATCGAAAGCAGATTGCAAAAATCAAAGTCAACAACAATCAACGCCAATCGAAGGCGAAGCGTGTGAACTGCAAAAAAAAAAGAAGAATCAACTCAAGTCGAAGCGACCTCAACATCAGAATACATCATAAAACACACACACACACACACATGTCAGTACTCTGTGTGTGTGTGTGTGTGTGTGTGAGGAGAATGCATGCATGCATCGCTCGCAGACATTGTTGACCATCCTCAACGACATCATCATCATCTTCAGCCTTGTACTCGTCTCCTACTACGTATAAGTTAGATTGATAGACAGATTGTTATAGAAAGATTGCAAGACGACAGAGTGCTCCTCCTCCTCCCCCCTCCCCCTCTCTGAGAGGGTAGAAAATAGACAAGATAAGACAGCATTATGAGATTTGCCCGATAGGCACGTACATATATAATATATAACGCAGTTAGGGTTCGATATGCAAGCACAGGGTGTACTAAGGTTTTTCGGGTACTCATTCTTATTCACTTGCCAAGCAACTGGCAGTTGGCAGTTGGCGTATTCAGTTTGCCACAAGCTGAATGCGAACTAAATGAATAACACAGCATGACACAACGCCAACAAAAACACAGCAAAACAGGCAGGACAAATCAGGTATGGCCTATCAGTTGCTCTATAAATGGATTATTATTATAGAATATACTTGTGGCATGTCTCTGAAATTTTGTCAGACTGTGCACATCGTATTCATGCACAAGTTCAGCAAGTTTCATGTGGATAGCTCTGAGAACAGACGAAATATGCACGAAATACCATCTATCTGACAGTCAAGGGTGACAACCCTACGCGGTCTGGCAAGGGTATAGACACATCTGGCAACGCTGCTGACGTTGGCACACTTAAAGTTCATAAAAAAGTCAAATTAATTCAAATTGCAATGCAAACGAAACTCGCATACAGCTGGCGGGAGGGAGAAAGAGAGAGAGAGAGAGAGAGAGACAGGGAGCTGCATGTGTGTGGCTGCACACACACACACACACACACACACTGTAGTGTGCTTAACGCGCTGCTGTTGTTGTTGTTGTCGCTTAACTTATTTCATTAGCTCCTAAATGTATGCAATTTGACATTTTTAATTTAACTTTCTCTTTCGCGCCAACCTTGCACGACGTCACACTGTGTGTGTGTGTGGGAGGTGTGTGTAGGTGTGTGTGTGTGTGTGTGTGTGTCGCTGCAGGTGCACACAGTGCGAGGTCACAAACATAAAGTGTGAATACATTAGCCTGGCTTACAACTTTTACAGAGCCCAAACGAGATCTTACAAGTCCTCATAAACTGTGTTGAGCTCAGTCGAGATTACAGGGTATTCCAGGGACTTTACTCTCTCTGTGTGTGTGTGTGTGTGTGTGTGCCTTACGATGATGAATTGGTTAGCATGTTGCTTTAGCAAAACAATGCCAAAACTTTGCCAATATGTCAACTTGTTACCCTCCCAAACAGCAGCAACAGCTTCTTCCAGCTATAAATCGTAATCTATAAATATAATCAGAGCAGCTAGAGATTTCCCAAAATTGATCTATAGTTTATTGTATTAAGGCACTCTCTCTCTATATATATAATATATATATTTGTATATAAGTTCTTGCAGCCTGTTGCAGTTTCAAATTTGCCAGCGAAGGAAGAAAGTGGGAATTGCATTATCGAAACAATTGCAACGAGTCGAGTTGCAGCAAATTCAGAGCATGTTTCTATAAACATGTCAATTTTTGCCAGGCAGAGAGAGAGAGAGAAGGAGATAGAGAGAGAGAGACAGAGAGAGGTATAGAAAATCGCATTATTAAATGAGTTGAGCTGCTGCTGCTGCTGCTGCAGGGGCTGCAGGCGTGAAGTTGTTGGGATTATCATTTGCTCGCTGAAGTTTTTATTTACCTTTCAGCATAATCCTCTTCAGTCTGCCCCCCCTCTGAAACCCCCCCTTGGCAGCTACGCCTCTGTGTACGATATATACTATATGTGTGGAGTGTACGTGCAGGCGTTGTTTCTCAGCTCGCTGCTGCTGCTGCTGATGAGTTTGCGGCATTGCGTGCCTGTCGCCTCTCACCTGACACACCCTGTGCCACCCGATAGCTGGCTATATAATTTCGCCATTTTTATAGTGCACCTCTGGCTCAATGGCACTCGCTGCACACACACACATACACACACACCTGCACACACACACGTGTCGATGAAGTTTTGTGCTGACAACGCGCGCGCATTTTGTTTTGTCTCAAGCAACAACACGATGGGGAAGTAGAGAGGCTGCTGCCGGTAGCTGAGGTGGCTGAGCTGGCTGAGGTGGCATGCGGCATGTGGCACTTGCACACTTGCCACTTGAGTGAGTAGTCAGCGCCGCTCAAGTGTCGCCGCATCGGCAGCCGCATTCAAGCGCGCAAATTTCGCAACAGTTCGACGCAGTCCCAGCCCCGCCACGCCCCGTGCGCCCCTTTCGCAGTTCAATTTGCATATCGCAAATGCAGAGGAACTGCAGGGTAGCGCAGGGTAGTCGGCAGTCGAGTGTACAACTACGCGACAGGTTTATCTTTGAAAATTCTAGCCGAGTCTCTGCCTGCAAGTGTTGCCCTACTTAAGTTTATTAAATTATATATGTGTATTCTTTTTCGATTTACGCAGGCGTCAGGAGGCGTGGCTGCATTTGAATAGATAGTTCACCTACGCGCATTAATTAGCTACATTGTGCCTCAATATGGTCACCCTAACTCGCCTATACTTCAAAATCTAGCTGTTCGTACAGACAGTCGAGCGCAGAGGGCTACACAAACTTTGGGGAAACTTTATTGCACATCAAGTAATTTCCATGGCAATTTAGACTTTGGAAAATTTGCTTCTTTTTCTGCGTATTTGGAATATAAATTTATGCCAGCCAGTGTTGAAAAAGGACTTCACATAGTGCAGCAAATTTCTTGGCAATTTCTTCCTCGTCACACACTCTCGCACACACACACAGCCTGGCCAAGGACACGCGCGTTCAATTTTCAATACAATTGCCAATTGCAGTTAAACTTCTGCGTTTGATTGACGTCCATGGAGGAGCCGGAGGAGGAGGACAGAGAGAGAGAGAGAGAGAGAGAGATAGAGAGAGGAATGACGACAGCCGAGGAAATCCAATGTCTGCCTGCAACGTGGGGCTGCTGCTTATGCTGCTGATTTTGGTTTTGCCTGTTGACGTTGATGTGACACATCTGTATATACCCTAACGTGTGAGTGTGTGTGTGTGTGTGTCTCTCTGTGTGTGTGTGTGTGTGTGCGCTTGTGGTGTGTTGTGCACACACAATCACTGGAAATGACATTTAAATAGCTTGAGGCCGGAGCCTTTTAATGCTGACGCTAACATGTGGCCAACAACAACGCAACAATTGGTGGATCGAAATGAATGGACAACGTAATCGACTTGTAGATACTCCTTAAACAACGAACAATGTGTGCGCTAATAAAGGTAAGACGTAATTAGAAAAAGCGCAATTGAAGAAGAGTTACGACATAGCTGAGTCACTTTGCAAAGGGATTAGACAACGGAGGGGGCTGAGATTGGTAGAGAAGCAGTTGAAGAGGCAGAGGGAGAGACAGACAGAGGGAGAGGCAGAAAGACAGGCAGACAGACAAAAAGACAGACAGACAGATAGACAGAGGCAGGGAGACAGACAGGTGGACGGAGAGACAGATATAGGAGCTGAAAGATGAGCAGACATACAGCTAGAGAGATAGATACGAGATAGGCAGAAAAATAGATAGACAGGCAGATAGACAGACAGACAGACAGACAGACAGACAGACAGACAGACAGACAGCAGACAGACAGACAGAGAGACAGATAGACAGACAGACAGACAGATAGACAGTCAGATAGACAGACAGACAGACAGACAGATAGACAGGCAGACAGACAAATAGGCAGACAGACAGACAAACAGATGAGCAGATAGGCAGACAGGCAAATAGACAAACAGACAGAACGAAGAGATGGACAAAGATACGATCAGACAGAGAGATAGACAGCACAGATACTTGTAGATAGGCAGTTGAGCAGACAAACAGGCAGAAAGACGGAAAGATGAATATAATATATACACTTCATATTTAAATATCTATATATTTCTCTTCCTCTAGTCCTTCCATTCTTTCCCTACTCTCTCTCCCCCTGCTTTGCTTCTGCTCAATATTTTCTAAAGAACTTCAAACTCTGCCTGCAGTCAAATCAAATTGACAAATTGCGTATACGCCTGTGGTACACCTGGTTGGGCTTAGGGCAGTAGGCAGCCCCGTAGGCTGCACTCGACTTGCAGCAGAGATATGAGTAAAGGGGGAGAGGGGAGAGGCAGGAGCAGGCATTGTGCTGCTCATTAAAGTTGCCCAAAAAAAAAAAAAAATCCTGTAAGGCTGCATGCGAGTGAGATTTAAAATCAAATTAAATGCTTGTTGACATGCCACATGGATAGGAGATCGTACTTTCCCTTCTCTACTGCTCTTCTCTCTTACCTTCTCTTCGTATACCTTACCTTACTTTCTGCTCTTCTCTCTCTCCTGGCTTGGCATTGAATGTCCTTGCTGGGAATGCGGTGCTGTTGCTGCACATGAAGTGTGTGTCCTGTAATAAATATTTCTCAGAACTTTGCTTAGCTCTCGCTCTCTCTCCCTCCTTCTCTTTCTCTCTCTCTCTCTCTCTCTCGCACTCTCTGTGGGTAGCAGCTCATGTGTAGCGATAAAATGTATCTAATTTAAGATGTTTTTGCCGCCCGAGCGACTGACAAACCCCCCTCCGCCTACCTGCTTCCTCCAGCCTCCTCTGCCGTGTGAGGCAGTAAACATTTTCAATTTGACAAAACTTTTTACCTTTGACCGCAAGCAGGGGCGCAGGCAGGGGGGCTGTGTGGGCGTGGTCTCCAAGCTGTGACAATGTGAGGTCAATGCGGCAAGCGACTGACAGACAGTCACACACACAGACACACACACATAGGGGCAGAGGCTGAGGCTGTGAGAGCAAAAGCAAATTTTCAAATTGCAGCAGCAGTTTTTGGACATTGCGCATACGCCGCATTGGCCAGCCTCAGTCGCAGTCTCTCTCCTGCTCTCTCCTTCTCTTTCTCTGTCTGTCTCTTTCCCTGCCTATGTGTGTGTGTGTGTTTCGTCAAGTATGAAATTGTTGTGTTCACACTAAACTTAAGTAACTGAATTAAAATGCGGCTAATAGAGAAGCTGCAAACAAATGACAACGCAACAAAGGCAGCAGGCAGGAGAAGGAGGGAGGAAGGGGGGCAACTTAGCAGCTTAGTTGACAACTTTAAGCTCACAAGCGTGTGTGTGTGTGATGTGTGTGTGTGTGTGTGTTGTGTGTGTGCCTGCTAATGGTCAGGCCCAAAAACTGTAGCTGCCTTCGGTGTCTGCATGGCACTTAGCCTGGCACTCTGCATTGCCGGGCGATGTCCTTAAAGGACTCGAGCACAAAGCCAAGACATATGACAGCCACACCGCAGCAGCAGCAGCAGCCAGAGGACTCTGCTACAAAAACCTTCTCTCTCTGTGTGTGTGTGTGTGTGTGTAGGTCAGTATGCTGCCCAATGTGTGGGTGAGGTCAGAGCGAGAACTCGTTGGGAATTACAAGGAAAGCGAGGCGAACGAAGCCTGCTGCGCTGCACTTGACATTTCTCTCACTCAACTTTGATTGCAATTTGTCATTAGCTAAACGCGCGAGAGAGGGAGAGCAAGAGTGAGCGAGAGAGAGCGGGAGAGGGATAGCAGGAAGTGCAGCTGGAATGGGAGTTGGAACTGGAGCTGGGACATCAGCAGGATGCGGAAACTTTTGTCGCCATTGTTGAAAAGTTTTGCAATCGCCTGTGCCTCATAAACTTTATGCACATGCATGCAGAGCAGCGCACAGGGAGAGAGAGTGAGAGGGCAGAGAGAGAGAGCGAGAGAGAGAGAGAGAGAGAGAGAGAGAGAGAGCAGCGCATACATCTCATAATATGCGAACTGGGGCTCCTCCGCCTCATAAATGAAAGTTATGCCGTGGCCACAAAATGAACGTCTTGAGAGTTGAGCAGCGCGAGAAAGAAAGCAAGAAGCAAGCAGAGAGAGAGAGAGAGAGGGAAGAGGGAAGAGGGAATGAAAGAGGCAGAGACGCGCCCAAGTTAATGGGCCTTCAGTTCTTTCGCATACGAGATTGGAATTGCGATTGCGATTGGAACTGTGATGGGGATGTGGAACTGGCAAAGGCTGCGGGATTGAGCTGAGACTAGGACTATAGCCTGTCGTTACTAATTATTAACTGGCAGTAGCTATGACCACAACACACACTCCAACACACACACACACACACCGCAACGCAGAGCAGCAATAATCCGCTCAGTCTGAGGCTCAGCTGGCAAATGAAATTGAAGGGCCGCAGCAAATATTTTAAGCTAATTTTCTTATTTTCACTTAATTTGCAGCCGTAAGAAGCTTACGCCCCGCACACACGCATACCACATGCCACACACACACACACACACACACACGCACACTCAGGCACTTGTTAACTGTCAAGTGCGTTGACGTGGCCCGAAAGTCTTCGCCTTCGCCTTCGCCTTTGCCAGTTAGACTAATAATAAAAACTTAATACGGTAATCCACTTATGCCGCACTAACCCCTGCCTTCCCCTACCCTCCCCCCTCTCCACCCCTGCCCTGCCTGCTACACTAACCCGCGCACAGTGGAGCAAAAATTAGAGTTGAGCTTAAACTACTTTGAGGCAGTTCCAAAAAGACATCAAAAAAGGCTGCCTTAGCAGGGATATTACGCATTTGTAGCTGAACTAAGGCGAACATTTTACTAGTTCCGTTTGTAGTTCCAGTTCATGTCCCAGTTCCACTGTGCTTGAGAACTTCACCAAGTTCCCCGAGACTACACAAAATTTGTTTTTACTGCAAATGGTTCCGCGTCTGGTTCCGTTTGTAGTTCTAGTTCCGTTTTCAGTTATTTCTTGAAGATTTCGAGCTACTTTCGCACCACTGTGCAGCCTGTGGGATGGGGGGGGGGGGGTATCAGAGGCTGTGGCAAAAAGGGCAGCAAAGTGAAGAGAAACCAAAGTCTTGTGGTGCGCTCATTTTTCGTGTTGCCAACTTAACACTTTTGCTTAGCACACACACGCAAATAAATTATGATGTGCGAGTGTGTGTGTGTGTGCGTGTGTGTGTGTGTGTGTGTGTGTGCGACTCAACGAGCAGCAAAAGCAAACACTTGGGTCTGGGAGAGTAAAACCAAAAGAGAAGAGGCAAAAAAAAATGAACTATAAAGTGTTTGAATGCCAAAACCGTTGACTTTACCTCGCCGCAGCAATTCAATTTAACAGGCAAAGAGACGGAAAACTTGGCTCAAAGGCAAAGGCAGATAAACAGAGAAAGAGAGAGAGAGAAAGACAATGAGAGAGAGAGCGACTATTTGCCATAGAAAATTGCAAAAATGTGCTTTAGCATATCGAAGCTATACATACTTCTGCCTGTATAGAACTTTATAATTGCCAAGAGTTCAGAGTTGATAATTGAAAAATACGTGGAAAAATACTGGCAAAATCTATGAAGAAACGAGCGAAACACATGTTAATTGCGTCGTAATTAATTCGAATTTGCGTCCTGCTTAGCTCTCTCAGCTCATCAGCTTAACAATTGTCGTTGCTTTTGTTAATTTTCTTCCACTTTTTTTTTGTTTGCCAGCTGAGAAAATTGTTTGCTTTTCATTTGCTTTGCCGGTTCCTCTTTCATCTGCCGCTGCCTCTGCCTCTGTCCGGCAAAAGTCAACGCGTTCGCGGCTCTGGAATGCAAATGGGCCGCCAGCCTCCTCAATTTGCATGGATCGCGTAGTGCGCTTTGTGGCGGCTGTTGTTGTTGTTGTTGTCCTCTCAGCCGGGCCTGTCGCAGCAGCGATAAGAATAAGCTGCCGTTTAGCTGGCAGAAAAAAAAAAGAAAAGTTGCCAGCGCTTTTCGGCTATATCGCCTTTCAATTAGTTTATTAACCCAGCCCAGCTGCTTATCGGCCCAGCAGAAGCTGCTCTGAGTGTATATATGTATGTATGCATAAATATATATATATGTATATATATATATATAAGTTGTATGTGTGTGTGTATAAGCAGCGATTTGCAGCAGAGCTCAGCTGGCAAAGTAGTTTGCAGAAAAAAGTGTTGCCTACTTTTGCGCGCCGGCTGGAAATGCAGACGCCATTAAAAATAATTGTAGCATACTTTTATGCGTTATTTTTTATTCCCTCCTTCATATGCAATTTACTTGACCATTCGCAGGCGGCCATTTTGACTCGAGAGAGCGAGAGAGAGAGAGAGCGCGAGCACATTCCACGCAGACTTCTTGGCAAAATTCGTACTTGATTTTTTTTTTCTTTTCTTTAATTTTTTCTTAGGCAACATTTTTAGCACTGGCTTAGTTGCCGCAACAATGTTAGCTTGCCGCAGCAATCACCTTGTTGCCCCTCCCTCAACCCGTACGCCCCTGTCTCTGCCGCTCCCCCCCTCTCGTATCACTCTGTGCCAGGCAACAGTTTCGCATTCGGCACGCGCCGTTGGGCTGCTGCTCATTTGGAGCAGCGCCAAAAAGCGTTGGCAGCGTAATTTCATTTGCCGCCCCACTCTCTCTCTCTCCTCCCCCTCTAGCCACACACTCCCTTGACCAACACACACACACACACACAATAGACACACACACACTCGTTCGCTAAGCGGGAATGCCCAAAGTGCAACCAAATGACCTTTTTAATTCGCGGCCATGCACTTTTCGCACAGTTTCTACCTGTGTCCCGACGGGTCGTCGCTTTGTTGCCCTCTCCCTCTCCCTCTCTCGTTCTCTGCAGCTGTCTCTTTCTGTCTCTGGCGCTTTGGCTGTTAAATGAAATTTGCTGCTTTTGGCGCAAAAGAAAGTTGCAAAGATTTTTAAGCGTGTCGCGTGTTTTTTCCCTTTTTTTTGCTGTTGTTTGTCTTTTTACCTGTCTCGTTGCTGTCTCTCCCCCTCTTCCTCTCTTTCTCTCTCTCTCTCTCTCTCTCTCTCCATCTCTTTTTGCTGGCTGTGTGTGTGTGCGTTGTGTAAATGTGTTAATGCGCTTGCCGCGCTGCATTACGTGACACTTGCCCAGCGGCTCTCTGCCTCTCCCTCTCTCTCCCTCTCCCTCTCTCTCTCCCACTCGTGCCTGCAAATGAAGTCTGCCCGCTGACTCCATTTGTGTTCGTGTGTGTGTGTGTGTGTGCGTTGAGGTCTATGTGTGTGTGCTAAAATCAGCTTAAGCATTAGTGCAGCTTGGCTGCTGCTCCTGGCCAGTTCCAGCAATGTCCCAGCACGCTCTCCCTCTTTCCCTGCCTCTCTTTCTCTCTCTCTCTCTCTCGCTCCTCCTCCTCTGTCGCTGTCTCTTTTCGTCTTTGTGGCTAAGGTCAAATCCATTTGACTCACTAGCAAATTGCTGCACCATACTCCAGCGACGTCGTTATACCTGACCAACAACAAACACACACACAGCTCTCCCTCTCTCTGTCTCTCTCTTCTCCTATGTCTCTCTCTCTCTCTCTTCCTGCAGCCTGTGCGCTACGCTGAGAAATTAGTGCAAAAAGTGCAGACGCTGCGTTTAAAAATTTTAATGGTTTTGGCTGCACGTTCCATTTCTTTAGCTGGCCACGGGGAAAAGAAATCGATTTTAGATGCGTTTTATATGAAATCTGATAGGGAGTATAGATAGGACGGAGAGGGGGAAAAATAAACTAAATCATTGCGTAAAACACACTTTCATAAAATATTCTGAAATGGAGACGAAAAATATGAATGATTTCTAGCAAAGTTAACAATTTGACATTGTTCTTTTGTGTAGATCTCGAGAGCTATGGCAGCGAATGCTATCAAATTTGGTATATGGTTTCATTAAAATGTAAACTTTATGTATGTATTTAGAAACATGTGCTATCCATAACACAAATAAAGAAAATGCATATAATAGCCACAACAAGCAAGATCTCGAGAATTATAGCAGCGACTGTTATAAAATTTGGTATATAGTTTCTATAAAGTGTAAACTTAATGCATGTATTCCGAAACATGTGTTAACCTTAACGGAAGTTCAGAAAATGCATATCATGGTCCAAAACCAGCTAGAACTCGAGAACTATAGCAGCAAAGGCTATGAAATTTGGTATGTAGATACTCCTAAGCATTAACTTTATGAAACTGTATGAGAATATATCATACTTATAGAGAACATGTGGAAAGCCCACATCACAAGCCCACAAATTCAGCGTTTGTCAACAAGTGTGTCGCAATTATGCCCCTGCCTGGTACCCAGCCAAGCTCGTGCAATATGAGTACGCTCCCTCTCTTTCTCTCTCTTTATCTCCCTCTCTCTCACTCTAGCTCACACATTCCTGTCGGCGCAACTCATTAAGCTTCAGGTGGACTAAAAATGATCGTTAAGCGCGCTCTCTGAAAGGAATTTATTGTCGCTGGCAAACTAAATGCGACTTGGAGGTGCTGCTGAAATTGTCAGTTGCATCGCGGAATCTCAATGGGCACATTAAACCAGGGGACGCTCAACTGTGCCCACAGTGCGTATGCCCCAGTGTCGTACTCTCTCTCTCTCTCTCTCTCTCTCTCTCTCAGTGTGTGTGTGTGTGTGTGTGTGTAATTGAGGTGCTCACGGTGCACGATTCACGATTCCAGTTTCACGTTTCGCGTTTCACGTTTCGTTTTTATTATCCCGAAAAGCCAAATGAAAATTCCATGGTGACGTTTTTTTATGCTATGGAAAGAGGAGGGGCTGGGGGTTAGGGGCGTGGCGGCGACTGACGGGCGCTAATAAACAAATAAGTGGGCGTGGCAGGCGTAAAAACAGACGCTCAATTAAGGCTATTAACGTTACAAGGACGCACATACACACACGTACAGAGGGACGGACAGCATAGGGCAGCTGTCCCTGCAGCAGCAAGAGAGAGAGTAAGCGAGACAGAGAGAGAAGGAGAGAGAGAGGGAGATAGAGAGAGAGAGTCAACCATTGGCAGCCATTTGGTTTTATGGCGCTCTCTATAAAAATTCCTTAGTTGAAATTTATTTGCGCCATTAGACGCGCATTAGAGGCGGCCCCTCAGCGCCAGCAGCCACGCCTCCTGCAGCCCCCCTCTCTCTCTCTTTCTCACAGCCTGCACGAGTCATGGGCTCAATGATTATGCAGTCTTGTATGCTGAGAGATACCCTGCAAAGTGCAGAAAGCGAGCGGGTAGCACAAGCGAACAGCTGGAGAATTTGCGAGTTTACTAGGGAGAAAACCTTTGCATTATAAACTCTTTTAGCATACCTAGAAATATATACTAAATTTGCTAATATTTTGTACAGGGTATGTGTTAGTCGCTCATTATTTAACTGTTGCCTAACTGTTATTAGGCACACGCAGCGAAAGGGGCAAACAACGCAATAGGCAAGAGCAAAGGCAGAGGAAGGGAGAGAGAGAGAGGGAGACTGAGACTACCAGGGCGGGGGCGTGGCAAGCGGCCCCTCGACGCAATTGAAGAAGTCTCTAAGTCTCTCGCATTCGACTCCATCTCCGTCTCCAGCTCCAGCTCCATCTCCCATCTCCCGCTGAGCCTTGCAAATTCAATAAGTCAAGTTCAAGTTTCTGTCGCTCGGCCAATTTTGGTTTATTTATGAGCGATACAAGCGAATAAATTAGGCACAGGCAGCGCCGTTCCACAGACCGCTTATCGGTCTCCTAATGCTCACACACACACACACACACACTCGCACACTCCCACACACACACTCGCACACACATGTGGGACGAAACGTGCGTTTGGTTATTCGGTTGTTTAGTTGGCCGCCTCGGGCTTATTCCCGCTTAACCCATTTAAGGGGGGTCATTCGTCAAATTGGCCATAAAAACGCTTAAGCCCACAATAAAAACGAAGCGTACGGCAAACAAAATGAACGATAGGCAAAAATACAACAACAGGAGACTAGGATGAAAGGAAACTGAGAAATGGAATACGCAAAGCAGCAAAATCAGTGTGCAATGCAACGAGATTTTAATGCTCTCTCTCTCTCTCTCTCTCTCTCTCGGGTAAAGTCTGTGAAGTTTGGCAGCAGTGTGCAATGTGAAGTTTGGCAACAGTCTGCAGAGTGAAGTATGGCAACAGACTGTAGAGTGATGCTTAGCAACAAGACTGTAGAGTGAAGCTGGGCAATAGTTTGCAGAGCGAAATTTGGCAACAGTTTGAGAGTGAAGTTTGGCAACAAACTGTAGAGTGAAGTTTGGCAAGACGACTGCAGGGTGAAGTTTGGCAACAAGACTGCAGGGTGAAGTTTGGCAACAAGACTGCAGGGCGAAGTTTGGCAAGGAGACTGCAGAGTGAAGTTTGGCAACAAGGCTGCAGGGTAAAGCTTGGCAACAAGACTGCAGGGTGAAGCTTGGCAACTGTTTGTAGAGTGAAGTTTGGCAACAGTCTGTAGAATGAAGTCTGCAGAGAGAAGTTTGGCAACAGCGCGCACAGTGAAGCTTGGCAACTGCCTGCAGTGAAGTGCCCTACAAACTGTGACAAAGTAAGCTAAAAAATGTAAGGACTCCGACTCAGGCTCAACCACACCAAGGTGCTTGATCGAAAGACAACAACAACAACAACGTGTGGCAGAATAAGAGAGAAAGGGAAAGAAGAAGCAGCAGCAGGAGCAGCAGCAGGGTAAAAGTACTCAATGCAATCGATTATGTCAAATCCTACGAGCACATCGTTTGCCAATGCTGGAACTGAGCCCCAGCTCAGATTGAGCTGGCGGTGATGGTAATCAATGTTTTTGTGGTGGGAGCAAGAGGCCTTACAGAGAGAGAGAGAGAGAGAGCAAAGGGGGATAGCAAGTGCGTGCCTAATGTCAGCACACATAATGAATATGGTCGGATGCCAAGGAAATCCGTTTCGAAAACTGTTTTTTTTTTGGCCCAAATCGTCATCGTCATTGACTGCCAGCGTTGTCTGGCAATGGCAGGGGGTGGCAGGAGATGGGTGCGGTCAAAGGATTACGTTGATTACGTAGCCAACGCAGGGTATCAGGCCACTGGGCATTGCCTGTGCAAAGTTCTTCAACACTTTTTCAAAATTTTGTTAAATTTCCAACTGAGATTCGACTGAGCAAATGGACGAGTAAATGGTTCAATTTCCCAGTAGCAACATGGCTCAGGCGACCTTCCCCCTCCCCTCCACCAACCCTTGGCCCACGGTCGAGCAAAGTGTTGAATTTGTTGCAACAGACGTCAAAGCAAACATTGCAAGCTGTGTGTGTGTGTGCGAGTGTGTGTGTGTGCGAGTCTAGTTTATTGTGCAGCGTGTGCCTCTCGCATTAGTCGGAGCGTAGTCGGAAGACAGAAACATGTTGGACCCGTCATGTTGCTTGTTGCCCTGCATACCCCGCATACCCTGCATGCATTAGCTGCCCGAAGCGGGGGGTATATGCGACTGCCCCTAGAGGTGGAAGGGGGAGAGGGGGGAGGGTAACTGCAGTTCATGCATAGCTCTTGTGCTGCCTTGGCCTTTCCTCCATTTTGCTGCTTCTCTTTTTTTTTTTTTGGAGGCACAGCGACAAACACGTTAGCTGTCTCTCTGTGTGTGAGTGTGTTTGTGTGTAGTCTCTGTCTCTCTCTGTGTGTGTGTGTGCGTGTGTGTGTTGACTGTAGCTGCGTCTGCTGAGGCATTGCCACAACAAACACTCAAAGGCTGAAAGGCTTTTTCGCTCACAAGTGGCAACCGGAAGTGTTGTGCGGCTCAAGAGCCCACTCAGCATGCTCACACACACGCACACACACGCACGCACGAGCGCACGCAACTATCTGCAGTAGAGAAAGAGAGAGAGAGGGAGAGAATGAGAGAGAGGGAGAGTGAGAGAGAGGCCAGCTGGCAGACATGTTGATAGGTGGAAATTGAGGCGATTTACTTTTGAAATAGGCTGCTAAGCTCAGTCCTTCTCGCAAGTTTTATGCACTTTACGCACACACAGGCACGCACAGGCACACACACACACACACACACACACACACACACAGAGAGAGAGAGAGACTGACACGCACATATGCATCATTTGATGAGCCAATGATTGAGGAAATGACGCAACTAACTGACTGAACGACATTCAAATTGACCAACTGTAAAACTGTGCACATACACAGTGGGCACACACACACACACACACACACACACACACACACATACATACACCCTACCTTGCTGACAGATGAGCAGAGAATTTGCGGGAATTAGCAGGCAAAAAGGGTCCGACACACAGCGAGGCATTTGCCACCTGGAGCGTCGAGACTTTTTGGCATTATTTATTCATCATGCTTGCTGCGGTCACTGTAGCATAGTGTACTGTAGTGTAGTGTAGTGTAGTGCAGTGTGTTGTAAAAGCCGCCACAAAGAGAAATACACAAATTCCAACGCAGCACTGCGCTTATTACATATTTCTCTAAGCTGCGGTTGTTTTTTTTTTCGCTTTTTTCTATTTCAAAGTTAGCGGGAAATTTTTGGAATTGTTTACAGTGCATTTTGATTATCTTAAATTAAAGTTTTACTAGCTTAATTAGTGCATTTGAAATTAGTTAGTTAGTTAGTTTTAAAATAATTGAAAGCTTTAAGGAGCTTTGCGAGTTTTATTCACTGAAATGAGTTTATAAATTTATAAATATTGAATAGAAATGTATTCAAAAAATATAGACAGCTCTTAAATATAAATAACAGCTTTTGAAGGAGCTTTTCTTCTGAGCACTTGAATGTAAACGTTTTTAGGGAAAAGCTTTAAGCAGCTTTTGTGGCATACTTAGCAAGATCTATGGCTATTAAGAAGCCAAAATGAAGCTAGCAAAATCAGCTTAGTAGCTGAACCCAAACCTCAAGCTTTTGAAGCAGCTTTTACTAAAGATTGAGCTCAAAGCTCGGCAAGCTAAAGCTTTTGTAGCTTAATTAGCCAAAGCAAAGGCAACTCAAGAACTGCAAAGATTTACAGGGCCTGAAGCTTTTTCTAGAATTGAGAAATGTTAATTTTTTTTCTTAAGTTCCAAAGCGCATTGCGTTGCCCATTGCCGTTCGTCAGGGTATTTTTTTTTTTTTAGAACTAAATTTCTCTTAATTAAGCGTCGTCTGTTTTATGGACGCCAATTTCCGTGCAACAAAACAGCCAAAAACAGCCGAAAAGAGCCGAAAAACTTGTGCACGAAAATTTATGAAAATGACTTTGCTCAAGTCGTCGCCCAAATAAATAAAACCCCCAACTGGAAATGGCAGGGAGAGAGGGAGAGAGGGGGAGAGAGGCAGCTAAGCTGCCCAGAAGCAGTTACAAACGTTGCCAAAGAAAAAGGTGTTCGTTTGGAAGGGAAGCAGGGGGAGGGCAGAGAGGGGCAAGGGGCGTGGCCACGTCTGGACGGTGACCAACAAACTAATCACAATAATCACACAGAAATAAAATTAATAAAAATGCGTGGCCCGCTGGCACGACAGGCAACATTTAAGAACATAAATAAAAATTAGCAAAACCAACACAACTGGCTGAGTAAACAACGTGGCCAGGCAGGGGCGGCGAGATGGCAAGGAGGGGGGCAGGGGGTTAGCCGAGTGTTTGGCTTGGCTGTAATAAAAGCCACAAATATAAAGAAATTACACGCGGAAAGGGAAGGCACACACACACACACCGGAAAAGTTAAAGCAGCTGGCGAATAAACGAAAAACTAATAAAAAGCCTTTGACCAGCAGCAGCAGAGCAGGAACTGAGCAGAAACTGAGCAGAAACAAACATGGAGGTTTGCCCATTATGGCCGACTTGCCAGCTGCCCCCCCCTCCCTTCCTCCCCTGCACATTGAACCGTAGCTCACCTGGTCAACCCCCTCGCCTAATGACGATTCCGTCTCTACGACGCTGCTGCTTCTGCTGCTGCAGCCACTCGTTCTAATTGAAGTCAACGAAACTTCCGATCATAAAAATAATTAACTTTTAGTGTAAAACGGCAGCAAATTGCAGAGAGAGAGAGAGAGAGCGAGGAGCAGGAGCGAAGCTGTTGATGGCCCCAGAAGAGAGACACGAAACGGAAAATGGATACGAAGAATGATTTCATGTTTAGCGGAAGAGCAGGAGAAGGCAGGGCGGGAAGGAAGGAAGCAGCTGCGCCACACGCAAAGGAAAACAATGGAAAATCAAAAAGTCAAGCTCGGAAAAATCGTAGCTAAGTTGCTTAAGTATGTGTAGAGGGAGAGAGAGAGGGAGAGAGAGAGGGAGAGAGAGAGAGAGAGAGAGAGAGAGAGAGAGAGAGAGAGAGAGAGTGAGAGGGGAGAGAGAGAAGAAGATATACATATATAGAAAAAAGGTATAAAAAGAGCTGAAAGAGTTATAGGACAGGGGGAAAAAGCCGACAAAGAGAGGGAGAAAAGACGCGAAGACACTTTGAGGTAAGAGAAACAAAGCAAGAGACAGAGAGAGCGAAAGAAAGCAGCCATAGGAAGAAAATAGATATATATTCTTGTTCAATATCAACAATTGAAACGATCTGCCCAAATAAGGTTTTTAGCATGAGAAATATAAGAATAAAACGCAAGAGAAATTGAGCAAGAGACAGAGCAAGCATAGGAAAGGGAAAGAAGACAATTATAGAGAAAATCAGCTTATATATATTCTTATTCAATATCAACTAACGAGCAGATTTGCCAATATTAAGGCTTTTTAGCTTGAGATAAATAAAAATAAAACGTAAGAGAAATAAAGCAAGAGACAGAGAAAGCATAGGAAAGTCAAAGAAGACAGTTCTAGAGAAAAGCAGCTTATATATTCTTGTTCATTATCAGCAAACGAGCCGATTTTCCCGTATAAGACTGATAAACAGAAATCTTCGATTTGTCTTCGTTTTTGCCATAATCCATATAGATAACAGGGACCTGACATCTATCTTTGCATTTCCTTTTAGCTTAACATACTCAGGCAATTAGATTAATCGCTTTGCTATGCTCGAGGTTGTTCCCGCCTCCCGCCTCCTCCCTCTACTGCTGCTGCTGCTGCTGCCGCCCACTTGGCCCACATTTCTTGGCTGCAATTGAACTTTTGGCATAAATTGCGTTTAATTTATGCAGATTTGCCTATCGCAGTGCTAGTTGCAAATAATGTTGCAGCACGCCTGCCGGGCAATTGAACCGGCAACAACAACTGCAGCAGCAGCAGAGGCAGCAGCAACAACTGCAACAGCAACAATAATAATAATAACAGTTGTTAATTTTAATAAGACTTCGTTAGAGCCGCAGGGGGGAGGCGGGGAGGCGGGGAGAGCTGAGGCAATCGCAATAAATTCCGAAAGTAAATTATGCCAATAAATTAATCGCATGCTGCAAGCGAATTTCCGCATGGAGCAACGACAACAGCAGCAGCAGCAGCAGCAGCAACTCGTCTCGCCTCCCCTTGCCACGCCTTGCCTCCCCTTGCCTTGCCTGCAAGAAGTTGCAGCCAGCTGGAGGCGTGGGGCAGGCAGGCAGGCAGCCAGGCCACGCCTTGTGCTCCGGCACGTGCTCTCGACTGCGCCCCCAATTTAGTTTGGGGGAATGCACGAAAAATTTAATTAACATTTTCAAATGCTTTGCATGCCCGGACATGTCTGGCCCCCGAGTTGGTAGTGCCTGCTCCCACTCACACGCACACACACGCATCTACACACTCTCCCACACACACACACCTGCAATTTGTCCAAGCTCAGCTGATTACTCGCTGTCTAACTCTTTCCTGCTCCTGCTCCTGCTCCTCCTTCCTATCTGCCTCATGAACTGCGTGAGCTTTGGCTTCTTCTTTGTCTTGTCTACAGCTGCCTTCTGTCTCTGCCCCCCTCCCCCTCCCTCTGCCCCTGCCCCATTGCCAACTAGTTTTTATGACACATAAACTGTTACATGGCAACAATTGTGCCACGCCCCCTCGCACACAAATGCGGTTGCTACGTGCTCTAATACGCCCCCTAGCTTTCCAAGTGCGTCGTGTGTGTGTTTTTGCAGGAGCCAAAAAAAAATAGTTTGAAATGCAAAACGAAAATTAAATACATTTTCTAAGTACTGGAACTACCCTGCCTGCTTTTACCCTGCCCCTTAGCCAGGTATGTGTGTGGGCGTGGCAACAGCTCAGCTTAGGTCTAAAACAAAGTTCCACTGCCTCTCTTGGAAATATGCGAAAAATACGTAAATATTTTGCACTTTTTTCCCACTCAGCTTGATCAGCAGCAACCCCAACTGCAGCCTTATAGCGATCATGATCATCATCATCATCATATATTATATAATATATATATTTTTTTATAATAAAGCCCAGCTGCTGCCTCAAACATTCTTTTATTTTGGGCAACCTGTTTGCCAGCTACCTTTCTCTCAATATTTTCATTAAATCACTTTGATGCTGCCACAATCTGTGGAATTTCCAATCTTCTGCTCATAAAACACACACTCACACACACACACACACATGCGTGTAGCCAGTTTCGTCAAGGATTCTTTGCCATAACGTAGCTCTGCAGCTGCAGCTGTTGTAGCTGATGTTGCATGTTGCGCTGACTGTGCGTGAGAATTTGTTGCACATTCTGCAGATTCTGCAGGCTTCTCGCTGCGGTTCGCCACCTTATGGCAGGCAGGGGAAGAGAGAGAGAGAGGGAGAAGGGTAGCTGCTGCTCCTCCCAGCCGAAGCTCGGCATTGCACAGAACATTCTTTGTAGTCAGCTCAACTCGTTCTCTGCCCGCTGCAAGTGGCAGCGTGCTATGCAGCGCCTCGACGCCGACAGGATTGACCGAAACGTGGCTAAGCATTCCGTTGACATTGCGGGTAAAGAGGGGGAGGGGGTAGGGAGGGAGTGGGGAGTAGCGAGGAGCTGCTTTAATCGCACGCATCGCTTGTCCGACCAACAAATCCGCTGCTAAGTTTGGATTTCGAGGGGGGCAGAGGCGGCAGCTCGGACGCTTTATGATTGTCCAGTGCAGTGGGGTCTAGTCCGACACACACACACACACACACGCACACAGTGTGTGTCTATGTGTGTGTGAGACGATATTTGTTTCGCCCAAGACGAAGATAAAATTAAAATCATGCGAAAAGGAAAAAAAGAACGAAAAGAAATATCAACTTTGGCAATGGCCAAAAGTTTTCTTTGTTTTGTTTGCGCTGCGCGTCGCTGCCTGTCTGTGTGTGTGTGTGTACCTTCGAATGAGATTTTGTTAATATTTAAACAAAGGTCGCCATCATTCGTAAGCTTGTTGTTGCTGCTGCTGCTGCTGCTGCTGTTATCGTCCCTTAGGCCTCACAATTTTTCATCTGGCATTGTCTGCTCAAAAATTTGTGCCCAAGGAAAGGGACAGTAGCAGGAAGGGAGCGGGAGTGGGGAGAGGGGGCAGGCAGGCAGGTATTTGACGCTGGATGTGTTTTGTTTTAGTTGCCGGCTCTACCTGTGCTTTGCCTGTCCCAGCCTGTCTCTGTCTATCTATGCCTGCCTGCTCTGTCTGTCTTTCTGCTCTGCCTGTCTGTCTGTCTCTCTGTCTGTCTGCTCTGTCTGTCTGTCTGTCTGCTCTGTCTGTCCGTCTGTCTGTCTGCTCTGTGTGTCTTTTATAGTTGTTGCCTGATTTGCTGGCACCATTTAGATGCTTTCGCTGTTTGAGAACAGTTTGCGGTGTTCTCAAAAACAGCGTGTGAAGTGAAGTTCGATTTTTGGGAACAATTTTTGCACATGCTGCCCCAATAAGTAGGCAATGGTTTGCTTGCTGCAATCGAATTTGCATTGCGCGCGCGAAAGTAGGCAACAGTTTCTTACAGCATCTCAATTGCAGCGCGCGCTTGAAAGTAGGCAACACTTTTTCGGATTAAGCTACTTTCGCTGCTTTTTCTTTAAGCTTGCAGGCGTTTTGGTTTCTTGGAACACCAATAGCTTGGCTGATTCTTGTTTTGTTTGCCAGCTGCCTTTGTCTTCGGCAGCAGAGCTTCAGCTGCTTCTGCCTCTGCCTCTGTCTCTGCCTGTGCTGCGTCATTTGGCTTGGCTTTTATTATTATTATTTTTACGAGCGCGTTTTCTCTCAGTTCTTCTGTTCATTCTCTCTCTCTCTCTCTCTGGCTCAGTGTTTTCGTTTTTTTTTTTTGTCACAATATAATGGAATTTATTTTATGGCCAACAGGTAGAAAATTTGTTGTCCTCCTGCGTTCGGCTAATTTCGCTTTTACTATTGCCCGGCCAAAGGCCAAGGGCCACCATGTGGAGAGAAAGGAACAGGGAGAGAGAGAGAGGGAGGGGCGTATATAAGTGTAAGTACGGGCATAATGTCGGCCATACGGTTTGTGCTGCTTTCTTTGCTTCATTCTTTCTGTGTTTTTTTTTCTACACTTTTTGTTGTTATATTTCGTTGTTCTTGTTTCGTTTTTTTTCGTTGTCTCTGTGTGTTTTTTTTTTTTATATTTTTATATTTTTTTGGGTGCCTCGGCCTTATGCTGCAATATTTTTTAATGTCCCTGCCGGGGGCGCAAATGGGCGCAGAAGAAGATGGAGGAGAAGAAGCAGAAGAAGACGAGGCACACAATAACAACATGGAAAACATTGCGACATCCGAAGACAATTAAAATTTATTCAACGCCCTTAAAAGCGCGACCGAAGAAGAAAATATAAACATAAATACGTAATAAGCGACATCGAGATGAGGTCGCAGTTGGAGGGGGAGAAGGAGGATGAGGAGAAGGAGGAGGAACCCCTGCTGAACCCCTCGCATGCCTCTCTGGCGCTGGCATTATGCGATTTACATTAGCGTGTTAATACAATTAAAAAGTCGGCTCAGGCAGGACAATGAATCTTCGGCCACCTGTCAGGAGGCGCAGAGCGAGTCACAAAGAGACGAAATGAAATTAAAAATGCTTTTACCGAGAACTCCCATCGGGCCTAGAGAGTACAGTGAGGCCCTGCGGCACAGAGCAACGAAGAGGCTCTGCCCCAGTCCTTCCCCCTCCCCCCTTCCTACAGTTCTTTAAATGGGACAATTTAAAGATGCAAAAATGGAGGAGATGCATGTGGATTTTCTATAGGTTTTAGATGATGGAAGCAATGGGATAGGCATATGGAGGAGCTAGTGAAGGAAATAGATGCCACTGGAATTGATGCCGTAGATTGTTTAAAAAGTCTATCTAAAGATATTCCGTCTGATATCTGTCCCATAATAAATCCACACACTTTCCCTATCAATATTATCTATGTATATCCTGCCTCTGCCTTTTCCGTTCTCTCTCTCTCTCTTTAGTATTCCTATTCTCCTTCCATACGGCGACCTTTCCTGCCTGCCTTTCAACTTCAGGATATACCAATTTATTTAGAATATCCCGTTATATCGTTATATCTATAACGCTTTGCCGCCTCCCTGATCCAATTTGAAATCGCATAAATTTTGCGCGTTAAAAATAGAAAACGACTTTAGTTCTGTTTTACTTGTGCAACGCAATCGCGAGCCCATCTATCTTGGCCTCGTCAAGTGGGCTGTCACCTGTATGAACTGTCCCTGTTCCCGCTCCCGCTCCTGCTTCCCGTCCCGCTCTGCCACCGCAGCTCATGCATATTTCATCTCACAGTCAGCTCAATCTCGGTGACGCGCTCTGCCCCAAAATCAACAACAACTTTAAAACACTTTGCATTTATGCGACAAATGCGACACGGTCAGGACACCGATCAACCCAGTCAGAGACTGCTCCCGCTCCCTGCTCCCTTCTCCCCTCCCCTCTCTCTACGCCTCTGCCATGGCAGCATTGTCATAAATCATTTTCGTGCGCCGCGTTGCCGCAGAATGACACACGCCAGCGGACAGCGTTGGGTCTGGGTTCGGGTCTGGGTCTGTGCCTGTGATACGAACCGGTGCGACCCTTGGCCAGCAGCAGCAGGTGCCATCAACCCTGCTCCTATTGTTCCACACCCCCCCGCCCCCAACTAGTCGCGTTGTTTGCACTTTTTGGAGGTCACAAATTGTTTTGCTGCCGTGGATTCAACAAATTGGAAAGTGTTCACAAGTAGCCGCCGCCACGTCGCACGTGCCACAGCAAATTCCAGGCCCAGCCATCGCTCATGGGCTGCGTTGCCCCTCCCTGTCCCCCCACCCCTCTTCTGCCGTGTCGCTTTGTCGCTGTCCGCAGCCATTTAATAATAAAAATTTCGAACAAAACTTTCGGGGCGGCGCTTTTTGAAACGGGGGCCACCGCTCTCCATTATTTATATAAAAATTCAAATTAAATAAGATTAATTTGCCAGCGCCCAGCTGAAGAAGCAGCCCACCCAAATCTCGCTTCTCTCGCCTCTCTTGCCCTTCTCCAGTCTCCTCTCTCTCTCACTCTCTTTGAGTCAAAGCCGGGGAAGCAGCTTCACAACTTTCGCTTTGGCCAAACTGAGCTGCAGTCTCGCACTTCGAGTGGAATTTCCTTCCTCCTTCCCCCTGCCTGCTGCCCTTCCTCCTCTCCTTCCTCCTTCTTGCCGTACTTCCCCTTCCTCCAGCACGTTCGTCTTGTTGTTGTGCGCGTGATTTTGGTCACTTTGAGGCAACTTTTGCATAATTCCACTCAACGCCCACTTGAAGATGACTAATGATCTCCTCGGCCTCGGACCCTATACCCATCACCCACCCCCCCCCATCCCAGTCTCTTTCCCTCCATCTCTGTGTGCGTGCAAGCGAGCTGGCAATATGCCGCAAATATGTCACATTTGTCTACTGACAGCCGGCCGCAGCAGCACGACGAGCACTTCAAACTTCCCCCAGAGAGTGGGACAGAGAGAGAGAGAGAGAGAGGGAGAGAGAGGAAGCCGGGAGGAAGCTACGTTTCAGCTGCTATTCTGTTTTTCCGCTGGCATTTCCGGCGGTGATTTTTCTAAGCTGTCATCTGCAGACAACACACACACACACAAAAGAAAGAGAGAGACGCGCTGCGTTCATGTCGCTAATTGTCAGCCAAAAACTATGCCCATTGCAGGACAGGAGAGGCAGAAAAGGGGAGTGGGGATGTTCCAGCATACGCATGCAACAATTAATCAACTAATTTCATGCTCGAAGTCAACTATTTGCGTTTATTCCCTACAAAATCCAGCAAATCCATAGCCAAATCCCACTAATTTCTAGCCAAATTCCGCTAATTTCAGCTACACATTTACTGGCACAATCCGCTAGACAATTTCAACTGCAAATCTCCTATCGAACAGCCCTAAAAAAACTGCTTAATCAATATGAACGTAAAATGCAACAATATTTGCGCTAATTTCACGCCAAAATCCCGCTAATTTCTAGCCGAAATTTCGCTACTTTCAGCTTTTACCCTTTCTGGAACAAACCGATAGACAATTTCAACTGCAAATCGCCTTCAAACAGACCTGCAATCAATATAAACATGCAATTCAACAATATCGTTGGGTCTGCGCTGAAAAGTAGGCAATGAAAATTTGGCGCTTTTTGCCTGCAAACGGAACTAAATCGAATTAGATGCGGAACTAACTGGACGTTTGGGCAACGACTGTGATTGATGTGCGAAATGCGAAAAATATTGCAACAAATCAAATTGCTGGAAAAGTGGAGGGGGAGGGAGGCAGATGCAGGCCAGCAGGGGGAGGCAACTGCAGTTTGGACGCTGACAAACGCAATGCAACGAGTCAGTCAGGTGGATTCCAAAACTATTAAAAAACAGAAATAAAAAAAATAAAAAAAAATAAAAAAACGTAAAATACAACTCGATGCAATTAGTGACAGCTTGCTAAATACGCCGCCAGGTGGCGCCAGAAACAACAACGACAACAACAACGACGGTGTCAAGTTTTTGCGCTAATGAACAACAAACTTGAACAACTTTTACAGCGAGTGAGAGAAGGAGAGAGAGGGAAAGGAAGAGAGGGAGAGGAGGAGAAATTAAATGAAATGCAATTAAAAACAACTAAATGCGCGCTGAATGCAAAATTAGCAAAGAGAAAAACAAGAAAAGCAACCGCAAAATCGAAACGAGAATCGAAATCGAAAGAGAATTGGAGGGAATCGAAGGGAAATCGAAGGATAATCGAAGAGGAATCGAAGGCGAAACGAAGGAGAATTGGAGAGGAATCGAAGGGAAAGAATTGAAGGAGAATCGAAGAGGCAGCGAAGCGGCAACGAAGGGGCAGCGCAGGGGCATCAAAGGGGTATCGAAGAGGAGCATCGAAAAATAATCGAAAAGAAATCGAAATTTGCAGCCTGCCTGGGGATGGGGGATGCGCAGGTAACACGCGGCGCAGCGATTGAATTCGCATCAGCGAAACGGATTACTCAACTTGCCGCAGGCCACACGCGTTGCATGCAGCCAGGTGATGGCAGGAGGAGAAGCAGAACAGGAGGAGCCGGAGGGGGGCACGCCTGCTGCAATTTTCGATAAATTCGTTCACTCAAAAGATGTCGCAAGCCGCGGGCAGCGAGGTGGTGGTTGGGAGTGGGGGCAGGACAGGGCAGATGCGATGCACAGCAGCGGATAAGTATTTCATTCATTTCCATAATTTTAATAAAATTGAAGAAAAATATTCAAGGCGGCAGCGCGAGCAGAGCAAGCAACAAAACAACAACAACAACAACAACAACAACAATGAAGGCAAAGGCGAAAGAAAAGCAGGCCAAGAAGATGGAGAAGAAGAAGAAGATGAAGCAGGAGGAGGAGGAGCAGCAGCAGCAGGCAAGAAAAATCAAAAAGAGAAAAGATGCAGAATCGGTAAATGGAAAACGCAAAAATGTGCGGCATGTAATGATGGCCCCAAAAACCCATTTTTGCAGGCACAGTGGGGCAAGAGAGCTGCAAAAGCGAGAGTAGATTCTAAGGAGTATAGGAAAAATAAAAAAAAAGAGTTACAGAATTTGAAATAATTCTCTTAAAAACAGTGTTGAAAAATGCAGCAAATGCAAATTAATCAAGTAACTTGGGAGTAGCCAAAAAATTAACTGAAGAAACCCTTAAAAACTAGTTAAGCTGTCGAATTTAAAATCACCTTGTTCAAGAAGTGTAGAAGTGAAGGAAAATTTATCAAATACTTTACGAATTAGTCTGTGGAATTTAAGATCATTCTGTTAAAGGAAGTGTTGGAAAATGTATTGAATTCATAAAAAAAATCTTTAAAAAAATAGCAAGTAATATATTAAAAGATAGATAAAAAGTAAGCCCCAAAGAAAAGAGAAAACTATCTATAGATCCCATCCTATCCTATATATATATATATATATATATATCAATATTTTTACCAGCTAAACAATCAATATTTTCCTTTTTGTGTCCAGCACACCTATGCTTTGCTCCACTGTGCACTGTTTGGATAACTTAACGGACTTCATTCCGACTGTGCCGTCTCGGTTTCTCTACCTCCCACCCCCCATTTGGCATGTTGCAGTGCATGTGGCATCGTTTACCTCCACTAGAATCTAGATCCATTGCATTGCTAGCCAACCCCCCGACACCCTACCCCATCCCCCCCTCTAGGTATACCAGGCATCTGCATCTGTGTGTGTGTCTGTGTGTGTGTGCGGGCCACGTCAACCAAGCAAATGACATAATTCAGTTGCTGGCAAAGTTTTGACTGATGCTGATGCTGCCACGATGCGTCCTTGTGACGTGCCCCCGCTCTCTGTCTCTCTCTCTCCTTCCTTCTCCCTTTCGCTCTCTCGCTCTGGCTGGGCAAAGTTGAACGTTGAATTTTGATGTTCGTTGATTGCCATCGCCCATCTGCACACTTGTTTTCGAAGATATGTCACCAGGTGTAGCTGCGCATTTAATCCGACCAAAAGTCGCAACATCAACAGCGCCAAACGTCAGACATCGGTCCTGTGGACAGTGTGGGACAGTGGGACAGACGCGGGACAGTGGGACAACGACGACGACGACGGCGACGGCTGCACATGGTTTGCCCGCCAGGCACTTGTAAAAGTCAAAAGTTCGGTAGAGAGGCGCCACGGGCAGCATGAGGAGAGAGACGGAGAGATGGAGCTCGTGTGTGTTACATGTGCCTCGCCTGCCTCTCCTGCCCTGTCCTGCCTCTTCCCTGCACCCTCCTGCCTCTTCTTCCCTACCCTGCCTCTCCTGCCTCTCTCCTGCCCTGCCCTGCTCATCCTTCTGCTGCGGTTTGCCTCTGTCCACAATGGAAATGACTTTCACTTGAACTTATTCGTATTTGTCTGTCTGTGTGTGTGTGTGTCTCTGTGTGTAACTCATACGCCGCGTGGCCCAATAAAAAGTAAACTGCCTTTGTCGTTCCCGCTACCCCCACCCCTCCCTCCTTTACCAACCTTTGCCCACTCCTTTTCGCCACTCAAATGTAAACAAGATTGAGGAATTATCTGTAACATGACGTTGCATTTACTCCATAAGCCTGTGCGACTGTATGACAGTTCTGAGAGTGGGAATTATTGCGGCATTATAAGGGGTAAAGCGCGAGGCTGAGTATACGGCAGGAGCATTTAAAACTGTTATACATAAAACTGTTATACATAAGTGTTATACAGCAAACTGTTATACACAAGTGTTATATAAAAAACTGTTATACACACTTGGTTGACAGGAACTGTTGTGTAATACAGAAACTGTTATACGAAAGTGTTATACAGCAACTGTTGTACAAAGTTGTATATGCATTGTATGCTTCTGTCTGCTTTCTCTCTCCTTCTTTCTTACTCTGCCTCTTCCCACTCTAACCCCTTGTCCCTTCCCTGCCCCCCACCCGCCACACCCTCAGCTGATGAGCAATTAATATGGCAAATCATGAGACGTGGCTGGGTAAGCAGAGCCATCCTGCAGGCCACATTTGATCCTGCCCGTGCGTGCACACACACACACACACACACACACACACACACACGCACACCGTGCGTAATCCTAACCGGTTGAGAGAGGTCAAGGTGAACCCTGCCCCAATTTGAACATATGAATAGGACGTATTAGCGTTGCTTCCCCCACTTCTCTCTCTTTCCCCACTTCCTCTTCCTATCACACACACAGACATTTATTAGCTCTTTTGGTGGGCGTGGCAGGCTTTTATATTTATGGCCACTACGTGTTGTAATGGGCGTGTTGCTTTCGGCCTGCCTGTCTGTCTATCTGTCTGTCCGTCTGTGTTTTTTTTGGGCTCGTTTTCGTATTTTTTGTTTTTTATTTTTAGGGCCAAAGCGACAACGTAAAACAGTCGTCAAATTTATTAAGTGACATTTTGCGAAGGTCTTGACAAAAAACCAAAAAAACAAAATAAAAATAAAAACACGCACGAGAGATGAGAATCGAGAGAGAGAGGGAGAGAGAGGGAGAGAGCGCGAAAAACTCATTTCAAGTTAATTAGGCAGGAAAAATATGAAAGCGGCGCTGCAAAGTATGCAACAAAAAAAATGAAGAGGCAGCAAGAACTGCAGCGGCAACGCAGAGCAGACAAGCAGAACTTAAGAAAATTGGCACAATTGCCTGGGGCTATAAATTAAATATTAATTAATTGGCATGCCTGTCCAGCTGTACACGCTGCCTCTCCCCTCGTTCCTTGGCCAGGCACGTCGTCAGCGTCTTGCCCCGCCCTGCCCTGCCACGCCTCGCCTCGTCCTGCCTCGCCTTGCTAATTTTGCATTTTCTAATTGCTCATCAGCTGCTTGATTGTTACATGACCAACCCCTCCCTCCCGTTCGCCCCCCTTTTTGCCCACGCCTCTGTCACGTTCCTCCTCCTCCTCCTCTGGGCCACACCCCTGCACGTGCTCATTTATTTGGTTAATTGCATTTTATTTAATTTGCCCGCCTTATTGACGATATTTTGTTGCCACTTCATTTCGCCTTGCGCCATCAAAGTTGCCCAACTTTGTTGCACGACCCTTTCCGGTCTGCCTGCCCGTCTGCCTGCCTGCTCCTACCTCTGCTCCCCTCTCTGTACACCTTCCCCCGAAAACTTCACATTGAAATGCTGCAAGTTGTTGCCGTCCCTTTTGCTTCGCTTTCTCTTTCCAAGTAGCACAAGTTGACTGTCCTCGCAGCTACTCTCTCTCTCTCTCTCTCTCTCCCCCTCTTTCTCTTCCTCTCTCTCTTTCTCTTTACCTCCTTCTTCTCTCCCCCTTCTGCTTCGCTTTGCCTGCTAATTGCATTCAGCAGAGTTTGCATTTTCCACTTAGTCTCACTTGACCCACGCCCCTTCCACGCTTCCTTCCGTTTTCCCCTTCATTTTGTTCCCCCCTTTCGCTTTCTCTTCACTATCCCAACCAATCCATCAATCTGTAGCATTGACTACGCATAGTTTCATTGCCGATTAGCTCGCTGACAGCCTGACTAAATAAATTCCGAGGCACTTAAACAGCGCCTTGACGTTTCGCACATTGACAGATTGCAAAGAAAGTTTGTTGGGGATGGGATGGGATGGGACTGAAATCGATACACTTTAATCGATTAAAGCAGCTGAGCGTGCCGGAAAGAAAACAGTGGGAGAGGCAGGAAGTGCTCAAAGTGAAGATACGCTGCAAAGGAACTGGAATTTCTAAACCTTTACATCTTTCTTTGCAATCATACTAAATATACCTTTGTTATTTTCAATTTGTGGGCTGAGCAGAGGGCGTGGCAAAATTATAAAACCTGCTTAATACTAGTGAAATATTAAGACACATTGTCTCCAATTTTGATAGCCCTATCTCTTATAAGCGCTGAGATATTGGTGTTCATACAGACGCACATGTCTCTATTGACTCCCCTTTTGTGGGTTTTGATACACCTCCCCCGGCCCTATCAATAGAAAAATGTATTTTTACTTTTGTTAGACAGACAATTTGCATTTTTGTGTTCTTTGAAGACATTTACACATAATAAGATCCAAGAATTACTGGAAGTTTTGACTGAGGATCATGTTAACTTTGCCCTCCTCCGTTGCTTCCTCCTTTGCCACCTCCGTTGCCTCCTCCTTTGCCTCCTCCTTTGCCTCCTCCTTTGCCTCCTCCTTTGCCTCCTCCTTTTCCTCCTCCTTTGCCTCCTCCTTTGCCTCCTCCTTTGCCTCCTTCCTTGCCTCCTCCTTTGCCTCCTCCTTTGCCTCCTCCTTTGCCTCCTCCTTTGCTTCCACCTTTGCCTCCTCCTTTACCTCCTCCTTTGCCTCCTCCTTTGCCACCTCCGTTTCTTCCTCTGTTGCCTTCTCCGTTGCCTCCTCCATGTCTATGTCTGCATTCACTTCTGTCAGCGATTCGGTGTCTGCGTCCAGCACTTCCTTGGGCTCCAACTCCACCAAGGCAAGGCAAGGTAGTGTCTGCTCTATTGTTTCGGCTTCTGTTTCCACCAACGCCTCCAGCTCCAGCTGGCTCTTGGTCAGATCCTCGGGGAAGACAAGCTCAACCGGTTGACTGACTGCAGCATAGATTGTTGGATACAGTGTCTTCATTTGCTGCAGGAACTCTTCGGCCATGGCGCGTGTTGCCTCTAGCTGATCCAAGGGTGTTGTGTTCTTCAAGAAATCGAGTAAAGTCTCCACCATCTTGCTCACATACACACCCGGCAGATCCATGTACTCCTCGTGAATGAGACGTAGTGCTGGCACCAATTGCTCGTACACCTTGAAGTTCTGCTGCAGGGGCAATTGGGTAAAGAGGCGTGGCACTACCTCCAGCAGATTCACCGACTTGACATCGGCACAGATCATGCTGGCCAAGATGCCGCACACACACTCCCGTTCGGCCAACGAGAGTGGCGCCTCGAAAGTCAAGGATTCACTGAACACCAGAGCCGTGCCCCGGATCACAGTCTCCGTGTGCTCCCGCTCGATGGCATTGGGCAGCAGCCAGTGGAACAGTTCGATGGCAAATTGACGCACACTCGGTTTGCTATCCAGTATGCAATCCACAATGCTGTAGCAGAGTATCTCGTAGTATTGCTCGGCCAGCACACCCAACGGTTCCATGCAACGTGCCGTCATGTTGTACAGGAAGAAGCGAGTCTGCGAGACCTGCCCATGGATCTGTCCATGTCGAAGACTTCGCACAAAGCGTGAACTGATCATCTGGAAGTACATGGCGAAGGTGCGCTTGCGCAGCGCATGCCCAAAGACGGGCAGAAGATTCCCAGCCGCCTCCATCACCAGTTGCTCCGTGTGCAGTGCCTGACTCCAGTCCTGGAAGCTATCGGTCTCCGTTTCGACCCCGATATCGAACTGACACGCCAGCTTGCGACGCAGACTCCGACTCAGCATGTTGAAGACCATGTCAGCAAAGCCATCCGCCTCCAGGGCCTGGGATTTGAGATGCTGCAACAGCTGTTGGATGCAGTGCATCATGCTGGCCACATTCACTGTCTCCTTGGAGGATTGTATAAAGAGTATCATGGTGGGTAGCTTTTGGATGCAGTGCATCTTGGCCACTGCCTTGTTGCCATGCTGCCACTGCAGGAGGACCAGCTGGGTGAGGGTCTCATACGCAGACCACTTGTCGATCTCGTGCAGCTGTTCGGCCGCTGTGCTCACCAAATCCAGCAGGCTGGGCATGTATTGCATCATGGCAAGCGGCAGATTGATGGCAAATGCCTTCAGGCAGATCAGGGCCTCCTCGTGGCCACCGAGCAGCTCATCACTTGCGTTGCTGTTGCTGTTGGAACTTCTGCTCTCCGAGGATTGTACCTTCTGATCGCCATGTCCATCCTCTGATTCATCCACCACAGCGATATCGGCACACACACTGCCAGAGCGTGCTTGATGGGCGTGCTCCACATCGTTTGCGCTCTCCTCCCCCTCGCTATCCCCAATGATACCCTCAATCTCATCAGCTGTATCCACTTCATCCACATCGTCACCATCCTGATCATCATCGTACGTGTCATTGGCATCTTCGGCCTCCTCTGCAGCATCCGCTTCGCTCTGGCTCTGACTACTCTCAGCCGTATCCCCCGTATCCCCATTATTGGCACTCTCTCCCGTCTCGCCGCTCTCCTTGAGCGCCAGCCCCGTCTGCTCGATAGATGTGACCACATCGTTCATTATCGCCGGCAGATACTCCACGATCTTGTGGGGCACATACCCGGAGAGTACGCCCAGTAGTTCGTACGAGAAGATCTGTGCCCCAGACATTTGATTCATTATCTCCATGCAGCAGCTCATCAGCTGTGGTGCCTCTAGGGCGAATTTGTCGCTATCCACCACGCTCAGTGAATTGATCGCCTGGAAGTTTATGGCAGAGTATATATAGCTGGGTTTATAGTAGAAAGATAACTAACTTGATGTGTGATTTACTCTGAAATGGCAAGGTGTTCAATTTATAGCAAGTGTCTTTATAATTTATAGCAAGTATATATAACATTTATAGCAAGTACATATATAATTTATAGCAAGTGTCTATATAATTTATAGAAAGTGTCTATATAAGTTATAGCACAGTATACATATGTATATATAATGTATAGCAAGTGTTTATATCAAGTGCATATACAATTTGCAGCAAGTGTCTATATAATTTATGGCAAGTGAATATATAAGTTATAGCAAGTGCATATATAATTTATAGCAAGTGGACATATCATTTATAGCAAGTGTCTATACTATGTATTGCGAGTTTATATAACATTTATAGCAAGTTCTATATAATATATAGCACAGGATATATCAAATTTTTAGCAAGTGCTTATATAATTCATAGCAAGTGTCTACATAGTTTATAGCAAGTGTCCAAATAATTTATAGCACAGTATATATAACCCACCTGTATCGCATATGTGCGCAACAACAATTGACCCTCATTCGGAGCATGCTGCACCAGTTCCATGGCGATATCCATGACCGCATCGAAGTGAGGTTTGAAATAAACCCCCGATATCTTGGCCAGACAACGGATACTACTCAGCGCCAGCTGACGCATATACAACGAATTGCTGTACGGCTGGGCCAGCATCAGCAGACGGTGCATCAATGCATCCAAGTGCTGATGCAGTACCTCCTGCCGCAGACTCTCACAGTAGATGTCCAGGGCACAGAACATACGGCTGCGTGTCTCACTCTCACAGTTCGCCAGCCTCTGGGCCGGGGTAATCTGGTCGAGGAACCTATTGAATAGGGGCAGCATTTGCGGCACCAGTCGCGTAATCTCCGGCTGCAGATTCTCGGCCATAATGGAGAGGGCATAGTGTGCACCATGCTGTACCATCACATCGCTGTCGCCGAATCCTCGCTTGACCAGCGCAACGAAACGTTCGAGCGATTCGTTGGCCAGCAAATCGGTAAATCCCTTGGCCATTAGGGCCAGGAACAGCTGAACGGCCAGGCGACAGGGTGCCGATTGGGTCTGCTCGTCCATCTGTGGTTGCATTAGGCGCAACACGCGAGTGGCCACACGATTGGTATCCGTGTGGCCGGCAATGTAGAGCAACGTTTGCACCGCCTCCGCCAGGGTGGAGTACTGCTCCTGCGGCTGCTGCAGATACATCTCCTCCCCGTTGCCATCCAGTGCTGGTTCTATGGCCAACAGTGTGTACAACGTTGTCAGCAGCTTGTCCATCAGCCTAAGCCGTATGATCTGGCGACGCATCGCGTGCAGGCAACTCCTAATGGACCCGATGGCCTGCACCCGATGGCGATTGGCGATGTCGGGGTCGGTGGCCAGGACAAAGAGTTCCTCCATCACATGCTTGAGATGTGGTTTCACCAGTTCGGGCAAATGTTTATTCAGTCGATTGATAACATCGAATCCACGGCATTTCTGTCGAGGATCTATGGATGTGTTGTACACCGACTCCTTGATAATGCACAGAATGCTGGGCATGGTGAACAACAATTCCTTTCTCAGTTCTGCCTGTTGGCGGAACAACGGGATGGTTAAGGTCCATGCCGCCAGTAGATGATCCATAGCCGGTGTGGCCAACTCCCCCTGCCCCTTGGCCGTCTGCATGGCCTGCATGAAGATGTGCTGGGCATGTCCCAGATTCTGTTGCAGCATCTGCGGTGATGTCTTTGCCAGCAGCTTGAAGAGCAACGCACCGAAGGCATGACTCTTGGCATCCGCTGCGGTGCACTGCGTCTCGATGTGATGGAATATCAATTCATTCCAATTTCCCGACTCCTCCTGACCCATCACATAGCCCACATTCTGGATGATATCGGATTGCAGCGATTGTTTATCATCGGCCCGCAGCGAGAGCAGCGCCGCAAAGAGTTCCGACTGCGTATCCATCTGATGACGTTCCTCCAATTGCAACCAATTCTCTCGCTCACTGAGGCGTTCCTTAAGTACACTTGCCGCCGATTTACGTAGTTGCATCGATAACTGCGCGTTCGATAACACCATGCACAGCTGGAGTGTGCTCTCCGCATCGCTGTAGCTTCTGCGCAGCTCATCTTTGATCTTCAGCTTGACATTCTTATTGGGAGACAGCAGCTTGTGCAGCAGACCGAGCAGATTATTGTTATCGTCGCCCTCCATCGATTAAGCGTTATCGATTGCTTGTTATCGATCGCTTACTATCGTCAGATTGCAGTGGATTTACTTGCTATCGTTGAATTGCAGGGATTAACTTGCTATCGATTACTTGTTATAGTTCACTTATCGTTTGGCTTACTATCGATTACTGCCTTTAGTTTACTTATCGTTTATCGATTAGAAATTTTGTTTTTTTTTTTTTGTAGATTAATTTTTAAAACTGCAGGTTTAAAATCGTGTGGTTCTCCTACTTCTTTTTGCAATTTTCACTCCAAATAAAAATAATATAATAATAATATATATACCATATGTGTCGATTCTAGTCAGGTCAAGAGATTCAAATAATTAAATAATGATAAAAATAAAATATATGAACTTTAACTACATGTGTGCTATGTGAGGGTTTTCGAAATTCAAGAATTATAAAGAACTCGGAATAAAGTCTGGAAGTGATAAGTAATTCCTTCTGGAAAATTTCAACCATCTTGCAGAGTATTACGAAATTTTAAAATTAATTTTATTAACATTTTTTGGTTTATTTTCTTTTTTTTTGCAGTAACAAAATCAAAATTAGCAAAACTTATTTCCGAATTTGGACTAAAACAAGGCAACTCTATTTGAGGTCTCGGTTTTTGAAACTCAGCTGGGGGTCGGTGTAGATGTTGCCGGATCCGATTCCTCCTTCTGCTCGGTTGCTCCCAGCTGAGTTTCAGAATCAGAATCCAATGGATGGAGCTGGGGAACTGCTAGTTTTGGTACCAGCTCCGCCGGACGCTGTAGCTTCCATGGATAGACACCGCCAAAGCGATCGAGTAGACTACCACGTGGTTGTGGTCGCATGGGCAGTGTCAATAAATCATTCTGCATCGATGAGACCTTGATGTCTGTATTGAGGGCATTGTAGATCTCCAGTTTCTTGCGTGCTATCAAATCGGTTGTGGGAAAATCGATAGCCTGACAGATGCAATTATCGTGCCACAAATCGAATTCCTCCTGGGTGAATGCAATGTTCGAAATGTCGTTGAGCTCGTGCCGTTCCAGCAGATCCTCGAAGCGCAAGTGTAGCGCTATATTGGTAGCTGTAGTGCCCACATAGTAACCCTGCGATAGACGCTCCACACTCATGATTTCCGCTATGCGATAATCGGGTATCGGACTATCGACACTCACATTGAGACGCACAAAGCAATCGCGTATGATGGCCTCAAAATTATAGCACTGCAGCAGCTGGACAATGCGATAACGGGTCAGACGTAGTGCATCCAGATCCTTGAGACTACGCACTGGCTCATTGCTGACCGTAGCTGACTGCTTCTCACGTTCCTCATCATCGACACTGGTGGAGAGCGTGCTCAGACGTCGCAACTCTTTCAGGATCTCCGATTGCGGACGGGTGCGACGATAGGCATGCTCATCCTTGGGATTATATGTGGTCTGCATGAAATGTGGCAACCCTTCCAGATCGTACAGTCGCGGCGAACTGCGCTTCGACTTGGACTTCGGCTTGCCCCTTGGTGTTACACTCTTTGTTGCCTCCGACATCTTCAGTGCGAGATCTATGCTATCCAACTTGATGCTGATCCTTCTGGCCGTTCCAACAGATATAAAGTCTTGAAATTATTTTTTTTTTTTTGAATATTTCGGATGTATAGTAGATCTACTAGACACGCCTACTGTGCCTCGTATATACAATTACTTATGGCAAGGAAGGTCTCTAATTTCATTTGAACGCCTGCCAAGTGTGGAGAGTCTCGCAGGGAGCTCTCTAAATGGTTATAGGGTGCTTCAAAATTGCCTAAAGCGGGTAGATTAGTTGTTGAACTAATTTTTTTTTATTAACTTTTTTCTTAAGATTTTTTTAAAATATTTTCTAGTATTTTAAAGTAATTTCATTATCAATAAAAGAACTTCTTATTATTATAAAATAATTCGTAAAGATTATAAAGCAAGCGAGACTTTTTACACTAAAATTCTTTTACATTTAAAAGTATTTTTTAGTTAGAGTATTTAATAATAATTTTTAAAATTTGAATATATTTCCTTACATAATATTTATTTTTTTTCTTTTTTTCTATCCCTCTTTATATTTTTAAATATTTTAAAAACTTCTTAAACATTTCTTAATATTTCATACTGCATTTTAAAAAGTTTTTATAGCTTCCTACAGGGTATTTAGCTGCCTAGCAGCTGTTGCTTTTCTTTCGTATGCATTTAATGATGCCGGCGCTTTCCCATTCCCCCACTTCCCCCTCTCTTTCATCCTCTCTATCTCTCTCTGTGGGCCATAAATGCCAGCCAACTATTAAATTTATATTAATTTGGTATTTTTTGCAGTTGTTTTTCTTTTTTCATCTTCTTCTTCTTTTTGGCTACAATTACTTGGCACATACGCCTCCGCACCTTCTGCCCCTCCCCCTCTCCGCCCACCCACTCACAGCATTTGCCATTAAATTGGCAAAAGATTTATGGTACAATTGCTTTAATTACAGTTGCAGCTAATTGTATGCGGACCGGGGCAGATGCTCTAGGCGAGGCTTCCTTCCGTGTCCCGTCTGTCCGTCTCCCCGTCTCCCCGTCCGTCTGTCCACTGCGTCGCTTGGCAGTGTGCCCAGGCGAGCCTTGGAAATTGTGAAAATCTTTGCATGCTTTGTGTGTGAGTCTGCATAAATAACTTGAATGCGAATCTCGATGAGCATGAAGTGAATGTGCAGGATATGCTGGATACGTAGGATGCGTAGGATATGAAGGATGTGGCGAGCTGAGGAGGGAGTCGGGGAATGGTCGAAAGCATTGAAAATGCTGCTCACGCATCGATTCGAAACTGCCTCACACACACACACAAACACACAGACAGGGGCAGACACCAAGTCTAACACTCAGTCGACTCCTCCTGCTCCTCCTGCTCCTCCTGCTCCTCCTCCTCATCTTCCTCCTTGGCGGCCCCACACACTTAAGGGCAAACTCGTTTATGCAAGCTCAGTCATCAGCATCATCGGCATCATCACCAGCACAATCATCATCGGCATCGACAGCGGCAGCGGCACCGGCGTCATCATTATCATTATCATCATACGCATCCGCATCCGTCTCCAACTCCGCCTTTGCCTGCCCAACTCATTCGCATTCACATATCATCCAGGTCCGGCGTCGAATATCTTCAATGTCTTCGATTCATTTTTGATCTACGTGTGTGTGGAGGTGTGTGTGTGTGGGGGTGTGTGTCTGTGCCTAACGATGAGTGTGCGTGCATCAACGGTTCAATGTCGGTCGCTTTATGATAAATTTATAAATTAATTTTGTTGCGCAACTTGCGAAACACCTACGTACCGTATTCGAATGGCAACGCATCGCAGCTTCGCAATCGGAGTCGTAGTCGAAGTCCATTGAATCACGTATCACATGAATGCTCATTCATTTTTTTTTTTCGCCTTTTTTTGGGGGGCGTGGCCGTTCGTGTATGCATGATAAAGCAACAGAGTTTACGCATAGACGCGTCAGGTTAAAAGATGAGCAAGCTTAAGCTCAGCCGGAGTCGAGAGAGAGAAAGAAAGGGAGAGAGAGAGAGGCAGAGAGAGAGAGAGAGAGAGAGAGAGTGGGAGACAGCTATAGTTGTCCACTGCAGGGAGGGGGAAAAAGACCGCAAACCGAAACGAGTTTAAAACAATTCTTCCAAAGTCAAAAATACCCTACCCTGAAAAGCTGGGTATAACGCATTGAAGCTGAAACCAATTTAGTTATGCCCAATATATATGTATCAATATAATTGGTATTTTATTTGGTATTTGTTTTGTTGAAATTTCTGTTGTTTTGCACATTGTACATTGCAGTATCGAATTGCCTGTAGGTATTCAGACTCTTGCATTCTGCAGCATATTAATTAAGGTTTGCCTAATCGTATTATACTATTTTTGCTATATTTCGATATTTATTGCAAGTATTTATAGATATTTTCTGGTATTTTGCAGCTTGTTTTGCATTTATTCAGGTTTTTACTGCTGTTTAGGCTTTTTGTATTTATTTAAGGGATTGTATGACTCACCAAGGATATTTATTTTAAGAGTTTTTTTCAGCATTGCAGGATTAATTAATTGCTTGGGTCTATTATATTTCTTGTGTTATATTTTGTTACACAATTTTAGTTTTATTGTATATGAAAAAAAAAAATACCAAAATAGAGTTTTTGAAAATTTTCAATATTTTGGAAATTTATGTAAGGGTCCACCCTATGATTTTTTGACAAACATTTTTTTTTTGTAATTTTAAATCGCAAGCTTTTAATTTTAATCAATTGCGGAGGTCAAAATTAGTACTAAACAATTGTTTAAATCGATTTTAAACGATACTTAATTTTGGCCCGAAAATCATGTCAAACTGGTCGAAAAATTAGACAAGTAACACCCTCAAGAGGCCTGGTATCCTCATTTTGCACCGATCGTAACTTTCTTAAAAATCAAACGATTTTGACGCGGAATGACATTTTGTTTATGTTTCAACAACCTGAGTGATTCTACAGTAAAAATATAGCAAAATGGAGTTTTTGAAATTTTTCGATATTTTGGAAATTTATATAAGGGTCCACCCTATGATTTTTCAACACAAATTTTTTTTTTACATTTTTAAATCGCCAGTTTTTAATTTTAATCAATTGCGGAGGTCAAAATTAGTACAAAACAATTATTTAAATCGATTTTAAACGATACTTATTTTTGGCCCAAAAATCATGTCGAAATGGTCGAAAAATTAGACATGTAACAGGCCTGGTAGTAGTTTTTAGTATTTTTAGCATTTTGACATTATTTTCTTATATATGTAATTTTATTATATTATTATAATAATGTTATATTATTAATTTTTCACATACAGTGTACATAGTATTTTTATAGCCCCTAGTAACGCTCGATGCCCTCTATGGAGTAATCCTGGTACTGCTGCAATCAGGTTCGCATGCAAACACCTTTAAAAACGACTAGGCCGCCTTTCACTCATGGCCAACGGCCTGGGGCATGCCGAATGCCGAGGCAAGTGGAAGGGAGTGAGAGGACCAGGGGGGGCTTGCCACGCCTTGACGTTGACAGCCGCACACAGAATAGAAAAGTTTTCCGTCCGGGCAACATGCAAGCGGCACCCTCATCCAGCTGCCTGACATGCTGCCTGCTGCCTGCCGGCTTGCCGGCCTGGACGGCCTGGCTCGAGTTATAATGTACATACAAGTATTTAACATTGCTGCCGGGTTTCGGGATTGGGTTGGCTTTAGCGTAGGCAGGGGTACGCAAGAGGGGGGAGGAAGGGGTCTAAGTGAAAAACAAGCAAATAAACGAGCGACTGCTGCTTCTGCTGCAAACAGGCAAAGCTACAAATGAATCTAGGATACGGATACCCATGTCAAAATATAAAAGTCCTGCAGAACCCGCTACCCTTCCCAGCCCTTGCTGCCTGCCCTATCCCTGCTGCCACACACATTCGCGTTTCTAGGTGAGTGGGCGTTGGGCAGGTGCAGGCGGGCAGTGAGGAGGGACAGGGGGGGAGGGGTGACTGAAAAAGTTGGCGGATTCGCCGGGCGCAAGGAAACTTGTTTGTTGCACAGAAACAAAAGCGCTTCCGCTTTTCATGTAAAATGACAGAAACAAGTGTTAATGGTTTTGGGTTTTAGGCTCAAAGCGAGGCAGCAAAAAAAGGCAGCACGAAGAAAAAAAAGAGCAGCAAGTGAGACAGCAATAGAGCGAGAGCGAGAGAGCGAGAGGGAGCAGCAGTGAACAGTTGCCCGGCAATGTCATCGATGGGCTTAAAAGTCTATTTAAAATACGTACACATATTCCCACTGCATTCTAATCTATTTAATAACTTGGCTAACACACACACTCACACACACACACACACATATTTAAGCCAAAGCAGAGAGTAGAGATCATTTTTCGGCCGCCTTTGAAATTGTCAAGCACAGCGTGAGCCGAGTCGGGCAGCAGGCAGCATTGTCAACCTGCCTGACAAGCTGTCATAGCAGTCAGCTTTTGCTCGTCAACTGTCGCCGAGAATGTGCGAGAAAACAAGATGGCGGCCTAGGCAAAGCTGCACGCTGCACACACACGCACGCAAACACACACACACACACATTAGATGTGCATTTTGCACGGCTTTTTCCTGCAGTTTTCCTGCATTTTCTGGCATTTTCCTTTAACTTCGATTTTTTGGCAATGTTTGAGTGCGCTTTAGTCACTTTTTTCCAACACGTACATAGGCTGTGTGTGTGTGGGAGGGAATATATGTGTGTGTGTGTGTGTGCGTAGACTTTTTTCCCGCACTGTTGCTGCAGCTTTTCCGCATGCATGTGTTAGCTGCGCTGCATATGCAAATGCCTCGGCCTACATGTGTCGCTGCCAACCAGACCCCGCCCCTCTCCTCCCCTTCTGGCCACGCGCTGAAACTTTGCCCTTGCATTGCCTACTTTTTTGCGCTCTCGTTTCTTGGCATTTTATGCTTTTTTTTATTCACATTCATTCATTCACATTCACATTCGCGGGCGTAAGCTGAAATTACAATAATGAAAATGTATTTGCAGAACTTGCCTAATTAGTTGAATACGAGCCATGTTGCTAGTCAAATATGCACATGCTTGGGCTGGGGCACAGATACAGATATGTACACACACAGAGAGAGAGAGAGAGAGAGACTGACGTGGCCCACATACACTCCCCCCCCCCACTGCCTTGCCTGCTTCCTCTCACTGTGGCTTTAAAAAAGTCTTTGCGCGTTGCGCTTCGATTGGCGAGAAAAATACGGGAAAAAATCTCAATTACTTAGAAGCTGCTATAAATTGCTGCGAGGGGAAGAGGCAGGAAGGGGGTGGTAGGGAGACAAGGTAGGGGCACGTTGCTGTTGTCGTTGTCGCGCAGCTGGAGCAGCTGCTGCCATTGCCGCCTCCCCGCCCCTCGCCCTGCCTCAAGCTCGTTTGACTTTTGTCGAAAAAGTTTCAAAATGCGCGCAGTGAGAGGGAGGGGGAGACAGGTAAAGACTGAGAGAGAGAGGGGGGGTAGCCCCCTCCTAAGTGTTGTTGCAGCAGGTGAGAGCATAAATTTGCCACATTAAGCAAACTTATTGTAATTGCCAGCGGAACGTCCAATGTGGCGTATACGCAATGTCGAAAAAAATAAAGAAAAATAAAACGAGCAGCATGTCTGTCAAAGCGAACGTATTTGCACAAATTAAGGCAGCAGAAGAGGGGGAGGTAGAGAGAGGGATGTTTCGCTTCCCATCCCTCTTTCCCTCCCTCTCTTCCTCTCCCTCTCTCCCTCCCTGTGCATCATTATCACAACACATCAAGTGACAATTGAAACCGCAAACAGGCAAACGGCATGACAGAGCAGCGACCCCTCAGTCTGTATGTCTTCTGTAACTGATATGCTTCCCCCAGTGGGGTGCCGCATAGGGTACCCAACCAGCAGGCATCTTCCTATGCATTACATACCTCCCTCCCCGCCCCTCCCGGTGTCTTATGCCATGTCTCGAGGCGTAACATGCGATTAACTGCGGCTGAGTCGCAATTAACTGTGAACAGGCGGAAATACACAACTGTTGGCAAGACGTGTCTCTCTCTCTCTCTCTCTCGCTCTCTCTCTCTCCCTCCCTCTCTCTCTCTCTCTCTGCGTGTGGCCAGGTGGTGGCAATTCTGTCTCCAACTGACAGGAAACTGGAATTGACGCCTGGCGACAATCCGCTGCGACAAGCAATCAATGCAGTGCGTGGAAGATGAATCCTACCTCCCCCCCTCCCCCTTCCTCCCTCCAACGACCTGCCATGATTGATATGCTCGGTGAATGATGAATGATGAGTGATGGAATGCCAGGAATAATATACTCACAAATAAAGTATACTTTATATGGTTTGCTGCATTCGTGAATCGCTCGAAAAACACACTCACACGCACGCGTACTCATTAGCTTACAATTGTGCAGCTCATTCGCGGCTTTCATTCACGAATCATTCAAAGCGCAAAAGCTGCTTGGTATAATGAGCTTATGCGAGATTATGTGCTTATTCATTGATCGAGTTTTTGCTTGTAGTGAAGCTTTTTTCGTGTATATTCAAAAGCTTTTGCAATAAATACAGGGAATGATCGAGTTATTGCTTGAGTATTGCAGCTTTATTCATGTATATTCAAAAGCTTTGGCAATGAATAAAAGGAAAAGCTTTAAGAGCTTTGTCTTTTTTTAAAAAATTTCATTATAAACAAAACTTTCTTGTAATCTTCTGAGCTTAAAAGCTTTTTTAACTCTTCTTTAATCTTTCTTCTTTAATCTTTCTTTTTTATGTTCTTTAATTTGAGTCAATTTTATTCACTTTTCTATCGCAGTTTAAGTCCGAATTAAAAGCTGCTTGTCAGCCCAAAGCTTCGCTGTGCTTTGGCTTTCTCTCTCTCTTTCTCTCTCTCTCCCTCTCTCTTTGTCTTCTTTATTACACTCTCCCTCTCTCTCTCTCTTTCTCCCTCTCTCTCCCATAGACATTATCAGAGCATCTGGATCATTTCATTGCGAGTGTGTCACTTCGCTTTGTTCACCTTCACCTTCGAGTGGAGTTCTTAATCAAGTGAATGATTCATGCGGCATCTCTGGCGCACAGTCTGCTCAAAATGGGGTGGTGGGGAGTGGAGGGGGAGGGGGGCGGTTTGTAGGCGAGGCCACTTAATAATAACGTAACGCCAAATTAGACAAACATCAGATGCGACATATGCTCAGGGAGTGTGTGGGAGTCGGAGTGTGTGTGTGGGCTGTGTGTGTGTTTGCGTGTCAGTGAGTGCCTTTAAGTGGCTCAAAGAGCGAAAGAGAGAGAGAGAGAGAGAGAGGAGGAGAGAGGGAGGGAAAAAGATAAAATGAAAATGTACAAGTAAATGACGCACATGACAAACACACACGGATAAAGGACACGCTTTATGAAGATGCCCACCTAGACGAAGGGGGAGGAGTAGCAGTAGGGGCTGCGCACTTGGCATATTTCTTTATTTTTTCCCTTCTCCTCTTCTTCTTCCTCGCTTTGCTGCCTGAAAGCCAGCGGCGAATGACAATTGCAGCGCATATCCGCTTCCGGTTTAGCCAGCACACACACACACAGAGAGAGAGAGAGAGAGAGAGAGAAAAGGCCACATCAATTTGGGCGCGTGCACATTTATCCTAATCACACACACACTCGCACACACACACACTCGCACACACACACACACTCGCACACACACACACACATATACGGGCACACAAAAGGAGTGGGGCAGTTTATTTATGTGCCTGCTTCTTTTGACGTTCTTTTATTATTTTAGTCGCCGTCTTGTCACACGCTCCGCTCTATGCCACGCCCATAGCACAGCCGCCTCTTCCACTCCCCCCGCCTTCCCCCTCTCCCCTCTTCGCATCCGCTGCTCACTTTTGTCGCAATTTAGCTAAAAGCGTCGTCTAAGAGGAAGTCGTTTTTATATTCCTCAGCGTGGCTCTTACAAGAGTGTGTGTCTCTGTGTGTGTGTGTGTGTGTGTGTGTGTGTATGTGTCTCAGTGTGTGTGTTTGTGTGTCTATGTGTGTGTGACATTCTCTTATAAAAATGAGATGCACAAGTGCGCAGCCAAACCCGGTCCTGGCACTGGCTCTGGGCTTTCTTTCCCCCCATACCAAACCAGCCCATTCCCTACCTTCCCTTCCCATCCCATTCCTATCCAGGCCACCTTTGTTGTCGTAGACGTTGTTGTTGTTTCGGGTCTGGCTTCGTAGCGCCTTTCTAGCGATTCGTTTAAGTGGATTTAGTCATGCAGCTGAAAGGCATCTGACGGCATCTTAATAACCTAATCAGCATTGTGTTCGCACAGATCCACTGACTATGCGAGAGCCCCAATGGCAGCGTAGTATGTGGAAGCTATACCCCTTGGCATAACTGCCGAACTTACTATGTGATTATTAGCTAAAGTATGGTAGGGATAGTTAAAAATATTATGGTATATTTAACAAGGTGTATTATAGAATTGATAAGCAAAATTTAATGAAATTTGATAAGGTATTACGCACAGCAACAGAGCTCTAAAGATAAAAGAGCACGCTGCAGAGTTAAAATAACTATTTGCGTTACTAATTTAACTAACTGACTGTCAGTATTATCTTATATATATAAATTATACTAGTTTTCATGCAAGCAGGCCTAAAAAAAAGGTTTTGGCTTTAAAATAAAGCCTGCTATGGTATTTTATGGTAGTGTTAGTAAGTTTAGACAAAGTTTAAGCCAAGCTTCAGTTAGGCCCATCAAATATACATATTTCTACCAAATTTGATAGCTCTAGCTCCTACAGTCTCAGAGCTATAGCTGTTCATACAGACAAACAGCAGTAAATGTGTTTAATTCTAATTGAAGCTCTTGTATATCTTACTCCCTCTACCTTCCACGCTGTGTGACATACAATTTCAGTTAGCTAAAAGTTATTATAGCCTTCTATCCAGGGAAAAACCTGTACGTAGGCCTATTATTATTTCAAAATTTAATAACTTAATGCACAAAGCCGTTTAAATTTGTTATTGTTCTGCTGGGGGGAAAAAAAGAAAGAAAAAAGAAATTAACTAATTTGGGTCTGTAAATGCTGCAAAATGTATTTCCCAAGAATTCCGCTTGCCAGCGAGTGTGTGTGTGTGTGAGGGTGTGTGTGTGTGTGTGACACATGTCGCCAAGGACAAAGCACAACTGTTGCTGCTTTCGCTGCTGCTGCCTCGTCGTGTCTCGGTTGCGGCGGCCGGAAATGGCGTCAATGTCAACGTCGACGCCAAAATTTGCTGGCAGACACACGTCTTCATGTGTGTGTGTGTGTGTGCGTGAGTGCCTCCTCCTCTTAGTATGTGTGCGTGTGTGTGTGGGGGTGACATGTGCGTGTGTGGTTAGCAGCAGCACGTTTATGTCTCTGGTCGCTGTGTTGCTTCACGTGCTCGTTTACAGTCATTTATCATAAAAATATTTTGTACTCGCATTTTTATAAACTGTTTTGTTTCACACCCACCACAACACACACACACACGCACACACACACGCACACACACACACGCACACTCGCACACACACACACAGACGACACTTTTATGAAGCTAATTTGATGTTGTCATTCTTCATTTCTCATTTTTGTAGCCGCCATTTTGCCGCCTTTTACAGCCTCTTCCGCCTCCCCCCTCAAAAGAGGGAAAACGAAATGGAAAATGAAAATGAAATTGCAGCAGCATGAGAACAGTGTCGCACTATAAAGCGACACCTAACGGCCGTCTCTCGAAGCTCGAAGGCGATGGCAACGCGACGCCGAACTTAACGAGTGCCGCATGCAGCTCTTAATGGCTGCCACTCCCCCCGCCCACCTCTCCCAGCTGTCAGTTCTATTACCCCGTCAATGCCAGCATGCACATGTAATAGAAAAAGAGAGGGAGAGCGGGCAGAAGAGACAGAGATAGTGGCAGTTAGATAGGGAAATACAAATTGAATTTGTTTGTTTTATAGATCGATAGAGCAGGTTTATTTCGAGTCATTTTAGACATGTATATATACCCTATATATACTGTAAAGTCACTTTAATACCCTGTAAATAGTAAATGAAAGCTGCAAAGTAGGTGCTAGCATATAAATTGTTACTTAATTTAGAAAAGGATTTTATTTTATTTATTTTTTTATTTATTTATTTTTATATATATCGATGAGAAAACTTGCCTAGCCTGACACTAGAGATCGGTATGATCCAGTTTTGTCCGGTTAAGAGAGGTCTTTGCCCAAATTTAGCTTAATTCTTTGAAGATATATGCCAATACCCTAGAAAAACTGTCTGTTTAAGCAAGCTGTGCATTCAAGGAGTAATTTCAGTACCTTCAAGTGATTATATACCCTGTAAATATCTCTATATAGCCTGCTAGCTGGAAAAGGCTGCAAAGTAGTTCCCAAAAAGATCAAAGAACAGGGAAAACTCTCTTGAGGGGATACAGACCGTCGCTAGGCTCAGGGTTCCTTCGTTTAGAAGAAGTTTTCCGCCAAAAGAAGCCAAAGTATTGTAGAATCCTTGCTAATCTATCCGTTTAGAAGAGGGTACCTCTTCAGTTAACTGTACGCCAAGGTATTTTACACTGTCTTCACATGACTAAACAAAACATTTTCCAGCTTTGCACTTGAATTTCCAGAGTTATTATCATGTTCTCCTCAGCTTGTACTAGAACTGCCTGCGAATTGGTATCCCTCACTCCAACCCACCCCCCTTCTTATTGCACTGCAAAACAATTAGTCAAGTAAGTTTCCCACAGTGCGCCTTCCTTCCCCCCTTCATAACTTTGCATGGATTAGACAAGAGAGAAGGAAAAATGAATATATATATATATTATAAAGTATTATATAGGATATTAGCGCTATCTATATGCGGCTTGCTCTGCAATTAATGCGCTTCTTATTAGCTGATATTGAGCCAGCTTTTGAGGCTTGAGGAATCGATGCCAGAGAGCTGAAGCATCAAGCCATACAGTTGACTTACGACATTCGCCTTGGCCACCTCCGGGATGAAGGAAAGGGTTCTCTTTCTGGCCTGTTGAGTCGGAGACTCTACAGCTCTGGCTCTGGCTCGCCTGCAGCCTTTGTTATTCGTTTAATTAGATTTCTCAAGTAAACCGCAGGAACCGCACATTTTCTCAGGCAGCACGAAAGAAGACGATGGTGGACTAGCAGGAGAAGGAGCAGGAGCAGGAGGAGGAGGACTACGACTAGGACGTTGAGGTGGATCGCCCAGCTTGCCTGCTCGGCGTTTCAGGAATGTTTTGCTTAGCTTCTTCGATGCAGGCTGCAATTTCTGAGCTGTTGCTCTGGCACAAACCGCAGAGCAAGCCAGCGAGACCAAGAGAGAGCAGGAGAGAGAGAGTGCGAGAGGGAAGGGCAAAGATACAGGAAGATACAGGGCGAGCGAGTTCTGGCCATTTTGTTATTGGAAAGTTGCCGCTGAAAGGCGATTTTTCAACGGTAAATGCTGTGCGAGAGCAAAGGGACTGCCAGCCTGGCTAAAACCTAAGCCCAGTACACGCACACACACACACACACAGGCACACACACACACACAGACATATTTGGAGCGTAACTTTCCATTTGTGCACTTTAATTTGCGGCGTAGCAAACTCACAACTTTTGCCGCCCAACCGCATCAAAGTGAGCTGCGAGCGTTGCCAGAGCAATTTGCGTAGGCAGACAAAAGCTGGCAGCTACATCGCAGCCACATGCCTGGCATTCCCGCTTTTTGGCCGTCTTGCCGGATCTTTTCTTTTTCATTTTTTTTGTTGGCAAAATTGTCGCGCTAATAAGCCAAGCGAAAGTCAATTAAAAATGCCAACTAAGTGAAAGATAATCACTTTGCTGCGGCTTCGCGTGGAAGGTGGAAGGTCTCTGCCTCTCTCTGTCTCACTCTCTCTCTCTCTCCCTCTCTTTCTCTCTCTGTGTGTGGCGGGGTTTAGTGACCGCAGAGGCGGGCCGTTTTGCCACGCCCATGTGGACAGGGGGACACAAGCAGGCAACAACGGCAAATTATGCAAATTGCATAAGATTAAGATACAGCGAAAACATGTGTGTGTGTGTGGGAGGGGGGAGAGGGAGGGAGGTAGGGTGTCTGCAGAGGTGTGTGTGTGTGTGTGGGAGAGTGCGGTACGATAGGGTAGGGTATGGTAGGGTGTGTGAGCAAGTAAGCTGTAAAAAAGCTTTGCGAACTCGCTGAAAATGCTGCAAGTCGCCAGGCAGCTGCTCTGCAGGTCGCTCTGGTACTGTAACGATAGTATGGCTGAGCAAATTCATCGGCTAGTGAGACTATCGATAGCTGAAACGATAGTTTTTTAACATCTTATAAAAGCAGCGAAGAGCTGCAACTGCTTTAAGCGGGGTTTTTACTCCTAGAAGCTGCCTATATGAGAATTTAGAACTTGTTTTCGATAGTTACGATAGTTTAAACGATAGTAAGCTGCGCTTATGTGCCTTGATTATCTAGCCAGCTGCCCTAGCTGCTCCCTCTCCTCTCCCTCTCTCGCTAAGCTCCCCCTCTTGCAGCATTTATTGTTGCTGCTGCCTTTGTAGTCTCCCAGTCAAGTCGTGACTTTCTTCTTTTCTTTTTTGCAGCCTTTTCTCAGGTTTTTATTTTCATTTTTCCTTTTTATTTTCCGACGGCACCTTGACTCGGCTTTCGGCCCATTTTGCAGCTGTTGTTGTTGGGACTTTATTGAATTGTCCCTTGGCTCAAAGACCAAGACCAAGCCTGTGCCTGCTCCTAACTACCCTCAGTGTCTCTCTCTCTCTCTCTCGCTCTCCTTCCCCCCTGTTATTATGTATGATGCCGCCTGTCATTTTGCCTCAATTTCTAACGCTTTTTTGTACTTTTTCTCCTCTTCTTTCTCTGTTTCTCTCCTTCTACGTGTCACTTTTGTCATCTGCTTTAGTTTGCCTTAGTCATTAATCTTCTTTGACGCGCTTAAATCACATGAATAACAAATTAGCTGGCATATTAGTGCCCCGGAAAGGGCTTCGAAACAATCACGTGTTGCCAGGGGCGTAGGTAGGGGGGGGGGGTATCGCCCTGTTTAAAAAACGTTATGTAACAAAAGGCGCAACTCAGCCCTGCAACAACTTTCCATTTAGCTCATTGTCGCTTTCCTATTTTGCATAATTCATTGGCTTGTCTAACGGTGCGTATGCTTTATTTTTCCAGCCAGCCTTCTGTCACGCCCCCCCTTATGTCGCGCCCCCCTCCTGCCCCTGCCTCTCTGCGCGCTGTCACTTTGTGTGCGCTTTCAGTTTGCTAATTAGCAGCGCATTTTCAGTTCAACTTGCCTTTCATATGCATATTCACTTATTTTTTAATGCAATTTAATTATTTTATTTGCAATCCCAATTAGAACCGTCAGAGCGAAAGATACCCCAGGGAGGGGGGAGCGGGAGGGGCAGAGGGGGAGGGGGGAAAGGGACTGCTTTGTCTTGTCTGCTGGCTTATGTCGTGTGACAACTTGTATCCCATTTTGATGAATTAAATGCATTTTTAATTGCAAATCTGTGGCAAGCTCATGACTTGCCACGCCCCCCTCCACACGAACCCGCACCCGCCCACACTGTAATAATCATGTAAATAATTTACAGCAATAAAGAAAAGCTGCGACATGGCGCAAACGATGCGCGAATGCGTATTCATTCGCATTCATTCGCATATTCACTCGCACACTCGCGTGAATTTCACTTAAGCCGCAACCGACTTAATTCCCATAATCTTTATCAATAGCAGCGGCATGTTTGTATTTTAATGCCCTGCACTGTATGGGTAAAAAGTAGGGTGGGAGTAGGCGTGAGAGGCAGATGAAGAGAGCGAGAGAGAGAAAGAGGGAGAGTAAGAGGAAACACAGCGAAAGGCAAAGCAAATTTAAATAGCTTAGTTGATTATATATTTTTACTCTCTTACAGGGTATCTGTTAGTCGTGTCTGGCTCTAGCATTGCTACATTAATGCAGTGGCAACTACACTTGACTTTTATTTGCGGTGAACAAAGCCTATAAAATTGGTTGGAATATTTTCAATTTTCAATTTCATTTTCATTTGCCTTTTTTTTACAAATTATCAGATTCGTTTTTAATTTTTTTTGTTGGGAATATTAAAGATTTAAAGGGGTGTATTATATTTAAATTACTGCATAAATATTAAGCTATTTGTTGGCCAAGTTGGGTAGTGCTAGCTCTGCGGGTCTTCGAGTTATAGCTGTTCATACAGACAAAAGAAAGAGAGAAAGAGGGGGGATCGGCTGCCTGATCACTGCAAAGAATTTAAGGCAGCTTGGCCTGTTATTTTCATCTTGGATTCTGCATGAGCTTCTGCTCCCAGGGCTGCTGCGAGATTTCGCCCAGAGTTGCCTCCTCTTCCTCCTTCTCCAATCAGAGGAGCAAGTTGCTCCTAGAGCAGGCACGGTTGCCATCGCATGCACATGACGTGGCCATACATAAGTTGCAGTTAACTTGGCCCGGCTGCCACTGCTCGAGGAGCAGGGGAGGATTGGAGGAGTGTGCCGCATTATGGCTGCCACAATGCGGCCGCCGGGGCAGCCATAAAGCAGCGCAACTGTTGCGCAACTGAAGGCGGAAGCCACTTGGAAGCAACTATAGTTGCGGCTAACTACCAGTAGCAGGCATGGCTCGGGCTGCTCCTCCCTGCTCCTTCCCTGCTCCTCCGTGATCCTCCTCCCTGCTCCTCGCTCTGCTGCCCGGCCGTGCTGTATGCGAGCCTGTTGCCACATAAACAGCACATTTTATTAGATTACACATACGCCGCGTCTGCCCAGGCTGAGGATGAGACTGAGGCTGAGGCTGGAGCTGAGAACGAAGACAAAAGTTGCCTGCCTGCCTGGCTGCATCGTGCGGCCAAAGAAGATGGGAGCAAAGTGCAAAATTTTTATTACTCCCAGCGGATGTTTTGATACGTTTTTATGAGACGCGCGCGTGCTGTAAGCGGCAAACTCGTAGGCGATTCTCCATCTTGCTCCTGCAACCCACTCTCTCTCTCCCTGCTCCTCCCTCCTTCCCTCCCCCCCCTCCTATCTCCTATCTCGTTGTCTTTCTTATCACCGCGCTGAACATTCGCCTGATGCGCTTTAATAGAAAAATATGCCGCTGCCATTTGGGTTTTTATTGCAGTCGGAGGAGGACGGCGAGGCAGCACGCATACAACTGGTTAACCAGTTACTCCCCTCCTCCTTCCTACCCCCTTTCCCTAGAGTTTCTGCCTACCCCCTAGGCTAACCCTTCCACCCGACAAAAAAAAAAAAAACAATCGAAGAGGGACACACAAGCTTATTATGCGTAGGAAAATTCATCAACGATTTGATGACAACAATTTTTATGCCTATTTCTCTTTCGTTCTCCCCTTAAGAGGGTTGGGTTGGCTAAAAGATGAGACTGTAGAAAGTGATAGGGAGCGCTTTTTTTAAAACAAAAAATATTATATTATATATATAATTTACGCAATGAAAAAAATTGAGAGAGTTCGCTGGGCATAAAAGTGAAGAAGGTTGCTTTAAAGGCAAGTTTAGGTAAGTGAAATTTGGGTAGAGACTGTCTAAAGTCAAGTTAAAGTAAGAGAAGATACAAATAGTTGAATTGCTGTGAGATTGGGGGAGTTATAGACTTGTATCAGCATGATATAGGGTTACAATTTCTGTTTTTTTTTTAGATCTGAAGGCACAACTGCGCTCAGTGCTCTCTAAGCTCTCATCTCCCTCTCTCTCTCTCTCTCTCTTACTCATTTAAGAACGTAAAATACTAATAATATTACTAACCCCACTACTAAATATTATGCTTATAAGGCAAATAGGTCTAGCGCTTTCCAGACTATCCTATATACCTTCAAAACTTGCTCTACTTATCTGCAAAACTTTTGTTTTTTTTTTTCTTCCAAGTGATACGATTATGCGAGCTTGCAGAGTTATTAAGCTGAGCCTATGGCACATGGCACATAGATCGTTTAATGGGTATGTGGCAGCCCTATGTCTCTCCCCCCTCCTCTCCCCTCCCCCTCTTAACCCTAGGCTATCTCTTTCCTTCCGTTTCTAAGCATGAATTATGTGCGTTGCCCTAGACCAATTGAAGTACGCGTTTCTATGCACAGCACAGACAACCCGATATTAACCCAGTAGTGTCTCCTACTCCTACTCCCTGCCTTGCTTAACCCTTTAAACTTTTTGAACCTCCTCCTCCCCCGTCCTAGCCCCCTCCCCTGCTTGGCAACTAACTAACTAACTATGAATCTAGCCCATGAAGCATTCCTCTTTAAAACTTCTCAAAAGTTTAGCACAAGCGAAGTTCCAATCCCCCTAGCTTCGCACCGCCCTGCGTCTCTAACTCCAGCAAGCAATTCCCCTCCTCTACAACCTACTCCCACTCCCTCTCCCCGCTCCCCCCTTGGCACCGAAAGAACATACTTTTCGGGCATGGCAAGTGGCAGCGCTGATTTACTTGGCAATTACAGCCAGTTGAGTGGCTGCTTGACGGACGAGGTGCAGGGCAGTAGTAGGTGGCATCAAGGGGGGAGTCAGGCAGGCTGGGCATGTGGGCGTGGCAGGGCTGGGTATGCTCGTTCAATGCAATGAACTAGAAAGCTGTCTGATTAGCGTGGCGCTTGGCATAAAGTTAGCACGAGGCGCAGGCATAGCAAAAGTTGCCCTTAGCCAGACCCCTCCCCCTCCTACCTACTACGCCCCTGCACACACGCACACACACACAGATTTATTGAAGCCGCTGTCCGCGTCAATAATTTGCATGGGTTAACGCGCTGAGACGAATGAGGAAGCGTGAAGCGGGAAGTAGGGGGGGAAAAAAGCAGGTAAAGCAGGTAGGCAGCAGAGGCTGCAGGGGGGTAGAGCGGAGGGGAAGGGGTGTAAAGGGTAGGGGAAGAGTTGCAGGGGCAGCCCAGGGAGTTGGGTTGCCAGGGGCGCGCGTCGGGCAGGGGTCTAGCCCAACCGGGGACAAACTGAACTGCAAACAAACTCAGCCAACTTGATGCCAAGTGTCAATGGCCGTTTGGCTAAAGCGCCACCTGTGTGTGTGTGTGTGTACTAGAGTGTGTGTGTATGTGTGTGTGTGTGTGTGTGCCTGTGTGTGCGTGGGAGAGAGTGTAAAAGCGTGTTAGCGAAACTTTCTACGTTTTTGCTCGACTTACTTCTTTGCACTTTTTTCCTCGCCGCTGCAAACAAAACGCAGTCAGCGTCGACGGCGACAGCGACAGCGACGTCAGCAGCAGCGGCAGCAGAGTGACAATAAATTGTTAAGTGTAAAAAGTTTATAGCATTTGAGTGAGTAAATGATGGCATCCGACTGGAGTACGCTTCCTACCCAGCCCAACCCAATCCTACCCTACCCTGCCCTGCCCCTTGCCTGGCGCGGCTTAGCGAAAGTTCAGGACGGATTTAGTGTTCCGCCACGGAGCAGCAGCAGAGGCAGCGACTCCAGCGACTCCAGCACGCACCACATGCTGCCCCACATGCTGCCCCACTTGCAACACTTTAAAGCGCCCAGCGACGCATTGAGTCGACTTCGCTGTGAGTTCAACTCAAACTTGCCTAAGCAGCGCAGCACAGCGCGACGCAGCTCGACGATCACAGCCAGCGCGAGAGAGAGAGAAAGAGAGAGAAGCCCTAGAGATGCCACACCACAACAAAAGACTCTCTCAGTATGCGCAGCTACACTTAGAGGGCGTGGCAACTGCGCACTGAATGAGATAAGCAGGTTGTGTGATCGCAGATCGCAGGCAGAGAGATAGAGAGAGAGGGAGAGAATCCTAAACAAAATGCAAAGACTATGCAGTATGCCACTGCCAAATACCCTGTAGTTGGTATTCATTTAATTTAATGCCACAGTAACAGTGATACTAAACGTGTTTGTAAATTTTCTATACTAGAGGTTCTATAGGGGTACTCGAAACGAGTCAGGGGGAAATATAAAAGACATAAGAAAGGTCAAAAATTTTGAAAGTTCTAGATTTGTATTATGTTGATGCACAATAAATCTAGAGGCCAAATAATGGATAAAAAGTCCTCTCCCAAGGAAATCTGATGATTTTTGACGAAGTTTTCCAAACTAGAGGCTCTAAAGAGATACTAAAATCGAGCAAGGGGATAGAATGAAAGACATGCGAAAGGTCGAAATTTTTGAAAGTTCTAGATTCATAAAATTTTGATGAAGAATCAATCTAGGGGCCAAATAATGGATAAAAAGTCCTCCCCCAAGAAAATCTGATGATTTTTGACGAAGTTTTACATACTAGAAGTTTTATAGGGGTTCTGAAATCGAGCAAGAGGATAGAATGAAAGACATACGGAAGGTCCAAATTTTTTAAAGTTTTAGATTCATAATATTTTGATGCAGAATCAATCTAGAGGCCAAATAATGGATAAAAAGTCCTCCCCTAAGAATATCCGATGATTTTTGACGAAGTTTTCAGTACTAGAGGTTCTACAGGAGCCCTGAAATCTAGCCAGGAGGTAGCTTGAAAGACATGCGAAAGGTCAAAATTTTTGAAAGTTGTAGATTCATAATATTTTAATGCAGAATCAATCTAGAGTCCAAATAATGATTTAAAAGTTTCCGCTCAAGACAATCTGATGATTTTTGACGAAGTTTTCCATACTAGAGGTCCTATAGGGATCCTGAGAAATTTGAAATGAAAGACATAGAAAAGGTCGAAATTTTCGAAAATGATAAATTCATTATCCTTGATGCAGAATCAATATAGAGGCGAAATAAGCAATAAAAAGTCCTTCCTCAAGAATGTCTGATTTATTTTGATGCTACAGGAAACAATCGATCTTTTGATTTCCAGCTCTATCGATTTCTATCGAATTGCTGCTGTGATCGTTGGGGTAAAGAGAAAGGAAAAGCTCTTAAACAAAAGCGAAGGCATGAGGCAGCAGCGTGTTGATGCTGTGATGAATCCGAAGCGCTGTAGAAGAGCAGCAGATAAACAAAGGTAAGAAGCGAACGCGCTGATAAGCGAGGAAGAGCATGAAAGAGAGAGAAAAAGAGAAAGAGAGAGAAGCTACGCTCTCTAATCAGCGTAGGCAAATAGACGCAGCAGTTGTCGCTGCTGCTGCTCCTCCTTCTCCTCCTCCTCCTCTACTTGCCCCTCCTTGTCTACCTGTTTCTCTTCTGTCTCCCTCCCCTGCTTCTCCCCCTTCTTCAACCTACCTTCTTATTGCCGCTTTTAATCTCTTGCACTCATCAAATTTCACTCAGCGCACCGCAACGCAAGCAGCGCCAACGCCAGCGCCAGCGTCAGCAGCAGCAGCGTCAATGGCCGCAGCCATCGCAGCTCCAAGTCGGGGGCAGCAGCAGCAGCGCCAGTTGCGTTTTGTCAGCGCGTTCGTCACGAAGTAGCGTAGAAAAAAAGCGAAAAAAATACCGAAAGAAAAGAAAAACACAAGAATTGAAATTCAGTAGGAGTTAAAAAAAAAACAGAAAGAAAAATTAAAATAAAAAAACGAAAAATTTGCAGCGAAAACTTCGAGGCGAATTCCCTGTGCGTGCGTGTGTGTGTGCGTGTGCGTGTGTATTAGTTAGTTAGTCGCTGTCTTCGTCTCGGCAGCCAGATGGGCCAGGAAGATCAGGAGCTCCTGATACGCGGTGGCGCTGCCAGCAAGCATCCCTCCGCCGAGCAGCTGCATGAGGTGAGTAGGAAGAGGAAGAGAGGGAGGAGGAGAAGAAGGAGGAGGAAAAACCGCAGCATACTTTCAGGCAGCGTGAGAAGCGAAAAACCCAAAGAAACAACGAAGAAAACAAAACGATATTTGAAGTATTTGGCGCTGCAACCGCAGCCTACCTAACCCTCCCCCTTTCCATCCTTCTCTACCCTCTGTCTCTACGCCCCTGTGCAACCCTTGACGACCTCAACCGCATTGCAACAGCCCCAAAAGCAGCATGAAACAAACGTGTTTCAGCTAGGCAAATGATCTGTCAGACAGAGACAGACGTACAGTGGGTCAGACAGACGCACAGTGGGTCGCATTATGCGCGAGCAATGTTGCAATCCATTGGGGTAATCGGAGCTGAGCAACTATAGAACACTGATCCAACGATCCAACGATCGATTGAGGCGCATTCGAGCATACTGCATACTGCTTGAATCCGAAACAGTGTCGGGTTTTGTTCAAGTATTCGTACCACTAGCCCAGTTTAGGCAACAATGGGGTCTATTAAGAGTGCGAAGTGTTGATGTTGGTATTTCGCACGAGGTCTACAGCAGTTGCATAAGAATGTAGATTAAAGAAATTAGTATTTCTAACTTATATATCTTAAAGTTTATATAAGTAAACTTAGTTTTACAATTATTATAGTGATCATTTTTAAATTATAGTATACCCAATAGTATACTTATTATACGCTAAACCAAAAACCGCTATAGTTTTTTTAAATTTTTTTTGCGTTTATTAGACAAAGTATTAATACCTGAGTTCTCTACTTTTACAAACATATAGCTAAAAAGTATATACATTTATCCTGAAAATTTCATAGCGATTCGCCTATAAATACAGTAGTTATGCAGGTAAATTTGCTCCAAGGAATGTGTGCGTAGGGTATCTGCCTGTCGCAAATGCTTGCTACTGCACTCTCTCTGTGCCAAGTTGAGTTCTAACTGCCAACTTGATAATAAATTCAACTGGATTTTGCTATACCTAGATTGATAGCCTTGTGGCATGGAGAACCTAAAGGGGGATAAGTGGGGTAGGGGGCGCACAGAGGGCACAACAAGTGCAGCAGCAAGTCAGAAAGAACAATGCGTTATTGTCGCCCCAAGGTGTCGCATAACACATCGTTGCCAGCTTGTAGCTCGCTATCTGCGTATCTGTATCTGTATCTGCGTATCTGTAAATGTATCTGTATCTGTGTCTGTATCTGCAGCTTAAGTCGCGTATCTATCTCACAACGCATGTTTTATGCTTGTTTACCCATCGTTATTGTCTCGCCTGCTTCGCACTTTGTCTCTCTGTCTCCCTCTCCCTCTCTCTTTCTCTCTCTGTCTCGCTTTATTGATGCTGTATATGTAATCTGCTCTTATCTGGGTCATTATTTGACTGCCCACTCAGACATGCATACCAAGATTATATATGATATAGTGGGGCGTGAGGAGGGGGATATATCAGCTTACCTGCGCTCTGTTTGCTTTACCAGACTCAAGGGGGGGAGTTTTAAAGATATCTATAATACCTCAGAAACTGAGGAATTTCAACTGTTATACCAAAAAAACTCTTTAGTATTCTTGTCTATATCTATTCTGATTCTAAATCTAAGTAAAGTCATTGAACTTCCTTTAAAAAAGTGCTGAAACTAAGGCAGCTGCTCTTTCTCTCTCTCTTTTTCTCTGTCTTTTTCTCTTTTATTCTCTATCTCAAATCTTATCTCGCGCCATAGTAAATACCGCAAAAAATACTAAAAGTAAGTAGTATTTTTTATCTCTCCTCAAATCTTTATAATATGCGCCTTAACCTATTGAAAAGCTAAGCAGCTTTTTCACCAAAATCACTTAAGAAGCGAACTAAATAAAGAGATAAAGAAAGAGAGAGAAAGGGAGGGAGAGGGTTGAGAGAGAGAGAGAGAGAGGATATCGCAATGTAAGCTCGCTTATCCTAACCCACATTGTTCCGGGAACTGTTCCAGCGGGTTATGCCACGGACTCGCGGCGACTGTTTGCCCCGACAATTGATCCATGATGGAACGTGGGGCTTCCCGGAGTGCGTAACCTGAGCTGTGCTGCCCAACCCAAGTCCGCTGTGGTTGTCTTAGGCTCTCCCACGCGCTCCCCCCTACTCTCTCCTCCCCCTCCCCGCCTACCTTGTGGGGTTTCTAAGAGCCTGAGGCGCTGTTGGGTTCGCTAATTGGCGACGCGTCTTTGCTTTATATACCTGACGCAATCATTATAATTCATATAAATAATCACGAGTATTAAGCTGAAGCTGCCGCTGGCGAAAATCCTGAAAATCCTGGGAAATTGTGGAAATTGAGAAAATTCGAGAAAAAAAAATAAACGTCGCGCTTGGACGATTGGATACACTCGATGCAGAAAATGCCGTGTGGGCTTGGGTTGATTCTCTCTCTCTGTCTACTATCTTCTCTCTCTTTCACTCCCACTCTTTGCTTCTCTCTCTTTCTTTCTCCCTCTCTCTCTCTCTCTCTTCTTGTCTGCTGCATTTCAATTTGGTCGCAGAAATTTGAGACGGCGACGTTGAGGTAAACGCGAAAAATTTAATATCCGTTACATGTGGCAGACACTGTGGGTGGTGGTGCTACGGGGGGGTAGAAGGAGGAGGGTAGAGGGGACAGGGTAGAGAGGAAGGGAGAGGAAGATACGCTGCGGTACCGTGCGGTCCACACGGCCCAAGCGAAATTGTTTTCACAACAAATGAGGCCGAAAAATGTTATTAAAAAGTTTTTCCTGTATTTATTTGCCTGCCTTCTCCCTCTCTCTCTCTCTCTCTCACTTTCTTTACTGTTGTTCTCATCTTCTTAAGTGTGTGTTGCTGTATTATCTGCTTGTCTGTGCCTCCCTTCCTTTCCTTCCCTTCCTTTTCCTCTCTCTCTCTTTCTCTCTTTTCTGTTTACCTTGTCTTGTATTTTACATTTCATATTTATTTAATTTTTCGTACTTTTTACTTTGCTCGCCATTTTTGAATAACTTATAAGAAAATACGTCGGTTCTCTCCGTCCATTCTTGACCGCCAGATGTCGCTAGCATCGCCCCCCCTCCAAATATTACCTGATATAAGTATATGTTTATAGAGGGAGAGTGGAAGAGTGAGACGGCGGGAAAGAAACCACTATTATGCTGATGATATGCGAGAGGGAAGGCAACAAAATAATTAGTCAAAGTTTGCGAAGAAAAGTAACTCGATAAAGCACAAGGGAAAATGGGAAAAGTTGTGGGAAAGTTTTGCGAAAGTTGAAAAAAAAAAACACAACCCTGGCAAAGAGTTGTGGAATTAAAGATATTAAATATAATAGGGAATTACATGCACATTTAGAGAGCATCATCAGTTTCATATATGTAGTTGCATATGTGATGCTGTATGGTACAAGGATAAGCAGACTGACAGACAGGCAGAGAGACAGACAGATGACAGCCGAAGGAACTGATGGATAGGTATACGAGTATATGGACATCAACTCGGTTGAATCCCATCCACACATTTCCCTCACATTCCTCTGCAGACTCTTCTATTGACTCACTGAACTTCCAAATCCCGAATACCCTCTAGACTATTTAGACCCTCTAGACTCTCTAGACTCTTTAGACTCTCTAGACTCTCTAGACTCTCTAGACCCTCTAGACCCTCTAGACTCTCTAGACTATTTAGACCCTCTAGACCCTCTTGACTATTTAGACCCTCTATACTCTCTAGACTCTCTAGATCCTCTAGACTCTCTAGACTCTCTAGACCCTCTTGACTATTTAGACCCCCTAGACCCTCTAGACCTTTTAGGTCCTTTAGACCCTCTAAACCCTCTAGACCCTCTTAACTCTCTGGATTTCCTAGACGCTTTAGACCCTATAGAGCTCCTAGAACTCCTAGAGCTCCTAGAACCCCTAGAGCTCCCAGAACCCCTAGAACTCCTAGACCCCCTAGCAAGCTAGCTATGAGGTTAGGAACCGCTTGAACAGCTTGTCAATAGGATCAGATCCATATCGGATGGACAATTGCTCAATCAGTCGTGGCTTAAACACTCCCGCGGACAAACAAACGGATTCACTTCGCACTCCACACGAGGAGTCACCTTCAAAACGGACCCAATTGTAGGCACAGCCATCTCATAGCGTCTACCCTCCCCCCCTCCCTGGCCAGCCTGCTTACCACCCACGGCCTTGAGAGTCTTAAACTGAATCCGGCGATTTACATTTACGCCGGGGCAATTGTCTTACGAAGTGGCAACACGGTCGCCTGCCTCGACTCGACTCGACGCCGTCTGCGGCTTATGGCCACCCTAATTTGCACATTTTAAATGGTCCGCGTTCCCAGGCAGCCCCAGTATTTTTATGAAGAGAGCCCCCTCCCCTCTCCCCCTACTTGTACTACGCCCCTGTTGTCCGAAGTAGGCAGCGGGATTAGCAGGGCGCAAAGATTTACGCGTCGTCGCCCTTTTTTATGGATGCGAGTGCTGGCGATTTGCGTGAAATTGAAAAGTTTCTCACTCATCTCTCTGTCTCTCTCTCTCTCTCTCTATCTATCTCTTTCGCCCTCTCCATGTCTCACTCTCTCTCTCTCTCTCTCTTTCTCTCCTTCTTTCCTCCCCCGCACAGCAAACCGACAACGCACCCGCTGCCTCAGCCACATCGCAGAGCTGCATCGCTCCGAGCTTTGGACAACGCAAGAACTACGGCACGCTCAGCCCCTCGGAGCTGCCCGAGACGCTCACCTATGCCTGGCACAATGTCGATATCTTTGGTGCAGTGCATCAGCCGGGTTCCAATTGGCGTCAGCTGGTCAATCGCACGCGTGGATTGTTCTGCAATGAGCGGCATATACCGGCACCACGCAAGCATCTGCTGAAGAATGGTGAGTGTGGACGACTGGGAAATACCCTGCTTCTCCTCTCTAACTGCCCTTCCCTTTCATCCCATCAGTCTGTGGCGTTGCCTATCCCGGCGAATTGCTCGCCGTCATGGGCAGCTCTGGTGCGGGCAAGACCACCCTGTTGAATGCGTTGGCCTTCCGTTCGCCACAGGGTGTGCAAGTGTCGCCATCGAGCGTACGCCTACTCAACGGACACCCTGTGGATGCCAAGGAGATGCAGGCACGTTGTGCCTATGTGCAGCAGGATGATCTCTTCATTGGATCCCTCACCGCTCGCGAGCATCTCATCTTTCAGGCCATGGTGCGGATGCCACGTCAGTTGACGTACCGGCAGCGTGTGGCACGCGTGGATCAGGTCATTCAGGAGCTCTCGCTAAGCAAGTGTCAGCATACGATCATCGGTGTGCCCGGGCGGGTGAAGGGTTTATCCGGCGGAGAGCGTAAACGACTGGCCTTCGCCTCGGAAGCCCTCACCGATCCACCGCTGCTCATCTGCGATGAACCCACCTCTGGTCTGGACTCCTTTACCGCACACAGCGTTGTGCAGGTGCTCAAGAAGCTCTCGCAGAAGGGCAAGACCGTCATACTGACCATACATCAACCCTCGTCGGAGTTGTTCGAGCTCTTCGACAAGATCCTGTTGATTGCCGAAGGTCGTGTCGCCTTTTTGGGCACACCCAATGAGGCAGTGGATTTCTTTTCATAGTAAGTAGCAGGAAGGAGGAGGGAGGTAGCTACCCCACCTGGCTAATCCTTCATCTTCCTTTCCCCCTCTCCCCACACAGCGTGGGCGCTCAGTGCCCAACGAACTACAACCCGGCGGACTTCTATGTCCAGGTCCTGGCCATAGTACCCGGCAGGGAGGTGGAGTCCCGCGAACGTATTGGCAAGATTTGCGATAGCTTTGCTACCAGCAAAGTGGCACGCGACATGGAGCAACTGCTGGCGGCCAAGGCACAGACGCAGGCACTGGAGCAACCCGAGAACGGATACACATACAAGGCGACGTGGTTCATGCAGTTCCGTGCGGTGCTCTGGCGTTCCTGGCTGTCGGTGTTGAAGGAACCGTTGCTGGTGAAAGTGCGACTCATTCAGACTACGGTAAGCATAGGGTAGAGATGGAGTAATCCTCTAGAGATAACTTATGATTTTCCCCTGCTTCCAGATGGTTGCCGTGCTCATTGGACTCATCTTTCTGGGGCAGCAGCTCACCCAAGTGGGCGTGATGAACATCAATGGCGCCATCTTTCTGTTCCTGACCAACATGACCTTCCAGAATGTCTTCGCCACCATCAATGTGAGTCCACCCGACTTGGAAGCCAACTAATCTCTAACGGGTTTTTTCTTCTACCTCGTAGGTCTTCACCTCGGAGCTGCCTGTGTTCATGCGGGAGGCGCGTAGTCGCCTCTATCGCTGCGATACCTATTTTCTGGGCAAGACCATAGCGGAGCTGCCGCTCTTCCTCACCGTACCCTTTGTGTTTACCGCAATTGCTTATCCGATGATTGGATTGCGTCCTGGAGTGGATCACTTCTTCAATGCGCTGGCTCTGGTCACACTGGTGGCCAATGTGTCCACCTCGTTTGGCTATTTGATATCCTGTGCCTGTTCCTCGACATCCATGGCCCTGTCGGTGGGTCCACCCGTCATTATACCATTTCTACTCTTCGGTGGCTTCTTCCTCAACTCAGGATCGGTTCCTGTTTATCTGAAATGGTTATCGTATCTCTCCTGGTTCCGCTATGCCAACGAGGGCTTGCTGATCAATCAGTGGGCCGATGTGGAACCGGGTGAGATCACGTGCACTTCGTCGAACACCACGTGTCCCAGTTCCGGGAAGGTCATACTGGAAACGTTGAACTTTTCTGTCGCAGATCTTCCACTTGACTATGTGGGGCTGGTTCTGCTCATCGTTAGCTTTCGAGTATTTGCCTATATTGCGCTACGATTGCGTGCTAGGCGCAAGGAATAGTTAATCCACACACACACACACAGACACCCCCACATACACCCATACATACATATTTCCATCTACATTCTATAAATACATATAATGTTTTTTTTTTTACATTTTTTTTATCATTCGTGTTATATTGTTTAGTCAAATAATAATAAAAAAAAAAAATAAAAAGAAAATGCTAAGAAAAAAATAATTTTACTTTAGATTTTCCATTTTCAATTAAACAAAGTTTCTACAGCAAGAAAATCTCTGCGCTTGCGAACTCAACACACATTCGAAATGCGCGCCCAGTGCTCTATTCACCAGAGCGCACTCGCACGAACTCACCACACCACTGCCACGCTTTGGCCACGCAGCTGGTGGCAGTGCAAGCGAGACGACACGCTGTTCGGCGGCTCGTTGCGACGCAATGCATGGAACAGAGCGGCACAGCTATAGCTGCTGCTGCCATTTGCGCTGTGACGACGCAACAAGCGACGACGTTGCTGCCGCTGCTTTTGCGTTTTCGCTCACGTTGTTTTTTTGTTGTTGCATTTATATTCGCGCACAGAGTTATTTTGTTTGGTGACGACGACGACGACGACGTCTGCTGCTAGTGCTGCCTCTGCTGCGTGTGCGTTGCTCTGCTGCTCTGCTCTGCTTTGCCTGGCGTTTGTTGTGCCTCTGCGTTTAACTTTAATCTAATCTCCGGCGTCGTCGCCAAACTAAGTCTCAAGTAGTTAAAATTAACAACCGTGTGTGTGTGTCCGCTGCTCTGCTGCCGCCGTCGCTGCTGTCGCGTCGCGCGCGCGGGCAATTGGAAAAGTCTCTGCTTCTATATTCCGTGTGTGCTGCGCGGTGTGTTTAGTTCAGTTTTAGTTAGCGTACGGCGTAAGCGTCGCTGCTCCGCTCAAATTTATTTTTAAACAAAACAACGCAACAACAACAACAACAATAACCAGCAGCGGCAGACGGCGCAAGAGCAAAAAGAAGAGGAAGAACCGCAGCAGCAGCAGCATCGCTGCCACCAACTCTCGACATCGACATCTCGTGTCAGCGTGTTTCCAGGCGCCAGTTGGAGAACTGTCTCTGTGCACGGCGTGGGCCAACATTAATAATAATAAATATATACACACATTTCCACGCGATATACATATATATATTTAAAATCGCGTCGCATTGTCTGCCCACAGTGTCGTCGGCAAACGGTATCACGGTGTCACAGTGTGTACATGTGTATGAGTGTGCGTGCGTGTGCGTGAGTGCGTGTGTGTGTTTTTTTATAGTGCTCGTGTCGCTGTTGCAGCGACCAATTGATTTTTCACCAAAATATATTCAGAGCTGCCACCCACACAAACACAAAGCCCCACAATAGCCGGCAACTCTTGTCTCTCTCTCTCGCTCTCTCTGTCTCCACGTAACCAACCGGCGTCAACCCTAGCCCACCCCCGCAACCTCTCAGTGCAGAAAACCTCCTAACCTCAAAACAGCTGTTGCATATAAGCACAGCGCAGTGTGGAAGTGCGGCGCAGAGAGACAGCACAGCAACGTGTAAAGCGAAACAATAAGTAGAAGAAGAAGAAGCAGCAGCAGCAGAAGAGAACAATAACAAAAACAACAACATGGACATCGAGGCGCTGCGAGGTGAATGGAATGAGCTGAACAAAGAATATACCGAACTTGAGGTGAGTTTTGCAAATTTACATCTAGTACATACGGTCGTTGCCGCTAATCCTCCTCCTTCCCCCCCTCTGCTCCTCCTTCCATTGCAGACATGCAACAGACGCTACATTGAGCTGCTGGAACAGCTGTACAGTCATCAGCAGAAATGTTTCAACGAGATCAAACATCAGCGGTATCGCATGAATCAAATAACGGCCTCGTTGCGACAGTGAGTACCAAAACAGTGCGTGCACATGTGTGTGTGTGTGTGTGTGTGTGTGTATTTATGTATGTGTGTAATACATGTAAAATGAGTCGCAAATCAAGCACAGCGCAACCCTTGCCTGTTCGCACTTTGAGCTAGAGATGTGCGCGTGACACGCAGCCGTGAAACGTGCTTTGTCATGTTAGAAAATTGCCCACGCTCTCTGCCTCTCTCCCTCTCACTCTCTCTCTCTCTCGCACGCTGAAACGCAAATAAAGCGTAAAAATATCATTATACGATTATTATAAATTTAATTACTTCACGCACCCGTTGCCATCGCTAGCCGCACAAACAACCCCCTACGCCACAGTGGTTCCAAATACAATTGGAATTTGATCTCCATCAATTACCGCTGCAAACCAGGTACACTTAATATGTGTACTCTATATATGTTCTCTAATCGGACACTCGCACACACGCACAGTCACACCTTGTACTGTGCTGCTGTTATCACGGCGAAACACATGTCACAGGGTAATTAGTAGTCGGGAAGTTCGCCTTATCGCTGCGGTAGCCAAAGCTCAGCGAGCTCACAGGTCTCCAAACAGCTGTGGATTTTATCTTCAGCTGTCGTTGTTTTGTACCCCCACAACCAGCTGTTGCCAAATGGGCGGCTCTAATTGGATTTACAACTGTGTTTCTTCTGATAAAACCTTGTGATAAAAAAAAGGAATAAAAAAACAAAAAAAAAAAAAAATACCCAACGCACGTAGACTTTGCTCCACGGCTCCTCAGCTGTTGGGCGTGTTTATTGGCTCAACGTCGATGTCGATGTCATAAACTGTTTATTTTGTAATTGAAGGCAAACCTTTGGCCGCCAAGAGTCCCGCTACCTTCCTCTCTCCTCCCCCTCCCTTCTGCTGCACCGCACAGTGGCTAGCCGAACTGACCAGCCGCCCTTGACCCTGTGCTGTTGCATGAAGCGTAAACTAAACGAGCGAAATTGCCAGGCAAACAAATGTAGAAACTAAAAACAAAAACGAAACAAAAACGAAAAAAAACGGAAAAAAACGTAGAAAAAGAGATGAAAAAATAAACAAAACTCGTTGAATGACCAGCTGTGTGCGACCGTGGTGCCAGTCCATTGCACAATAGTCGAATTTTGATTGAATCCAAAGTCTGAGGCAAAAACTGGTTTTTCTCAGCTTTGTTTATGTTTTTTTGTTCATATTTCGCAATGCACTCTGTTACACAGTTCATTTTTAAGTACGTTCAATTTTATTTTATGTGTTGAGCTTAATTATTTTTATTTATTATACATTTATAAGTAGATTTAATTAGGTGTTTATAACGTGCAAATTATTGCAAAAAGTTGTCATGAAGATCGTAAAGTATAATATGAATAATTCGTATAATAAGGCATAGATAAGAAAATATATGAATATATTAGGAAGGAAAAGATTTCTCTGTTTAATAAAATGCAGAGGTACAACATATACATAAATCTTTATAGAGTAGACTCTGCTCATATCAGGTGATATTATTATATATAAAATATTTATGAAACTCGTTGCATAAACGTTGCAATTCTTGAAACTCGCATTTTTCTCTGCACTATATTGCATTCATGATTAACCCACATTGTATGTGAGTGCATTCACCTCTGACTCACACTCTGTGCCACAGCCAAGTCAAGTAGAATTGAGCGCATGCCAAGCAGCTGTGTACCACTGTGCGCAAGCAAGGCCAAACTGTTGTTGCTTCGCACGCGCTGCAGTTGTAGTGGAGCTGCTGCTACAGTTATGTGTGTGAGTGTGTGTGTATGCAAATGTCTATGAGTATTTCTGACAGCGCGTTTTTAGTCGCGCTTCCTTGTCTCCCCTCTCCTCCTCTGCTCTCCTCTCCTCTTCTACTCTTTTGTATTTGTTGCTTTATCTCTGTCTCTGTTTTTTGCCGGCCTTGCGCGCTCAGCTGTCTGCCAGAGATTTGCAATGCGCGTAAGTCATGCAAACATAAACAAACACGCCACACACACACACACACTCCCACACACACACAGTCGCATATAAAACGAAAATAAATATTCGTTTTGGAACTGGAAAAGTTATTGGGAAAAACCTAAAGTACTTTTCTTGTTTTACAAAATTGCAATTTTATTGCAAATCGAATGTAATATTGTTGCTTTCATTTTGAGTTATAAGTTTAACGAGTCTAGGGTTGTCAACTCTACTGATTTTTTTTGGGAAATCTACAGATTTTAAGACTATCAACTTATTTTAAGACTGTCTACTTATGGCTTAAAATCGAGTGATTTTTTAGAAGTACAGATTTTCTGTTAAAAACAAGAATTTTCAATTTCTAGTAAATAGATCCATCTGGCAACCCTTTAGAAATATAATACACACTCATATATCACTTTGCGTGAGAGCTGAGGGTGTGCACAGTGTGCGGATAAACAATCAACATTGCAAAACCCGCCTTAAGTGGCCCCTTAATGATCACAAGCGGATAGTGTGTCCACTGCGTGTGTTTGATAGGCAGTACACGCCTAGCAGATACCCTCTAGATATGCCTACAATTGCAATATATTTAAACAGTCGCTAAAAAAAACTTGCTAAGATTAATAAACAATCTATTTTTTTCCATTCACAATCTTTATTCTTACCAAAACTTGCACCCACATAAATCAAAGTTTAAGTAAGATTATAAAATTTGAAAATAAATCCCAACTTCCTTGAGTACTTTGGTATCTGGAGAGCAAATTTAGTGATTTCAACTCTAATAATAGCAGAGATCTAGCTTATCAAAACAAAAAGAAACTTTTTCATTTGCAAAAAGTGTATAAACTCGTGCGCACCCACAGCTGCCTAGTAGAGGGTATTCAGAGCGGAAAGAAAAAGAGGAAACTATTTTTAGCGCTCATTTCGCATACGCAAATCTATTAAATATATGCAAATAAATACAGAAAATTGGAAAACATTCTGGAAAAACACATGAAGTGACTCTTGTTTTTTTCCTCCTCCTTTCAAATTGATTATTTAATCGTCTTTGCGTCTCTCCCAAATTAGTCTAGGTATGATTTAAGCTCCTAACTTCCTCATCAGTTGCATAACACTTTTTTCAGGTTTTGTTTGTGTTTTTTTTCGGGTACAAACGAACCCAAAATTCGCAAATAATTTATATGTTATTCAATTGTGACGTTATCTCGAAGGTCCAACACGGGCAAGTTCGAGTACTTTCCAGTTAGATGAGCTTAGTAATTCGCATTTTCTTGTCACCGACCCGTCGCTGGCAGAGGCCAAATGGAAAACAAACGGTATCGAGGCGCGTCGCGTTATCGATGGAACTGTTAGCCGTATCATTTATTGAATGTTTATAAATAAAAACATGAATTATGCAAGACCGAAACGATTGATAAAATGCCACAGAGCGAGCGAATAGAAACAAAAAGCACATACTATATAGAGGGAGCCCTATCTGAATGTACCCAGAATGACAGAGAGGGAGAGCGAGAGAGAGAGCGAGAGAGTGAGGTATGACACAGAGGCATACAAAGATTATTATTGCCAGGGTATACAGACATGCATATACCATACCATACCATACCATACCATACCATTTATACTATATGTAGATAACTATCAATTATGTCTAAATTGAACTTTGACGTGGGTAAAATTGAAAATAATCGTGGGCCGTGTGTAAAATTGATTTTACTGAGACCTTCGCAAAAACTAGCTCGATTCGGGTAGGGGGGAGGTAGGAGGACCGAAACGACCCCAACGAGCTTCAAATGTGCAACGAGGCAGCTAATGATCAGAGAAATTGAATTTAGAGAAAAAAATCGCTATAAACTATACACATTTGTCTAGCATATCATATGATATGATGATGATGATTATTATTAAGTTTATTGCAGCCTTTAAAGATTTAAAAAAAAATCGATGGATTTTCAATATTTCATAATAATGAGCAGCTTTGAAAATTAAATTTGACCTTTTGCGGTTATAATTAACAGATGTTAATTATAATTATGAAACGATTAACGACTGTGAAAACTGTAGAAACAACACTTGCTAATGGCTAACAGAAAATTAAGTGCAAATTTCAATTGTGCATAGGGGGAGGGGGAAGGGGGAGTTGGGGATTCACTAGCTTAATGAGTACTCGAAGAGCTTACGCAAATGTCAAGATCTATCGTAGATTAATGTTCAAGTAATGAACTTTTTTTCAAGATATCACGCAGCGTTATATCATATATATACCCTGTGTTATATCATATATACCCTGTGTTATATCATCTAGGCAATGGTCTTTGGTAAGCAAACTGCCTCATATATAGATTACTCGTACAATCTTCTAATAATCCATCCAATTTCATAAGGATTCATAAAGATTCCTAATAATCCATTCGATTTCAAAAAGATTCGGATTATACATGGATAATTATATAATAATTATAATATATATATAATATATAATTATAATTATATAATTTTGTTTTAGAAAAATTTCCTCAGATCTTGAAACTAACTTGAAATTTGTTTGTCTTTTTTCCCAGATTCCCGCAACCGGTTGCACCCGCGGATAAGGAGAAGCTCGATGATCTGCAGAAGATGTCGCTGAAACGGAAGGCGCAGCTGCATGAGATTGAACAATCGCTGCCAGCCAAGTCGGGTCGTTACTTGCAGGTAACATGGGATTAAGGGAGTTAGGGGGTTGGGATGTTTTAAATTGCATTTAAAGTATATAGTAACTTTACTATCTATCTATGCTGCGTTGTTTTCCTTCTATCACAACACTGTCAATTGAAGTTCACGTTGAATGAACTTTGACTTGAGTTGTCCAATTTGTGTTGCATCTTTCTCATTTTTCCACCTTTCTTCTTCCACTTTCCGTCTCTATTCCCCTATTCCCGTAGATTATTCTGGGCGATGTGAACGTCTCAATTCTGAACAGAAACGACAAAGTTCGCTACAAAGATGACTATGAAAAGTTTAAATTAATACTCAACGTAATTGGACTGATAATGGCGTTCTTCAATTTGATATTTAACTACAGGTGAGTTGTGCCCTGATCCCAAGCTATTCCTCTATATATATATATATATGCTTCCCTCTAATCCATCCACTTTGCGCAGAGCTCTGGAACTGGCATTCATATTCCTCTTGGTCTGGTACTACTGCACGCTGACCATACGTGAGTCTATATTGAAGGTTAATGGATCCCGCATCAAGGGCTGGTGGCGTGCCCATCACTTCATCTCCACGGTGGCTGCGGGAGTGTTGCTCGTCTGGCCACAGGGCGAGCATTGGCAACTGTTCCGGCTGCAGTTCATGTACTTCAACGTGTACATCAGTGAGTGGCAGAGTCGCTTCTAACTGGGATTATATTAAATCTTGTTTTCCCTTCTCCTCTTCTTGTGCTCTTCCCCTCCAGGCATTGTACAGTACTTGCAGTTTGGCTATCAGAAGGGTCTGTTGTATCGTCTCAAGGCGCTGGGCGAACGTCATAATATGGATATCACTATCGAGGGTTTCCATTCGTGGATGTGGCGTGGATTGAGCTTTTTGCTGCCTTTCCTATTCATTGGCTACGCATTCCAGGCCTACAATGCATGGACGCTCTTCAAGCTGGCCTACTCGTCCCCGGATGCCCCCTGGCATGTGTCTGTCATGTGCGGCCTGTTCCTGTTGCTCTTTGTGGGCAACATGGCAACCACGTTGTGGGTGGTGCCGGAGAAGATACGTGAGCGTGCCAAGGAACGTTATCGTCTGCAGAGTATGGGTAAATCCATGAAGCTGCGACAGGAGATGAAGGTGAGCAGGGTGTGGGCAATTTGCTGTGGATATTAGCTAACAAGGTTATCCTGGATACTTGCTTATTGCTCTCTTGCTTACACCTACCACTTGCTTCTTTCCCATCTGCTTACAGAACAGCGCCAGTGACTTGGATATTTCCGGCAGCGCCCAGCAGCCACAGCAGCCCACGGTAACGCCCACAGAGGCAGCTGTGCCTGTGCCTGTGCCTGCTCCTACGACACCCACAGCCACGGCGAGCTTAGCCGCAGCCAGCGAGGAGCAAAAGACGCCAGTGGAGACGCCTACGGCCAGCGAGAAGAAGGACAATTAGAGCAGGATGAACTGGATGCAAAAAAAAAACCATGTGGCATTTCGAGTTGACCCCGATACCAAAATGGGAGACACTCGTACTAAACTATTGATATAAACATATTTAATATGCTACACACACACACACACAACACACACCTACTTCAACTTTGTTTTTTTTTTTTTTTATTATTCGCGGCCCTCTCCTTATTTATTAATTCTACTTTTAAGTCGGAAGTCCTTGGGCAACTTCCCGCTGTTGTTATAGAACACACACACACACACACACACCTAGATAAGGCATTCCAGGCTCCTCCACATGGGATACCCATGGAAATGCTGTAAATTTATACCAACTATGTACATGTATACTACATACTATACTACTTATATACCACATATGGTATATATCTATAAATAATAATAATAATTTTTTTTTTTTATTATTCGTGTTTTTAAGTACGTTTTTCCTCGCTTTTGTAGTCAGAGTCATAGAGAAAGATAGGGAGAGAGAGAGAGAGGGTAGAAGCAGAACGTAAAATGAAATTGTAAGTAAAGTTTGTGCGCAAGAAGGAAGCAAATTGATATTGAATGAAAAGAAAATGCACTACACAACAAAATAAGCGAAAATAAACACTGGCAAAATGGCAAAAAAAATGGCTGGTTTTTTCTTGGGTTGGGTAGCACTTGCTATGGGGGTAGAAAGGGTGAGTGAGTAAGTGCAAGCATGTGTGGGGTTTACAGGGTGTTCGTGTCTGTGTTTGGTTGGCCAGTGTAATTACATTGATGACATTGACCACAAATTATTGAATTGCGTGTAAAGCGTCTGCGTTGGCATTTAAAGTTGTTCATTATGGTTAGGGCAGCATGTGAGGGTGGGGGAGTCCCTAGTGGGGCAACTGCATTGCCACGCCCTCCCTCTCGCTGCCCTACCTTATTTATGTGGCGCGATTTGAGTGCGAGTAATGCGCAAAACTCTTTGGAATGCGCACGGATTGTCATTAATTTAATCCGATTTTAATGAAATTTTCGTACATTTTGGGGTTGCATCGAGTGCTCTTTGGTTCGCTGTACCGAAAGAGAAAGAGAGAGAGAGAGGGAGAGACAGAGAGCTCTTTAGCTCACTATGAGTGCTTGAAAAGGTTTATCAAGCTCTTTTCAGAGAAGAACTTTAGAAAATTTGAAATAATTTTCAATTTTAACTAAAACTATATTTTATTAGTATTATATATTGTATAATTAGTGTGAGAAATCAAGTTTAAACTAAATATGGAATATATAGCGTATTTAAGCAAGAGTTCTCTAGCTATTTTTAGCTTTTTTCAAGCTGTTCTGAAAGTAAAACCTTTGCTAAATTAAATTTCAATTGCAACTCTGAGCTGAAACTGCTTTAAACTGTTATACGTATAACAAATCAAACTTAACCTAGAAAACTGGAATATTTTTTTGAGCTGTGGCAACTCTGTAGAGTATGCATATCGTAGGGCAACTAAAAACAACCCCAGTTGAGCCTCATGGAAATATAGTTCATTTCGCACTGCCTTTTATGGTTACTTTTATGGCATCTGCTTGCCATAATTTGTTGCATTATCGTTTATAATTAGCAGGGTTGCCACCTCACACTTGACACAACCCCTTAACCCGCTGCCCTTCCTCTCCAACTGACCATTTCAATGGCTCAATTTGTGCAGCCTGCCTGCAATCGACGCTAGTCACGTGGCCAGCGCTGTGTGGATGGCAACGTTGCTTAGGAGGCGGCCAAGCAAGTGGGCGTGGATGTGGGTGAGCTGGGTGTGGAGCTGGGGCAGGGGCAGGTGAAGTAGCTGCTCCTCTGTTTTACTGGCGACCATTAATGCGGCTGTCGTCTGGCCCGTGGGCAACAAAGGCCCTGCAATGCGGCAAAAGCGGCGGTTTTTGTGCAGCGCCCGCGCCCGCGCCTGCTCCTGCTGCTCTCCTGCTCCTGCTGCTGCTCCCCTCCCTGCTGCACGCCCTGCACATTCATTGATGTGGGATGTGCAGGATGTGGTATAACCGCAACCGCAGCGCAGGCGGTCAGGCGCGGAGCGGAGAGGGGGAGGGGCAGAAACAGGCGAGTTGCCTGGCTACAGCTCTCGCTATGGCTACAGCCCATGGCTGGTCCTGGCTCGTCCTGGCTGGTGCTGGCTGCTCCTGGCCATGGCCATTTGCTTGTCGCGCTGCCGCAGCCTAATTTGGCGAGAGTTCATTAATTGCGTAAACGGCGCGCGCTTTTAATTATGTCGAATGCCGTTCCGACGCCATGTGTCTGCCCTGGCCTGCTCCTGGCCCTGCTTCCTGCCTGCTCCCCCCTCCCCCAGCTGGCAGCTCGTCATAGTGTCGAACCGGGATTGCGTTTGTGGGTGGCGGATGCTGGTTACGCCGCGTACATGGGGCGTATTTTGTGCATTTGTGGCATTGTTTGCATTGTTGCAGCTGTCCCGCCTCTGCTCCCTCCCTGCTTCTGTCACACTCCCTACTCCCCCTCCCCCCCTGTCAGTGTCCCCTTTGCTGGCCCTGCCCGGCTTGCCTGTTTTTCTGCGGCAGCCAACGGAATTTACGACTTTTGGTCAATGTAGCCACAGCGCGCAGCTCTCTCCCTCTCTCTCTTCTTCTCTCTATCCCTCTCTCTCTCTCTGGCATGTGTGTGTTAACTGAATGGCCGCTTTTGGCCGCTCGGCGCGATTATCATTTATTGCAACCGCATACGGGAAATGTCATTGGCATTGCGAGGCGCGTAATTCGTTAATTTGATAAGCATACGCCGCGTTGAACAGTCGATTGAAATGCGCCCCCCCTCTCCCCATTCCCCCTACTGGATTGGTAACAAAAATTGGCATGACTACCACGCCCACAAATACGCCTATGAATAGAGCCAATGCAGCTTACGTTAATCTGCAGAGCGAGAGAGAGAGAGAGACCCAAAACACGATTATGACTGCGACTCCATAAGCAATGGCAGCAGTAATGGCGGCCCCATGGCATAACGGTAAATGATTGGCAATGATTTGGGGGGGGGGCGTTTGAGCCGTTGCATGTTAGGCAGCTTATGAAATTATCGCAAATTGTTTCGAGTAGCTACGCAAATAATTTTTAAGTGTTTCAGCAGTTTGGGGTTAGACTATATATAGTTATATATGCTATATACTATATAATACATACTAAATGTATATATTTTTAATTAATTATGCACTTAAAAATACCCTGTATAAAATGGCAAATATATTTCTTAAGTGTTTTTTTAATTTTTATTTATTAAAACACATGTTTTCCAGCTTAATTTCTAAGGTTTCTTTTTAATAAACTAAAAAAAAAAATATGTTTAAAATAGTATAATAAATAATTAATAAAGAGTTTCTACTATTATTTTTCATACTCAGTTTAAATATACACCAGGTTTTCTATAATAAATTATTTTATTATATTATTAATTATTATTATTATTAAACTCCCCCATTTTATTACATAGTCGAGCTAACTCTACTTCTGGAACTTTTTCGTACTGCTCTCATTGCCCTGCGGTTATTTGTTGTTGCCTGTTCAATAATTCAAATTTAAATTTAATTTATTTATGCGCGAAAAATGGCACTTAATCAGCTTTTGATTTATTTTATGAGCTGCAAAATAAATACAAAAAAACACAAAAAAAAATAAACGAGAAAAAATACCAGAAACCAAAACAAATTTCGAGCCTTACAGAGCGTAGCCGGTTCGAGAAGCTCTGGTTGCCACGCCCCCCTGTCTGCTGTCTGCTGTCTGCCTAAAAATGTTGGGGCAACTCTTGTGCATGTGCTAATAAAATCAAATAAAAGCCAGCAAAAAAAAGGGGGCGTAGCTGGGGCGGGGCCGAACAAGATGAAATCATATTAAGGAACAAGAATTACAAATGACAACAATAAAAACAGAAATTAATTTCGAAAAATTTAAATGACCCCAAGGAGAAAAGAAAAGAGAAAACCCCAGGCCACAGGGGTCGAGAAGGGGGGAGGGGGAGGGAAGAAAGAGAGGGGTCAAAGCTTATAATGAAAATGAATTTAGGGTCAATTGTTGTCGGTTCTTCTGCCTGTCCCTGCCTTCGAGTCCGAACATTGTGCAGGCCAAAAAGTCATCAAAAAAATTCAATTTCAGCAAAGAATCAATGGGCGAAAAAAAAAGTAAAAATAAAAAATAAGTTCAGGCCCCCCCTGCCCTCTGTTATCCTCCGCCTCTGCCTCTTGCCTGCAGAAAGTTGAGAAGGAAGGAAAGGAAAAAAAAAAACGATGGCAAATTAAATCGAGCAATCAAATGATCATAATAGGTTAATCAAGAACAGGAGCGAGCCAAGAGCGCAAGGGGCAACCCTGGGCATTCCAGACTACTACGCCTGCCCCGCCCTTTTGCCTTTTTTTTTTTTTTTTGGTCTGGTCTGGCTCGACTCCAGCCTTGCCAGCCTGGAGTCATTTGTCTGCTGGCCGTGCCCGACAATAGACAAATTGAAATCGCAAAATAGAAAAATGGCGCTCACACACACACGGTCTTCCTCTCTCCCTCTCTCTCTCTGCTTATCTCCCTCTCCCTCTCTCTCACACGTATGCAGGTTGACATAGAGGCAAATAAATAAGTGCACTCAAGTATGTAATATGGGCAACAACAACAGCAGCAGCAGCAGCAGCAAACGGACCCTGGTCAGACAATGTCTGGCAGCAGCATTGCCTGCTCCAGTTTCCACTTCCGCATCCGGTTCCCCCTCCCCCTTCTCTTCTGGCAGCGACAATCGTGCGGCAAATGTAGCGTAAAATCGGCTACATCGTCACAGTCAGCCCACAAAATTGTTAGTTTCGTTCTTGTCTCGCCGTGCAGCCTCCTCATCGCCTCCTCCTCGCTTCCTCCTCGCCTCTCCTTCGCCTCCTTCTCAGCTCCTCCTCGCCTTCGTAATCAGCTCCAAAAAGTTTCCAGCTCATCTTGTTCTTGTTGTAGTTGCTTCCCCTGGTTATTTATGGGGCAGCACACGCGTTACGCCGTATAGCGCTGCCACCATTTATTCACTTGCAGCACTCATGAGTACCCGACAAATATTCAACCAATGCGGCACAATGTTCCAGACGCCAGTCGAGGCGACTCAACTTGGGGCTGACTTAATCACGTTATGCGAGAGTGATAAGTAACAGTTACAGGTGTATGAGTCTTGCCAGATGTCTGGCAAGTGTAGCTGGGGAATGTGGCATATGACTAGGAGAAGATATGGCGCACTATAGGCTGATATATGACAGGTGTAAGTACTTTATTCACTCATTGTTTAGCAAAGTGTTTAGCTCTTCTATGACTCTAGACTATGTTAGATATATGGCAATATGGCAGGGATATGCATAAATGATAGGTGTATGGTATGAGGTGTAATATGAATTTTTAAGCTCTGAAATATATGTAAAACAAGTCAGATATATGACCATATTGAACGAATATGTTAAGAAGAATATACACAGATGCCAGATAAGTAATATATGACTGCTTGATGTGTTGCTATATATGTTAAGCTGCCCATAGAGATTGCCATATGTTGCCAGACAGACAAACAAGTGACATTTATAAGCTAAAGCTTTTAAGACTCAATATTAGTGCATAATATGTTGCCATATATGTTAAGCTGCCCATATAGGTTGTCATATATTGCCATATAGACAAATAAATGCCAGTTTAAAGCTAACTGAATTTAAAGAGTCAACATGAGTGCATAATATGTTGCCATATGGGTTAAGCTGCCCATACAGTTTGTCATATGTTGCCATATAGACAAATAAGTCCCATTTTAAAGCTAACTGACTTTACTGAAAGATAACCATAAAGCAAGTCAAACATATGACAGTCTGGCACTCACTTAACTGACAGACATAGCCTGCTCTCACATTTTATGCCTTATCTGACGCCATATGACGGCGAATCTGTTCAAATTTGAGATTTAAATTGGTAAATTCCGTTGCAATTTGGCAGTACAGCGATAATGCGATCATTTAAAGATATTGGTATAGTTATAGCCTCGCCATAGTGCATCCCAATCCCCTGCCGGGCCTGCAGATAAACTATCAAGTTCGGGTGTCTCATATAATGCCACAATCACTGACACAATCGCAATCACAGCACGCGTCTGACGACCCTTGCGAGGAGCGTGGAGCGTGGAGCGGCGGGGCAGCACCCACTGGGATTCGGTTTGAATTATGTGTCGCATTACGAGTGCCGTCGGCGACGAGGAGGAGCAGCTGGAGGAGGAGCAGGAGCAGGAACGGGAGCAGGACGCGAGTGCCACGCACTCACAAAACTTTAACACAAATTGAATTATGCAGTCGGCGAGGAGGAGGAGGAGCTGGAACAGGAGCAGGAGCAGGAGGAGCGTGAGCAAGAGCAGGAGCAGGAGGAGCGGGAGCCGAAGGAGCGCAGCGCCGTGTGTGCTGCGCTGACGGCGTTGCCATTAAGCGAGCAGAACGACCCGAGGACGACCCCAACCAGGCCAGGCCAGGCGATGCGACGCGACGCTGACTTTGGCAAATGTAACTGTAATTTATTGAAATTTGTTGCCGTCGCCGTTGCCGTTGCCGTCGCCGCCAGCAGAGACACAAACCGGAGGCGGAGGCGCTCTCGGAAAAACCAACTCAGCTACCAAAAAAAAAAAACAAACCCAACCAAACCGGAGCCATCCCGACAAAAAGTTTCGGTCACGTTTTTTGTCACGCTTTTGTCTTGTTTCCCGTTCCCTGCTCCCTGCTCCCCGCTCCCTGCTCCCTGCCCCGCCAGAAATTGCAGCGGCGGTCAACAGTCACAGCCGCCATAGTTTTCGAGGGTTACCTCATCCACTATGCTGCTTCCCCCTGCCCATCCTGTACTGCTCCTCCTCCTCCTCCTCCTCCTGCCCACTTGTATTGTGTGACTATTTTTCTATTTTCCCACGGGTCACTCTCTCTCTCTGCACCAGGCGTGCCTACCCCGCACATTTCACTTCTTTCTGCCCAGAGATTATAATGGCTGGCATGGTACTGATTTCTTTATGGGTTCGGTATGGATTAAAATGGTTTTTTTTTCAAGGGAAACATATCGTATGATTATATATGGCAAACGTGCCTCTTTTTCCTGGCAAAGTCGGCTAGTCTTGGGAATATTGAAGATAAATCTATAGATTAAGAAATTTCTGTTCTTCTCTTACTCTCAAAATTAATATAGAATTTGCTGAATCTATATCTTAAGTCTTTCGAAACAGCTTAAGCCGCATACACACCAAATGTAGCTTATATAATCTCAATAGAACTCAAGAATTATAGGAAATAAGACTTTTAAGTAAAGGCTTTTGCCTTGAGGTAAGGAACTTTGAAGGAACTTATCGTATTTTATATGGCAATGGAACCAGTTATGATGTAAAAAGGTTCTTATTTCTTATTTTACACCTAATATCTATGAGGTATATAAGGAAACTCCAGCTTAAGTCCTTCGAAAAGCCTTAAGCCGTATACTCATGGAATTTAGCTTAGTAAATCTCATGAGAAATGGGTATATAACTGGGAAATCCTAAGCTTCCTTAGCTCTGCCTACTTCCAATCTACAAGGTATACTTTCTGTTAGAGTACTACTTCCTGCCTAGCTCTACCTTCTCCCAGCCTATGCCAACTCTTTATATACACCATATACACTCTGCCAGGGTATCTGCCTAGTCTGTCAGTGCCCGCCAAACGTTGTTCCTATGACAAGCGGTCTGCGTCGTCCTCCTCCAGCCTCCCGCTGCCTCCAGCTGCCTCCTGCCTTCTCCTGCCTCCAGCTGCTTTCTCCTGCCTCCTCCTACCTCCTGCTGCCTCCAGCTGCCTCCTCCCGCTGCCTCCTTGCGCTGTCTGCAGTTGCCTCACGCAGTGCATTTAATTGCAGAGCGACGACATCCACGTCCACATCCACATCCACGTCCATGTCCATGTACATGACCAAACCGAGCCGCGTCCTGTTTGCGGCCCCCCAAAAAGTTTGCAGCTGCAGCGTCCGCGGTTGCATGCTAAAAAGTTTTAAGTGCCCCACTCGGCCGGCGGGTCCAGTCCAGTCCAGTTCAGGCCCAACCCAGTAGCCTCTCCTTCCCCCTCTTTCACTTCGCATCCCCCCTCCCGACGGCCATGTGATCCCCCTCCCACAGCTTGCATACGCTGCGCTTTTCTATTAAGCATCCTGAGCTCGTCTCATTTGTTGCCTATTTGTCCTGGGCCGACGCGGACATCGTAAAAATGCCAATGAGCCAACCCTGAGCGCGGGGCATTAAAACTTTTCTCATTTATCAGTTGCCGCCGCCGTATCGGATACCTGCTCTTCCTCCTCCTCCCACTGCCTCTGCCTCTGCCTGTGCCTCCCCATGAGCTTTGGCCATTTGCCGCCAGGTAAATTGATTGTCGCCGGCGAACGAACTTCGATGGCTGCTGGTCACCTTGTCACGCTCCCAGACCGCCCGCTGTTTAATTGCTGTAGTAGCCCACACGGGTAGCCGCAGCCGGAGCTGGAGCAGGGCAGGGCAGGACTGGGACAGGGCAATGTGTCGATTTTAAAAACGACAACAATGCGCGGTAAGTGGCAAAAGTTTTGGGTCACTCGCGGCAGCAGCCGGCGAAGCAAGCAGCGAGCAGGAACTGAGCTGGAGGAGGCAGGCTGAGGCAGAGGACAGACAGAGGCGGAGGCTGGGATGAGGCGGAGGCAGAGGCGGAGGTTGGTTAATGGCCAGACAAACGACCAATTGGCCAAGTGGCTAATGAGCGACGGGTGGCCCGTTGAGCAAGAGCGAAGGACAGAGAGAGAGTGGGAGCCTTCCCAGCTTTAAGATAGCGCGCTAATTGATGGGAATCATATGCGATAGTTGGTGCGATAGTAGCAGCGATAGTAGCAGCGATAGTAGCAGCGATAATACAACGATAGTTCATGCGAAAGCAGAGGAATACATATGGTTTGGGGAACTGTAATTGGGATGGTGCTAGCTAAAGAACTGACGACAGTAATAGAGATAGCGATAGTAAAACTGATAGCTCTAGCTCCAGTGCCAGTGATAGTTAGCATATATCGATAGTAATATAACTAGTAATAGCGATAGTTATAAAGATAGTACTAGCGCAAATAATAGTCCATGAAATGGCTATACTTCAAGTCAAATTACTAGCAATAGAATAAACGATAGTACAGGCGATAGTGCATATGATATGGAATAGTATAGGCGATATTATATCCGATATCACAGACAATAGTACTGGCGATAGTATTGGCAATAGTACAGGCGATAGTACAGGAAAAAGTGCAGGCAATAGTACAGGCGATAGTTAAGCCTAAAGAACAGCCCAAAGAACAGGCGATAGTGATAGGGGATAATACAGGCCATGTTATATCCGATAGTACCGAAAATAGTACAGGCGATAGTACATGCGATAGTACCGGCAATAGTAAGGCTAGAACATACTGTTCTCCAATATTTCTGATAAGCACAGCTAAACCAATTTAAAAATAATGAAATTAATTCTATCGATAGTATGTGAAATATGAGCTGCAATAGAACTATCGATAGTCATACCGATAGTACCGATAGACAACTAAATTACCGCACTTCGCCGGTTCGATGACTTTAGCATGCAACTCACCCCGCTTCGATAACCGATAAGCCAGAACAGATAGATGTTGATAATCTTGAAAATCCTTTCATTACAATCTTCCTAGCCCTTGGAACCCTTTTAGCTCCCCTCGCTTACCCCTACATCCCCCTGGCTGCATGCTGCATGTTGCATGTAGCGGAAAATGCTTGGGTTTTCCTTTTTAATTTTCATTAATTTCAGCCGATTAAAGTGTCTTATTCACTAGACATTTGTTTACAATTAACAAAGAGGGGGGCGTGGCACTGTGGGCGGGGGGCGGGGGAGAGGGCTCGCTTAATGAATATTCGCACATTAACGATGCGACGCAGCGCGAGTGTCTCCATCCATTGGCTGTCTCGCTCGCACGCATGCGGCACGCATTTGCAGCGCTAATGGCAAAAACAATAAATTCTCAGTGTACGCACACACACACACTCGCACACACACACACACTTGGGCTCTGCCCAGCTGCTGCTGCTGCTGCTGCTGCATCCTTTTGCCTCGACGCTGTTGATATCCTTTTGATCCCTTTTTTGTAAATGACTTTCAGCATTTAAAATGCGGCAAAATGAATTGGCGGCGATTCCCTCAACGGCCGCCTCTCCCATCCTCCTCCCCATCCCGGCTCCTGCTCCTGCTGCTCCTGCTTACAGCCTCATCCTGCAGGGCGGCCGCTTTAGTTTAATTATTTGCGCAGCCCCAAAAAAAAAAAAAAATCAGCAAAAAAAAAAAGAAAAGCAGCAGCAGCAACGGCGGCGCCAACCGACAACAACAAAAAGGAAACGCGGCGAAAATAATAAATAATAATAACAGTTAATGCGATGCGCCAAGTGTTGATGGACGCAGCCATCGCTCGCCAAGGGCGGAGGGGAGGGATGCAGGGGGCGGATGCCAAAGGGCGTGTGCAGGGCGGCTGCACATGTGTCAATTAATTATATAAAAAAAAAACAACAATTTTAAGTGTGCGCTGCCTTCCCTTCCCTTACCCAAGGCGGGTAGGCACAACTGCCGCATATTCCCTATAAATTGCAGAAAATAAAAACTATCGATACTACCGATTAATATCGATTACTAGCGCCATAAGTGGCTGTACTATCGTCTAGGAAACTCATAGCAATTTCTTCTCCTTCAAAACTGACTCGTTTTTGGGTTAACATTTCATTGCTATCGATAGTTTATCGTTTATAAATGCTTTAGCTTGAGCTGTTATCGATAGTAAGCAGATAAGACAAGCAGTCACTCTGCTAAACGATAGTTCGTTTGCTAGTTTTATCCTACCATACCATGTGAGAATACTTAGGATCATTTTTAATTAAGCAGCTTGGGAGATAAATATTTATTTTTTGTGATAGTAATAACGATAGTTTAATTGTTTTACACTTATTTAATACGTTTCTTTGCTTTGCTTTTGCTGCAGCTTGCTTGCCTTGTCAACTGTTCCACGCATTGCACATACCTCTCAGCCTTAGCTTTACAGGGTATAGACGCAAATACTCACACTCGCTAAAAAAAAAAGAAAACGCTGTGCTGCCAGGGCAACTGAGGCGCCAGCAGAGTCGAGGCTTATAAACTACTATGCTCAGCTCAAGAGCAGGGAAGATACCTACCCCCCTCCCCCCTTATTACCATACCAATTTCATAATATAACGTTAATCATGTTGACGAGCCTCAGACGCAGCTGCCCCGCTTAAAATGTAAACAACAACAACGTCGAGAACGTCGAGAACGTTGGGAAGGATGGGCAACAATGGCGAAGTTCCTTGCGTTGAGGTCGTGAGGCCGCCTTGAGATATTCCCACAATTAATTTAATGCCCTGCGCGTTTCTGGGGCGAAAAGAGACAGAGAGAGAGAGTGAGAGTGAGAGAGGGAGCAAGCTCTGTCTCGGGCCTGGCATTGTTAGCAACTTTTGAAGAGGGAAAACAGGCGTGTATTTGTTAAAAATATTATTTAAATAATATTTACAAGCATGCAGGGTCTTAAAGGGAGTACACTCAAATATATGATATATATAAAAAATATATAAAATTATTACTAGTAACTACTAGCTTATAGTTTGAAGAGAGAGTTTTTTTTGCTTTCTTCTCCCAACTTTGTCTTATTATATTAGAAATGTCAGTGCGCTATTTAAAGACGATATGTGTGTGTGTGTGTGTCTCCTGGGTTCTTTACAAGCTGCTTCTCAATTTTGGTATCCCTTCTTTTTTCTGTGACGTCACATTCGAGCAGAGCATAATCATTTGGCTGCCCCTTGAAGTATGCAATGCAATGCGACATGTACATAAATAGGGCGGCCAGACGGCCAGACAGGCAGGGGCAGGGGCAGAAGAGGGGGTAGAGCAGGCAAGATAGGCAGAAGGAAAAGCAAACAAGCAGCCAAGCAAAAAGAAAACAAACAACGAGAGCAGCAGAAGGCAGCAGGCAGCAGGCAGCTTGGCCAACTAGAGCCCCGGGGGCGTGGCTGTGGCAAAACCAAAGCAATGCTGCACCGATGGCATTTGATAGACAAGCCAGCCCCAGCTCTACCTCTCCCTCTCTCTCTCTCTCTCTCTCTCTCTTCCTATCCCCATCTGCAGCCTGACTGACCAGAAACTGTCCTGGTCCGTCCATTTGGTCGCCCACACTTTCCAGCAGCGGCAGCTCTGAATGACATCGAACACGACTCGGCAGGTAGCTCCGCTCCACCTACACCCCCCGCCCGTCTGTCCGCTCCTACCATAATAACCCGGCAAGCACAGTAAACCAGAAAACAATCAAGAAGAAGCGGCACAACAAGCAAGAGAGAGAGAGAGAGAGGAGGAGGGGGAGAAGTGAACTTTGTATCGAGCAAAATGTGAATTGATTCCACTTCGAACCTCGATTGCTTCACTTGCCATGGCTCTTGGCAACATTCCAACGCATTCTCTGCTAGGGGAATTTTTCCCTTCTTCTTTTTCTTCTCTTTTTTATGTATTCTTGAGAGCTGAAGATTTGAAATTACACATCAGAGCAATTATGGGACGCATAACTTGGTCTATGGCGTAACTAACCAGACAAAGCGCTGGGTTATCTATTTAAACTCTTTAAACTAATAGAATTTTGTTTATTCTTGGTTTCCTCTCTAGTTCAGAAACTTAAGTTTTGAATTCGCAGTTCTACCTATACCTATACCTTGAAAACCTTCCGCATTTACCGCCAATCGATAAAAACAAATCGAAATGGCCATCGATTTGCACTATAATTTTAGAGTCTATTAAGCTAAATTATCTAAAATATACGCTATATATGCGCTAAAAGTGCTCTAGGACAATTTCCTGCCATTAGTTCTGCTCTATGTTTTATGTATGGCACACCTGTGAGTTCCCGAATTCCGATTCCGATTTCATTTTCTGTTTCTGTTTCAGTTTTCAGTGCAATAAACAATAAACACAGCGCGTTCTCGTGTTTCGCCGACTGCATTAAATATAAATCTCTAATTGATTTTATAGCTGCGTTCCATTTCAATCCGTTATCCACTTTATAGTATAAACCTTCCCTCTCTCTCTCCCTCTCTCTCTCTCTCACTCTTTGCCTCTTCTTTATTATTATTTGCCTTGCTTGCTGTCCATTTGTCCGTCTGCTTTTATTAGTCTTTGTGTATGCTACAGTTAGTTTTTTGCCCTCATCGCGTAGGGTAGTTTGCCTCACTGGCATATATGGTATATATCTTCGTGTTCAGCAGGGGGAAGTTGACCGATTTTCATTATTTGATTGTTTTATAGGTTATATATGATATATAATCGTGATCAGTGGAAAAAACTCAACAGATTTCATCAATTTGTTTTTTTTACATGGTATATATATATTATATATTCCTGATCAGTAGAATAAAGTCAACTGATTTCAACAATTTACTTCGCTTGCATAGTATATTAATGCTATATATTCGTGCTTAGTAGGCCAAACTCCACAGATTTATATATATTTGTATATATGTATATATAATTATATTTATAATATTTATTCGTGATCATCAGGACAAATCCGACCGATTTAATTGTTTTACAGCTTTTGCACGGCATATATGCTATATATTCATGAACAGACGAGAGAGCTTATCCGTTTACATGCATTCATCCATTGTGCATTGTCTATATGATATATATTCATCATCAGCAGTGCATAGTTAACCGATTTCATGTATTTCTTTCATTTCTAACTTAATTTATCACTGCATCTGAGTTTAAGGGGAAACATTTTATCAGTTATGAACTATGTAGTATGCCTCGGCTAGAGTATTGTAGAATGCAGCTTCTTTTTTTTCTTTTTTTTTGCTCTTTCTTGCATTGTACATTGCATTGCACCTTTATGCCATTGCTTCCTCTTGTTGTTATAGTCATTGTGTTTGCCCTCAGTGTCCGTTGTGTTGTCTGCCCTCTGACCCCCCCTTGGCTGTCATGCTGCACTATTTTTTTTCCTTTCCTTCCCCCCTTCTTGTGTTATCTCTCTTACACATGTGTTTGTGTGTGTCTGCGTCTGAAATATAAATATGTTGCACGGCTTTACGCCATTTTTATACACTCACCGCTTGCCGTTTTGCCTCCTAACCGCATGGCCACGCCCCCACCGACAGAGTCTTTGGGCGTCTTTGACTCTCTCTCTCTGTCTCTCTCTCTCTCTCTGGCTGTTGCTATCTCTTTCAGTCAGTCTCTCTCTTTTTTTTCGGCTTTGTCGCGTCGTGTGTTTTCAATGTGTTTGTGTTATGCAGTTGACGTGTGCTTATTTTCTATTCCGCTCCATATGTCACGCCAGTTCTCAGTTCGTAGTTCTTGCTATGGTACACACACACACACACACACACATATATATATACACACACACACTCACAGACAGAGGGCAACAAGCGTCGCTTTGTAGTTTGCGCCGCTCGCTTTCATTTCATTCTGTTTCTGATTCAGTTGCTGCTTCGCCTTATGCGTTGGGTATGTCAAATAGCTAAAGGTATTTATCGCAAATGACTATCGCTTGTTATCGATAGCAAGACGCAGAACTTGAGCAAAGTAATCGATAGGTTAGGCAAGTATTTATCGAGTATTCATCAAGTCAAATATGCATGCAATTTTAGCAAGCTTCATTTTGTTTCAGGCACAAAACTATCGATATTCATCGATAACAAATGTTAGAGGCAGCTAAATGTATACTTTATTTTCTGCTTTATATATTTATTGAACAGTTTAGTCTATATAAATTTTATATATATAATTTATTTGACTCTGGCAGAGTATGCTGTAGTTTGGTAACTTTTTCAAGAACTTTTCATGTTTGTTTGTTTATTCTTCTATTTTTTTTTCTTGCCTGGTGAATTTGCAGCATTGTTAGCGAGCGTGTGTGTGTGTCTATGTGTATGTGTGTGTGTGTGTGTGTGTGTTTGTGAAGTTTTGTTGTATAAATTGCGTTGGGAATAAGAATTGAGTTCTAAAGAGATTTAATGGCGTGTGCCGTCTCGCTCCCGCCTGCACGTTCCCAGCTCGCATCTCTGCGCTATTGTTGGCCAAAAAAAAAGAAGAAATGCAGCAGCAGCAGCAACATCCCAGCAGCAACATCCCAACAGCAACTACAACAAGGCAGCAGGCATTGACTGCCTTTTAAGCTGGCATCGCTCATATGCAGAACATCTTGCTTCTTGGCTGCACAGACCAAGGCAAAAGCAAAGGCTTTAAAGCATTTTTGGCTTTGTCAATTCTGCATGCTGCCATTCGCAATGGACCAAAAGCCAGAACACACTCCTCCTCCTCCTCCTTCTCCTGCCTGGCTGTCCCTCTGTCTGTCTGCTGAGCCACTGCTTGCCAAAGCAACGTTTTGTGTTATTAATGAAGACAGCACTTGGCATAGGAATCTATCTCTCTCTCTCTCTCTCTTTCTGCCTGTCTTTGCGCTCTTTCTCGCTGTGACGGAAGTGACAACTAGGCATAGCTTAATTTGGCCATTTTGAGAGACAGAGAGAGAGAGAGAGAGAGAATAATGGCAGGCAAAATGCTTTGCGGGTTAGGGGAATTTGCTGCATATGATTGGAGACCTGCAAAAAGCAAAAGACAAGGCAACAACAAAAGGAAGGAAGTGGAAGAGAGAGAGAGAAAAAGAGAGAGGGAGAAGGAGAGGGATAAACTATGTTAAATGCACAGTTTATGTAAAAAGTAATATGATAAGCACAGTAAGTTGATTAACAGCCTGTTGCATAGTGCAATTTGGCGAGATATATAAGGAATATTCTGCTTGCGATGGCGGTGGCTTGCGGTGGCGGTGGTTTTACGGTGGTTGTCAATTGCGGTGGCTGTACAGACAGAGTGCACGAGAAACTTGACGGCGCATACGGTGGGTCAAGCTGTTATAGTAAATGATATAGACAGAAATATTGAAGGAAACAAGTAGTATACATATTTTTTTTACTGTCAGTGAGACCATAGCAGTGCAAAAACTAGTCACACTTATATTTAATAAATACAGAAATAATAATAATAAGTAAGGGAAACAATTTAGATCTCTATAAAGCCACCTTAATCGCAACTTTCAGTTAAGTCAAGTCAAAGCCAAAACAAATTCAGTTTTGTGATTGAAATTAAACAGTTGATTAATCCACATTAATGCAGCAGTTACCCATGGGGCAAGGTTCCAGGTGAGGCAGTTGAGGCAGGTTGCTTTGCTGCTTGCTCCAGTGCGACAATTACCCAAATACACAGATAGCATATGCACATTTACATAGCCCACGCGCTCTCTAGCTCGCTCTCGCTCTCCTGCTCGCTCTCTAGCTCCCTCTCTCTCACTCACACACACTCTCTCGCTCTGTGTGTGTGTGTGTGTGTTCATTATAGAAATGTATCTCTTGGCAGCTGTTTAATACCAACTGCAATCCGTTCAACGAACTCCTCACGAGGTCGTATCTCAATTGCCAGAGCACACACACACTCGCACACACACACACACAAATACACACACACACACACACGTGTTGCAAGCAGGAGCATTGGCCTGGACAGGCACAGGGTAGCGACTCCTACTGCAGCAACACTTTGGAAGCTGGCTGGGTAATATGAAAATTGCACTGGCTGTTAACCCTATTTGCAGTTGCTTTTGTGCCATAAAACCGGGCAGGGAGGGGAGTGTGCAAGGGGAGAGAGAGAGAGAGAGAGAGATAGGGGAGCAGCGTGTGCCAGGCATTTGCCCCTAAGCCCAAAGCTGTTGTTACTGTGACTCTGCTGCTGCTGCTGTTGTTGTTGCTGTTGCTGCTGCTGCTGTTGTTGTTGTTGCTGCTGCGACTGTTGTTTATGTTGATTTCGTATCATCAGAGATTTTTAGCTTGATGGCGGAGCTCAGGCTGCGCTGAGCCTGAGCCGTGGCCTGGGCGCGTCTAAGAGGCGCGTGCAAAAAAAAAACCGTAGCATACATTTCAGCGCAGCCACGTTTGCTGCTGATTATGTGACGCTCAGAGAGGAGGCAGAAGGGAAAACGAGTGCAGACCACACAACAGATAGGCACAGCCCCCAGTCACCCTCTCCCCTCTTCCCCATCCCCTCACCTGGACAGAGCAGGCAGATAACAGTTGCAGTTGCTGCCGCTGCTGCTGCTCGAGTTCGTTGACAACCTGAGCAACTGCAGCCATATTGCGTGCGTTTAGGCCCTCACGCAGTTGCCACGCCCCGCCCCTCTACGCCCTTACTCCCCTCTCTCTCTCTCTCCCTCTCTCAGTTTTTGCCAACGTGTAGTCGAGTATTATTTTTGGCCAGCGGCGTGTAAATCATTTTGTATGCATTAAATCGTCTTGCATGCAACTGTGAGACGACCCTCGGTTCTAGGAACAAGAACAACAACATCCACAGCCTCAGCCTCAGCCACATCCCACATGGCCACATGGCCCACCCAATCTGCGAGTGGTCCCAGTTGTCGCTTTGGCTTTGCTGCTGCTGCTCGTGTGTTTTTAAATATTTTTGTGTGTTAAGCTGTTTGAGTCGCGCTGTGGGGGCGATGCTGCACACATGACTGGCCACGCCCACACAATTCCCAGCGACGCTTTGCATACATGAGCTGCATATGAAGGGGACAGGGAGAGAAAGGGAGAGAGAGAGAGGGCAGGCAGCTTACCTGTCTTCGTTTCATGTTGCCCAGTCGAATAACCAAATTGCTTTGCCAACACACGACAACAACAACTAGAAGTAAGAGAAGACAATACAACAAAAATGTTGCTGGATAATTTCATTAACTTAAAAAAAATTAAACAATTAACTAAAGGCATATTAACATTTATCTACATTTTTCTCCCTCTGTTCTTAATATTCCGCAAAGCGCAGCTTAGAAACATCCTGTGCTGCTACCTGCGACCTGTCAGTGTTGGGGCAGCACACAGGGTGCTCTAGGTACTTTCTCTCTCAGAGAAAAATATTAAAATAATTTTTGAACTCTGCAATCAGAAGCTTAATTCAAAAACCAAGCTTACTTAACTCTTGAAACTCTTATTATAAGCAGTTTCTAATTAAAACTGAAGCTCAGCTTTATGAGAAATAAAATAACTCTTAACTTAATCAAGAAAAAAACAAAAAAAATACTTTCTATTGTGATAGAAATTTCGATAAAAAATCTTCTCCACAACGAACTTTAACTAAACGCCTAAGCGAGCGTTTTGGCCCAAAACAAAAAAAACAACTTTATTTATGCCATAACATTTTGCCTTTTTTCGCCCATTTCTATAATTTGCATCAAAATATTTGAATATTTTATTTGACAGGCCGCAGCGCAGAGATAGATAGAGAGCCGGAAAAAAAGAGTTGTCAAACAGATTGCTCAATTTAAGAGAGAGACAGAGAGAAAATAGGAAATTCGAAAAAGTTTTCCACACTCAGCTTTAAAGTCGTAGAACTTTTTTTTTGAGGGGGGGGTAGCTCGTTTATCTGGCTGTCTCTTTTCAACTTTTTAACTGAGTTTCATGCCAAAGTGGCGTAAACAATAACTCTCTCTCTCTCTCGCTCTCTTTATCTGCCTCGCGGGACTCTCTCCTAAGGAGCATAAAACCCTTCAAGTGACTTGTGTCAGACTTAATTTAATCACCTATCCACATAGTTTATCAATAACCCAGCGAAATATGCTCCATTTGTCTTCTAAACTTGCCTCCTATTATCGCAGTCATCGCTTAGACACTTTTACTTTTGCGCCCCACCCGAAGCTCCCTTAACCCTCCTCAGCTCACTTCTCTCTTCGACACTTTAATAAAGACAAATGCAAAGCTTTTTCCCAGCGACGACCTGTTCGTCCGTCCCAAAACTTTATTAATGTTCCCCAAAAACCCAAAAAAAAAAAAAAAAAAAAAAATGAAATACCAAAAAATAAAGGCAGTCTGCACATTTTGCGGCTACTTCTTTTTGGTGTCAACTGTTGGCTAATTTGTCTCTGAGGAAATCAGCTGTGGGCTGCAGCTGGACCAAACAACATGACAAAAATGAAAAATGAAAAATACTGAAAAAAAAACAAATTATGTTTGTTTTGAATATGTTTTCATGTGCCGAGCCCCGCATTGGGGGACTGTGGTTGGGTTAAAGCATGACAATTAAAATGACCACCCTCACCACCCCAAAAAGGCCATATTCAAAATTCAAGTGAAAAGTTTTTCTTAATTTTCGGGGGAAAAGCTGGACATGAAAGTGACATTTAGGTATGTATTGGCTTGTATGCTATGTATGCTCTATATGGTCTAAATGCTCTGTATGTTCTGTATGTTCTCTATGTTTTCTATGCTCTGTATGCTCTGTTTGCTCTATATGCTCCTGTATGCTCTGTATGCTCTGTATGCTCTGTATGTCTTGTATGTTCTGTATGCCTTATACGCCCAGTAAGTTCTATATACTACTTTGTATGCCTTGTATGCTCTGTCTGCTGTATGCTATTTTCTCTCTACCACAGCTTAAATTAACCAATTCAAGAGGTATCTGCTAGTCTTTCTACTCGCAGTGCTACAATTTATTAAATAATTTTTACAATAACAGTTTTATATCAGCATGTGTGTGTGTGTGTGTGTGTGTGTGTGTGTGTGCATGGCCACAAAATGACCGGGCGTATGCAAATGGGTTTTCCAAAGCTTTTCTTTTTATACCCTTCGAGCATTGAAAATTGTCATAAATGGGTATACTTACTTTATGCAAATGTATGTAAGATGCATAAAAAGGTGTATATATATTCTTGCTCAGGATCACTTGCCGAGTCGTTTGATTCATGTCTGATACTTAAAAAACAGCAAAATCTAATTTTGGAAATTTGTCGATATTTTGAAAAATGTAGTAAGGGTCCCCCCTATGATTTTTGAACAAACAATTCTTTTTTGCAATTTTAAATCGCGAGCTTTTAATTTTAATCGATTGCGGAGGTTAAAACTAGTACTAAACAATTGTTTAAATCGATTTTCAACGATACTTAATTTTGGCCCAAAAATCATGTCGAAATGGTCGAAAAATTAGACATGTAACACCTTCAACAGGCCTTGTACCCTCATTTTACACCGATCGTAACTTTCTTAAAAATTAAACGATTTTCACGCGGAATGGCTTTTTGTTTATGTTTTAACAACCTAAGTGATTCTGTATTAAAAATATAGCAAAATGCAGTTTTTGAAATTTTTCGATATTTTGGAAATTTATGAATTTTCAATATTTTTTTTTTTTTTATATGACAGTTTTTTAAGAGCGAGTAAGCCATACGTATTAGAGTAAGTTGTGCAAAATTCATTGTTTTAAATTATAAGCGTGATTACAAAGGGAGTTTGGGAATTGGGCGAAGGGTATTTTTCCGTCGGGCGCGCTCCATCGTAGCCTTACCGACTTGTTTTTTTGCTTTTCTTTTTTGTTGTCTCAACTTTTATTTAATTCAAATAGTTTTGGCTTTTAAATTTTTTACAGCCTGCACACATGTGTGTGTGGGTGTTTGTGTGTGTGTGTGCGTGTGTGTATCTGTGTGTTGGATCAATTTGAATTGATGCGCCGGGTCAAGTCTGTGTGTGTGCGAGTGTGTGTGTATGTGTGTTTTTGTGCTCCGTCGCTCGACTCGTAATGCATATTTCATACACTCCTCTATTTATGTGGGTATTTTGTTTATGGGCCTGCACACACACACACACACACAGAGAGAGATTTGCTAAAAGTCTAACTGTAACTGTTTGGTTTTCGAATAGTCCTTACTTAAGTGGAATGTACTTTATGGCTTAGCAGAGAGATATATATATATATAAAGAGAGAGAGAGAGAGAGAGAGAGAATTTAAAGCCGAACAGAAGTTCGAGTTTGAGTTTACTTAAAGTTAAGAAATAGTTGACATTACAAGCCTGCAGACAGCTCGATGTAACTTAAAGTTTCAGGATCATATTTAAATACAGCAATGAATTGGTTACAAATTTATGTGTGGCTGTTAAATAGGTATTATATATTATAATCTGCATACAATTTTATATAATTTCAAGTTTCTTATTTTTCGAGTCTGATGTTCTTTATTTAGTTTTAGATGAGTAAGATGCTTTAGGATTCTTAAAATCTGGCACGATGTTAGCCTGTAAGATTAAAATTTTCTTTTTAAATTTTTTATTTCAGCACAGGGTATCTGCTAGTCAGGCACACATTATCTGCTAGCTCCTTTGCTTTGAGCCAGTTGCAGGCGAAGCACTTGTGCTGCCTCTCAGCGACCCCTAACACACAAACACACTTCTAGACACACACACACACCCCTAGACACACACACAACTCCTCCCCCTCCCTGCCCCTGCTCTTCCCCCTCCCCCTTTCTCCCAGCCTTTTCTGTGGCGTGTTGAGTGTCTAATAAAATCATAAAATAGCAGGTGTTTAGCGCGCCCATAAGGACAGGCAGCACACACACACAAAGACACACCCAGCTCCCTATATGTGTGTGTGTGTGTGTGTGTAGGGGCCCGGCACAGTGGGTTGGGTAGGTTAGGTCGTCGTTTCATAATGGCCACTCCGGCGTCAAATTTGATATTATTAATAACCCTTTTTCCAAATGAATTTTCTGTGGCAAAACATTTCGCTTGTCATTTTGCCAGGAAACGAATGAGACAAGTACATCACATTGGGGGGAGGGGACCCCAGTTCTAGTTCTAGTTATATTTCTAGTTTTAGTTTTAGTTTTAGTTGTTGCTGTTGTTGATATTGTTATAGTTGCCAGGCAGCCCACCCTCTGTGTGTCTTTTGCCCCACTGTGCTTTGACAGCGGCGCTTTGGTGCTTTGATTCGCTGGCTCCCAAAATGGGCGCCTATGAAAAATGATATGTGTGTGTGTGTGCCAGCGAGTCTCTCCCTCTATGTGTGTGTGTGCCCATTCTTCGTGTCGAGTGTGTGTGTGTGTGTGTGTGTGTGTCTGCGGCATGTCATACATTTTTCGTTCGTTTGTTAATTGAAAAATGTTGGCTACATGAGAAGCCGCCGCCGCCGTCGCTGCCGCTGCCAACGCTGCTGCACACTGATACCAGAGTGCACGAAACGTGCGATAGAGATAGAGAAACGTGCACAAAATTTCACTCTGCCTTCTCTCCCTCTCTCTCCTGCTCTCGCTCTGCTGTCAATTATTTATGGCAATTTTATTCATTAGATAAAAAAATGATTTGCCACAATTTTCGTGCTTCATGCGCGCGAGACACGGTACAGCGTGGCGCCTGCTGCTGCCAGTGAGCACACACCATCAAAAACTTGTCAAAGTCAGAGTGAGCGAGAGAGGGAGAGAGAGAGAGAGAGAGAGTGAGACAGTGGCTCAACGGCTGCCATTTGTTTGGCAGTCATGTCTTGGAAATTATAATTTATAGCTTGTCGTTCCGTAGTCTCTATCATAGTAGTAGTAGTAGTAGAAGTAGTAGAGCTGCTTTAAGAGCTTTAATACACTCCACAGACCAGAACTCTGCACTGCAATTAACAGTATTTTATTTTGGTATTAAATTGAGTATATTAAATATTTAATGCGCAAAGTTCTTAGCAAAGTTACTCAGAGATCTTCAGATTAAAGAGCAACAAAGAGTGGATAAGCCTATGCTTTTGCTTTTTTAATCACTGTCATTTGGTTTAATAAATTAATACATTATAAAGTTTATACTCCTCTACATATACCATGTCATATTCCCTAGCCTAAATTTAAGTATATATATTCTTAATTAATTCTTAATATTTTTACCGAATTTAATTTTTTAATCAAAGTTTTAAATTTTATTATTATAATAAAAATTAATTTTATTAAATTTAACAAATCAATAAAAATAAAAATAAAAAAAAAAAAAATATTATAAATTTAAATCTTATGCAATTCTATGTCATATCATTGTATATTCCCAACTTTTTCTTAGTATTTTAAGCAATATGACACAGTATGCCGCTTTACAACACTATAAATAATTTTTAATACTATTCTAAAGTGTTGACTAAGCATAGAAATCATGGCTTATACCTTTCCCTATCTATTACCCTGGAATTAAACAACTCTGCTTGGCTGCCACGCCCTGTCAGGGTATACAAACTGCGGCTAGGCCTTCTCTCTCTCTCTCTCGCCCATTTTTGCACTTGAAAGTCTTAATTTATAGTGGCATTATGGCATAGTATAGTATAGTATAGTACTTAAGCACACATATACAATATGCATGTAAATAGTTCAGTTCTCCGAACTGTACATAAATAATAAATTGATAAACATAAAAGACATTAAGACAAAGAAGGTTTGTGTGACATACTTGAGCTTAAATTCCAAGTAATAGCTATGAAGTGGAAATACACACATACATATAGATCTCTGTGTGTGTGTGTGTGTGGGCAAAAATCACATAATTAGCAGAGCAAAATGAAGAAGAAGAAGAGAAGGAAGAGGGCAAAGAAGCAGAGGCAGAAGCAGCAGGAAACCGACTACGGCTGTGTATCTTAATCTTTTGCACTTCTTTCATGTTTTTGTGCTTTTGCTGATGATTTTCTTTTATGAGCCGGAAATTGAAAATATATATGAGAAGGGGGGAGAGGGAGGGGGCGTGGCAGATAAGACATGCAACGTGCAGCAGGCAGCTTAATTAATTAGAAATATGCAGCACACAGCAAAATTGGCTGAGATAATTCAGATGGGACAGACGGCAGTTGAGTGGCAGCCGCAGGCAGTTGGCAGGGGGTGGCGTAAGGGGGAGGCGTAAGGGGCAGGGGCAGAGACATGGCCCAAACCGCAGCCCACAACAATTTGTGGCAAGAGGCAAAAAGAGCCACAAAAATATATATACGAAAATTTTAAAAACTGCAGCTACATGTCACTAATATCTCACACAGCGGGGGTGAAGGGGGAGGGGGGAGAGGGGGAGTGACGGAGAGATGAGCAGATTGAGAGACTGTGTGTGTGTGTGTGTGTGTGTGATTGTGTGTGGCCTGGCAATTAATTAGCAACGGAAATTGCGCTAATAAACTAACAAATTTACGAGCTACATTCACGCCAAGGCAACGCCAGCAGCGCCAGCAGCGGCCACGCCCACCGCCAACAGCAGCAGCAGCAGCAGCAGCGGAAACGCTGAAGTGGCCATCATTAAAAGGCAAAAGCAAATGGCGGCAGCTAGCTAAAGAGAGTGCGAGCAAGACAGAGACAGCGAGAGAGAGAGAGAGAGAGGGAAGCGACAAGTGAAAAAGTAAATGCAGCAACAAAGCGAAATGTCCTCGGCAAGACAAGTGAGAGAGACAGTGAGGAGAGAGAGAGAGAGAGAGAGAAGGAAAGAGAGAGAGGAAAAGCGCTAGAGCGAGACAGCGAGCTGTGCGCTGTGCTGCGACTGCCAAGCGAAAGCGGAAATCAAATAATTTAAATCGCATTTCCGTTTTATTTTTTTCTTGTGTTTTTCTTTGTGGCAACAACAAACGCGCAAGCTGATAAAAGTAAAACGCAAACATGTGTGTGTGTGTGTGTGGTAAGGATGGGGGGAGGGAGGAGGAACCAGCTACCCCTCCCCCTTCATGTGTGTGTGTCAACTAACAATGCGAGCTGCAAACGCGCATTTCCTTTGAACAAAAGTCGCTGCCAGTCGCAGTTGCAGCTAAAAAGGTGCATGCTGCAAGTGTGTGTGTGTGTGTGTGTGTGTGTGTGTGTGTGTGTGTGCAGCGAGCTGTCACTCTGCGCTGCGCTGCGCTGCTTTAAGCGGACAGCGGACTGCGAAAGAGGCAGCAGCGCAGACTGCAAATGGAATTTTCGAGTTTCGCCTCAAAATATGCTTAAGAGCAGCAAATCAACAGGCGAAAAGAGGTAGAGAGAGAGAGAGACAGAAAGAGGGAGACAGAACGAGAGAGAGAGGGAGAGAGATAGGGAGAGAGAGAGAGAGAGGGAAGAGAGAGAGCGAAAGAGGTAGCCTGCGCTGAGCTGAGATAAATACAAAACCAATTTGAGTTTATCGCACTTGTTAACGCAACAGATGCACGCAGGATGATACTGGCGCACAGGGTGATGCAAGCACACTGTGTGACTCACCCTGTGCTCCACATATGTCCGTGCTGTGAGTAACTTGTGTGTACACAAATAGAACGCATATTGCGATAGTTTTTGTTAACCGCAGCTCAAAAGTTTTCGCATCTTATGCTGCTGCGGCTGCACTGAGAGAAAAAATAAGTGTGTGAAATATATATTTTCTTAAATTATATTCTACTACGTTTTTTCGCAGTTACTCCGTTGCTTTCTCTCAGTGCATGCTTAGACATGACAGACTCATAAGTGATGTTGTTTGAACTGTTTGAAAACTCATAAACAAGTTTAGCAGCTCAATGGCAGAAGGAAGATAGACAAATAGCAAGAGAGAGAGAGAGAGAGAGCTAAAGAGGAAAACAGCTTAAAAGAGAGAGAGAGGGAGGGAGGCAGAGAAGGAGAGGGAGAGAGAGAGCAAGAAGCAGAAGAAAGATGCCTAGTGCAATTGATTCTGAAGTAGTTCAAGCTTTATGCAATTTTATAGACATTTAGATAGATCTAAGGATTATAAAACCAGAAAGTAATCAAACTGTAGAGAGAGTGCCGTAACATTTGACACCTTGCTGAAGTGCAGAGGGGCAAGGGGCGAGGGGCGAGGAGCAGGGGCATAGAGGAGGGTAAATAAACAGAAGGGGACCGCTTGGCAGGCGATTGTCAACAGCAGCGGCAACACCCGCACACTACACTACACTACACACACACACAGCTGGCCACTTGCAGTTGCCCCTTTTCCCCTCCCCCCCTGCTACCTACCCCATCCCCCTCTTGCGCTCTGGCTAACTGACATAGCCTGCTCGGCACCCTCCCCCTCCCCCTTCCCCTGTGTGGCCTGCCATGAAATGCGGCTACATTTTTCATGCAATCATTGAGCGCGCGGGGGGCAGCAGGTTCCCCTTCCTCTGCCCCGCTGCTGCTGCTGCTCATCTGCATGCACAAATGCAATTTCACATGAACACACACACACACACACACACACACACACACACACACATACACACATTGTTGCGCTATCTGCGTGTGTGTGTGGGTGTGTTTTGCTGCTGGTTCTGTTATTCCGCAGCGGAATTTCATTTATTCGTTTTCGGTTTTTCGTTTGCCCCTGAGGGCTCCTGTTTTCGTTTCGTTTGATTTTCGCTGCCGCTGCCTCCGCCTCTGCTGCTGCTGCTGCTGCTACCTGAGCAACCTGCTGTCGCCGGCGGCGCCACAGCAGCACCAGCAACAGCAGCGGGGGCAGCAATCGGTGTGGCCCACATGCTTCGCGTATTATCAAGTAAACATCCGAATCGTTTATACAACTGTTGCCAATCTGTCGACGTCGACGGCGCAGTCGACTGCGACTGCGACGCTGGCCCCGCTGCCCCTCGCTGCTGCTGCCGCTGCTGTTGCCAATGACATTTTCGCCCAGAGCCCAGCGCAGCACAGCGGAGCGCAGCATTCCACCTGGCCACATTCCGCCATTCGTCGTCGCGACTCGCTAGTATCACAAATACACAAATACACACACACACACACACCGGCACACACACTAGCATACACACACACATCCGGACTGGCAGCCCAATTGCCGGCGGCCGCTTCAATCACAGCGGCAAAGCAATTTTTTATGCTTCGTCGCCGTGCATTTGATTTGTTTTCGTTTTCGTTTTCATTTTCATTCTCGTTGATGTTTTCCGTTTTTGGCTTCGAGCGGTGCCAAGTGGCAGCCAAACGCACAGCACGGTAACAGCAGCAGCAGCAACAACAGCAGCAACAACAACGAGATCAACAACCGACAACAAGGGCAAATAACGTGTAACATTAATTTTCGTTATGCCTTTGCAATTTTCCAGCCAAAAACGGATGTGCTTAAATGCTGTCTTCCTTTCTTCCTCCCCCCTTGCCACCCTGCCCCTGCCTGCCGTTGCCATGTCAGCTGCAAAACCTGCTCAGCCTTCAAAAAAAAAAAACTCCTACGACCTTTGAACTGGCTCCTTGCTTTGCTTAAATTGTGCACAAAAATTTAATTTCATAATTTCAGCTGCTTTGCGGAATTTTTGCGGCTTAATTTAGCAAATATTTTTGGCTTGAATTTGCTTGAATTTCAGCTAAACAATCGATTATTATCGATAAATATGCACAGCTTGCGCAATGCAGATGCTTGAGGCGCAACTTCAAGTGATTTTACACAGGGTTAACTTGTGATTAATTTAATTTATTTAATTTTTATATATTTATTTATTTATTTGTTATTAATTTAATTAATTAATTCATTATTTAACAAGCACCAATTGGACAAAAAAATAAGTCAAACAGTTCTAAATAAATATTAATATTATTATTAAAGAATTCTTACACCAAAAAAAAACTGTAGCATACTTTCAAGCGCAGCATTTTATTTACTTTAACTCCTGCAAAAAAAGCGTAGCATGCTTTCAAGCGCAACTGTTTATTTACCTTTTTACAGAAAATAAAGTGTAGCGCACTTTTCAGCGCGCCGCTGCTCATTTACTTCAACTAGCTGCGCTGCCTTGCACTGCCTTGCATTATTTTCGTGCACGAAATCGACAATAACAATGGGCAAAAAAAAAAAAAAATACCTTATCAAATGGAAAACAAATATGTTGAAGTGGGGAAAAGTAAAGAAGATTTCAAGCAGAGAATCGATCAGTTTGCTGAAATTACAATGGGGAACTGCTGCTGCATGGCACCAGGCACATGCCAGTGGGGGCTGAAATATGCTGCCAACGCTGCTGGTGCTGCTGCTGCTGTGCAATTTCCTTGTTATAGAAGCAAAGCACTTGCAGTTTTCCCCTCCCCCCTGCACCACCTGCTGTTCATCTTGAGAAAGAACTGTTGGCCATCTATCCATCCATCATATCAGTCTGCCATGCTGCAGGCCAACCAAGTGTCAACATAAGCAGGCAGGCAGCCCCCTCCTGGCTCTGCCTTTTGTGGCATTGATGTGTCTCTTGGCAACTTTGTGATTGCATTTCGATGGAGAACCAATGCTGCCCCCTCCCTCTCTGCAGGGCAGCTACTTTACATGCCACAAAAAATTCTTCTTGCATTCTTGTTGATGCCACAAAACAGAACTGCAGTTGCCGTGGCCGTGGCCGATGTTGCTGCAGAGTTATCGATACTATCGCTGGCCAAAACTATCGCTAGTCGAAATTAGCTGAAGTAAAATCGAGACATAAATCTGGGGTAGCTGGAGGAGGGAGATTGCAGCTTGTTCGGAAATCGTTCTTGCCCACATGACAAGGCGACGTGACCCACAAAACTAGACAAAAGCCAAGCAGCCAAAATTGTATTGTATAATATGTGCCTCGGACAGCACAGTCGGCACCGCAAGCAGCACACAGAGGGGGGAGAGAGGGGGGAAGAGAGAAAAAGGGGGAGAGTAGGAGAGAGAGAGAGCGAGCAGGGTAGAGGAGACTGTTGAATAGAGCGACTGCAGGCTGCAGGCTGTTGTTGCTGGCTTGCATTTTGTGCTGCTGCTGTTGCTGCTGCTGCTGCTGGTGCTGCTGCTGTTGTTGTTGCTGCTGTTGCTGTTGTTGCTGCTGCTGCTGCTGGTGCTGACTGCTGCACTTCCGCTCGCCGCTTTACACTTCAATTATCTTCAATTTTCAGCAAATGTCTCAAGAACAATAGCCCTGCTGATTGGAATTCTTTAACTCGCTGCATGTGCTGCATGTTGCTCATGCCACAAAGTACCCCACTAACCGACCGACCCCCCCCCCTCTCTCTGTTGCCACCTCTGGCCAAGCTAGACGCCCCCCCCCCCCGGCCTTGTGGCCTTTGTCTTACGACTTGCCTAGTCGAGTTGCTGCTGCTGCTGAGGGTGTTGTTGCTGCTGCCGATGTTGCTGCTGCTGTTGTTGCTGCTGTTGCTGTTGCTGCTGTTGCTGCCAATGTTGCTGTTGTTGCTGCTGCTGTTTTCAGCTTTGTTTTTGGCTGCAAGACAGTTACAAATGCGACAACATTGTTGCTTCTCGTGGCCCAGCTCCTTCTCTTCTATACACCCTACCCCAGCTGTTGCCGAGGGGGAGGGCGGTTGCTGCTGCTGCTGCTGCTGCTGCTGCTGCTGCTGCTGCTGCTCACCGAGTGTAAATCGAAGCAGCGCCAACGCCATCGCCATCGCCGGCTGATGGCATTCGCTTTATTTGCTTTTTGCTCATTTTGTTGCAATTGTCTGCGAATTTGTTGCAATTTGATTTTCTATTACAAAATAATTTGCACAAATATTTGCTCGATGAGCATTCTTTTTCACGCACAAACACGCACATGCATGTCCGGCTGTGTGTGATTGATGACTGCAATTAAAGGCAATTAAAGTCGAAAGCGATTTAAACGATTTAAGCGATTTAAACGATTCATTTAAATTACATTTTCCTTTAAATACGATTTAAATATCTATGGCTAATGAAATGATTTGGAGCTGAATATGTTGAATATGTTGTTGGGCTTAATAAACCCAAGAATGTTCGGAATATGTAAGGAATATTAGGTAATTATTTGTTTATGATTTCAGCCACAATTCGAGTTTGTATGTCTGTATGAACAGCTATAACTTAGCGTATATATAAGCTGGAACTGGGAAATTTGCTGGCAGCATGTCTAACCTACTGCACGCAATTTATAAGTGATTAAGAATTTTGCCACGCCCCCCAAAATGGGGCAACAAAACCGCACACTCTTTGGCTTGTTAGCCCGGCTCAGCGTTGCGGCTTACGCGCGGCAACAATGCAAATCCTGTTTGTCGACGTCATTAAAATGCCAAGTCAAATGAGATTTCATCGCTTGCTTGATCCCAGCTTCAGTTCCATCTAGCGAAGCATCCAAAGCATCCACCCGGCAAGCAAACAAACCAAGCAATGAAATCAAACAACAGCAGAGGCAGCAGGAGCAGGAGCAGCTTGGTCCAAGTGGGCGTGGGCAAGTCTGGAGACTGCAGATTGGACAGTAGCGCAACGAAATGAATCTGAAGCTGGAGCTGGAGATAAAGAGAGAGTGGGAGAGAGAGAGAGACAATGGGCAACTGCATTGTCATTGCATATTGATTGCCAGCGTGCCCCCAGCTCGCGGCTCAATAGGCAACCTCCTCCTCCTTGCCCAGCCCTCTGTCTGTGTGTGTGTCCTGGGTAAATCCAATTGATATCGCAATCCTTTGCAGGCGAAGGAATAAGAGCAGCGTGCCCAGTCACGGTTTATTGTCGCTACAGAGTTTTGTGCATTGGCAATTTTCTAAGCGGCTTAAAGGTGTCCATTTCGAGGCCCAGACGCGAGGCACTCATCCGCCCCGTAGGTACAGTCGAGTCGTCGGCAAAACCGAATTGCAATTTGCAACATTTAAGTCAAAACACAAAATGTCACATAACTTTTGGCCACGATACCAAAAAAACACGAATTTACATTCATGCAACATTCATAGGCGTGGGGTATGAGCGACTAGAGGGAGAGAGGAATACTACAGAGAGACAGAGAGAGAGAGAGGCAGGAAGACAGAGAGCCTGAGATTTAGGTAGAGAGTAGGCAAAGCCTGAGGTAGAGTTGAAGTGGGATAAATAAAGCAAGAAAAAATTAAGAAACATAATAAGAAATAGAAGAAGAAACAGAAAGACCAGGCGAAAGAGTGAGACAGTGAAATATAAAGAGAGAGAAGAAATAAAGCCCAAAAAGAAGGCAGAATAAAAACATAGAATGAAAGCAAAGTGCACACAAAGAGACCCCACTGTCTCTACAGATAAATCAGCTGATATGGCAAAAGTATTTTCAGAATTTTCGCTGTCAATGACTGCATATACCCCACCGCACTACAGGGTATTCACGCATTCTGCCTCAATGCTTTTGCCTTCATTGTTTTCCTGTTTTTTTTTTTTCTTTTTGTTTTATAGCGTTTTTAGCTGCTTTCGACGACCACAAAAGCGTATTTAAAATACTGAACACGAGTGTAATAAAAAATGGCAACAGTTGCGCGATTGTTGCATGCAACTTTCTGCGGTTGACCGACCGACCAACCGCACACACACGCACACACACACACACAGAGACACACACACACACTCGCTTTGGGGTCTGGCAATTTATGGGGCCCCGAGCAGCTGAGCGACAATCAGAAAATGAGCAAAACGAAACGATGGCAACCCTGTCTGTCTGCAGCCGGTGTTGGCATCGAAAACAATTAGAAAATAGTCTAGTATTGAGAGAGGGAGAGGGGGCGAGAGGGGGCGAGAGGGGGAGTGAGAGAGAGAGAGAAAGTAAGAGAGAGAGAGCGCGTCAATGGGCATTTGTCTAGGGCTTTATTTATTGTTTCGCCATTAGAGCCATGTGGAAAATCTAATCAAGCTGCGACTCGACTCGAGCATTGTTTGTGAATCATTCGAATGTGAATAATAAAATGCATTCTGTCGCAGCAGAGCGAGAGAGAGAGAGAGAGAGAGGGAGAGTAATTCAATGAGGCCTTCGGTCATATTTCAATCAATGCAAATAACTGAAAAATATTGCATAAAAATCTATCGAGCATGCATAGAATGCGAGTACACTCACGCACTCACATGCGCATTCATTTGAATCACAGAGTGTAGTCGAAGCTAAATCTGAATCTAAATCTGAATACGAGTCTGATTCGCAAAGGCGTAGGGGAATCGAAAATGTCTCCTTGGACACGAGCTAAGCCGCTTAAAAGCGAAGAATTTTTGTTTGAAGTTTAAGCTGAAGTGAGGCGACAAGACGCTGAGCATGCTAGAATCTGGCATACCCTGTAAGCTAGCTATATATTTTCTATGCAAGAGAGAGTTAAGTTTAGAGTGCTCTATAAGCGATTTTATCGGTTTAATAAGCAAATATCTATACTATTCCCCTCTCTCTCCTATACCCCCTTTACACTGCTTTAACTTACAGGGTATTCCAGCCAACACTTTGCCTTAAGCCAATGAAAATGTTTCCTTACATAATATGCCAAAAAAAAAAAATGCTAAAGCTGAACAAAAAAACTCTACAAAATATGATATAAAATAACACTGCCAGGTATACAAATATTGCTCTCTCTTTCACTCTCTCTCTCTCTCTCTCTCTCTCCCTCTCACACACACACCTGCTAGTTTATTGCCAACATATTGGAATCAATCGCATAATCAATTGCCCAAAATCAAACAACTCTCGGGCTCAGGCGCTCGAGGGCAACCACTATTGAAATATATATGTACTATATATATTGCGAAATTGAATAATTTATGGCTAAAACATATTTAATTAAAATTGCTGTAAACATCTGTCGCAAATGTAACTGCAGATTGCAGAGCAGCAGCAGCAGCAGCAGCAGTTCAGCAAATTCGGTTGAACAAGCGCATTGGCATTGATTAAGTACCTCGACATCTAGCCCGATTCACCGCCAACCCGACATAAATTTACCCTACCGTATATAAACAATGAGTAGAGCATAGCGTTGTGTGTGTGTGAGAGAGAGAGAGGGTTGTTTTGTGAGTTAAACTAAACTTAAACTATATAATATAGAAATTTGAGTAGGTATGAGAGAAGGTTTTTCTGAGTACTTATAAAATGCGGTGTTTTTTCTGCATATTGTATGAAATGCGGTGTTTTTTTGAAGCAACTGCCCAGTAGCAACCTTAAGCAAAGAACTACCTGAATTCTTAGTCCCCTCAGCTGCCTACTTAGCTCTCACATGGACAACTCTACGAGCTGCCCTGGCTTATACCAAATATATTTCTTACAAACGTATCAAATATGGGGTTTTTTTTAATACTATATGAAATGCGGTGATTTTTCGAAGCAACTGCCTAGTAGCAGCCTTAGTGAAGTACTAATTGAACTCGTAGTCCCCACAGCTGCCTACTTTGTTCTCACATGAAGAACTCTACAAGCAGCCCTCGCTTATACCAACTATAGATACAACAAACCTATCAAATGCGGTGTTTGTTTCTGCATACTGTATGAAATGCGGTGTTTTTTTGCAGCAACTGCCTAGCAGCAGTCTCAGTGAAGTACTACTTGAACTCTTTCTTCCCTCAGCTGCCTACTTTGCCTTCAGTTAGACAACTCTTTGAGTAGCCCTCGCTTAGGCACTATAGACACCACATAAACTCAATTAAATTTAAATTTACATACATAAATGAGCTTAATTCAGATGCCTTGTTGATTTCTGCACTCACAACTCACTGAGCTGCCCTCGCGCATAGATAGCAGCAATGCTGCATGCTACATGTTGCATATTGTTTATGCCTCAAATGATTTAAGCAGCTTACGACATTTTCTTTTTTTTTGTTTTTTTTTTTTGTTATTTTTGATTGCCCAACAATCTCGAAACTGTTGCAATATTTTTGCTGAATGCACAAAAAACATAACTAAACACAATATGTGCATAAATCTATAGATATGTATATAGAGTGGGAGAGTGGGTGAAAGAGAGATGTATATATAACTGTATACAGTCGCCATAATGCGGCATTTAATGTAGTGCACATATTTGCGTATTTTGCCACTAATTAGTGCAAAATGTTGCAATTATTTTTGGGGCAGATATTATAATTATTTTGTGTGTGTGTGTGTCTTACAAGGCATGTAAAACAAGTGTGCCCTGCGGGGGCAAGAGTGGGTTAACTGGGTGTAGGGTTAAGGGGGTGCAGAGTGAGTGTTTTCGAGTGTGTGTGCTGGTCTCTCTCTCTCTCTCTCTCTCTCTCTTGAGTGTGGGTTGACTGGGTGAACGCTTGAATGAGTGTGATTGCGTGAGTGGCTCAAAATGTTGCCAAGCTCAAGGGGGGAGAGTGCAGGAGAGGGGAAGAGACCAGAAGGGGGGCAGGGGGCTGTAGGGTTGCCTGTCGAAATTGAGTGTAAATGTCGCGGCAACTTATGCCACACACGTCTACGCACTCTGCTTAATATTGCGGCAAGATATGCTGCCAGTTTGGAGCCGCAAAAACCGAAACGACAAAGACAACCCCATGCCGCATGCCGCATGCCACATGCCCCATGCCCCATGTGCTGCGCCTGCTGCTACTCCTGCTCCTCCTTTCACGCTCTCACACTCAGCCACAAGTCAGCAGCAGGCAGGCAGGCAGGCAGGCAGGCAGAGGCTGCAGGCACTGTGCTGTAGTGGTTGCCTGCCACGCCCCTCTTCCCATCTGCGCCCCTGCCACGCCTGCCTGCCACACATCTGGCGCTGTCGTGAAGGTGTCGTGTTGAACATGTTAGGTGTCTTGTCGCTTATCATGTTAAGTGGCTGCACCGCGTCTACGTGCCTCGCATGGTGACTCTCTCTCATCCTATCTCTTTCCCTCTCTCTCTCTCAGAGGCAGCGCAGCGCAGCGCTGTCTATGGTAATTTTCATAGAAAATATGTAAAATTCGCCAAGTGGGAGAGGGAGAGAGAAAGGGAGAGGGAGAGAGTGCGAAAGCAAAGCAACTGTAGAAATTAGCAAGTGACAAACGTAAAACGTAAAACGGCAACAAGATTCGCCACTCGTCGTCGTCGTCGTCGTTGCTGTCGTCCTGCTCCTTGCTGGCCGACTGCCACTTGGCCTACTCCTGCCAGGCTAATTTCCCTTTAAAGTGTTGCGACTCCTCCCACTCCCGCCAGCGCCTCTCCTCCTCGAGGCTCCTTCTTCTGCTTGCCAGGACAAGCTCATTTGCACCTCATTAAATGCTGCCACTCGACCTGATGACGACGCTAAATCACGACAGCCCGCTCTTTCTCTCTCCCTCCCCCTCCTCCCTCTCCCTTCAGCATATTCTTGGAAATGCAAAAACACACACAGTCTACTTGCCTTACCCCTCTTCGCCCCCCGCCTCTCCTTCTCGGCATTGTCTCTCGAGGCAGCTGAAGTTGGCGAGAGAGAAAAAAAGAAAACCAAGTGAAAATGTAAAAGACGTCGCCTGCGTCCAGCATAATCGGAAATATTAACGCGATTTTCGAGTGGAATAATGCAAGTCCGAGTGCAGCAGACTTTTTTATGTATAAAAAACAAGCTGCAAAAGTTTTTACAGCACTTGATTAGACAGAAAGAGACGAGAGAGAGAGAGAGAGAGAGAGAGAGAGAGAGAGAGAGAGAGAGAGAGAGAGAGAGAGAGAGAGACGAGACGAAAGATAGACAAGGGAAAACTTGACATTTTGTGCGCTTCTACTTCTGCTTTATAACTGCCCAGAACAGCCACATTTTTGCAAGGCTTTCAGGTCAATAGTTGCGTTATATATGCTCTATAGATTTACCAAATTTAAACAGAATCGAAGCACTTTATCTTAAAGTTTTGTCTGAAATGAAATAATGCAGAGATTTGCGCAGTAAGTAAGTCCTAATTTGCATGCGACTTATTTTAGCAATAGCTCGCAAGCTAAGAATGATATATTAAAATCCTTTAGCTTGTAATTAGCTATATATATGTTGTATAAACAAGCCAAATTTCAGGCAGATCAGCGCACTATAACCTTACCTACGGCAGCCCTTTATGAGTGCGCCTCTGTTAGCAGTAGCGTTGTTTAGCTCTAATCAGTGATTTTAGGCGCTGCTTACTCTGATTTTTTATTTTAATGTGTCGTAAATTCTTTGATTATTATATAGCTATATATATTTTGCATATGTAAACCAAATTTCTTGCAGATCGGCGCACTATAACCCTACCTTTGACAGCCTTTTATAAGTGCACCTTTAAAAGCAGTTGCGATGCTTATCGCTACTCTGAGCTTTAAAGCGCTGCTTACTCTGTTTCTTCCTTTAAATATGTTGTTAGATCTTTAATTTTTCAGTTGCTCTATATATTCTCCATAGGTAAACCAAATTTCACGTAGATCGGCGCACTTTAACCCTACCTTTGGTAGCCTTCTATAAGTGCGCCTTTAATAGCAGTAAGCCTGCTTAACTCTAATCAGAGCTTTTAAGCGCTGCTTTCTCTGCTTCTTCCTTTTAGTAAGTCATATATTTTTTGACAATTAAGTTGCTCTATATATTATCCATAAGTAAACCAAATTTCATGCATATCGGCGCACTATAGCCTCCAGTTTGGCCGCCATGTGTAAGTGCGCCTCTGCTGGAATTGCCGTTGCTCAGCACAATTTCGATTGCGCCCACTTGTCTGTGGCATCTTAAGTGGCTGCCACAATGTAATCCCTCATAATCCTACATTATTCATGCGATTTTGGATGAACAAATGAATATTGCAGTTGAATTAGTTGCTGATTAACGATACTTGCAGCGGCAACTGTTGCTGCTGTGCTCAGCAAATTGCAGTTAAATCTGCTGCCATGGTTGCTGTTGCTGCTGCTGTTGTTGCTGTTGTTGCTGCTGCTGCTTGTGTTGCTGCTACTTAGCTGCAACTGGCAATCGGCAATCAGTTGCCATCAGGATGATTGACTGGCTGCCACCCGCAGGCGCACAGGGCCAGACAGGCGGAGCGGAGGGGGGCGAGGCGGCGTGTGGCAAGTGTAACCTGGCAATGAGTGTTGCTGCCTGTTCCCCGCTGCCCCCTTGGGGCATTCGCTAGTTGACGATTGACAGTTGCAATTAATGCGGCGTGCAGTTTTTGCTGCACTTGGCAAAGATGCATTGTGGCATGCAGCATGCAGCATGCAGCATACAGCGTGGGGCATGCAGCATGTGGCATGTGTGGAGCCGCCGCTGCACTCTCGGCAACGCACTGCCTAATTGGCATGCATCAATGCATCGATGACGTTTATTAGCAGCACTCAGACATGCACACACACACACACACACACAGTGGGGAGTGGGGCGAGGGGAGGAACTGCACCCGCGGGAGAGAGGAAGGGGGCAGCATTGCGTGCTGCGATTCCGTTACGGGGTCGCATCACTGATGACGCGATTGTGTGCGTCGTGCGGCAAATTAAGTTAATTTGATTTAATGACTCCGCACAGCAGCAGTAACTACACTGCAACAAAAAAAAAACAGTGCTGCCAAGTCGTTTTTATAGCAACGCGTTAAGTGCTGCCAACTGAGAAACAAGTAAAAAACGCGCAGCGGAAACGGAAACGCGAATTGAATGAGAGATTTTTAAGTGAATTTTCAGTCATCATGGATCGATCATGCGAAGGTAGTCACAACTTTTGATGGGCTAAGTGCTACCCAATCCGTACTAATTGTATTTAAAACAACACTGGCAAAAAGTGTGTACACATCGCTGCCGAAAAAAAAGTGACAAACTATCTGCAGCTTGGTCTCTTTTTCTCTCTTCTCTTCTCTTCTTCCTCCTTCTCGTAAATAATCTATGCAGCCATAAAGAGCGCACATCATTAGCTGAAAATCCTTTGCCAATAAATGCCACAAAAAAAAAGTGCTGCCAAGCGCACCAAAATTAAGTGCAACACTATCAATATTTTATTTGCCTGGCAAGGGAGAGAAATCCTGAGAGTGAGAGAGAGCGCGCGCGTCATAGATCAAAGAACGGATTTGGAAGCCAAGGAACATCCATCAGCGAATCATTGACCATCAACGAGTTATTGTCCAGCACAGGGAGGTGTCTCTGCCTCTTGGCCAGGCCAGGCAGGGAGAGAGCGTAAAGCGCGCAACGTTTTTGTGCGATTCGCTTTAAGTGTCATTTGCCAGAAAAAGAGAGAGAGGGAGAGAGGGAGAGAAAAAAAAGGAGTAGCAGCCAAGTTTCAAAAGCAAATTTCCCCGAGGATGAGACGCGACGATGACGCTGGAGCTGGGAGCTGGGAGCTGGAGCCGTTGCCATTGCCAATGCTGGCTATAAGCGTCATCGGAATTCCCCAAAGCCATTAAGCGAAAATGTATGCAACACTTGGCCAAAAAAGGAGCCAGGCGAAATAACTGAAAAATGTCAGAGAGGGAGAGAGAGAGAGGGAGAGCAGAGGAAAGCCTTGGTCCTCTCCCCCTCTTCATCCCCCTCCCACTTGCAATCTACGTCTTGGCAACACTTCATTAGCAAAACGTTAAGTGCAAGTCATCGCGGCCAAGGGCTGCGCAGCGCTGCCTGCCCCTACCTCCCTGCCAGCTCTTGGCCGGGCCAACAATAATTTAATTTTGCAACACTATTGGCCCGAACCAGTGAAAAGTAATCTCATTGATTACAGACAGCAAGCGAGAGAGGGAGAGAGTGGCAGTTGCAGCGGCTCCACTGGGAACGCTGTGCAGCTAGCTTACGCTCCCTCTTCCCCTCTCTCTCTCTCTCTCACTCTCTCGCGCCTTGCGGTACAGCAAAGCGCCATCTGTGGGCAGGCAGAAATTACCAGACTAAAGTGTTCGATGCGAAAACTTAAAGTACATATTAGAATTGAAGGCAGAGGAGGAGCGAGAGCTGAAGAGGCGAACTAATGTAAAGAAAGGAAAGGAATAAAGAGAATAGTAAAGAGAATTCAAGAGAAAGAAACAGGGAGGGCAAAAAAAGAAGGAATTATTTGTAAATCTGTCTGTATGAACGCGCTGATCTCTGCAAGCATAAGAAGTACAACTATCAAATTTGGTGGCAAAGTACCTGAGTATCAGCCGCAAAGTATGTATAATTAAAATCTAGGATGCCACGCCCTATTCCCCCAAAAAATGATAATGATAGGGTTAGATCTCATTTAACAAGCTTTAAATAAATTAATTTGTTGCCTAAGCTAACAAATAACTTATAGATAGATAAACTGTGCGAGTAAGCTACGAATACTGTATGAATACTGATGGAAAACAAATAAATGAAGCAAACAAATAGGTCGACACTTCAGATACCCCTTGGCAAATATTAATGCAATAAAAAGCACTTGCTTAAAGCGATTTCAAAAGAATTCGCAAATTTCTAAAGCAAATTCGACTGGCAAAGTGGAAGGAACACACACACACACACACACACACACAACTCGCTGGGTTTCGGTGCGAAATGCGGCGTCAAGTAGCATTCTTGGAACTGGCCTCGACATCAATTCCCATGGTTATGCTAAGAGAGAGAGAGAGAGAGAGAGAGAGAGAGAGAGAGAGGGGGAGAGGCAGCGGAGCTACGAGAGCCTCCACACTTAGCGGGCAATCAAAACGTCTCTGGGCCCAATCCGAAATAAATGATTTGATCAATGACTATGGCAATGATGAGCCGTGGCAAGCCAAGGCAAGGCAAGGCAACCCTGGCAGGGCAACCCAGGCAGCGCCAGTCGTTCGTCGCACAAAGCGTTTTAATGGCTTTGTTGCCCTGGGAATGCTTTTCGCTTAGTCGAAGAAATTGGCCCTGGCTCTATGCCAGGCCTGATAGGCCCCACATTCACGCTGTGGAGTAGGGTAGGTAGGAGGTAAGAGTAGGGGGGGAGAGGTTGCAGCTGGGTGAGCCGGCTGGGCTGTGCTGGGCGAGCGCAGCTGCTGGCAAATGTAGTAGGTGCTAAAAGCGAAAATTAACTTATCAAACATACATTACAAGCCCAAAGTTAACATTAACAACATTAACATTAACACACGCAGTCCTAACCCTCCCCCCGTCAATCCCAAAACCCGCTACCCCTGCAGCTTCCCTGGGGGGCGTCACTGCGCTGTCGATTGTGCGTCATTTGTGTGGCAGGAGAGGGGAGGCAGTGGGAGGCAGGAGTAGCCGAAGCTGAGAGGCGCTGCTTGGCAGCTTCCTAATGGCACAAAACGTTCACGCGAATTCCCCAAACAATTGAAACTTGTGGCAAACTATGCAGAGCGAGAGAGAGAGAGAGAGAGGGAGCATAGGGGAAAGGAGAGAGGAGAGAGGGGTAGGGTATTGCACACATGGCCGCTTGGGGCCGCGCTGCCGTTGATTGAGTTGCGCCTGCATTTGCCTATAGAAATTTGTCAGGCAGCGCAGCTCAGCTGTCTGTGCCGGGGTCTGCCCGGGTTGGGCTCTGATCGGGCCTGGGTGTCGAAATAAATGATTAAATGCCAGACGCAACAATAACTCTAAGTGCCTCACTCACCCAGTTGGGGCTGCTCCTCCTCTTCCCCCTCCCCCTGCTCTGCCTGTTGGAAATTATTGGAAAACTCATTAATAAGCAAACGGGATAAATGCCCAAAATGCGTCCCAAAACGAACACATGTGCAAGCGCAGCACAGCGAAGCAATGAAGCGGAACAAGGGAGGGGAGAGAGAGAGAGAGAGAGAGAGAGAGAGAGAGGGAGAGAGAGGGACGCTGCCTTTCCCTATTTATCGCCCACTGCGTTTAGCCTGCATGAATAATTGCAAAAACGCGTCGCTGTCTGCGGGCAAAAACACGGCGAAAATTCCAAAAATTCGCTGCAAAAGTAATCGACTTTGAATATGCATGTGAATGTGAGTAGAAAGTATGAATGTGCATGTGAATATGCATAATAATACGATAAGGTAGTGCGTTATGCGTGGCATGCATAAGAAGTTGTTTGCAAGAGCTTTGCGAACTTTGTGAGCTTTACATGCGCTTTTCGATTGACTTAAAGCTTTAAGCTGTTGAATGGAAGAAAAAGAAATAAGACTTTATCATGTCTTTGAATGCAGCTGCAAGCTTCGCTAGTTTATTGTAGCTAAAAGCTCTAGCAACGCCTCATCAGAGCTTAAAAGCACATTAAAGCTCTGCTGACGCGATAAATGCTTATTACAGCTGAAAGTGACAGTTCTAATATTATATATCTGCAACCTAAAGCTCAAGCAAAGCTTAATTACAACTTGAAAGCACATTAAAGCTCTTTCGAGGCAATAAACGCTTATTTCAGCAGGAAATGCCAATTAAAATAATAGATCTATGCAGCTGAAAGCTCTCGAAAAGTTCTAGTTCTACTTTAAAGCACATTAAAGCTCTTTCTAGGCGATAAACGCTCAATTTAGCTAGAAGTGATAGTTTTATAGTAGATAAATGCAGCTAAATGTTCTCTATAGAGCACAACAAAGTTCAAGTTTAACTGCAAAGCACATTAAAGCTCTTTTAACTTATTCACGAATATAATAAACTTGAAAAAATCATAGACATAAACACAAAAGTAGCAAATCTTACTGAATACACAACAACTTCAAGCAGCTTTCAATAAAAATGCTTTCAACTTTATCTTAAGCTCCCTCAAAAAGCTCCCTTAAAGCCCTGGCAACTTTCTGATAATTTAAAAATAATTATTCTCGCCAAGAAAATCCCATTAAATACACTGTAATCACATTAAGCAAAGTTATAAGTCAGTAAATTGAAATGCAGCGGATGCGGAAGCTTTAAATTAATAATAAAAAAAGAAAACTAACTCTGTGGATTTTTTTATTGTTTTTTTTTTGTGTATTGCTTACACTGTAAATAATTTACTCACAATGCGCGTGCAGTAAAAATCAATGTGTGATGGCGCTACCATCGCCATTTTGCACTTAATTTAAGGCGCTTTAAAGCGACTCCATGTTGGAATTTAAGCAAAGCCGCAGGCGCAGGCACACCAAGGCGAGTCATGGTCTATATATATATATATATATTTTTTTTTTTTCTCCAGAATTTCTTGTTGTTTTCTATGCCAGTTGCCAACTGTGGAGTAAATTCAGCTACCTACGGGTGGGTGCATTGCATTTTAGTCACGTTCCAACACGAAAGTTATCGAAGATTTAAGCGCACGTACATGATGTTGCTTCCTGCTTCAAGAAAACGAGATAGGGAGGGGGAGGGGCAGGGGCAGGAGTAGTACGGAAGAGACCACAGATCCGCACAGACTTGCCGAGATACAAACGGAGAGTCGAGAGTCGTCATCAAATGCCGTGAGTTATTGTAAAATTTCAGTTACGCTTCGCCTGGCACGTTGCAGGCGTAGGTAGAGCGAGAGAGAGAGAGACAGACAGAGAAAGAGAGGGAGCACAACACTGGCAAGTGCTTGTCAAATTGAAATTAAAAGCCAAACGCTTCAAGCCAGCCCAAGAGTCGAGTCGGGCACGAGTAGTAGACACATCCTTTTTACAAAATCAATAAAACCAAATAAAATACGAGTGTGTGTAGGTATCACCCTGCCCCCTGCCCCACTCCTATCCCTAGGCAAACCGTAGTTCGTAACTTTCGAACTGATTCGTTGCCTGGACCACAGCTCGACGAGCACTGGTGGTCAGCAGAAGCAGCAGTGGCAGCAGCGGCAGCAGGAGCAGCGGTCCCCAGACGAACCGCATTTGGGTCTGGACTGTCTGGTGATATTTTGCGGCTGTCTGTGCGGTCGCGTGACCTTTTGCCGCAGCCAACAAAACGGCAAATCGAATGGGGACTTGCAACTTTCACTTAGCGCGTACAGCTGCCACACACGAGAGAGAGAGAGATAGTGGAAGAGAGAGAGGGAGGGAGAGACACAGGCAGACCCAAGTCAAGGGTCGTGTTCGAACTTACGAGCCAACTCGTCCTGCGGCATATTCCCTTTTTTACTCTACCCTCTCTCTCTCTCTGTCTCTGTGTTGCGCTTTACAAACTTCTCAGCTCATTTGGGTAACACTTTTTATGCCTTTTTATGGTGCAGAGAAAGCAGGGAGGGAGAGAGAGCAAGGAAAGCCAGAGGCATAGCCGGAGAGAGAGAGCACACATTGCTGAGCTGCTTTAACTTCTATTTGTTTTTTATAGTATATGTTGCAACTATTATAAACCCAGTCAAAGCTTTAGCTATGAAATTAACATATATATTTTTAAATATACATTTATCTTAAATTTCATTTCTTTTGCCTATAGAACAACTTTAGTTAAATTTATTCCCTTTTTTTGCAAGTTATTCCACACTTTAAGTCAGCTGCAGCCCCATTTAAGTGCTTTAAGTTCTGCTGGACAGTCCTGAATATACACTTCACAATTGTTGATCACACGCACACACACACACACAGTCGAAAATACGCACACACATACACACACACACACGCAAGAGCAGCAGAAAGAAAAGCTGAAATTTTGCATGGCGCCCATAAGTAGGCAACACTTGGCAGCCGAAGGCAAATGGCAGCTGCCTTTTGTTGTGCCTGGCGCTCTCTATGTGTGTGTGTATGTGGGAGTGTGTGTGGGAGTATATATAGTTGTGTGTGTGTGTGTGTGTGTGCTAGTGCGTGTAGCTGTAGCCTGGTGTCGTTGTTTTGCCTGCAGCCCTCGTGCCGCTCACATAACTAGGCAACACTTGCTGCCCCCCGCTAGATGGTATCCTCAACTGTATCTGTATCTCAATCTATATATCTATCTATCGTCGTAGTTATAGCTGTTGTTGCATCTGTATCTGTATACATCGCCTGATAGCCTGCATCTTAATCTCATACCAAAGATTCAATTGTATGTGTATCTGCGGCTCTGCATTGCACTATGGGAAATTTGACCCCTTTTTCTGGCCAAAACCCGTTTTCTAAAAGTCAGAGAACTTAAATAATTTTAGGTGCAACGCATTCACAATAGATTAGTCTTCAATGCTGCGTACCAGAATTTTCGATAGGTGGCGCCACTCCGAAGAAATCAGCTGATAAACACAGCCGTTGCAGTGACAGAGCACGAGCTTGTTATTTAATAAAATTTCAGTGCAATTTTTAAATATTGATATCTTTAATATTAAGCAATCTACCAAAATTTTTTGAAATGAGTTATAATCAGTGGGGTTTGTATTACGTATTTGTGATAATGAAATGTTCAAAATATTCGTGTTGTCCCCAAAATAGAGTAAAAATGTAAGTAGTCTAACAAGTTCATTTTTTTTTCAATGTCTCATATTTAAATTGACTTTTAAAGTGAGTCCAGCGGAGTCCATCCATGAACTATATTTTATGTTGTAGCTTATTCAATTCTTGTTCAAATGGGTATTATTAAAAATGCCACTTTTAGCCACTTTGCGTGAAATTTTAATTTTTAGAACATAACCTAAATTATGACAATGCAGAATTGTTTTACAAATAATTCGAAACAAGGGGGAAAAACATTAAGGAGGATGCTGTTTTTATACCCTTCGACCATTGAAAATGGTCAAAAAAGGGTATACTAACTTTGTGCAAAATGTATGTAACAGGCATAAGGAGGCGTGGCAGACCCCATAAAGTATATATATTCTTGCTCAGGATCACTAGCCGAGTCGATTGAGACATGTCCGTCTGTCTGTCCGTCTGTCCGTCTGTTTGTTTGAGACAACAGATCTCAGCTATTGAAAAAGCTAGAGATACCAAATTTGGTATGAAGGTTCCTATATATCCGGGGCAGGTGAAGTTTATGTCAAATGTTTGGTGCCACGCCCACCGCCCCCGCAAATCGGTTATTTACGATTATTAAGCAAAGTAGAGAACCTATAAAGTTGTGCTTTGGTGTGTATAAAGCTGAATGCAATATGAACATATTCTCCAAATAACAATCCGATCGGACCAATAACACAGAAGTTATTAAAGTCGCCGTTTTCAGTACAAATATTCGGTACGGGCAGCAGCCGACGCGCTGCTTTGAACAGTTGACGCCGACGTCGACGTTGCGTCGTGTCGCTTTACTCTTTACTGGCGTCGCTGTGTGAGTGCGAGCGAGTAAGCTATATATAGTAGAAGAATTTGTGCAAAATTTTTGTTCGAAATTATGAGTGTGGTTACACGTTTGTAACGGATTAAAAAATTGGGAGAAGGGTATCTTACTGTCGGGCGCCCGACTGTAGCCTTACCCACTTGTTAATTTTATTATTTTATCAGTATTGTGGAGCATACCAGCAAAATATTTTCTACCGTTTGGCTGCAATGTGGAAAAAGTGCAAATGTAACTTAGAGCATTTTCAGCGCAAGTATGCAGTGTGATTGGGTTTGCAAACTGTTGTCAAATTATCTAAGAATACGAATAAATTGCCATTTAATACGAAGAGCAGCAGGTCTCGTAGAAGGTACGAACAGGCTCTTGCAACAGCTGAAAAACACAACAGCTCTGCTTATTCTTGCGGCAAGCTTAGCTGCGCGAAGGCGTAAGCAATCAAACCTTGCCCGCATTTTAATGCTTTTTTCAATACAGATATTATCCAAAATACAATTCTTGCTGTCGGGTACTTTGGAGAAGAAGGAGCCGAATCAAAAAATAAGTTTTATAAGTTTGATCGCTTACATCACGCTCGAAAGCATAATAGGACACAAAACTTTACAGACGTTTTTAACCGGGCAATGGATTCTTCTGATCCAATCATTTAATCTGTGAATTTGGATCGGCGAATTCAGCGCCAGAAGAAAATGAGTATTCCTTCAGACGTCTTGCAACTTTTAATGTTCAGATGAAGAGATGGAGGATGAAAGCAGTTTTCCTGATATGAGTTTAATGGAATTTCCATTCAAAATCGAATTGGAAAACGAAGACCAGGAAGTTTTATAAGTGGTGTGTATTTTATGGAGAGCATTTTTTATTCAATTTATTATTTCAAAAGGGGCGGCGCCACGCCCCCAATTTTTCTAATAGTAATAGATAATAATCAAGTTGACCCAATGCAAAAAACCGAAGCTTTATATCTCACTCCGTTCTTGAGTTATTAATTTTGGCCAGAAAAACCGGTCAAATTTCCCATAGTGCATTGTTAGCTACATTAGTAGAAGTCGTATCTATAAGTATCATTTGTATCTGCATAATGTATCTGTAGCTAGAACTATGGTCCGGAATGTATCTGTAGCTTAAACTATGGCTCTAATTGTATCTGTATCTTTAACATTGGTTCTGGTTGTATCTGTATCTGAAACTATTGCTCTGGTTGTATCTGTATCTTTAACAACTACTCTGCTTGTATATGTAGCTCAGTCTGCTACTCTGGCTGTATCTATAGCTCGAACTATGGTCGTAAATGGATCTGTGGCTCAAACTATGGCCGGAAATGTGTCTGTATCTCAAACTATGCCTCTAGTTGTATCTGTAGCTCGAACTATGACTCTGGTTGTATCTGTAGCTCAATCTATTGCTCTAGTTGTATCTTTTCTCGAACTATGACTCTGGTTGTATCTGTAGCTCGAACTATGGCTCTGATTGTATCTGTATCTTCAGCATGGGCTCTAGTTGTATCTGTAGCTCAGTCTACTACTCTGGCTGTATCTATAGCTCCAACTATGGTTGTAAATGTATCTGTATCTCAAGCTATGCCTCTAATTGTATCTATAGCTGCCTCTTGAGTTGTATCTGCATCCCATGACGCAATTGTATCTCCAACTGCAGCTGCAGCTCTAATCGTAGCTTCAATTGCATCTTTAGCTCAGCCCACTTGCGCTCCCTACTCCCATTGTATCTGTAGCTTTTCTGCAATCTTTTCTGCAACTGCATCTGCATCTTGTGAATGCAACCTGCCAGCGTATTCCACACAGGCAAATGCATTGAAATCTCTGGCCATGGTCAACCATTAAGCGAAACCGTTGAAGATGCCCCCCAGGCACGTGGCTTAAGCCATTCGCTACCCTCTGCACTCTGCTCCTACTCTCCTGCGCAGCTCCATATGGCCAGGAGGAGCTGCTGCCTCGGATGGCTCTGCCTCTGCTGCTGCCTCTGCTGCTGCTGTTGACATGTGTGCGTTGCAGTCGCCTGCGGCGAATGGGGCAATGCAATGACAAATAGGCGACAAAACGAAATGAGAAATATGCTGGCATGTCGCACAGGGGGAGGGAGGGGGAGCAAAGGGCCAAGAGGGCGAAGGTCAGCAGGCAAGGAGCGGGGGCAGCAGAGGCAACGGCAGCAGGAGCAGTTGAGATTAGAAAAGCATTTGTTGAAATCAAAAAGCCAGAGACAGGCGACCCGGACAACGTCATGACAGCAAAGCGAGACAGAGAGACTGAGAAAGAGAGAGAGAGAGAGAGAGAGCGGAGAAAGAGAGGGCAGAGAAAGGAGCAGAGCGAGAGAGGAGAGAGACAAAGTCCCCGTTGCATTGCAACTGAGGACAATACGCAGCAATATTAAAAACAAGTAACAGCGCAAGCCACCAGCATATGCGACGCACAGATACCCTGTAAGCAAGGCAAGGAATCCAACTAGGCACAGCATACCCTCTACTCAACCCCCGCTGCATACAGGGTATGACAGTGGAGCAAGCATAAAGCAAAAGGCGATGACGACAAAACAGACAAAGGTCGCATGTGTGAAGATATAATGCCCTAAACCGCCTACGCCAGGCAAGGTAGCAGATAAAGGAGAGGGGAAGAGGGAAGAAAGGAAAGAGGAGAAGGAACTGGAAAGAGAGATACGCTGTCATATCGGGCGAGCGGGGGGATTTGAGCCCAGTTTCAATTAGTGCTGCAAACTAAATTAAGCTATAACTGTAGTTTTTTCTAACTCTGTTTGGATTTCTTCTCTTCTTCTTCTGCCTTTGTTTCTCCTCCCTCTTTTTTTTTGTTGCATCCTAGGCATAAATAACAAACAGGCGGAATGGCAAATGGCAAATGGCAAAGCAGACGCCAATGGAATTGCAAATTGCGAGAGGTCAAAGTGCACTAAAAAAAAAGGAGACAAGAGACAAGCCAAGTTACATATCGTAGGCCCTTATGTCCTTGGGCTTAGGTACTTTAAACTTGATGAATTTGGACAATTTCTTGAGCTAACGATCAGCTCAACTATTGATCTTATATCGATAGTAACAATATCACACGCTTTTCTAGCAGATTTTTTACATTTCTCAGACCATATATAGTATTCATAATTTTGAACGGGTTTCTAATGACTTTCAATTTATTAGAGCAAGGAAACACACATCACTAGAACTATCGATAGCGATGATTTATCGTTTTTAAAACTTTATCGCTGATAGTTACATATTCTTATACTATATTCTCAATTTTATAACGATTTCTCAAGCTAATAAACTCATCACTAAAATTATCGATAGCGCCAAATAATCGTTTTCAAAAATGTGATCATGAAATTATCGTTAGAGATGGCACTATTTTAATAGTTCATCCCATTTTCAATTTAAAAGAGCAAAATAACTCATCACAGAAACTATTGATAGCATTAATTAGTCGTTTTTATAAGTGAGATCATAAAATTATCGTTAGAGATGACACTATCAATATAGTTCACCCCATTTTCCATTTAAAAGAGCAAATAAACTCATCTCTAAAACTATCGATAGCGCAAATAAATCGTTTTCATAAGTGAGAGATGACACTTTATTCATTGTTCATCCCTAGATTGTTGCTGTATTTAGGCATGTACCGATAACTTTCAAAAAGCAGCCTTATCGATATATTTTAGCAACGAAAACATAATCAATTAATCAGCTAACAGTTAAGCAAGCCTAAACTTATCGATAACTCGCTAGAGTTTTGCACATCTCCAATAAGGCTCTCGCTACTCCCAGATTTCACACTACCATGTCCCTCCTCCCTCCCCCGCAAACAGGTAACTAACAAGCCCAAGACGCAGCAGAGCCAGCTGGCACACTGAGTGAATGAATGAATGAGCGAATGGGCAACTGAATGAATGCCTTAGCGCATGAATGAGCCAGCGAACGAGCCGCTGGGCTGTTGAATGAATAGATGGATGGATGGATGGCGCCAGGACAGGACAGGACAAGGGAGCGTCCTCGTCGTCGTCGTTGCTTCTATTGTTAAATGCATGAAAAATTGCCAACATGGCCGCTCATCAGGCTCTCCTTCTCCCTCTCTCCCCCCTCTGCTGCTGCTGTGGCAAGTTGCAAGTGGCAGCAGGAGCAGCCGCAGAAGCAGAGGCAGCGTTGCGTCGCCAGGTGCGTGCCACCGCGTCAGGTGCATAACTCATGCGAGTCTCGGCGAGGCGGCGATTTATGGCCAATGGCTGCAGATGAACAAAGCGGGCCAACTCTTTTGACAAATTGCATTGCCGCCTGTTTATTATTGAATTACGAGCGGGAGGAGGAGGGAAGGGAGGTGGGGGAAGGGAGAGACAGTGGGCCAGTTAAAGCTGCTTGTGGCCAAAATGCAACGATTTTAATTAGCCAACGCAGCCGTCCGTCCGTCTTCGTTGGGTTTTGGGCCGCCACTTGGCGCTAATGAATTAATTAGCTGTAATGCGCAACGGAGGCGCCGCTTCTACTGCTGCTGCTCCTCGGCCATCTGCCACTTGTGTGTCCACTTGGGCAACTGTCCAAATCAATTTCGCTTGGCCAAAAGCTCGCGCGCGCACTCACTCCCTCTCAGCTCACAAGTGCGCAGCGTGCTGTGAACTGTTGCGATTTGCGTTTAATTAGCGTGCCACAAATCCATGCACAGCCAGAGCGAGAGCTTGCCACTGCGCCACTTGGTCACTTGGCCACTTCTTAGGGCTCCAGGGCGACCACAGCGGGAGCAGCCTCAGGTGCGACAGGCATCAATTTGACCCTTAATGCGCAACATTTGTTCAAGTTGCAGGCGAAGATGTAGCAGGGGGGTGGGGGGAGGAGAGGGGTAGAAGAAGGTGAGTAAAGGGATGGAAGAGAGGGAGGAGGCAGGTGACATGGAACAACATGTTGCAGCTGCAGTGGATCGCAGCAGAGGAGGCTGAGGAGAAGGGAGAAGATTGTGGAGAGTGGAGAGAAGGTGGAAAGGGTAGAGAGAAGAAGAAGTGCTGTAGACAGCTAAAAAAGAAAGAAAAAGGAAGTAAAGAATGTCCAAAAAGAGCAGCAAAACAAATGACAGAGATAGAGGAACGAGAAGAACAAAAAGAATGCAGGAAGAAAGCAGAGAAATGGCTAGAAAACAAGAGAAGAAAGCAACAGAGCAAAGTAACCAGAAGAAAGCGATGCGAATCTGCAGATTTGCAGCTCATTCCGCGCAGTACAAACTGATTAAGGCAAATGAAGAAGCAAAGAAAACAAGAAAGCAAAAGAAACTGATAAAAAGAAGAAGGCAAAGAAGAAGAAGAAGAAATCAGTGTGGCAGGAGAACAAAGCAATTAGGCAAATTAGACAAGAGAAAAGCAAAAGCAGCCACAACAAAAAGAGTTGTTGCTTGTAATACAAGATAGATAGGGAGAAAATGAGAGAAATAGAGAGAGGCAGTGAGAGGGAAAGCAGAGAAAGAGAGAGAGAGTGAAGCACAACCGCAAAAGGCATACGAAATCGCATTGTTATCTTTGACTTTGCAATTGATTTGCAGTTGTTTTTTTTTTTTTCTTCTTTTTCTTTTAATCTCTTTGGGCTTAAGCTGTTTCATATTTCTTTCGCATTTTCTGATTGCTCGAGCAACCCATCTCTCTCTCTCTCTCTTTCTCTCTCTTTCGCTGCTGCTTTTTCTTCCTTTTAGCCCAACCTTTTCTCTGTCTCGACGCACTTAATTAACCAACAGCATGGAGCGCACTTTAATGTTGCCACAATTTGCTGCTCTACCCCCACTGCCTAACCCTCTGCCTACACTCTCTCCATTTCTCTGCCTCTCCTCTCCCTATACCCCTGCCTACCCCCTACCCACCCCTCTCGCTGCCTGCTCCTACTACGCCTATGCTACTGTTGCTGCTCCTTGAGCTGCCTCAGTAAATTTATCTCGAATTGCATTGAACAACTGCGGCCTGCAGCTGCCCAGCCACGCCCAGTAGCAGCCTATCCCTCTCTCTCTCGTTCTCTGTTCATCTCTACTCCCTCTCTCTTCTTCCCTCTCCTTCTATCTACCCTCTCTCTCTCTGCCCTTCCCCAGCTGCCTCTGCCGTGCCTTAGCAACCTAATTAGGCTTATCCTGTTGCACTTCCACTCCATGTGGGCGCTGCCTGCTGGCTGCCTGTGTGTGTGTGCCTGTCTCTCTCTCTCTGTGTGTGTGTGTGTGTGTGTGCGTCGCTGGCCTCGTGTGCATTCAATTTTGTCAACGCGACCAATTACCAAAATTATTTGTGCGTCGCTCTGCACATCGCACTGATTTGCTATGCATACCAAGCAATTAACATGTCCAATTGTCACGCCTTCCCTTCCTGCTCCTCCTCCTGCTCCTGCTTCCCCGCCTCACACACACACACGCTCTGCTCGTTTCAATTAATTCTGCAGCCGCAAAGTATGCTACAAATATTTTTCATTGCATTTAACCCAAAGAATGCGCCGCAGCTAAAGTGTCGAAATGTCTTTTGCATTATTACGCACACACAGAGAGAGAGAGAGAGAGAGAGACACACACACGCACACAAATAGATATCCCTCTCCTTCCTTCGCCCCTTCCCCTCCCCCCACTCGTACTTGGATTGAGTGTAAACCTATTAGAGAAATTACCAACGAAATGAAGCGCAGCCTCGCCCTCTGTAACTGAAGCGGGTCAATTCAATTACGCACACACACACACACACACACGCACACAGCGAGGGCTGCCCGAGCAGTTATTCAATATATATGCTTCTACAGTGCTACAGCAACTGCTTGAGCTCAGCTCGCTGCCCTTCTCCTCCTCCTCCAACAGGGCGTATACGTATTTTGGCTGTAAATATTTAATGCATTCGCTTTGGTCATTTTCATAAACCTTCGAGCCAGGGACACAAGGCATAAGCACGGGGAAGATACAGAGAGAGGGGGGAGAGAAAGAGAGAGAGGGAGAGAGAGAGAAAGACACATACACACGCCTGGCAAAAAAAACGCAGCTCTAGGCAAGCGATGTTATTATTGTTATTAAATTTTACTGCCTATATAACTGTTGCTGGGCAAGACAAATTAGTGTGAGACTAGCAGGGGGAGGGGGAGGGGGAGGGGCTGTAGCAGAGGGGGGAGGGAGGGAGCAGAGGCATAGAGTGGGGGAGTGGCTGAGAGGCAGCTTGGCTTGTCTGGGAGAGAAGCCTGCCTGTCTGTCTGCCTCTGTCTCAGCCTGTCTCTCTCTCTCTATTTCTTTTCCTCTCCCTTTTCCCTTCTCCATCTACCCCTCTATCTCTATCTCTCTCTCTCCTCCTGCCTTTGTCTCTGCCTGCGCTTTGCCTCTGTTTTACGCACAGCGCTTTTAATGTTGTGTTTGTGTGCTCATCAATATTTATTGGGGTTCGAGTACGTGAGCCGCACACAATCAGCGTGCCACGCCCGCTCTACCAGCCCCTCCCTCCTCCCCTGCGCACTCTGCACTCTGCACTTCCTATTTCTATTGCACTGATATATGGCCAGCTTTGGCCAACAATCGAAGGGGGGGCAGTCAGCAGGGTGCTTCGTTTTGTTATTTACTATTCAAAAACTTCAATTACCGCTAAGTAGTCGACGGCACTTTAATCGCTGCCAGCGGCCCCCTTTACCCCTCCTCTCTACGCCCCTGCCCTCTTGCAGTTATTATGCTGATTAACGCTTTATTTGCACATAAATAAAACAAACGAGTGTATTGGTTATTAAGTCATTTCGCTGCTATTGCGCATTGTGCCTGCGCGGCCCCAAAAAGTAGGCAACACTTTTGCCCGCTGCTGCTACCTGCGCGCTGCCTAATCCGATTTCCCTTTGACTTCTGCCTGTGTGTGCCTGAAAGCGGCTTAAAGTGCATAAATAAACAGTATATTATGAATAGCCATAAGTGAGTGTGAGTGTGAGTGTGAGTGCGAGTGAGTACCCGAAATAGTCTGTCTATTTGCTGTCTATTTTTATGCATAGTCCGAACAGCTGCTTTTGGAATAATAAACCATATAGATAAATGTATAATAGATAAAGCTGAGTGTAGTGTGTGTGTGGGTGTGTGTGTGTAGTATGGGTAGTAACTCAGCTTATAAGGCAGGCAGGTTGGAGTTGGATGTAATAGGGTTGGGCGTGCTGCTTTCCGGGAAAGTGCTAAAGCTGCTCTGAGGGATTAATGAGAATTATGCAAGTAGTTCGGAGTATTATTTAAAAATAAACATTTATATGGAAATTTAAGACAGTACAAACAGACTATTTAAAATATTGTTATAGTATTAAAATAAATAACAATAGATCTCTAGTAAACCCAGCAAAACTCTGCCTGCTTTTACCCCAAAGTCAGTTGCTTCACCTCTATCTCTACTACTCTACCTCTTTCATTTTTTCTCCCTCTCTCTCTCTCTCTCTCGATGCTTATCTATCAACAACTTTCCCAAATTTACTACAGCTTAGTTCCCTTCCCAGACTTATAGCTATCTCTCAACTAATCCCAACTTACTAGAACCCAAAAGATATCTATAAATCTTACATGAAAAACTTGCGCAACAAAAATAACAAATAAAATGGAAATAAAAAGGGGAAAAACATGTTTGAAATTCGTTCGAAAATAAATGCCATAAGAATACAAGAAGTACACATTCTCAACGCCAGGTGGCGCATTGACAGCTTTCCACAAAATGCACAAATAAATCGGTTTAGCGTCAAGTAAGACGAGCAAGAAGAAACAACGCGACACGTGCAACGTCAACCACAACAAGCAGAAGAAGGAGAAGAAGAAGGAGAAGGAGAAGAAGAAGGAGAAGGGGGAGAAGAAGGCAAGCAGCAGCAAGCGTTGTCATCCTCCAAAAGCTGGCGACATATTTAAGTATGAAATCAGGCGATGGCGATGGCGATGGCGTTGGAGATGGCAAAGGCGATTTACCAGCAGATTCGTGTGATTTGATTTGATTTGTTGCAACTGCTGCAGCTTGCCACGTGTGCGATGTGGCAGGTGCAGTAGAAGAGACAGGGACAGATAGAGAGAGAGAGTGAGAGGAGAGAGGGAGGAGCAAGGAGTAGCTGCTCCTGGCCACGCATGGACGTTGCTGAGCTTGATTACGAACTAAGCCGTTTTGCAGGCAGCTCAACTCACTTTGCTTTATACAATCAGCGAAAGGACAAGGCAAGGCGACGAGGCTGGCTCCTTGCTGCCTTGCTCATCCGCTGCCGGGTTTGCCCTGCTCCTCCGGTCTCCTTCTGCTCTCTGCTAGCTCCTGCTGCCCTGCTGTTCCGCCCTGCTGCCTCTTGCTCCTCCCTGCCAGCTACTGCTGCCTCCTCCTGCATTCTGCTACCTCCTGCTGTCTCCAGCTGCCTGCTGCCTCCTGCTCCTCCCTGCTAGCTAGTGCTCCTTCCTGCTTCTTCCTACTGCTCCGCTGATTGCTCGCACAAAATAAGAAGAATATAACGAATTATGTGTTTGCATAAATAAATAGGTTGACGGCAGGATGGACCCAACACCCAACACCAGCAGCGCCCCCCACTGGGCGATTGAGCTGCTCGCAAAGATGCCGACAGCATCGTCAATGGCAGCAGCAGCAGCCGCATATCCTTGGCTATCGCCAGGCTCGCATCCTGGACGTCGCATTGTGCAGCAAAAAAATGCACTACGCTTTATTATAAACAAATAGCACAGAGCGCGCTGCTGCTCTCTGACAATGACACGCTCTCGAAGCAGGCAGTCGCTCTCTCTCTCCTTCTCTCTCTCCCTCTCTCTCTCTCTCTCCTTCGCTCTCTCTCTCTCTGCGGCAGCCAGCAAACGGATGCACACAGGACGCAGCACGCCCAGCTGCAGCGGGTGCAGCGCCTCCTGCAGCGGGTGCAGCGAAATATTGTCGCTTGCAATAAATGCCAAGCTTCCGCTGCGCCAGGACGACAAGGACGCCAACGATGCCAACGACGACCGCCATTATGGCAGTAACGCCATTTTGTTTTGCTGACACCCACTAGCTACCTCCCTACCTTCCTCCCTCCCTCTCTCTCTCTCTCTCTCCCTCTGCAAATAACGCGAATGCGATAAATAATGCGCCTTGGCAATTGGCGCTGCTGCTTCTGGCTGGCTCTGGCCCTGCTCTGTTTTTTATGCCTTTCGGATGGCGCTGGCTCTCCCACCCCCAGCCCCCGCTGCCTGGCGCATCCGATTGCAGTTTAAAGGTGCAGCCAGAGTTGCTTATCAGCTTACCGCAAGCAGCTACTCCTCCTCCCCTAGCTCCCCCCCCCCTGCTGCAGCACATGCAAATCAATTCGATTTGTCAACTCGCATATGAAAAATATTCACAAATTCAATTTGCATGGCAATTGACAGCGAACTTGCGCTAATCTTGTAAGTTCCCGACTTATAGAGGAACCTCTAGAGGGTGGGGGAAGGTAGTAACATTTCCACTTGCTTAACTTAAATCATCTGCACAGTTCCTCTGATTACATTTGCATGCACAATTCAATTTATTTGTATTTTTTATTGATTTAAAATTAATTTTCAACTGATTTGCGTCTGTGCGAATGCGTGGAACTCGCGTAGTTTTAATGTTAATTGGGTGAAATTTGTCAGAGTTGCTGCTTAGGGCAGCGCAAAGAGTATGGAATAGTCGAAAGTACTCTAAAGTTTCTAGAAAACGCATAGCTACCCTATTAAGTATTGCTTGTGCTGCTGCATTTGCTAAGTTGCGCTGCATAGTTGCTCTTTGCTCTATCTCTGCTTCCCCTTTAAAAGATTATATTGCTTTTGGCATATTATACATATCATGCAGCTATGCAATAATGAGAGAAAAAGTAGGGGAGAAAGAGAGAGAAAAGAAGAAAAAGATAAGGAGAAAGAGACTAAGAGAGAGAGAGACAATTATAATTACTTCTGTTTAATTTGAAAGTTCAGGAGAAATGCTTAAACATAAGAGACAGCAAAGGCATGCAGAGAGAGGGAAGGAAAAGAGAAAGGCAGAGAGAGATATAGAAGGAAGAGGAGAAAGAGAGAAGCCAAGAGAGAGCATTAGACAGAGACAGCAATATTGAGTGACTGTTAAAGCGTTTAAAATACTGTGCTACTCTCAATTTGTTATGTATGAGCTTGGTCACAGGCCACACCCCCTTACCCGCTCTCCTCTTGCCACGCCTGCTGCCAGCTGTTTTGCAGTTACGCCCCTTTGCTTTTTTGACCTCCGCCCCCTTAATTAAAGCAACAACTGAGGCAGAAACAATGAATAATTCACAACGATGATGACGTCTCGACCGCAAATAGCAAAATACGCAATGATAGTAGGGCGAGCGGGGGGGAGTATAGGAGGGAAGGGGAGGGGGAAGAGAGAGAGTAGCAGGTAATATGTGTGTGTGTGTGTGCTACTTGCAGTTTGCGTCGCTGCTGACGTTGCAGTTGACGTTGGCGTTGGCTTTGGCTTTCGTTTTATGCAAATCGCTTGCAAGGTGCAAACGGGGAAAAAGTGTTGCATACTTTTGGGCGCGCATTTAAATTGACTCGCAGGCTGCGAGGCCAATCAGGCCGCCATTGCGTAGTCACACACACACGCAGCACACACACACACACGCACAGTCAGAGCAGTTTTGCCTTAAAGGCTTTAAAAGCAATTTGTATAACATTTTGGCCCTGATGGCACGTGGTAAAAACTAGAAAAATATTTCAAAACACCTTTATGCACAAACACACTCACACACACATACACGCATATTTGTTTGCCTTTCTTTTTGGCATTTTGTGCCCTTTTTTTTGTTGTTTTGTTTTGTTTTCTTCGCATATTTGTTTTTTGCGCCATTTATAGTTTTGCGCGTGCAAATTTAATCAAAAGTCAAAAGCGAGTCAAGGTGCGAGGGAGAGAGAGAGAGGGAGAGAGAGGGGGATGCGCCAGGATATGCGTGAGTGCCTGTGTGTGTGTGCTTGTGTGTGTGTGTGTGTGTGTGTGTGTGTGCTGACCCACATAAAAGCAAACACCAGGCAAATAACTGCGAGCGAGGCGAGCACAAAAAGACTCATCAAAAACTCATAAATTTGCAATTTTCGACACATGACAAAATAAATTGTAAACAAAGCTGCGCTAAAGCCTCGGCCCAGCAGCAGCAGCAGCAGCTACAACAACAACAGCAGCAAAAACAACAACAATAACAACATAAAAACAAAGCCAGCCCACACGGCGTATGAAAATATTTTCAATACGTCGCGTGGCCGCAGCTAAAAATGATTTTTGACTGTGACTTAAGTTAGCCAAGGGTAGGCAGGGAAGGAGTGAGGGGGGGTAGTAAGAAGGGGGCAGGTAGAGGGGTTGTTGTGAGGAAGAAGTGTGAAGGGAAAGTGCCAGTACAGTGGGCACATCAAGCAGTTGCTTGATCAGACTATTTTATTCACTTACAAAGCCGCAGAGCGCATAAAGAGAAGTGATCTGTCGTTGATTTCAACTAGCAGATACCCTGCACAATGCATGCAACTGATAAGCTGCAGTAATAAGCTTATTAGAATAAGCTAAAGTTTATTTAAAATATGAAAATAGAAATAATATAATAATAAAAATAATAAACGATTAAAAAATAAAAATAAAAATATTAAATCAAGCAAGCTAAAATGTATATAAAATAAATTGAAATATACTATACCTTTGCTGGTGTAGGGTATAAGTTAGGGAAGGTTATTTATGCATAGACTTAATACCTGTTGAATTGTGTATGAGCCACTTACAGCGTGTTCGATAGTCGAGCAGCAGCTTGTTTTAAGCTGCAGAGCTCGTTTTTCTCTCTATCTGCAAGTCTTCTCTCTCTCTCTGAGTCCATATATCTCATTTCATATATCATATATATTATCTCTCCTCTCTCTCTCTCTCTCTCTCTCTCCATCTCTTTCTCTCTCTCTATGTTCCTTTCTCACTCTCTGCTTTTGAAATGTCACTTGCAGTTGCAACTTTCACTTTGCTCACATCGAGTTGAATTTTACGCGCCTTGCTGGCACGATTTGAGCTTGATTCATGAATCTATATACTATATGGATAATGTATAAATACTATACATAATAAAGTACATATAACATAGAGTATTAGAGTACTTACAACACGTTACAAGCGCATTGCAAGCCATTTAGCAGCAATAAATCAAAATTGGCAAAATAAATATAGTATGCAAAATTAATATATATTATATATAGTATATAGTATTTCTCCTTCTGCTGCAATCAGTATCAATCGCAGTCAATTTATTATGTATACAAACATACCCTGCAATTGCCGGCTATTGCAGCGACTATTAGGTAACAATAAATTGCCTTTGTTAGCGATATGTGCTGGCACTGCATATATAATATATAGTATATATATAGATATATGTATGTGTATGGTATTTGTATATCAGCCGATATCAATTTGCCCCTCACACTGTTCCATTGTCGTAATTGGAATGCATTGAAATGCGAATTGTGAGTTTGCGGCGGATTGTGACCCCAGTGACGCTTTGCAGTTGTTGTTGTTGTTGTTGTTGTTGTTGTTGTTGTTGTTGTTGTTGTTGTTGTTGTTGTTGTTGTTGTTGTTGTTTGTTGTTGTTGTTGTTGTTGTTGTTGTTGTTGTTGTTGTGTGCTTTTTGCTTTTGGAATTTGAGAACAAGCTAGAGAAATACTAAACAAGACGCTCGCTCGAAGCTTTTGAGTGTTTTGCAAGTGCAATAGAAAAAAAATAAAAAGTAAAAAAAAAAAAAAAGAACGTTCAACTAATTAGCGCAAGTGACTTTTGGAACCGCTTTCAGCTGGCGTCGACAATCGAACAGAGCGACGTCGACGTCGACGGCGGCGTCAGCGTCAGCGTCGTAGCGGTTGCCGTTGCCGCCGCTAGTGTAAAAACGGCAATTAACACATTTTTCATGAAGCGTCGTCGTCGTCGTCGTCGCAACCGGTTGAATTATCTAGAAGTGCCCCAAAAAAAAAAAAAAAAAAAAAAAGTGCAGACTGACAAACAGACAAGTTACACACATAATTCATAACTTTATCACTGTATAAACTGTGCGAGAGTGTGCGGGAGTGTGTCTCTCTGTGTGTGTGTGTGTGTGTGTGTGTGCGAGCTTGTGCTAATCTTTAAATTGAAAGAAATCTCAGCTGGCAGCTTCTCTGACGCTCAATAAAGTCAGCTTGTGGAATTTATTTAGCGAGCGGCGCTTTCAGTTCGCAGACAACGTGCGGCGCGCAGAGAGCTAAGAGGCAACAACAAATAACAGAATAAAAATAAGAATACGAATAAGAAAGGAATTAAATAAAGAGCAGCAAAGAAGCAGAGCAAAGCAGAGGCAACGATATGCATATTTATAAAACGCAACTTGTATCGCGCAAATATTGAATATTGAGTATGCGCTCGCACTCGCTCTCTCTCTTTCTCTTTCTGTCTCTCCCTCTCTGCAATTAAACGAAGCAGCGACGACAACTACAAAGAGCGCCATTGCAAATAGCAAATAACAGTGTAGGAGAATAACAAAAATAGTGTCCGATAAGTGCGATAAGTGCGATAACACACGCACACGCACACCTCTACAAGGGCAAAATTAAACTGCGATAAGCGACGCTGCTTATCAGCGCTGATATCACTCTCGCTCTCGCTCTCTCACGCGTAGCGGGCTGGCTGCCTTTGCCAGGCATCAAAGAACACGCACAGTTTATGCACTGCTGCCGCCGCCGCCGTTGACGTCGCGAACAAGTGTTAAAAGAAGAAAAAATTGAGAGAGAGAGCAAGAGACAACGGCAAAGCTCAAAGCGCAGCTTGCGCGTTCCTCGCGTACACATTATGCAAGGGCAACACAAAAGGAACAACAACAAGAACAACGGCGGCGGATAACAATAAGGAAAGAGACGCGACAACAATTGTCGCATTTACATTTATGCCATCGAACGTGCAAAAAGTGCCGCGAGAGACAATGTGCATGTAAAGTGTAAAATACAAAACATAAAAACGTAAAATAATAATAAAATAAAAATAAACATAAATAAATGAAAAGCGTCGAGGCGGCGTTACAAAATCCAACGCTAAACAATAACAGCAACAAAATCCATTCACAATAATGGCCAGAGATAGGTTGCCAGAGCTTTTGCAGGTAAGTTGCGTGTGTGTGTGTGTGTGTGTGTGTTAAGTGCTACGCCGTGTGATTAGCGCGGGTGCTCTACAATCGGTTATCGGCTATCGTTTATCGCTGAACGGGGTGTTAATTGTGTGCGATCACACAATGTACACAAACTAAAGTTAACAGAACTGCAAAAAAGGGTATGCACATTTAGCAGAGCTGCCAAAAGGATTTAGTACGTAAAGTTAACAGTCAAGATGGAGTTGCTGTTATGTGCGCTGCACTGTTAATGCAAATTATAATTAGAAATATTAAATGCAATTTTTCCGGCTACACTGTGCTGACGTTACATGAGGTGTGTAATGAGCAGGAGTAGGAGTAGGGGGTGGATGATGAGCAACGCTTGTTGATTGTGGGGGGGGGGACTGAGAGCAGCGGTTTATCAGTGCGCACGTAGATTGCCCATACTAGATAAGAGCGATAAAGCAGCCCATCGCCCAGTGGGTCTAGGCCCCAAAAAAAAAAAAGAAAAAAAAACAATTGCAACACACACAGCCGTTGCCAGTGGCGGCGACTGAAATTTCCATTAACTGAGCTCTCCATTTTCATTGCTCACACACGGCTCGGATTGCGCACATTTCGCGCCCCCCAAACAAAATTGTGTGAAACAGATCCGAACAGATCTCGGTCGATTCTTGGCTGCGAGACATCGCGTAAAGGTTTTTTTTTGCTCTTAGTTGATGTGAAACCAGTTTGGGGCGTGCTTCATCGTTTACCGTTAACGTGTGTGTTTCTTCTTCTTCTTCATCTTCTTCTTCGTGTTATTGCAGCGTTCGCTGAGCGCCAATTCGGCATCATCATCCTCGAACGGTTCGCTGCTGCTGAGCGTATACAACGCCACAACCGAAACGCTCAGCAACAGCAACAACAGCAACAACAACAACAACAACAATAACAGCCACAACAACAACAGCGGCAGCGAGGATCGTGACAAGATGGCGCAGTATGGCACAAATGTGGATGCCATTCTGAATCCGGTAAGAAATTCCCAATATTAAAATATTGAAAAGAAAAAATCCCTTTTTGTTTATCGCACTGTTTGGCCAGCGGGCAGTCGCATGAATCAACCGCGCGACGCCGAGGTCGACAGCGACAGCGACGTCAACAGCGACAGCGACAGCGACAGTAGCAGCTGCGCGCGTTACTCAATCGAAGCAAAACCCGTGATAAGCGATACTTTTACAGCGCCGCCGCCGTCGCCGCCGCCGTCTAATGAATAAAATACACATGTAGAAATTTATCTGCATATCTGCCAAAAAAAATTGGTTAAAATTTTTTGTTTATTTTGTGGATCTTGTTGTAGCTGTTGCCAACTGATGAGCAAAGCTTGTGAGGATTTCACAGACAATGTCAATCAATTCATCAATGATTCTGATATTATGACAAAGATATTAAAGTTATTATGACACACCACAACTGAGTCAAGCGGTGACATTCCTTTTTCCAATCTCTAACTGCACTTTAGCTTTATTTCCATAGACTATAAAGACGCTGCAATGCTGCTTATGTTAAGCCAATGTTAACACAATGTAAAATGCTCGTAGGACTGTTAAGCTCATTTGCATCTTTTAATACCCTTCGACCATTAAAAATGGTCAAAAAAGGGTATACTAACTTTGTGCAAAATGTATGTAACAGGCATAAGGAGGCGTGGCAGACCCCATAAAGTATATATATTCTTGCTCAGGATCACTAGCCGAGTCGATTGAGACATGTCCGTCTGTCTGTCCGTCTGTCCGTCTGTATGAGACAACAGATCTCAGCTATTAAGAAAGCTAGCGATACCAAATTTGGCATGAAGGTTCCTATAAATCATAGGCAGATCAAGTTTATATCAAATGTTTGATGCCACGCCCACCGCCCCCGCAAATCGGTTATTTGCGATTATTAAGCAAAGTATTAAACGCATAGCGTTCTGCTTCGGTATGTATTGTTTTTTTTGTTTTTACTGGTTAAAAACTTCCCTTCGCCTTTTTCCTAATCTTTTTTTATTGCTTACAATACTAATATGCCTGCGCTTTGCAACACTACTTACAGTACTCGGAAATACGCTACCAACTCTCACAGATTGCCGCCAATCTTGAGGCGATGAATCGCATGTCGCAAACAATCAATTTGCGCACCTTTAGCGGTAGGTACAGTCTGCAGATATATTTGGGAATTATCATTATTATCCCGAGACTATCGCAGAGAACGAAATGGATGAGCTGCACAACAAGAACCTGCGACTGGGCAATCAGCTAATGAATCGCTTCAAGGAATTCAAGGCTAATCTGCCGCCAGAGACAGATTACAGTCTGGAGGCGAGAATGAAGCGTACCCTCTTCTATGGGCTCTATCAGACCTATATTAATCTGTGGCAGAAGAATGAATTGTTTCTACAGAACTATGAGACAAAGGTGAAGAAGAACCTGCGCATGCATTCGAAAATAAGTGAGTGGGAACTGAAGAAATCTACAATATGAATTTATTATTATAATTTTTACTTTAGTCAACTCGGAGGCAAGTGAACAGGAGATTGAGCTGCTGATTGAGAACAAAACAACAAAACTCTTTGTAGATAATGTAAGTTGAAAGTTTCAGTTCTTTTCAGTTTAATTTAACTCTCTCTCTCTCTTTCTCCCAGATTCTGCAAGAGACAGAAAAAGAACGACAGACATTGCGAGATCTTATGGATCGGTTCAATGAACTGCGCAAACTGGAGAAATCCATTGAGGATGTTCATGCTCTCTTTATGCGTATTCAAACACTTGTGATGGAGCAGAGCGAGACGATACAGAGGGTCGAGTTTCATGCAAATCAAGCATCGCTCTATACGGATAAGGGGGCTAATGAACTAGATAAGGCGAAGGAGTATCAAAAGAAGGCCCGAAAGGTGAGATGAGTGTATATATCTGTGAGTGTTATAGGCGATATCTATATGATTATTTCAATTATAAACTCATCGTTTACTTTTGAAAATTTGCATAACGTTTACACTTATCTCTTGTATTGCAGAGAAAGATAATGCTCATAATTATACTCGTCGTCCTGGTGTTAGTACTAGTATTAGTCGGTTTATATTTGTGATGTATGTAAATAGCCACAAGCATTCCTTTTTTTTTTGTATAGTTATAAGATAAATTAAATTAAAATTGCTATTCAGTGTGTGTTTTTATTTTCAAAAGGCAAATTCACCACAGTTTGTAGCGGCACAACAGAGTTGCATTTGCCGTTTACTGGGTTTCACTTTACGTTGCGTTGCTTGGACTGTTAAGTGTCACAGCTGATCGTTGTTTACAATAATGTTGGCCGTTGCCCTTTCAAAATGTTATCAATATTACAAGATTTTTTTCCTTAAAAAATATTAAAATATATGTAGGCTGCTATTAAGCATATTTTTTAAATGACTTCAATAAACTAATATCATATGATTTTGAAAATCCATGCGTACAAAGAAACTTCTTTCGCGCAATGCAATAACATTATGTTAACATAGTCCATTTAAATATTTCCCTCAAACGTAAGAGTGCAAATCCACAGCTTAGACGCAAAAATGAGCTCCCCGAGCGCAAAATGCGTCACGTAAACGCAAAGTGACCAATTTATCGGGATTTAAACAGCCCTCTGTTATGCTAATGTTAACAGAAGCAATTTAACGTAGCCGCGACTTAACATAACAAAATACGCTGCTAAAAATGCAAAACAATGAGATAAATAAGTCCCAAAACGACAACAAAACATACTCAAAATAAATAATTAATACATTTTGGGTAAGTAAATGCCCAATGGAAGGCAATGCAACCAGTGGCAAAATCATAACTAACCCACAACGCAAACAAAAACGACGATCAACTTTTGACCCATCGGCGAGCGCCATTTTTTTGCTAGCGTCGTGCAAAGTTTGATATTAATTCGCTTAAATTGCAATTAAGATATTCAGTTTGTTGATCTGTGCAATGCAAATGCATTCATAAATAATTGATAATCTCTTGCAGTTCGTCGTCTAGACGTGGGGGGGCGGGCATAAAATGGAAGACAACGGCACCGTTTGTAAGTATGTCAAGTCGTCAGCCGAGGCTATTGTTGCCGCAGCTCCCACTGGTATCGCTGTGGCAGCTCCCATCGCTGCTCCAGTTGCCTGCGAGGTAATCTTGAACAATGGCAAAGGTGCACAGTCCAAACTGGCTGAGCCCGAGGAGCTGCTGGGCTCGGTGACCACACAGAATTGCCCAGGTACACGGGCAAGTGCACGCGTCATCCAGAAAATGAAACTCGATTTGACGCGTCCAATGACACCGCCACCTTCGGAACGTGAGCTAAGCAAGAAGGAGGAGAAAGCCATCCAGAAGACACCATCACAGATGCGCGCTGCTAACAAAACGACCTGGACAAATCTGGAACGCAATTATTTTTTCGATGCCCTCAATGAGTTTGGCAAGGATTTCGAGGCATTGGCCAATTGCATCAATGCGAAACTGAAGCGTCGGAACACGAGCAGCGACTACAGCTTCAAGAGCAAGGATCAAGTGAGACAACATTACTATCAGACATATCACAAAATTGGCAAATATGTGCGATACTCGGATGGTATGCTGCCCGCCTGTAATCTCGACACAAATCTCACATTGTTATTGTCTATTTTGCAGAGCTAAAGAAACCCGCCCAGGAGTTGTACACCCTGATAAACTATGGCGAAATGCGTCGCAAGCTGCAATTTCTCACCGAGAAGCATTTCATGAAACTGAAGCATCTCATCTTCCATGGTCACATTATAGTACGTAGCAAGGGGAAAAACATACGCATCAAGACGCCCTCCTGCAAGGCTCTGCGTCGTCTCAATCAGCTTGACGGTGAGTCCAACTAACGTGCTTAATCATTCCACAAAATTAAATTATTCTCGTGTATATACAGATACGCTGGAGGACATCAGATTGCCCAGTAAAATCGAAGTGCTGGTCAGTCCCGCGAACATGGAGGCATTTGGGCGTGTCCAGTGCTTGGCACAGAATCCACGAGGTCGTGCAATTGTGCCACTGCACAAGAAGCTGGTCAGTTTCATTCAAACATTTCAGTACAAATGGCGCAGTGCGGATGCTCGGCTAGCTGAGGAGCAGATGATGGCAAGCGGAGGGGAGACGCACGACATGCCAATAACTGAACCGGCTATTTGCTTCCAGCCGAAACCCGGCGTAGCCATACATCGGCCTCTGCTCAGCATCACCGCCTACTTGAGCAGCATCAATATATGTCTGACCGCCTATGAGGAGCGATTGGGCATTAAAGTGCGCAGCGAAACGCTTGAGAACAACACAATGTCATCGGCGTCCAGCAATGCCAAACGTGCACGTACCGAAAGCGGATCGGAGAAACGTTCGCCAGAATCGAAAAAAGTCAAATCGCTTTCTAGTCCGGCGTACGAGAAGTCATCATTGGATGACCTGACCGATGGCAATAGTTATGTCAAGCTGGAACCCAACAATATCGATGATCTAAATGAATCGATTGTGGATCTCTTGATGCCGCTGCCCTCAGCATTTGTGCCAACTGATTCCGTGGTCACCGCAAGCACGAATGCAATCAGCACGAGCATCTGCAGTTCCACATCAGCATTTGCCACACAATCGACAGCGATTGCATCGTCTATACAGACTGCGACGGCGACATCGACATCGACCCTGATATCCACACCTGCTTCCGCACGTTCCAAACGTGATTCGATTGGGCCAAGCACCGGCAAAAGCGCCAAGGCAAATGCTGGACAAGCACGCAATTTTAAGCCACTACTCAGCGATGAGGTGATCAAGCGCATACGCCGTGGCTGGACTGTGTCCAATGCGGCAGACATAACCATAGGGGATCTTTATGTTGTACTAGGACAAGACTCCAAGCTGGAGCTCGAGTATTATTGGTGTGATGCGGAAACGAACAATTTGACAAGCATTAGCGGCTCGTCCAGCAGCTCATCGTCATCCTCATCGCTGCCCTACAATACAAACGACTGTGATAGCGCGGAACGCGTTAAGGCCATCACAACGGCAACTGTTAGCAATAAACTGAAGCATCTGCTGATGGTTGCCAATCTGAGTGAACGGGTGCGTAAGCGGCAATGCAATTGTGGCCATAGCTGTGATCGCAAACGGGATCTGATAACCAAAACGCAATGGCTCAATAATCTGGCCAATGGTACAGCTGGTGCTGCTGCTTCTGGTTCGGGAACAAGCATTACAAATGCTGCCGATGGCAATGAGGTTACATTTCGTACGCCAATGCTTCCATTCCGGCGGCCAATGGGTAATTTTATTGATCCTGTGCGTCAATTCTCCAAGGTAAGTGAATCGGGGAGTGTGTTGCGCTAAAAAGAGAATAATCTATATATACTATTTGCAGCTAACGCGTCAGAAGATGTCGCGTCAGGTGCTGGTGCAGCGTTGCATATTACCGCCCACATCGGATGCATCACGTCCCTACGATCTGGTTAGCCTGCGAAATCTACAAAATGGTCTATTCGAGCCCATCGATCGTCAAATTGTCAGCAGCAGCAATAGCAGCAGTAGTAGTGGCTACCAAAGTCTGTCGCATCACTCGACACTGGCCATGCCAATATCTTCCAAATCTACCTCGATCAGTAGCAACATTAGCTTCTTACAGTCCGAGGACAATCAAAGCTATAGCCGCAGCAGTTCGCCCGATATGCCGAACCTGGAACAGAATGCAGATGCAGCAGTAGGTGAGGCGGCGACAAGCACTACCACATTGCCAGATGGTGTCCTGGATGAGAACACAGGTGAGTTCTGCTATTCATCTATAATATTGCAACATAACTAATGCTCTCTCTTTCTCTCTCTCTGCTTGCTGTCTCTCTCTTATTGACACAGCACTGAGTTTGTTCAATGGCAGCGTCAGTCCGATGCACCTGTTGCGAGATTCAACATCCAATGCACGTTGGCTGGAGGAGAATATCAATGACTTCTCGCTTACTAGTCTGCTGGGTCATCTGGATGACTTTGATGCCACGCGAGATATACTGGTAAGTGATTTGAAAATACCCGCAAATTGTAAACTGATTGAACTACTCCCGATTTGTTTAGGATCCATCATCAAGTCTGTCTGTGATTAGTGAGAGCAGCGTTGATTTTCGTCACAAATTTCAAGAGATTTCGGCGCTGTTGCAGCAGCAGGAGAAGGATTAGCATTCACTCCAGCAATTATGGACCACATTGTCTTGTTGCCTGTTGTGTGTCCCTAATTGCGCTACATGAACGAAAGAGTATTCATATTTTTATTTATCATCATCTTCAACTGGTTACCTAATACAATATTCAAAACTAAAAAAAAGGGAGTATAGGATTACAAATGTAAAACACAACTCAATAATTTTAGTCGAGATATTATTAATATTAGTTTTTAGTTTATGTTTAATTTACGAACCTTCCGAAAGAACACTGCACTCTCTAGGGCCTTGTGATGTTGTGATGATTTGTTCGTCTCCATTTTTATTCCCCTATTTTACATACATATTATCTATCTATCTATCACCCCCCCCCCTAATGATTCTAACACCCATTGTAAGCATTAGCAAGTTCAATATTTATTTCTCATATATTTGTACTATATGTCTGCTAAGTATTAGAAAGAAAGAAACACTCACACCGTTATAATCGGCAAAATTTCCCCCACTTTTTATAGATTTCTTCAATTTTTTTTTGTCTATTTTTTTTTAATCTCCTCTTTGTTGTAGTCTTTAATTTAGCGATAGTTGTTAGCTATATTGTTAGTTATAATACAAAAAAAGATAAAAACCACTATAAATAAATAACAGTTTACCCTGTATATAGACCCGAAATGAGTGTATTTAAATATTTACCTCCAATTTTGGCCAGACGAAGAAGATAACGCACTGGAAGTAATATTTACTTTCTAAGCTTCCAAAAAGTGTTTTCTAAGAATCTGGCTCAACAAATTGTTCAGACATAATCCTCAGCTTATCTTTATTGCATTTTCTGCACTATATCAGCTCATGCGAACATTAATTTTTGGGGAACTTAGCCTTATCAGTTGCGGCTTGGCCAAGCGGGTCAAGGGGAAAGTATTATTTAAATTTTTGCAATTTTAACTCGACTACGATGGGTGTATTCACACATTAGTCGCGAGTGGCCCATGGCAGCGACATCAACTCAAACCGACAGCAGCTGCAGCAAAGGATTAAACCAAATCATGCCCAATCCCGTAGAGAATGTAAGTTACTAAACGAACTGCGTCCAAAAAAAAAAGTATTCTAATCTGTTTTATTTTAATCTTTCAGCAGCAAGCGCTGGCAAAGCCAAAGCACATTCTACAACTGAGCGCAGAGGAACGTCGTCGCTTTTTGGACTCCTTCGAGAATGTATACAGTGACATCGATGGTGTCGTCTGGTCAATGAAGCACACAATACCACAGGCACCCGATGCGTTTGCGGCATTGCAGCGTGTGGGCAAACCCATCACCTTTATATCCAACAATAGTGTGCGCGCCGTGGAGGACACTGTGCGGAGTTTCCAAAATGTTGGCATGCAGGTGACACCGGAACAGCTTTGGCATCCTGCCAAGACAATGGTTCACTATTTGCGTAGCATTAAATTCAATGGACTTATCTATATAATTGCTACGGCAAATTTCAAGGCGCATCTGACTGATGCTGGCTTCCAGTTGATCGATGGTGTAAGCAAATCCCTATAACATATTATTGTTCTCTTCTAACCGCATTTGCAATTGCAGCCCCATGACCGCATCGAGGGTAACGATGATCTGTTGCGTCATCTATTCGATAAGCAACCGGTGCGCGCTGTCGTCATTGACACGGACTTGAATATAAGCTCGGTGAAGCTGCAGCGTGCCTATCAATATCTGAGGAATCCCATTTGTGATCTGCTTATTGGTGGCACAGATCGTTTCTTTTCGGTAACCAATGATGTCAACATTCTGGGACCGGCACTCTTTAATTCCATTCTCGTCGAGGCAAGCGGCAAGGAGGCCAAAGTGTTTGGTAAACCTGGAAAAGAGTTGGGCAATCAATTGCTGCAGCAGCATAATATTCAGGATCCACGACGTGTACTCATGATCGGTGACATGTTGGAGCAGGATATACGTTTTGGTCGTCTTTGTGGATATCAAACGTTGCTTGTGCTCTCCGGCGGATGTACGCTGGAGGAGATGCAGGGCGAGACGAATGCTGAATTGCTGCCCGATTACTATGCGGATAGCATGGCTGATTTTCTGCAGCTTTTGGGCGAAGTAACTGGCAAGGCGGGAAATTGAAGCGGGAAGAGTTTATGGGGATATAATAATATTAAGAATACGTATATTGTTAATACTAAGAATCGGTTTACAACTGGTTTGTCTCGCAAATAGATCAGTCATAAATCGAACTTGTATTCATATTGCATTTCCAGTTGGTTTATGCATTCGTTTGCGGTAGCAGCAACACACACACTCACACACACACACTCACAGTTTGTTGTGGGTGCTAGTGAGGGTAGAGGATTATAGAGAGGCAGAGGCAAAGAAAGGCAGAGAGAGAGCAAAAGTGAAATTGAAAGCGATAGACAGCGAGAGATAAGCAGCTATTGATATTGGTTTCGCTCTTCAACTTTGTGTTTCTTCTCTCTCTCTTTCTCTCTCTCCTTCTCTTCGTATGTGATAAGTAACAAATCGGGCGACATCTTCGTCAGCTTGTGGCTTGTGGCAAAGCAGGTCGGGAGCAAGTGTTAATTTTATTTTTTTGCAGTTTTCGGCTTTATGATGCCTCAGTCGAGTCTGTCACATTAGTCAACTGCGGCGCGTTCCAGCGATATCACCTCGAACCTCGGTGAAAAGAAAAGAAAACAAAAACAAAAAAAAACCCCAACCTCATCATGAGCAATCCCGGCGAGCTTGTTGTAAGTTACTAACAAAACATTTTCCAAGAAGTAATCTTATCATAAGTATGTCATGTATATTTCCACAGACCAAGCCCAAGCATATTCTACACCTGAGTGGAGAGGAGCGTCGTCGCTTTTTGGACTCCTTTGATAATGTGTACAGTGATATCGATGGCGTTGTATGGGACATGAGGCACAAGGTGCCGCAGGCTGGTGAAGGATTTGCCGCATTGCAGGCCGCCGGTAAACCCGTCACCTTCATTACGAACAACAGTGTACGCACCGTGGAGGAGACAGTGCTGGGTTTCCAAAAGATTGGCCTGCAGGTCACGCCGGAACAGATCTGGCATCCGGCCAAGACAATGGTACACTATTTGCAGAGTATTAAGTTCGAGGGAAGCATCTATATTATTGCCACGCCCACGTTCAAAGCACATCTACGTGATGCTGGTTTTGAGTTAATCGATGGCGTAAGCGAATCCACATTTAAAATACTTATTCCATACTAATCTTCAGTATTCCAGCCCAATCATCTCATTGAGGACAACAGCAGGGATCTGTCGAAGCACATCTTCGATAGCAAACCAGTGCGCGCGGTCATCATCGATGTGGACTTCAATTTGAGTTCGGTTAAGTTGCTGCGTGCCCATCAATATTTGCGGTCTCCCAGCTGTGAGCTATTGATCGGCGCCACAGATCGCCTGTTGCCCGTGGCCAAGGATGTCAATATTATTGGACCGGGACCCTTTGCCTCCATTCTGGTCGAGGCGAGCGGCAGAGAGCCCAAGGTGTTTGGCAAACCTGGCAAAGAGTTGGGCAATCAATTGCTGCAGCAACACAACATACGGCAGCCACAACGTGTACTCATGATTGGCGATATGTTGGCACAGGATGTACGCTTTGGTCGTCTCTGTGGATTCCAAACACTGCTGGTGCTCTCCGGCGGCTGTACGCTGGAGCAGCTGCAGGCCGAGACGTGTGCCGAACAATTGCCCGACTACTATGCGGACAGCATGGCTGATTTTATACAGTTTCTGGGAGACTTCCAGATTCCCAAGGCACATGTTTAGGGATTGCGGAATATGGAACTAAAATAGTCTATAAGTACATAGTATGCAGAGGGAACAGAGCAAACCATTATATTATCTACTATTGCCCTATTTCTTCTAACTAAGATTTAATATACATACTACATATATAACATGAAGTAAATCCATTCCTTGTAAACCACAATTCCAGAAGTAGAAAGTACTTAAATTAGAGATAAGCATGTCCAATGTATTTGATTGGTAACATATACAAGTAGTTCACCCCATTGAGGCTTCGATTGTATTATATATATAGATTATTATTCCTGATAAAACAGGAAGACACTTAAGGCTAAAACTGTTGAGTCATTGCAGCGATAAAGGAAACTGTATATTTGGAATATTTTTTTTTTGGATTAAATACGCATATTTAACAGATTTAGATAGTATACATTAATTTTCTGACTTGGGATCGCAAAGATCCCCTAGGGAATCGCATATGTAGTGCGGCATATGAGCATGTTGGGCAGGCAGCTGGGCCACATCTGCTGCACTGCTGCCGCCGGTGAGGACGAGCAGTGTCTGATAGCCGCTGGCGCGGGCAAAGCCCACATCGCTGGCCAAGCTGTCGCCCACAAAGAGCACACGACTGGCCGGAATGGGGGCATGACGCTCGAGTAAAAGCTGACGCAATGCATCACCCGGTTTGCCCAGCACAATGGGGGCACGTCCACTGGCCTGGGCAACGACATCGATGAAGGCACCGGGACCTAAAAGAAGATGAAGAAAAAATATGATAAAGACGGAGCACAACTGTATAAATCACTAGGATCCATACCAATAATATCCCCTTTTCCGAATGGTATCGATGCATCCGCTGCGCCTGCCAGAAACAAACAGTTTTCGCTCTGCAGCTGCACCTGGGCACGCATCAGCTTGACGGCACTCAGATTGAAGTCCACATCAATAATGACTGCCTGCATTTGCTCTGCTCCATAGATGGCCTCACGCAGATCACCCAGGCTCTGGATGACGTAGCCCTCACGCTGCAAGCAAACAGTTGGGCTGAGCTCGAGCAAGCTGAACGTGGACTATACTCACCTCCTGGTAGAGTCGAAAGCCAGCATCGCGTAGCAGCTGCTTGAATGGCGGCGTGGCCAGGCAATAGATTAATCCCTCGAATTTTAAAGACTTCAGATGATCGCAAATTGTTTGCGCCGGATGCACAATCTGCTCCCGCTCTATGTGCAACTCCGGCTGGCTATTCAGCTTCTGCAGATGCTGCTCCACCGAGCTAATGCTGTTGTTGGTCACAAAGGTGAGCTTCTTGCCACGACGCTGCAGTTGCGCCAGTGCCTGCGCTGAGCCGGGTATAAAATCACGCAGTGTGTACCAAACAACGCCTGGAAAGGTAGAAGAGAGATGTGGATTAGTGGATGCTTCTCTAGCGCTGCACTTTTTCCACTTTATTCTACCATCGCAATCGCAATAAACCACATCGAATGAATCGAAGAACTCTTGGCGTTCCGCCGGGCTCAGCTGCTTGATGTATTTGGGCTGGAAGAAAAAAAATAGTATAAGTATAGTATCCAGTATAATCCCCCCGAGATTTTTTGTTACCCACACGACAAACAGACTGCCACACTGTGCGCCACAGTTGACGCAACATCATCGTCTACTTACGCTACTGAAACTCATCCCGTCCGATTCCCACTAATCTCCTCCGGCTTTGAAGCGTGCAATATGCAATCGATATGCAAATATAGTTCAAAGTTGACCGATTTATTATTATTAGTTTTCGTTCTCGTTCCTCCCCGTCCGACCTTTTTTTTTGTTATGCAAAATATTCCACTCAAGCGTTGCCAAACCTTAGCTAGGCTAAGCCCCCCAACGGACTGTGCAAAGACAATTGGACTGAGTCGCGATCGGGGTACGGATTAGCCAGCGCATATGCATTTCAATTAAGTTACAGCTGATTAGATTAGCATCATCATCACCAGCACCAGCACCGTCACCATCACCATCAACACGCCTGTCTGATCTTCGAGATCTGGAGCATTGTTCTACGTGTGTGTGTCAGCTCGATGTGCTTCAATTGCTTCAATGTTGTGTCGCGTATTGTCGCCGTCAATTGTTGCCACCGGTCGGTTCCAATTGATTTGGATCATAGCTATAAACAGGTATATATCTATATATGTATCTATATATGTATCTCAAGTTGACACCAATAAGAGCTGAGCTTCCGGTCTGTTGTTTAAAATGCAATACAAACTTATTTGAGAATTTTACTAGATATACCTGCACTATGGGTATTACGTTACCTTCCAAGTTTACTCAAGCGCAGACAGACTGACTATACAAGTTTTGAATGAGTTCCTTATTGTTGAATGTCATTATTTACAAATAAATAGAAATAAATCTTTACAATCCTTAATTTAAAAATAAATTCTAACAAGAATTTGTAAGCTCTGCACTATGATAATTTTTTTTTAGAATTTTCTTGAATAATCTTTATTCTTCGCTTGTTTATAGTTTTTTTTTTTTTTGCTTAGTGTTTTTGTTTCTTTTTTTCTTTTTGTAAAATGTTAACAATGCTGTTTATAAATGTAAATTTACATTAGAACATTATCTGCACATCGCAAAGCATCACTTGTATACGGCTTAGAAATACGTATTTATCAAAATAATAAAATATATACTATTTATCATATTGTTATTTTAATTGCATCTCTCTCTCTGTCCTTCTTCTTGTATAAAACAGTATGCTAGGATGGTGCTTGGGATATAATGAAGTGTGATAAACAGAAATAGACACGAAATGGCAATAAAACGCTCAGGCAGGCAAATTAACTCATGTTCAGATATCCAAATATATATCAGTATTTAATATGTACATTTTGTTTGTTGTGTGTGTGTGTGTGTGTGTAAAGGAAAAATACATACATACGTATCATATACACACCATGTAGGCTAGTGTGTGTCAGTGTATAGTTTAAGGTACATTGGATTGTTTTATTAGTGTTATCATACATATGCATTTGCTATGCTCAGCATACGCATTTGATTAGTTTCGTAATTGGTTTTGCTTTCCTTCTTCTCTTCTTCACATCTCTCTTCGCATCGACAAGGTACAAATGAATTCGCATGGAAATAACGAGTATGAATTAGATAGATACTTGTGCTGCACTTTGGACGTGTATCTCTGGGTGTGTATCTATGCAGGTATAAATATATAAAGCAATACTCTGATAAATTCGGCGCAACAACAAAAGCCTTGCTAATGATCTATACTAAGTATATATACTATATATATAAATATATATGTAAGTGTGCGAGTGTGTGTGAATACTCTTCACACACACATCCGTCTAATTTCGAGTGTCGGTTGCATCAGTCGCGGTTTTCTACGAACACTTTTCAAATTTGGCAATTCATTTTTGTTGTTTTTAAAAAATTGTGCAATTTGCCGCAACATATTTAACAGCTTTTTATACATTTCATATATGTACATTTATAGTTATTTCATTTGTTTTTTCCAATTAGTATCTTCTATGTACAGTATAATGTGCTTAGCTGCCTCGATATTTGCATATCATATTCTATATAAGCTAAGCTAGCTTTATTTTGCAGACAGTCAGGCAGTTGAGCCAATTATACTGCACTTTCGTGAGCATTTGCACATGAACTATACATAAATACATTGAGTTTCTATGCTTAAGTACGGTATACAAAGACAAGCACACACAATTGCATTAATACAATAATAGATAATAATTTAACATTTTTTTCGGGGCACTTTGTAAAACAAATACAAATACAAATCGTATGTTAATCGCATATTATATATACAAAAGTATATAAGTATAACGTGCGCCCCCCTCAATATAAACATAACGAATAGTCTGAGGCTTATAACTAAAATGCACTTGGTTTCCTCCCCAACTCCTTCTGGCAGCAGCAAAGCACACATATCGGTTTATATATAATCTCAGACATATGTAGTGGCATTATCACCGTTAAGACGCTGTCGCAATGCAACCTCCTCGTGTTCCGTTTTCGTCACACCCCCTGGCAGTGAGCCAGTAGTACTCTGTTGGGTCTGAAGCAGTGTCTGTGTAAACTCTTGCGCCTGTCGCTTCTCGTACTCAATGATATGCTCGCGTAGCAGGAAGTTTTCACGTTTGATGCGCTTAAGCAAGCGGGCAGAAACATCGGGCACAGCCCAACGCAATATACCCTGCAGCATGCTAATGATATTCTACAAAAAAAAAAAAGGATAAATATAATGAGTGTAATGCACAGCAGTTTGTACTAATCAATCCCTAGCTTACCTGATAGATGACTATGAAGGCAAGGCGAGCCGTCAATATTTTCCAATATACCATGGGTCGCTTATAGGGATCTTTCTCCCATGGATTATTGCGAAACTCGGTGTAAAAGCATTCCGTAACATTGGCCGTCATGCTGACATTCAGCAACGATGGCGTCTTATAGTCCTTGGTATAGAACGCAGCCAGTGTAAAGTTAAGATAATTATTTAGATCCGGATCATTATGCGTAGCTCGATAGACTAGTTTCGGTATAAAGTTGGTACTAAATGCAATTATCATGGCCTGTGCGAGAAAGAAATGAAGTTATTTATGGACAATAAACTGGTTTGAGTGTAAAGACTCACGCTGGAGGCAACGGCAATGTGTGTAACAACCGTCATAATGTTGTGCCACACACCAATGTCACGTGCCCGCATGCCGACAGGTCGCCGGACAAAGCGCAGCATCTTGATGGCATCCAGACGCACCTCGACGACGTTATTTATCAGCGCCAGCAGCGGCGCCAATGGAAAAGCCAAGCTAAATAACGTTATGAAGCCGTATTGCACAACTGCAGGAGAAGAACAATAAAATTAACAACTGTATAAACTGATTAACCGTTAAGTACTCTTACCCATTTCAAGATATTCGGCGTATAGTGAATTATTTTCGGCGGGCAACAGATTAAAATCTTCGGTGAACTGATTGGTGGAAGGCACCAGCTTCTGTTCGCTGTGCCTCTTATACCATCCATAGTTTTGATTCAGCTCTTTGATGGTTCGCTTCAGATACGGTATAAGCATCTCGACAATGGCATTTACAGCCTGTTTGCCAATCATAATGATTACCAATTGCATACAGAGTTCCATGAGGCAACCGCCTGGATTACATTCCTCCTGACGGAAGGTAAAAATGCGATTATATTTGGACGGATAGCCGACAAATTTCCCTTTAAGGAACGCAATATAGAAGAGCGATGAGTAATAGTTAACAAATTGGAACACATAATTCTTGATGGTAAGACTCTCATCGTATTCCGTCTGTGTGCGACAATATTCATAATTCGTGAGACGAATCGCCAGATTACTATAAACCAGATCCAATATTGAGATGACAATCAAATCAAGAATACCCGCAGTAATGGGCAATACCATAATATTATATGTCATTGAATTTTCATTAGCCAGCAGACTATCGGAGGCCCGTTGTGCCATGCGATAAATGATGATTGCCGCAATGGCGATCACTGATATGCAGATCTAGAAACAAAAATATATTATTATATATATTATTATATATCAGGGCTTGCATCTTACAAATAACACCATGATGCTGTAGCTGGTAAAGTTGGGCAGAAACTTGATGCTCCAGAAGGGTACATCTGGATCGAAGGTGGTCTTGGCATCCTCTAGCTTGGCACTCAATCGTTTTGAGTTCGATATTTTTGCTAAATATTGCGGTCGCGGATGCTCGACATGATGATTGAAACCGGTGAGACCCCAACGATGTACCAGACCAGCCGAATAGCGTTTCCACAGCTCCAAATAGATGACAGCCCAAATGGCCATGGCAAAGGCGAATACAACGGTCATGCTGTTATCAATTAAATAGTTGAACCTGGATGAGGTACACGTCTCGTTGAGACGCCAAAAGTTACAGCCTCGATCGCATTGTGGGCACATTATCGTATCGTTATCATTGCAAATTTCCTGACTAATCGGATCCGTGTTCCACGTGACAAAGCCATAGAGGAAGAAGAGTATACCCAATATGCTGACGGGTATAAGCATTTGTGTATAGAAGCCAAGCCAGGCAAAATATAGCGCCACTTTGGGTCCAAAGTAGTCCTTGACATAGTCCAAAGGCTGCAGGCTAGGGAAACATATGTGTGAGTAATATATACTAAAAAGTTTCCTGATCTCTGCTTACTTTTTCCATTTGCATATGTTGGCCCACTCCTTCAGGAGGTCCCCACGTCGATCTTTCTGAAATTTGGAAATATTTCACTATAATAACTATACATAGATATAGCTTATTCACTTACATCGTGCAGCGTGTAGGCACACAGATAGACACCATCCTCCACTAGTTTCTCCACTCCCAGATTATCGGCCTTCTCCTCACCCTTCTCGAAGTGCTGGCGTTGCATTATGAAATTGATTATCGAATATCTTGTGCTGGGATCGAAGAAGTTCGGATGTTCCTTATCGTATAGATCCAGATATTTACAAGCGAACTCCATGTGTATACGCTGTTCGCGTTCCGGGAAGATTTCTGTGTTTAGCTGCACCGAGCTGAAGAGTCGCCGGCACAGACGACTGAAGCATGTCTTGAACTCGTATGTGGTATCGGCAATGATTTGCTCCTGGCCCGGTATTGGCTTCAATGGCATCTTGATTTTCAATATTTCCGCATAGCGATAGAGCACCTCGGGCGGCGCATGCAATTTGACAAAGTGCACCCATTGTTCCTTGTAGTATTCCAGCTGTAGACCCTCACGCGTTAGATTATCCTCAAAACATCTACGCTTATTGGCCGCATCTTCATGCTGATCCTCACCATTGTAGGCCAACACGAAATCCACACTACGTTTGCCATCGTTAAAGCGTCGATAAGTCTGTGGAGCGGGGTAGGAATAAGATGCAAAATTAGTTGGTGCGAGATTGTGATCTTATGTTTATAGATACAATAATAATACAGCAGATACATATAGTACACATATATGCGCGTATATATAATACATATGTATGTAGTATATGATAAAAGGAACGCAAAAAAAAAAAAAAATCAAAGGCTGTGCGTGCCAAGCGCGTGTGGTGGGTGCGGGTGCGTTTATTGATCCTCGAACTTCGCATAGCCCTAAACTATATATATCTTTAACGTATATATCATCCTACAATGTCATTATCCTCTTCATGACCCTCAGTTGGTATCAGGGTGAGAACTGTCTTGCAAAGTATAGAGCAGAACATGCTGCTACAGCTTTATAGAACAAACTGTTGGCACATTGCCCACTCGATCTCTGAAGTAGCCTTCTTGACCAGCAGCCAAGTGAAGGAGAGAGAGAGAGAGAGAGAGAGAGTGATATCGAGAGAAAGAAAGGGTACCCCTCTCTCAGTTATCGGTTTTCTAATTCCTAGAGGAACGGCTGACTGGATTTATTTACTCAGCTTGAGATTATTATGAATAAACACTATGGAACTGGAGTCCAATACAGAAACAATACTTAACGATAAAAGTGTACAAAATGTGGCAGCCGGACTGCCAGATACCCTGCAGCAAGACTTTTAATCTTGATATATTCTTGGTTTTTAAAACTAACTGTCATAGCCGCCTAGTCAATTGTACAGGGTATTTGTAACATGAAAATGTCACGAAATATTTACAATTTTGCAAAAATAAATAAAGCGATCGATTTGCGTCAAATTTCTTCAAGCTTATCCCGCATAGACCGCAAGAAATTCGATTATATAGGGGGATGGGGGTATGAACATTTGTTTCTTCTTATTTCAATATACTTAAAACTAATGTTTTTTTTTTTGTTTATCGTAAACATTATTTATGCTAAAAAATTGCCATTACCCATTCCCGCAAGCAAACTATTGAAAAAGAGAGAAAAAAGAGAAAGAAAATGGTGAGAAACGTAGGCAGCAAGAAAACAAATGCGTGGGCGGTGTGTGTGTGTGAGAGTGTGTGAGTGTAGGTGTGTGTAGTATGTGTGTGTATTGTTTGTTTTCTTGAAAATCAATAATTAAATATGCAAAAATGCAATATTAACTTTTGTTTTTGTTTCTCCTTTTCGGAGGTTGACACTATATCGCATATATATTACATATGTGATAGATGCAGCTAAAGCCAAACGGTGTGAAGAGTGCAACCAACAGCAATGAGCGTATGAGTGTGAGCGAGAGCGAGAGCGCGAGCGATGAGTGTTTGCCTCGAACGGAAAATGATCATGACGCGTGCGAGCGTGAAAGTGAGAGCGAGACAGCGTATTAAGATCATGATAGATGCAGAGCGTAACAGAAAAAAAAAAAAGGAAAACTGAGTGCGCTGAGTTATATAGATATAAACAGAGAGTAAAGAATAGAATAGAATAGGCTGTTAATGATTTATATATATATATAGATATATATGCTGGGTGCTTCTTGTAGCGTATATATTGTTTTCTGATCTTCTGATCGTTCGTTTATCGTAGATCGTTGATCGTAATAGAAGGTAAGGTTGTTTGTATTTGATTGTTTACCCTCAATTTCCACTGGGAGTATGTAATTGGCAATTTCTTATCTTTATTCGAAACTGTGCTACTTTGTCTTAATAGACGTCTAGAGACCTCATCATCGCCGCCACCATATCCGCCGCCGCCTCCTCCTCCTCCTCCTGCTCCGCCACTAGCAACACCAATGCCAGTGGGTAAATGTGTGCGTCCATTTTGCAGTGCCAGCACCTGTGCTGCAATCGCTGCATCTGTATGATCTCCAGCTCCAGCTCCTCCTCCGCCGTTTAGATGCTCCAACGCCGTGGACTGTCGATAGCCTGGCTGCCAGCCCATACGCATATGCTCGACGGGAATGCCGCCGCTGGCGTGCATGCGCATGCTATTCCTTGCCTCATCCCCGGCCAGATCCACAGCCGAGTGGTATATGGTATTGCGCGACTGTGACAACGATTTGCGATGCGCTGCCGCCACTGCAGCTGCCTCCGATTCGGCCAGCGAGATGGTATCGAAATATAGACTCTCACGCTCATCCATTTCCGATTCGGCGTAATCGTAATCGTGGGTGCGCACTGTAAATAGTTGAAATGGGGATTATTAGTCAGCTGATTACACCAACGGCTGCATAAACATCTAAAGCACACTCTGAATGAATGAATGAATGAATGGATGGATGAATGAATGAATGACTCGAATGAATCTCTAGACTACATGCAATGGGGTGTGCACTTGCTCGGCTCGCTTTGGCTGCGGCTTTACGAGTAATCGAATGATATAATAAAAAGCAATAAACAAACGGCAAATGCTAATCAGAATACAAGTTACAGTGGGTTGAAATCTATTGAATGTGAGATGAAAGTTGCGTTATTGAGGGTTAATTATACTTGACAATTTACTAGAGTATTTTTTAAATAAAATATAAAATATTCAGCTACTCAAAATATATATTAGAACAAAAACACATCAATCAAATATCATTGCCATTGACCCACTGTGCTTTGCTTAATTGAAAAACGAAAATGGGGAGTTATCAGAGACGATGACGACGACGACGACGACGGTGCCCGGCGACAACATCCAAGTTGATACTGATAGCTACAAGTGGGGGTCATGAAATGCGGTCAATTATGTAATTGGCCGCAGGCAAATGCTGTGAATATTAAACAAAATAATAATATGGGTGAGAGTACAACTAAATATGATATATGGCCGGGGCCCCAAACTAGATGATCTGACATTTCCGACTGAAATGGAACATAATGTTGATGATGATGATCATGATGACTTCATGCAACATCTGCAGAAAAAAACAAAAAACTGTTGCGGCGAATTGAGGCGAATTAAACATGTGCACAAAAATTTGTATATTTTATTCTTTTTGCTGTTGTTTGCTCTTGAAAAGTTAGGCAAATATGGAAGACAAACAGCAAGCACACACACTTGGGGAGAGAGAGAGAGAGAGAGAGAGAGAGAGAGAGCAAACAGTGTCTAAAAATATATCAAAATCAAACAAATAATGCTTGAAATTTGCATGTGAATCAATGTGAATGATGAGTTTCAAAATGCGAATACATACATATGTATGAATGTGAGTGACAATGTTTGCTTTTTGTGTGAATAGTTTAAGCTATGCATGTATGTACATGTTTGTCTGTTTGTTTGCATTTTATTTATTTACCCGCTGAATACATTGTTGAGGCGAGCGCACACACACACACACAGACAGAGAGAGGGAGAGCGTGGCAGAGCGTAGGGAGAGAGCGAGCGATGCAAAGAGAGAAGTCTAACGAGCGAGGACGCGCCGTCTAAAGGAAAGTTGTTGTTGTTGCAGTAGAAGAGAAGCACGGAGAGAAGAGAGCGCCGTCAGCAGGTGTGTGTCACAGCTTGAAAATCACGAGTAAAGTACTTGGTACTCGTTACACGACACGGTCACGGTCACTGTCACAATGTACTCGACTCCAGTTCATTCACGCACAACGCGCGATCGTTACAGTTATTCCTGCCACCGTTCTGCGCATAACGGTAAATGGGGCGCTGGATGCCAAAAGAGAGAGAGAGAGAGCAAAAAAACGTGCAAAGAACAGAGAGAACCGTTTATTAGCCAGCAGTTGTCGTTGATAAACAAATTCAGCACACACACACACACACACTCACACACTCTCACACGCACAACTGACCAGCAGCGGAATGATGTCAGCAGCAGACGCAAGAAACAGAACGAGAGCGAGTGTGCGAATAAAAAACAATAATAATAAATGAAAATATATAGACGAGAGTCGAGCTAGAAAAAAATGCGTACGCGCGCGCTGTTTGCCGATTACTGACCAAATTCAGGCAAATGCGCCGCCACGACGCAGAGAGAGCAGCGACGCACGGCGCGACGCGACGCTGATTGCCAAAAAGGTGGCGGCAGCGCGACAGCGTGCAACGAGCTGTGACCGATATAGATAGGGAGCACATACACACACACATACATGGATGCCACAACGTATGTAAAGCGCAGGCAAAGGTCAAGTTGAAGTGTAAATCAAAGTGCAAAACAGAACGCTCCTTAATTGGTAACCTGTTCGGCGACACACACACACACACACGCACACATACTAGTATGCATGTATGTAAATACGAGCGTATGTATGTATGCGTGTGTAGTAACACGCCGGCAAAAATGTCACATAAACAGCCGCGTTGGCCTTAATACGCTGCCCGAAAACGGAAGCTCTCAATTCTAAGCCAAAGCCGTAATGAAAAGTAATGTTCGAACTTTTGCGCTGTTTTGCGCTGCACGAACTGTAAGAAAAACTGCTGTGAGTGCGCTGCGTGGGAGGTGAACGCGCTAATGCACACAACTCCTCACACACACACACGCACAAAAAATGGCTCTATATGTGTGTTAGTTGCGTTTGGCAGACCTTCTGCAAGAGATAAAGATGACGACGAGGCGGACGACGACGTTGTTAGTTAGTGAGCAGCGCTGGCTGTAAACTTTTGGTTAGAGACACGCATTATATGGTAGTTTAGTTTTGGTAGTAAATAGTAATATTGCGCTCCGCTCGAACTCACCTCGAAGTCAGAGCCTCAGCCTCAGCGTCAGGTAGCAGCTGACCGTAGAGTTGTGGCCTGTCTCAGCTCCACGATGGTATTGTTTTGCTGCTGTGCTGTGGCACTTGTTTTCACTTAGCGTAGCTGCTGCGTCTTTTATCAACGATATCCCTTTACATCTTTCGAGACCAGTGCGCGTTTTTGCGATGAGAGAGGGAACTTGCTTACGAGTTTCTTGTACTTAAAATTAATCAAAAAAAAATAATTAATTATAAATCGGCATTCACCCACAGCGACCCGACTACTGTTTTGAGCTACGCTAAGCAGTATCGATAATAAGCCACTGCAAGTACTTTGGTATCGATAAGAACATGTCTGCGCTAGTGCATGCTGTTAAGTATCGGTATATTGTGGCGGTAAGTTTGAATTTTGCAAAGCTGTTAGGCATTATGTTATATGCTGTAGTTATTTTAAATGAATAAATATGCCAATAGGTTGGTAACGAAGTGATAATATTATATTTATGCAACAATAATGCTATTTATGCAACTGAACTCTATTTGTTGTACTCTATCGATACTTGTTTTCAGTGGTATCGATAAAACGATACTTGAACTTAACAGAATCTTAACATTACTCTGTTTAATCGGCGAACAAAATATAATTTGAATATGAATTTAAATTATGTATGATATAATTAATTATAAGAATATTATTTATTTGTATTTAAAATGTTTGATATCAGTACTGTTTTCAATATGTTGATATGCTTACAAAACTGCGTGTAAGAAGTAAAACATTTTTAATTTAGGTTTAAGCTCACTGGGCGCGCAATAAATAAATGCATACTTGATCCGTCCGATAATTCGATACAACTAAACATGAAGTTATCGCACATAAATTTTATTAACAGTGACCGTAATACTAATTTACACTCAATTGGCTGCTTTCAATTTCCACTCAATGAATGAGTGCAAATTTATGACATGTGCATTGCGCGGGCGTAACGTGTGAGTCTAAAATAATAATAATTATTTACCGATTTAATGCAACTAAAGTGCTAGTGCAGTTTTACATTCTAATTGAAATGCATTTGGCTAATGCCTGCCCAAGTTTCCTCACCCAAATATAAGTTAATTAAGCAACAAAGTTTTGCGAACCTGCGAAAAGCTTTAGCCCATCATCCATGAATGCAAATAATACTTGAGAGTGCGTGTGTGCGTCTGTGTGTGTGTGAGCTAAACTTAATTTTCTTCTGCTTGTTTTTCTGTAAAGAAACTTTTGGCTGAAAACAATTTTCGATTAAGGCGACGCTCTTTGATTGGAAACTGAAGGCGACAGTGCGAGGGAAAACAATACGTGTGATATGAAGAAAAAAATACTGCAGATAAATACAAAAAAAATAAAAAATAAAAAAAGGAGAAATTTGTTAATAAAAAAGAAAATTTTTTAAGAATTCCACACGCAACTCAAGTGAAATTCGGAGATGTGCAAATGCAAGTGCTTCTAATGTATTTGCCTGCATTGTAAACAGTGCATTTCCCATTGGACATGTTGTGTACCGTTCATTGAGCTGCGTGTTCACGCGCACTAATTGAATTTTCAGCAAAGTTATCAGAAAATGCAGCAGCAGCAGCGCCAGCAGCAGCAGCGCAGCGGAAATGAGAACAAACGCCATGACAATTGGGGAAGGAGTGTGGAGGGGGGGAGGGGGAGGAGAGTTCCGACTGCTCTCTTTACCCTTTTTTCGCCTTTTCTCCTTTTCGCCTTTTCGCCTTCTTCTGCGAAGTATTTGACTTTCGATTGCGTTTCAGTGTGAATGCGTGTGCGTGCGTCTGCGTGTGTGTGCGTCTGCGTGTGTTTGTGTGTGTGTGCATGTTCGTGCATGCAACAACTAAATAACAAATAACGAAGCCATTAGCTAATGTTTTTATGCCGCCATTGCTGCCTGACATGTTTTCCAAAAACTAAACTTTGCACTCTCAGCCAAAAAACATTGAGGTTATGTCGGACACGATGCGCCGCCCATGCAAATAAGCAAAAGGGCAATTGTTGGAGAAGGAAATAATTGGAGTAGGAAATAATTATAAAGAAAGAGACAGCGTATTATTTGCCAAGTGTCTTTTGTTTTTGGTCTATAACTTTGTTAATCTTAAGCCGATTATAATGAAATTACGTATACAACTACATAAAGGTATAGTCTACTTATGAATAAAATTTCCTTACTCTAACCCTAAGCGCAGCTGAGTTATGCGCACTTAAAATACTCTAATGCTCATATCTCAGGCTATAGCGCACTTAGAAAATTGCAAAAAATCGCATAATATGCGCTTGCAACAAATGAGCGATTATACAAAATTTGACAACGCTCGCTGCGTAAATAGCAGAGATCTTGAACTAAGTGTAATTAAAAATGTTTGTAGTGACCGGACTGCACATTGACTAACGATTGATGATTGATTAAAGTCTTGTTAAATTAAACTCTCTCTCCCACACTTAAGCAAAGGGAGAGGCAAAGGCAACTGTCTGGATAAATGGACTGCTGTTATCATTGCCAGCTGCGTGGAGGGAAGGGGAGGTGGAGTAGTACGAGCTGTGGGGAGTGAGTTATTAATTTTCTCATTTCCATTAAAGCGATATTAGTGCGATGTGTGTGTGCAGCTAGAGAACATTATTGTATTTAACTTGGCTGACTGACTTTTGCGATTCGTATACTCCACACTCGTATACTTCCCCCCTCCCCCCTCGCTAGCCCAGGCAGCCAGCGCAGCCCGCATGTCTGGTACGCCCTGTAGCATACCCTGTATCCCTGCCACTTCGTCCCTCCCCCTCCCCCTCCCCGCTTGCACGCAAACAAAGGCCAATAATTTTTGCTGGCTGCTGCTGCTGCTGGCTGCTTTTCAATTATCATTCCCCCAAAGAAGTGAGAGAGAGAGAGAAGCAGCAAAAGAAAAGCGAATGAAAGGCAAATAAAGAGTGTAATGGCCAAGGCGCAGGAGGAGAAGGAGAAGGGAAGTAAAGAGAGAGTAAAAAGGGTTTTTTTTCTCTTTCTCTTTCTTTTTTTTTTTTTTTTTTACTTACGCCAGCGCCTTCTGCCGCGCTGCCAAGGAGTAATTAGTGTGCATTTCCCTACTGACGTATGCATGTGTGTGTGTGTGTGCGTGCGAGTGTGTGTGTGTGTGCATCTGTGTGTGCAACATTTACTTTTCCACTTCGTTTGCGACAATCAAATGTAACAAAGGCGGCCAAGCGGCAGCAGAGTAGGAGGAGGCGGAGGCGGAGGCGGCACGTCCAGCTAGCGAGCTGGAAGAGGAGCAGCAGCAGGAGCAGCAGCAGCAGCTGGAGCAGGCACTGCAAGGATATGGCTACTGCACTCGAGGCTTGAGCACCTGGCACCTGGCACCTGTGCCAGCCTCCTAAGGCCGTCGTCGTCGTCGTCGTCGTCTTCAGCGTGGAACGTGACATTGAATATATCTGCGCCGCCTTTTGTGCCTGCGTCTCTCTTTCTCTCTCTCACTCTCTCACTCTCTCTCTTGCTCACTGTCTGAAGCACTCAGCGCGCTGCAGGCAGGAGCTGGAGTATGCCATGGCCTGCCCAGTCATGCTAATCTCTCTGTAATTAAGACTGTCACTCACTCCCAGCTCGAGCTGCGGGGGGGCTACGGCTTCAGCTTCATTCAGTGAATGGACGAATTCGGTTTGTCTCTCTCTCTCTTTCTCTTGTAGGCGTGGCAACAATGTGCCAATTTGAAATGCCTTTTATTGCACGTTGTTGTGCTTCATCCTCCTCCTCTCTTCCTGTCCTCTCCCCGCCCAGCTTACCCTTCTCTACAGACATTGGAAATTGCAACCAATGCAGCCTGTAATACCTTTTTTTTCTTACTGCTCTTCGAAAATGTGATCAATTAGTAAGGTTTATTACAATCCAATGGAAGACATAAGGAAGGTCGAAATTTTTGACTGTTTTAGATTCATAATATTTTGATGCGGAATCAATCTAGAGGCCAAATAATGGATAAAAAGTCCACCCCCAAGGAAATCGGATGATTTTTGACGAAGTTTTCCATACTAGAGGCTCTATGGGAGTACTAAAATCGAGAAAATGGGTATCATAAAAGACATAAGGAAGGTCGAAATTTTTGAAAGTTCTAGATTCATAATATTTTGATGCAGAATCATTTAAGAGGCCAAATAATGGATAAAAAGTCCTCTCCCAAGGAAATCGGATGATTTTTGACGAAGTTTTCCATACTAGAGGCTCTATGGGGGTACTGAAATCAAGAAAATGGGTATCATAAAAGACATAAGGAAGGTCGAAATTTTTGAAAGTTCTAGATTCATAATATTTGGATGCAGAATCAATCTAGAGACCAAATAATGGATAAAAAGTCCTCTCCCAAAAAAATCCGATGATTATTGACGAAGTTTTCCATACTAGAGGCTCTATGAGGGTACTAAAATTAAGAAAATGGGTATCATAAAAGACATAAGGAAGGTCGAAATTTTTTGATGTTCTAGTTTCGTAATATTTTGATGCAGAATCATTTAAGACGTCAAATAATGAATAAAAAGTCCTCTCCCAAGGAAATCCGATGATTTTTGACGAAGTTTTCCATACTAGAGGCTCTATAGGGGTACTAAAATCGAGAAAATGGGTATCATAAAAGACATAAGGAAGGTCGAAATTTTTTAAAGTTCTAGTTTCATAATATTTTGATGCAGAATCAATACAAAGGACAAATAATGGATAAAAAGTCCTCTCCCAAGGAAATCCGATGATTTTTGACGAAGTTTTCCATACTAGAGGCTCTATAGGGGTACTAAAATCGACCAAATGGGTATCATAAAAGACATAGGGAAGGTGGAAATTTTTGAAAGTTCTAGATTCAAAATATTTTAATGCAGAATCAATCTAGAGGCCAAATAATGGATAAAAAGTCATCTTTCAAGGAAATCGGATGATTTTTGACGAAGTTTTCCATACTAGAGGTTCTATGAGGGTACCGAAATCGGGAAAATGGGTTTGATAAAAGACATAAGGAAGGTCGAAATTTTCGAAAGTTCTAGATTCATAATAATTTGATGGAGAATTAATCCAGAGGCCAAATAATGGATAAAAAGTCCTCTCCCAAGGAAATCCGATGATTTTTGACGAAGTTCTCCATACTAGAGGCTCTATGAGGGTACCGAAATCGGGAAAATGGGTATCATAAAAGACATAAGGAAATTCGAAATTTTTGAAAGTTCTAGTTTAATAATATTTTGATGCAGAATCAATCTAGAGGCCAAATAATGGATAAAAAGTCCTCTCCCAAGGAAATCCGATGATTTTTGACGAAGTTTTCCATACTAGAGGCTCTATAGGGGTACTAAAATCGACCAAATGGGTATCATAAAAGACATAGGGAAGGTGGAAATTTTTGAAAGTTCTAGATTCAAAATATTTTTATGCAGAATCAATCTAGAGGCCAAATAATGGATAAAAAGTCATCTCCCAAGGAAATCGGATGATTTTTGACGAAGTTTTCCATACTAGAGGTTCTATGAGGGTACCGAAATCGGGAAAATGGGTTTGATAAAAGACATAAGGAAGGTCGAAATTTTCGAAAGTTCTAGATTCATAATAATTTGATGGAGAATTAATCCAGAGGCCAAATAACGGATAAAAAGTCCTCTTCCAAGTAAATCTGATGGTTTTAAATGAAGTTATGGCTAAGGAAGGACCTCTGTAAATTTAGCATAAAAAATATGAAATTTCAAATATTTTAGAATCATGTTTCTTCTTTTATATTGTTATAAATTCTAGTTTTATCGACTTCTCTCAGGGGTGTTGCGAGTTTATTCGAATCGAAGATGCTAAAGCGTGTGTACTTTGTAAACTGAATGCTTTCCACATGACTAAATGATGCCCTACTCCTCGCCACAGCCTCCTTTCCTTTCTTTCCCTCTCACTGCCTCTTTTGCTTTCTCTCTCTCTCTCTCTCTCTCTCTCTCTCTCTCTCGCACTGCTCGCACTGCATTTATGAACTCGGAAATTGGTGCGAGTTTGATGCTTTATGGCTTGGCAGATGCCAAAGATGCGACGGCTGCTGCTGCCGCTGCTGCTGCTGCTGCATCATTCAGCTACTGTTTGGTGTCAATGGCCCCCAAGGCACACACACACACACACACACTCTCACACACACACACACAATAATAACAATAACAACAACATGTACTTGCCACATTTGAGCAACGCGCGCGCGTTCCAAGTGCTAATGAAGATTCCGCTGAGCGCAGCGCTGGGAGTTGCCTCCCCTCCCCCTCCCCCTCTCCTCTTCCACACACTCCCTCTGACTATACTATATATATAAATAGCAAAGATTCTCTCTCTCTCTCACACTCTCTGCCTGCGTAGTACCTCAACGAAAGTGCCCGACAATGCAGTTTATTGCATCACTCGAGAAGCAACGAGTTGCCGCTGCCGACGCCAGCGTCGACGCCAACGCCGCCGCCAACTTCGACAGCAATAAACAAAAGTGCCGTTTGTTGCCGGCAGCGACGGCGGCCAAAGACTTTGATAGATGTTATAGCCCACAACGATATATGTTCTATGCAAAACCGAGACGACGACGAGCACGTCCCTTCCTCGCACGAATTTTGGCCCAAAACTTGCATTTTAAATGCATTTAAATTTTACGAAAACTAGCTGAGATTTATGCACAGCCCACGCCTCGTAGTACCCCGCCTCCCCCCCGGCCTGTCTAGTACACGCCCACGCCTAGACGCTTAACGGCATTATGCCCCGGCACAAGGCATACATAAATAACGAACGAGCTTATGATAATTCACATCGATTCATCGATTTTCCAGTATATTTATAGACTACACAATGGATCAGAACAGATCGAGAATAATGCCGAAATTTACAAAATAAATAAACAAAATAAATAAAAAACTTGATATATATAGCTAATATGGATAATGCCTTAACCAACACTGTTTATACTTTTCTGTAAAAATCAGCATCTTCCTTTTCACTCAAGGATATATTTGGGGTGTATTATGTTATAACAGGGCGACAGAATGATATACAAAGTATCTTAAGTTAATGAAAGATGCAGGAAGATAGAGCAAAAGAAAGTAGCGTAGAAAATTGAAGAAAGACAGAGCAAGATCAAAGGAAGAAAAGAGAGCAAGAAAGCAGAGAGTTGAATCAATTTAAACAGGGTATACCTTCAGTAGAATAAAATATATGACTTGCAGGAAGATTGATACCAATAAAGTAATAAAATAAAATAAAGAAAGAAAATAAAGAAAGAAGGATCAGAAGAGTTTGTAAGAGAGTGTTGGAAAGTGCTAGTGAAAAAGACAGGGAAAGATCAAGGAAAACGATAGAGAGAATAAAAACTGAATCAATTTAAACAGTGTATATAATTAGTAGAAAACAATATACAATTTAGATTGGATGATGAAAGAATATATAACAGCAGAGTGTGTACAAGAGTGTTGGAAAGTGCTTGGTAAAAGATCAAGGGTAAATATATAGAGAAAAAGAGATGAATAATTATAAAGATGATAAACAGGGTTGAACAGATGAAAGATGTAATATGAAAGAATATATCTATAAAACTATATCAGCAGAGTGTTTAAAAAAGTGTTGGAAAGCGCAAGGAAAAGCAGTAGAGCTGTAAGAGTGAAAATTCAATGGAGTTCACACACATATCCTTCAAGTTGAAAATTCTCCATAGACTGCAGATTTATATGCACTTACACCCCCACTATATAGCACCCAGTACGCTATAGCACATCTTCCCTCTCTCTCTTTCTCCCAAATTGACTGCAGTAAAGCTCTGTAAACGTTGATATAATTGGAAAACAGCGTAAATGGAAATGGAAAATCTTGTTTTCCTACAAATTTTTGTTAGTTTCTCTCACTCTCTCTCTCTCTCTCGCTCTCTCTCATTGTGTGCGCTTTGTTAAATTTTCCGTTTTCGTGCGCCTGCCCAACCCGCCCCGAAAATACCGTGTGCTGTGTGCATGTTGATTAGCTGGTTAGTGAGGGAGGGGGAGGGGGAGGGGGAAGGTGTGGGTGGAGTTTGGGAGGGGATGTTGAAGAAATGAGCTTGGCTTGGGCTGCTGCTGATGCTGACCACATAAACATGGAAGCTGCCACACAGTGTGCAGTGTTGACTGACAGCGCAACTCATTATTAAGCCGCTGCAACGTGTCATAATCAGGCAGCAGCGGCTAACCACCCCACCCCGCCCCATCCCCCTGCCCTCCCCCTCTGCTACACCCCAACCCTGCCACAGTCAGACAAACTTAACCCACCGACCTCCCCCCACCCCGCCTGTTTGTAGAGTTTTACGATTTACCCAACTTCTTGCGGTCTGACAAGGGGAATGTGTACTAATTTTGAATACCCTGCTCGTTGCGGATGCTGCCTGTCAAAAACTTTAAGCACACACACACACACACATACACCCTGCCCTCCCCCTCTCTGGGCTTGACTTTTGTCTGTCTAATGACCTGAGATACGCGGCAAGCGCGTGTGCCCAAGGCAGCTCAAGGCAGCGTGCTCCTGGGTGCTCCGTGGGGGCGTTGGCTAAGCCGCTTATCTTCCGTCGAACCAGGAGTCCTGGCGATCGCCTTCAATTGTCACCTACTCACAGCACAGATACCCTGCAAATGAGTGGGCTGGATTTGTGAAGTGAAATCAACTCGAAAACTGTTTTTATTTGCACTTAATTCAACAAATATTGATTTTTAACTAGAAATACTTATAAAAGAGTTTTGCGAGTATGATATTCCTATGCATAATATGTCCAGCAAGCTAGCTGTCAAATTTCATTAAGCTAGCTATCATATTTACAGAGATCTACACATTAATGTAGAGGTTAAAAATGTAAAAAACTGCGAAATGTCTTCAAAACAGCAGCTAAGCTATCCCTACTTGTTTATTTATCATTGTACTTAGCATTTTCCATTTGTAAGTACTTTTTTACAGGGTATCTGCTAGTTCAGACACACATTTAGCATTTTTTCTGCCTTTTTTTTTAAGCTGCCTAAGCAAATTCACTAGTTAAATGAATGCTCACGTAGCACACGTAGCTCTCTTCCTGCTTTATACGCCTTGCAACCCCCCTGTGTATACCCTTCCCTTGTGTATACCCTAGCCCTATGCCATGTCCGCTTGTCCGTTGCCCACACACACCTAAGCCACACACACACACGGAGAGAGAAGGTATCAGAACTGGCCTGGCCAGCATAAATGTATCAGGAATCCCAGGCAAACATTTGCATCCATCCAAGTGTCCATCGAGGCGTCCCCTGAAGGCACAACAACACGTGCATCGGCACGCCTAAGTGCACTTTTTTGCCTCATCTTGTGCTTGGTATTTGCCTTGGAAAATGTCTTTGAGCAGCGTTTTCTTGCAAATGTTGTCCTAAAATCCCAATGTCAACATATGCACTTACCTATACTACACATATACAGATACGTATACCTTTTTTGCCTGGCAAAGAAACAGATATTTCAAAATCAAATGCATTTTGCACTTTCTTTTAGGGCAGCAAAAAGAAAGTGCTTGTAATGGTAAGGGAAAGAGGGAGAGAGGGAGAGAGAGCAGGAGGGCAGGCATAGACCACTAAGCCTGCTTTTAGGTTAGCTGCTCTACGATTGCATTTAACTAAGTCTTTTGAAAAAAAACATAGGTTTACTTAGGCTATTAGTTAAGAGTTCTGGTAACACTGGCTGCAAGAGAGAAAGATAGAGAGAGAGAGATAGAGATATGAAGAATTGTTAGATTAAGCTTGAAGAGAAAAAGATTGAGAAAATACTTTTCCTTTTCTTTACAGAAATCCTCTCTCGTTTTGCTAGCTAGTAAAACCTTTAAATCCTCCAAATATTGCTTAGAGACTAATGAAAAAGACTACCCTGCATAGTACCGATTTCTTAGCGGAACAAGAATATATAGCTAGCTAGTACTTTCTTTATAGAAATCCTCTTTAGGTTTTGCTAGCTTGAAATTTCTTCAAATTCTCCAAAAATTGCAGAGACAAAAAACTACCCTGTTTAGTACCGATCTCTAAGCGGAACAAGAATATATATAGGCATAAGTAACTAGAGTTTTTCTGGAGTTGAATCACTTTAATATGCCAAAATACCAAGCAAACTTTTCTAGAGTGCAAAAAAAGCAGTACGCTGCACAGAACCGATCTCTTAGCGGAACAAGAATATATATATGATATATATAAAATTTTTTGTGTAGTAAATATGCCACACATATCCTACAAAAAGCATACTCCAAATTACTTGAAATACCTTACAAAATAAATTATATTATACATAGAAACTTTTTGAGCAGACTGTTCCAATTAGGCCCCCGCCCCAAATGGAATTGCTATGCAAAAGCATTCGCTGCCAAAAGCTGATAATTGAATTTGAAAATAAACACAATAATCGGATAAAAAATAACAACAAAAGCCACAAAAACAAAAAGCGAAATCAGCAGGCGAAAAAAGAGGCAACTTTGTTGCTATTTGGGGAATCTTTTTTAAAAGTTTCAACGTGCGAGCGCGATAATTTGCAACAATTTCCTTTGTTTCGCATTCCGATTGGGCGATGCCTGTTGCACCATGGGTGTAGGGGGAGTATACGAGGGGGGAGAGAGGGGGTAGGGCATACCATGAAATATTTTGTGGCACGAATTGCAATTAGCAGTAAAAGTTACCGCAGCTGTCAGCAGACGCATGCAAATTGTCGAAAATAACAGAGAGAGAGAGGGAAGAAAAATCTTACAATGCGCATTTACATAAAAAAATACGAGCAACAGAGCGAGAGAGAGAGAGAGAGAGAAAGAGAAAGAGAGAGAGAGAGATATAGACTACAAAAGCAGTAACTCCGATTTTCGTAGCGCAGCGAAGACAAAGAAACCTTGAAGCAGCTAGAAAACACTCTACAGAATTGTAATAAACCTTAAGTACTTCTGCTCTAGTCTATTATATATACTTTCTAGGGAAAATTATTTACCATATCAGCAAGAGTATATTGTGTAAATTTCATGCAAATCTGTCAATTAATTCATTGAATCCGAATCCTTTCTAGTAGATATACGTCAAACTGTCGTATCGTATTATTTGAGCAAACAAAAGCGAGTTTCTCTCCTCCTCCCTCTCTCTCTCTCTCTCTCTTTTTCACTGTGTAAAAATGGACTTTATTTGCTGGTAGTACCTCATGGCACATGGCAATTGAATGCGACAGTCAGCACTCCAGGCTCGGCTTGCTTGCTCTATAGTTTTCAAAACGGATGATAAACTCCGCATAAAAAGCCAATTGCGATTCAAAGGGGACTCCCCACTCGCTCTCTCACTCTGTCTCTCTCTCTCTATCAACAGTTCGAATTGCAGTGAATAGATTGAAACAAAACACACATAGAGAGAGAGAGAGAGAGAGAGGAAAAGAGAGAGAGAGAGAAGGGGAGACTACGCACAGTTCTTGACTCCGCCTGACACCATCACCAACAACCGTGTGTGACTTTAAGCGCGACCTGATCCATTTAATAGCCACGTCTGAGCTCGCTACGTACCTTGTGGAATGGCAGGTGAATTAATTCGGGTACCCGAAAAAAAGCCAGAGGCCAAAGAGTGAAACGAATGCATAGGCACGTCCACAATATACCCTATAACCAGTTGAGATTTATTTTCATATTTATGCACACAAAATAGGTCGTTTTTAGGCATAGCAAAGCAAAAATAGGTCGTTTTCTGGCATAAAAACCCTAAATAGATCGTTTTCTGATAGAAATATGAGCTAGAAAAAAAGAGGAACAGTTAACTATATAGAAACATATAAATAAGAGATTTATTTACTATATTTTGCACCAAAATAGGTCGTTTTTTCGATAACAAACCAAAATAGGTCGTTTTCTGGCATAGGAAACAGAAATAGGTCGTTTGCTGACACAGATATGAGCAAGGAAAAAGAGGAGCACTAAACTATATAGAAATAGATAAATAGGAGATCAATAAAACATTTCTTAAAGCTCAAAAAAATAAAATAATAATAATAAAACTTAAAAATAGGTCGTTTTCCTAAATAGTTATGAGCGAAGAAACACTAGAAATAGCTTAGAAAAGTATATAGGGCAGTAAACACAAAAACACTAGTAAATAATATATAATAAAATAATGGTGAAAATAATAATAGATACTAGAATACTTTACTTTTAAAAAACAGATAGATAAATAGAGAAAATACTGCAATAGACACACAATTGACTTGGCTGAAATTTATAAGACTCACATCAGCCTTTGCCACACCTACTACAGAAGTAAGCTACCCCCTTTTAGCTGCAGGCAACAGCAAAGGCGAGAAAACGAGGCATGAGAATATACCATATATATACATATATAGAACATATCAATGGGAACGAACGAATCGGTCGGTCGGTCGAATCGCTGAAATCGGTCAACTTGGTTCAGTGAGTGAAACTGGCAATGGCAAAGGCATCTCAGGTAGCCGGATAACTGTTAACTGGTTGTGGCACGTGGCACTAGGAGCAGTGTGTGTGTGAGGGGGAGTATGGATGGGGCTGGCCTGGGAACAGTCAAGGCAATCCTCCTCCTCCTCCTCATCGTCGTCGTCGTCGACGTCGTCGCCCCTTGGCAGTAAAGAAGCTTTTTGCTTTCGCTTCATAAACTGCGGCAGAAATTTTACGCGCAACGCCCAAGCGCACTCGACACTCCGAGCTGAAGTTGAACCAGCAACTGGACACCGTGTATGGGATGGATGGAGGAGGGGGAGAAGGAGGAGGAGGAGGAGGAGGAGCAGGAGGAGGAGAAGCTGCTGGACAGAGTCGACCCCGCCTGTTCAGCACTGCGCTGCCATTTGCTTGTTTGTTAAATTGAACAATTTATTTTATTTTATTTTCTCTGTTGCTGCTGCTGCTGCTGCTGCTTGTTGCTGCTGCTGCTGCTGGTTGCAAGGATATCCTGGCAGCAGCATCGGCAGCAGCAGCATAAAGGACACGGCACGGAAGGCAAAAGGCAGCAAAATGCAAGAGTTTAGCATTTTGTTTGCGATTCTTTTGTTGCACCTGAATGCGCCACATTTCACTTGCATTTTACTATTTGCAAAACAGTTCTCAATGCTTTTGGCCATTTTATGGGCGTGGCATGTTGCTAGCAAACCCAACGGGCAGAGCGAGTGCTATCAAAGTGACATAAAGCCTAAACACACACACGAGAGAGAGGGAGAGAGCGAGAGCGAGAGCGAGAGAGAGAGGGGAGAGCGAGAGAGAGAGGGAGAGAGAGGGGAGAGCGAGAGCGAGCGAGAGGGCTCTCCAATTGCAGTCAAGCAATTAAAAAAGTTTTTTTCGAAATTCCTTCAGCAATACCAAAAAAAAAAAAAAAGAAAAATAAACAACGCTTTGATGTCCGAACTACTAAATACCCCGCGGGCACTGCGCATGCATTTCACAATTTGAGCAAATTGCCACGATTGCTACCTCACTCTCCCTCCCTGCCTGTCCCGCCCCCTCTCTGCCTCTCTCTCTGTCTCACTTGTTTTTGCTCTGTTTTTTTTTTTTTTTTTTTTTTTTTTCCCTCCAGCGCTGTGTAGTGTGATCACTGTAGAGCTGTGAAAACAATCGGCTTTTCGTCTTGTTCAACACAATTTGTGTTTGCTGAGGGGGGGAGGGGATGAAAAACTTTTACTCAGCTTTGTTGATTTCTCACATTAATACGAGATTATCCTGAGAGAGAGGGAGAGCAGCAAAGAGGGAGAGGCAGTTTTTTTTTTGTGCCACACACAATCAGCAGGCCTCATCTACTGTATATATGGCCATATCTACTCCCCAGATCGATTGGCCATCAGGCTGATTAGGTCAGGCGAGCACACGCGGCCAATTAGCAAGTTTATGATGCCAGGCTAAAGGTGTCTGCAGCAATTGCAATACGCTTTTTACTCTTTTTTCTTCTCCTCTTTGTTCTTGTTGTTGTTGTTGTCGCTTTTAACCCACTTTCAAGTTGCTTTGCGTGCGGCACGCGTGGAGCTATAAAATAAATCACTCATACGAGCCGTGGTACCGGCTTGTCGTCGTTCCAGCTCACATGACTCATGCAGCGGGAGGGGGAGAGGGGAGAGGTGGGAGCGGGTTGGGGGATCCCTATCCCATTTCAAATGTAGTTGTAATTGAAGTCATCGCTATGTGGCAAATCCCGAAAAATATCCTGTGTCAATCTCAGTTCGTTGTCGGCGTTGTCCTTGTTGTCCTGCCCCACTCTGTTCCTGCTGCTGCTGCCGGTGCTGCTGAGCTGCAGCTTCAGTTGGCTTAGACCCGCTCAGCTTTCCACTTAACCTTTTTTTGCGCTTCGGCTATGGCCATGGCTTCACTTGGCTTTGTCTTGTCGCCAACGTCGCTGCTTCCCTTCTCCCTCTCTCTCTCTGCCGCTTGGCAATTGAATTGCTTGAGAAAAAGTAGACACACAAGCTGGGTGAGAGTGTTTTTTTTTTTTTATATTTTTATTTCTATACGTATATATATATATATATTCTCAATTCTATTTTGGTTGCTTCTTTGCTGCAATCCTTGCTTCCTTCCTTCCTTGGGTTCCTTCCTTGGCTGGCAGTGTCGTGGTTTGATATTAATTCTATAAGAAATCCGTTTCTAGTCTAAACGTGCCCATTCAATCGCTTTAGCCTGCTTCCTTCTTCTTTCTTTTTTTTTACTCTTTCCTTTTGCGCCGTCAGACGTCAGCTGCTTGGCGCCACACACTCAGTCTTCCTCTCTCGCTCGGGCACACACAGATTTTTTGTCACTGCTCCATTTTCATTTGCACGCGGCACGTCACGAAGCTCTCAAGGCGACATTATCCCCAGGCAAAAGGCCAGAGAAGCACTTGAATTGGTCAAAGGTAACAGCAACAATAACAATGCAATGCAATGCGAGCAGGAAATCTGTTAGTACTCTTCTAGGGCTTTGCTAAACGATTTGGCACAAATACAAACGTAAATACACTTTTGTAGCTAAGAAGAAAAACAAAAGCAAAACAAGGTTAAAGGTCGCATTAAATGGGATTGAAGATGTTTGCTTTGTCCAATACGTAGCGAGCTCTGTTAGCTTAACAGTCTGTTAATGAGCCCAGCTTACATACGATCGAAAGCTGTTTGCTATAAGCCATTAGGCGTAATGGCTGCTCATTACGTCATTAACACTTAACAGACTGTTACGATCTATCTATCGATAGCAATTTCGATTACAGTTCAGTGGCAATTAATCGCTCTAACAGTCTGCTGTTAATTACATATTAAACGGCAGGCACACACACTCTCTCTCTCTCTCTCTCTCTCGCTCTATGCAAAGGATCTCTGGCATTGTGCTATTTGCTGCACTCACATATCATCTGCTTGCAGCTCTTGTGCATCATTATTGCCCCATCACTTTGGCTGGCACACAAAGCGGAAGACAGAGAGAGAAAGAGAGAGAACCCGTTGAGCTGATGGAATGGCGTGCAACTTGCACTCGGCGCCATTTTGTTGAACTGTTGAGTGACTTTCAACGATTTTTGGATTCGTCGCCTGCAGAGAGAGAGAAAGCGAGCAGTGACAAAAGCTTCCGCCTGTGCCACCAAGATAAACCAGCAGCAGCAGCAGCACAGCTTCTGCTCTTCCCTGCTCCAGCCTGCTCCCGCCTGCTGTGATGTGCATGCAGGTAGCTTCTTGTTGGAGTCAGTCACTCTGTCAGTTAGTCAGGCCGGTCGACTGACTGCTTGTCTGCACGGTAAATCTGGAAAAGTTTCACCCGGCTTGACTCGTCTCGAAGCTGTGTTGCCTGCCTCCTGCCTGCCTGCTCCCATTTCTAAGCCATCCATCCAATGGCATTCTATGGCACCCATCCCGTTCGCCCATGCAACTCTGGGGGCACTCACTTGCCATGGCGTGCAAAGTTAAGCAAATCGCATATTTTATTCATGTGTTCATTAGGCAGCTACAATGTGCGACCAAAAATGTTTAAAGGAAACGGGCTCTGGCCCGGCTAGCTATACCCGAGTGCAGCAAGATGAGGCGTATGCACGTGCAGAGCAGGGAGGAGGCAGCTGGCAGGCAGGAGGTGCCTGCAATGTGTGCCATGCCCATGCAATTCATGAACCTGCAAAATGGGTCGACAAAAACTTCAAAAGGGAAACGGCAGCAGAAGGTGCCGACGTCGTCGCTGCCAATGGAATTGAAGCGAAGCAGTTGGGTTGGGTTGGGGTAGCCTGCTGGAACTGGAGTGCTGCATTATGCGGCAGGCGTGATAAAGCGACTCTCTGTGTAACTGGGTTGATCAGTCCTCCTACACACACATCCAGTGAGACCGCCAGACAGGCAGCGCCTTTAATGCGCCCAAATGCATGCCATAAATTTTTACTCAAATTATTTGAAGCAGCGATGCCATGGAAAAGGTCAGCAACGTTGGCTGCCCAAAGCTAAAGCTCCTCGAGGCCCCACAACTAGCCCAACCTGAAGTCGCGTCGTCGTCGCATCACCTCACCTCATGCTGCATAAATAAAACGCGCTCTTCATTTAAATGCAAAGGCTCAACCGACGAGCAAATGCAGTAAACTTCACGTACGTATGTGGTGAACGACCGGACACCATCAGCTGCAGCAGGAGGAGGAGCAGGAAGAGGAGCGGAAGCAGGAGAGGGAGTGCCAGGAATAGTAGCCCCAGCAGCGGCAGCAGACCCAGCAGCAATAGTAGCAGCAGCAGCAGCAACAGGAGGAGCAGCAGGAGGAGCAGGAGCAGCATCAACAGCTAGAGGAACTGTAGCCCCAGTAGCAGCAGCAGAGGACCCAGCTGGAGCAGTACCCCCAGCAGCAGCATCACTAGCACCAACAGCAGCAGCAGCAACATCAACGGCAGCAGCAACATCCCAGGTTGCAGCTTCAGCTGCGGCACTAGCTACAGTGTTGCTGCCTCTGGCTAGCCACGCCTAGCCAACCCTTTCCTTTCCTTCCACCCTTCCCTACCAGCCACCCCTCCCCCAGTCTGTCATAATGTCCCCGAAACCAACGTAGCAAGCACAAAATTTTGACGTGGTCAAATGCATTTGCATCACGTTGCCAAACTAACTGCAAACAAATTTCTGGTTTACGCGGCTTAGCGCCAATTCCAACTTTACCCAGACCCAACAGTACCTACCCTACCTCTCCTCCCTGCCTGCCTGCCTCTCCTCGCCTCCCTGCCTGCCGTGACGCAAGCTGCTCATGCGACAGCTTCTGGTCACAAAGTGCTGGCGAGGATGTGACTCTGGTTGACAATCATTTGGTCATGCGGTCGCACGCAGTGCTACTCGTTTTTTGCCAGTGCCAACTCGACTCGACTCGACTCTTTAAAGTCTGCCTCCAGTCGCATCCCTGTCCTAGGCCCTCGGCCCTCGGCCCGCCAACCCCAGCAACCTCCTCCTCCCAAGCGAGTGGTCAGCGAGCTCATTCTGCATTCGCCGTGCTTCACTGCAAATTGCCTGCATTTTGGGCAGAGACAGGAGAGAGAGAGAGAGAAAGAGGGAGACAAGGAGGGAAAGAGTAGGGGAATGCTGAAGCTGATGTGCTGCACTGTTTGTATACCCTGTAGCAAACCGTTTGGGCAGGTTTGCACTGCAGTTATACCCCGCAATATGCGCAGGCGACTAAGCAAGTTGTGTGTGAGGGAACCCAGTATAGCCTTAGCTATTTTACCTCGATTTATAGTGTTGTTAAGCCCCTAAATATATATCGATTTCCGCTTTATTGATTTATCGATATTCCTAAAGCATAAACAATGATACTATCGATCAAATGGCATTGCTTAATAAGCCAAAATTCCTTAATTTCATTGCATGTTTTTTACCCCAAGTGTTTTTGCCAAAAAACAGTGTTGTAAACCTGCCAAACAGTGCTGAAAAAATTCCTAAAAAATAATCGATACATGTAGAAAACAAACGATAGTAGTAGGAAACAAACGATAGTAGTAAGAAACAATCGAAACTGCGTGTAAGGCAAGTGATCCTTTCAAATACAGTAATGGAAACATGTCAAACAGTGTTGGAAAAATCCTCAAAATAATCGATAGTATTTAGGGAAGAAAATCGATAGTGGAGGAAAACAATCAACAATCAATAAAAGGCAATCAACCAAGAATATTATGGAGTGTGAAAGAGTTCTCGTATAATCCCCAGCCAGCACCCTCTATAGTCCCTCCAGGGTACTGATATTCCCGCCCAGCAACTACGTCTAACTACGTGTGTGTGTCCTGTACCTGTGCGTCTGGGTAAACACGCAAATTGCATATTTGCCACTAAAACACTCAGGTTGGACTACTGACCTCTCCAGCTGCAGCTTATAGTACTCTAGCTGAAATATATTTAGAAAATTCCCCCGGGGATAAACTCGAAATTCGATGTGCGCAAATACTTTGCAAAGATTCGCGAGGGTTCTAATTAATTTGGTAAAGAAGATTTTTTTTTGGCAATTAGAGCAGATTCCGGTGGCAACCCTACGAAAGAGGGTGAAATTGTCCTGCACTATCTAGTATTTTTTTTTGGATGCAGTCAGATGCGACCCCAACCAGCATAATTATTACGTTACGCATACGCAGCGTGGCCGCTGGGCGAGACGCAGCGATTGTCAATTACAGTTTGATTCCTTTCACGCAAATGTTATGCTCTTTGCATAAATTAAATTTGTTGCACATTTATGCACATCGTTGCACATTTAAATTGTTCAAATTGATTAAGAGCAGCATTGCGCATTAACATTTGGAAACATGGATGAATCCGTTGCTGTTGCTGTTGCACATTCCTGATAAATGACGTGAAAATTAATTAAAATAAATTATAGACACGATACAGAGCACAAAAAAAAAATAAAATAAAATATATTTTATAAACAACAAAAAAAAGCAGCGCAGAAAAGTTGCTCAAAATTGGATTTGAACTGCGAAGCGCGCACACGCTGCGTATACTTGATGCGTTTTAAAATTAATCGATTCCGATTTTAAATACATTTCTATCTATGAAATAAGGGTAAACTATTTGTGAAATCATTACAGCATAACTGACATTATAATATCCCCTGACATGCATCCATGCATATGTAAGTGAGGCATTTATTAATCCCCAAGATAATTTGTTTATGCCATCAGATAAGTTTACTGTCAGTTCGGGTTTTTTTCCCCTTTTTTCTGCCTCTGCTGACTTATGTTACGCAATTTACAAATATATTAATAAACATGGAAATCAATCTTTTAAAGCTTTGCCCAGCATTGCTAACTATTCATTATTTGCAATTGTTTTTTTTTTACTATTATTTTTTTTATAGTTTTTTCCCCTTTTGGGATTGTCTCTCTCTCTCTCCTTTCATACCTTGCTTCAGAAACAATAAAATATTCATGTAAATAACTGTGTTTTTCTAGGTAACAAAAAGTGTTTGGATTATTTAATGTCAAACGAGTAAATACAAGAAAAGAGAGAAAAAAAAAAAAAAAAAAATAATAATAATAATAATTTCCACTGGCAGCAAGTTGAATAAACAATATGATAGATTAATGCATTATTAAGAGAGGAAATCGAAATGGGAAGTTGAGTTGAAATTAAAAAATAATATGTGCCCAACGAAAATAAAGAAACTTAATAGCAGGGGCAGAAAAACTATAGAATATATGATAGCTGCAGGGTATTTGCCTGGCGTGCATGCCCGCCCTGTCACTTGTGGCATTTCAATTGCCATCGGGGTTTCTAGTCCCGTTTTATTAGCGCGGTATACGCTTTGATTTTTAGCTTTTGCGCAATTGTCGCCATGCGCCGCCCCGCCTGGCCACTCCAATTATGCACACCTAGAGCCGGGTAGGGGCAGGGCAGGGCCAGCAGGGAGCTGGGCAGACAGGCAGGGAGTAGGGTATGTAGTGCAGAGGTATTTCCCCTTTCTGTGCATAATGTGCATGCACACACATTTGGGAGCAGTTCGAGTTGTTTTCGTTTGGCCATTGGCCTGTAACGGCATGGCATGACCCGGATACGGATACGGATGCGGATGCCGTTGCCACCTGTTGTTGTTGTTGTTCCCCCTGCTGCCGCTGCTGCTTCTGCCGTGCATATTCATGTTCGACATGTTAAGCGACATGTCGTGTCACGGAGAGAGAGAGAGAGAGAGAGAAAGAGAGCGAGGTAGAAGCAACGCCCCCAACGCACACAGCACACGCACAGGACGAAACCCACTCAAGACGAACCCAGCGGAGTCCATTAGCAAGCGTTGAGGTTGGGGGCAGAGGCAGAGCCAGGGGCAGGGCAGGAGGGGAGGGGGAGAGGGGCAGCTTTTACTTTCACATTAATTGGCCACATTGTGAATGGCCAAACCCGAAAGCGTTTAACGCGAGTTTCGCGTGAATGCGCCTCAATGAGAGCGGCGAGCACAACAAGTGCAATAACCGTTTCATTGCCCCCCTCCTCCCTCTCCCTTTATTGAACTTTTCCCTACCCAACCTCCCCCCTTCCCCCTCTTCCCCTCCCAGCAAAAGGCCAGACATGGCAACTGTGGCAAGTGCATTGAACCCCAGCAAGTCTAACCCACTGGGCCATATAATAAACAATTTGCATACAGTTCTTACCTCTACTTATTGAGGAGGGGGGGAGGGTTATAATACGTACTCCTCGCCACTTAAGATATTCCGTGAATATGCATAAGCTGCAGCATGATAGCTATTACAGCGCAATTTCTAGACTAAAAATCATTTAAACGTTTGAAAACCATTTTTTTTTTTTTTTTTTTTTTTTTTTTTTTTACTTTTGTAATCTTTGCTTTCTTTGCTGATTTCCACTCACTTTCGATCATGGCACTTAAAGCTTAAGAAGGCAACGTTTTTTTTGCCATGAATAATTCCCCCTCCCTCTCCCCTTTCTCACTCTTCCTCTCCCCCTCTGCTTGCCACAGTAAATGATTATAAAACACATCGTAGCATTTGCAACTGCTTTGACTAAATGAATGCAGAACGCAGAACGTTTTTCCCTTTGTGCCCCCTCTCCCCCTACGCCACTGCCTGTGAAATTCTTTTGCGTAAATCGCTGGAACTTAAAAGGTGAATGCGCGCGACTTTTGCCCGCCCGATGTCTTCCTGCCGGAAGCTCACTGATATTATCATCGTACTCGTTTCGTTTCGGGTTTAATTTAACTTGCAAGACAACTGTGGGAGGGAAGAGGAGAGGAATCGAAATGGGGCAAATGAAGAGCGGCAATTTACGCGGTGCTTAGTTGGGCATTGAGAACTTGCATTTATTTATATGCGAGTGTTTTTTCGCTGTCATTTGAATGCATTTTCTCCGCTGTTGTTGAAGCTCTTAAGTTGCTGCTGCTGCTGTTGATGGGAAAGGATTGTGCCGCCGCAACAATGCAGCGACGAGAGCAAAATGATACTGTTAAGTGAGTTAAGTTAAACAGTTAATTAAACAATATAATAGCAGCAGCAGCAGCAGCAGCAGAAGTGGGACTTGAGTGACGTACAAAACGTAGCGGAATGGAATGAAATAAATGATTGAGATATGCAAAGAGTGACAGAAATGCTGTCAGTGTGCATAGCAAGCAGCTTTTGATGGACAACTTTGCAGAAATGCAGATGTGCAGCACGCTTAACAGCGCGCTCAGCTTAGACGCCATCTTGAATGTGAGAGAGAGCGGCTTTAACAGTATGTTACATATATACATATTAATTTCTATAAATCAATGCATATTATTTAAATCAATTAAGTTATTTTCCAGCTATTTGCTAAATAAATCAATTATTTATGCATTTCTTTATCTATTTACTTATACCTTATCTATTTACTTGTTGTTGTCTGCCTGCCTAGAGAGCCCGGAGAATTGGCATGTTTTTCTCATGCCGATTGAACTTAAGTGAAAGTAAGAAACGTGTATAAATAAACAAATTCACACACACATACAAAGTGTGCAGCTTGTATGATATATATACTAAATATTTAATGTCAGTGCTTAAAATTCCATGAAATTCGCTTAAAATTTATTATAAATTCAAATTCAAAAACGCCGCATTTGCTGAATGTGAGTAAAAACCAAGGCAAACAAATAAATTTCCTACGGCAGAGCGGCAGCAGCAACAACAACTTAACATAAATGTTACATTTTGACAGTTGCGCCTGTTGGTCGCTCCATCCCGCTCTCTCTTCCACTCTTTCTCTCTGCTTGTATGCCGTTTGCGAAACGTGTGCGCATAAATATTTAAATGCCAAAAAGTCACGTCTTGAATAATTGTTTAACTTGCTGCTGAAGAGGGGCAAAGGGTTTAAGCCGGGTGTGTGTGTGTGTGTGTGTATGCTAAGGTACTGCTGCGTAGGTGCTGGGGGGGGGAGGGCGAGGGGAGCCTTGTCACAGCACTAACGACAGCGACAACAGCGACTGCTGTTGCTATTTGAAGAAGTTTCTCAACTAAGTGCAGCTGCTGGCAGTACCCAGAGATCCCCGGCCAGGATTCATTATTATGAGCACAAATTACCCCACTCATTGTGTGTGTGTGCGAGTGTGTGTGTGCGTGTGTGTGTGTGTGACTGTTAATTTTCATATTAAATCCGTTAAAATGTGCAAATACCCAACAGGCACTCTCAGAGCGCGCGCTGTTAGAACCCGCCACAGCCGCAGCCACAACTGAAGCTACAGCCTCAAGACACACACACACACACACAGGCATGCAAACACACTCGGGAGAGAGAGAGAGAGCGGGGGAGAGCGCGGCAGCCAATGAGGTAAGGATGTCAAGTCAAGGAGCAAGAGAAGCGCACGTGCTACCCCAAATATGAATATGAATACGGGAATAGTGTAAGTGAAGTTATTAAAGCAACTAACATGCACATAAGTATGCACCACACACACACACACACAGAGAGACACACACACACAGGCAGTGTATGCACATTACTTTCACCTACTTTCACAAAATTTTGCCGTTAAAAATACGTTATATGCTTTTTCCCAGTGTGTGCGTGTGTTTTTGTGTCTGCAACTGGCAGGCAAGCATGATTTATGCCCAGGCATTTGGGAATGCTCCTTCGGGCAATGGCATCGTATGCCACATCATAACATAAAACATGCCATATCAAAGTTCAATTGTTGCTACATCATTAAACTCACACACACACGCACACCGACACACACACACAGCCAGTGTTAACATAAAAAGCCTTCAAGTGTAGCGCATATTAACAAAATGCAATTCGATTCAATTTTATAATAAAATTCCTCACTATCGCAATCGAAATGTATTTCGGACTGAAAATTCTTGGTAATATAATCGTCAGTTTTGACTAGGGTTAATTACTCAGGAATGCTTTCAAATATGATTTATGCTATTTATTGTTTCATCAATTGATATGTAATAAAATATTTTCCCAATTGTACGTTTTTTTATCGCTGCAATTATTCTCAGCTGGCAATGCAATAATTATCGATATGCAGCAATCGTGAGCGATTTTAGAATTGCCAAGCTGCGCTGCATCTAACTAACTGCAGCTACCTTACAGCATATTGCACCATGCCATTTAGAGTTTCTAAGCTGCGCTGCAGCTAACAAACTGCCTTACCCTACTGCATATTGCACCATGCTTAGAATGGCAACAATCGATCACTCAATAATCGATTACGAAATGTAGGCTGCAAGAAGAAAGTTTATTAATGTGAACATTTTTAAACGTTTTTTTAAACTTTGTATATACAATAGAATCGCATAGAGAACTTCACAGCACGATCCGTAGAAAGAACTCGACAGTTTGGCGCGTGCTAATTGACGTTTACAACGCTGCAAAAAACGCTGCGTAAAAGAATGACGCGTGCTTTGCCAACCAGCCAGCCAGCACAACTGTACCTGACGCCTCCACGCCCACCTGGCTAAAATACTTGAGGGCCCAAATTGATAATAACTGTCAGCTGGCACGTGTTCTGTGTGTGTAAAAGGCGAGAAGATGCCTTTAAAGGATGCGGATGTGGATGTGGCTGCGGCAAGACGACGGTCATAAAAAACGGGCGAGCATTACACATGCCCACAAATTAGTGGCGCATTTGGGAGTTCCAACTATGTAAGCCAGTGTAGACGTGTGTCTGTGTGTGTGTTAGCTTGAGGATGAGTTGTGGCTGACATGCAACAAACTTGAAACCGACAACAGCAGCAGGGAGAACTACTTAGCTGACAACATTCTGGCACAAGTTTTGTCCTAACCCGAAGGAGCTAGAGAAGCAGCGGCCAAGCGAGCTAACATAACCTCAAGTTTTTAATGGCAACTTCGTTGTGTGTGTGTGTGTGTGTGTATGTGTCTCCCACGTGGCGTGGATTTGCAATTCCTTTTGAATTGGGCTAATTTGTTCTTTCCAGCCATTTACCTTCCCTCCCCCTTCCCTCACTCCATGTTTATGTCCTTAATGAGATGCAAACGTGGCTCGCATCTGTTTTCATTTACTTCGTCGTCGTCGTCGTCGTCATCATCGATGTCACCTCTGTTGACACTTTGATCAATGGCAAACAACATGGGAAATTTTAATAGAATTCATTACAAACGCATCCTAAAACAAAATGTATAATATGTAGGAGGGATAAATACACTTTAATTTAGTTATTTATATCATCATTAATATTAATTGCAGGTATCTCAGAATCTATGGGCTGATATATATTTTTTTTATTTATTTAAAGTCAACTTGAAATTCAAATTAATTTTTATTTTTAAATTAAAATTAGATATAATTAAAATAATAAAAGTTTAAAATTGAGTTTGGTAAAAAAAATCAAAATTAATTACGAATATATATTTTTAAATTTAGGCTGGGAATATAAAACAAGAATTCATGATATTTAGTAATATTACAATATTATAGCATTATGATACTTGAAATTTAAAATTAATTTTTATTAGGCCATGGATTTTAAAAAATACATGGTCTATTAGGTTTGTCGGAATGTGCGTAACAGGCAGAAGGAGACATCTGCGACCCCATAAAGTATATATATTCTTACTCAGGATCACCAGCCGTGTCGATCTAGCCATGTCTGTCTGTCCGTCTGTCCGTCTGTCTGTCTGTCCGTCTGTCCGTCTGTATGAGCGTCTGATTCTCAGCTATTAAGAAAGCTAGAGACTCCAAATTTGGCGTGAAGATTCCTGTATATCCTAGGCAGTAAACGTCGTTTTCAAATTTTGGGTACCACGCCCACCGCCTCCGCAAATGAGTAATTTGTGATTATTAAGCAAAGTATTAAACTCTTAATGTTCTGCTTCGGTATACGTAAAGCTAAATACAATATGAACATATCCTTCAAATTACAATCCGATCGAACCAATAACACAGAAGTTATTCAAGTCAACGTTTCCAGTACAAATGTTCGGTACGAGCAGCAGCCGACGCGCTGCTTTGAGCAGTTGACGCCGACGTCGACGTTGAGTCGTGTCGCTTTACTGTTTACGCGCGTGTATGTGTGTGTGTCAGCGAGTAAGCCATATGTATTAAAATAAGTTTGTTTACATGTTTGGTACGGATGTTAAAGGGTAACTGTCTGTCGAGCGCGGTCGTCTATACCCTTGCGCACTTGTTTTTGTTTCATTATATTAAAATTTATATAAATATAAATTTATATATATTTTATGGTATATAAACGTAAACAGAAAATCCATGGCCTCTTACAGTCACCGCGTGCCTGTAGCCTTTCCGACTAGTTTTTAAATTAAAATTAGATATTAAAATTAATAAAATAATAAATATTTAAAATTTCGATTTTAAAATTGAATTTAGTAAAGAAAAATTTAAATTAATTACGAATATATATTTATAAATTTAGGCTGGGAATATAAAACAAGAATTCCCGATATTTAGTAATATTACAGTATTATTAAAATTATGACATTTCTAGAATTTTGTATTATTATTATTTATATTATAATTATTTATATTATGTATAGGAAAAAGAAAATACTAAGTGTACAAATTGATATAGCAACCCCTTGCCTCTTTCGATTGCTTTGACATGGTTGAAACGGGTTGACAGAACTAATAAGCTTTTGTTCCACCTATAAGTATAGCCAACGGTCATCATTATGACACCCCGGGTACCCTACACACACACCTGCACACACGCTTTAAAAGCCGACACAGTCGGGTTTTATGGACTTTGATTGCTTTTGACATTTATTGATTTATACATATCGTATGTACAAATGTGGACAGACAGACTACACGACTGTTGGTCAATTGTGTGGAACCAAGTGGGCGTGGCAGTGGTGCCAGACAGTTGGGGTTTGTGAGTAAATATTTATAAATTGCTGATATGCAATTAAAAATTACAACAAACAGAGCCGGACAGCTGCTGCAAGAGAATGCGCAGCAAAAACATTAACATATATACGATATATATATGTATTATAAATAAATGTGTGTACAAGGAATACACATTTGAATACATATTCATTCATTTGACATGCATATTAAACTGCCGCATCGAGACACATTAAACTATCATCTAGAATTTAAAGACTCCTCCTGCCATCTGCTGCAGATGTTGCTGCTGCGTCGGTCATGTGTCAAAATAATTGCAATTTCGACACGATTGTCCGGCTCCGAGACACATCGACACATCCACACATTGAGAGAGGTGTGAAAATGAGTGAAACACAGCTTTCCGGTTGGCTTAGGTGATAGGTTCTTAAGGCTCTTTGTCTAATTGCACAACAAGTTGCAAGTTGCAAGTTGCTTTGCTGCATTGCATCAATATTTGATAGAAACAGTTGCCGCCGTTGACAGAGACGAATGACTGTGTGTGTGTGTGGAGCTTGACTTGGTTAACACACACACACACACACACACAAATAAGTTTAACTAAATTATCCTGTGCAACTCTGCTTAACCAATTAGGAATTGTTTGCTAGTTGACAAATAGAAAGCCTTTTGCTGCCAACATATTGACTGGCCAATGTGCTCTAATATAATATAATAATAATAATATTGGATTGACTTAATGTCGAGTGTGGCTCGTGGAGTTGCCAAAGGCAATGCAAATATGCATATTTCACTTGCTTATTTAACAAGCTAACCTCGCACTAGATTATAATGAATATTAATTATATTGTCATCCAGCTTCATCGAATGCATAGACAATGCAAGGATTTTCGGGTGCCAAGTCAATGATTTAATTAAACAAAATTTATCAATTAACGCCAGCAGCGTAGCGTGTGTATATATGTGTGTGTGTGTGTGTGTGTGTGCGTGTTGATAAGCAGTTCAGGCCAAACAATGCGTATACAGTACGAGCAATTGCTTAGCCATTATAAGTAGTGCGTAACAGAGCAAAGAACTGATAAGACATGCTAATTACTTTCATAAAGGTATTGAATGATATTGGGGGAAATGTGGGTGGTCTTATGGAGGCTGGCTTATGACTGCGCATTATAATGTAACGCATTATCATCTTATATTTCGAGCCACAGGGCAGCCAGTTGTGATTGAATGCCGATGCGCCGATGCGAGAGCTCTGCAAAGACACAATAATTAATTACGAATTGTGGCACGATCATCCACTCACCGAGGAAATCATTTCATCACCATAATAACAAACGACAAAGACCTGAACCAATGATGCCGAAAAGAAGATGAAATACAGCACAATATCCTCCACATTCGAGGCGGTAATTTGAAAGCCAGCAAAGCAAATGACCAGCGAGGCAGCTATGAAATTCCAAAGTATTGTGAAGCTGAAGATGTTGTTCACCTCCTCGCTAAGGCTGCAAGAGGCAATAGAGGAAAGAGATTATATAGTCCAAGAAATTACCCTTTAAAACTCACTCCAAGCAACGTGCATGATAGACAACCAAATTCTGTGCATATTTATAGTTCTCCTCCTCGGTATGCGCATCGCCATCGTAGACCTCCAGCGTGTCGGCAATATAATTGAAATGCATGGTCAGCTGGGTGATGGTTGTGATCAACAAGAGATCCACACACACATACGATACCCCAGCGACATAGGCACAATGTGCCAATCCCCAATATGAGAACCAATAGACAGTTATATCCGTTTCTGCATCATATGGGAAGAGTATATGAAATCCATAGTTACGCTCAAATATCTCCGATCCCATAAAATAATATTTAATTGTCGACTTGACAGCCGGATAAAAGCTGAACGACGATGTGTATGTCATGCACAGAATTGTGAAAAGCCACATGACGCGTGTCATGTGCTTCTTGTAGTAGGCCACATCATATGCCTTCTGCTGCTCCTTGGTGTGCGGGAATATCTCCTTGAGATCGTCAAGTAGCTTAACCAATACTCTGCGGTTAACCGTCAAACCGAATTGCTTGAAATCGGCCATGAAACTGAAGCCAATGCATGGCGCCACAGCAGTCGCCTCCAGCAGCGTCGTCGTTGATGTTATGTGCACAATAAAGTAGGCAATTTCGCCGACAACATACGCATTGAAGTTAAGAAATCCCAGCACAAGATATGCACGCAATAGATAACGACGAAATACATTTTTATCCCTTTCCGAATATAAATCCTCTCCAATTGTTTTATAGAATACCATGGGAAATCGTGTAAGTTCCTCAAAAGTCCATACATGATTTTTTTTCTGCTCCTCCTCCAGCTCCACGTCCTCCTCCGGCTTCTTCTTTTTGCGCCAGAACATGTCTCCGTCTCCGGAGCGTATGATGTTATTGTTGTTGTTGTCGAGCAGCTCCTCCAATGTCTGAAACGCTCTAGCTGCTCCAGAGTGTGCGACATGAATATGCTTTGCGGCGCTTTTATAACCCACTGCCAAAGCTGCGTCAAGCTGCATCGACATGAAATTCTCATGAGGGAAGCAGGACAGCAGGCCGGCAGTTGTTGCCTGGGTTAAGTCGCCCGGGTTGGTAATGCTTGCCTGTTGTTATGCCTCCGGTACTTGGCTTGCCTAATTAAGTAATTATAGACACCTGCCTGGGGTCAGCAGCAGCTGCAACGGGTACTGAAACTTTTATGCTGTTATTAAAGCTCGGCGCGAACACAAAACATGACGGGTTACGACTAACTTACCTCCTCCATGGAGGAAACCATGAAAATGTTCGCACTCATTGGATTTGCACAGGCCTAGCAGGGTGCAAGTTCCTTGTCGGATCGTTGGTAATCATCTAATCTCTGTCAGAGTATTAAAGCTGCACTTGAAATTAAGGCAATTTCACAGCTTCTTCAAGCTGAATTTAAGCGCACCACAGCCTCGGCCTTAAGTCAACAGTGATGGTGAGCTGGTGGGGGCGAGTGGAAGACATCAAAGTTAAATTCGGATTATGAAGTGCAGGATACCCATTGTGGAGGCCTTGAGCGAAATGGCAAATATGATTGCGATTTGGTTACTCGAATGCGGTTGCCAAGCCAGATTTTAAGCCAACCAAATGTCTTTGTATGCCAGTGGTCTGTTGGAGTAGTTGGAAGGGGGGAGGCGCTGGAGAAGTGGGGTGGGGGGTGGCATTTGGCTGGGGCCATTTTGATGGACGCATTTTGATGTTACCGCTGCGCGCCTCAAAAGTTTCGTGCAAAATGTTTCAATTATTCATTAGGAATGCGGTTCAAAAGCATTGAATATGACAAGGACGGTGTCAGAGTCCACTGACTAATTGATTGACCGCCAGGCAGATTGTCAGATGGGCAGGCAGGCAGGCGAGCAGGCAGCACGTCCAGTTTGACGACTTACAGGCTTTGTGCCTGCTTTGAATGCCACTCAACCAGTTGGGCGTCAAAGGAAATGTCCAGCTTACGGCTTCAGTATCGAGTGCACTTGCAGTTCCATAAACTTTGTCCGAGGGCCGAGTAGGAGCTGGAGCTGCAGCACAAATAAAAAGTCAAGGAACATGCATACATATGTACATATGACATGGATACACACACACACACACACACACACACACACTCACATGCATGCAGGCATTGTTCAATAGTCCGACTTAATTGGGTACGCACAATCTGCAATGAACAATGGGCCAATCGCTGCCTGTGCTGAACAAAAATCCAATTCATACTCAACGAATTTGTTTGTTTTTGAATTTTCATTCCAGCATGGACAATATGGCCGCTCTATCGAATCGTCGTCGATCGTTGTGACTGGCAAATGGCAATTAGCTTCATTTAAGTTTGGTACGCTGGCGCAGTTGAGTGTACAGTGTGTGAATGGCTTAACTGGAAAATTGTATGTAAAATTTCTGAAATTAGGAAATATATACATTTTTCTTTACTGTATGATTACATGTTTACGCAACATCTCCATGGTACAATGAAAAGGACTTTGCAGCTATGCAAACGATATGGAAATATGCATGTGTGTGTGTGTGCGCAAATACACACATCGAAGTAAGTTGAACGTGGCGCGTTGCGGAGAAACTTTCAACAGTTGCTGTGGCATACAATATAGAGCTACTGATACCAATACACTTGTCGGCCATAAAGCACACATAAAATACCGAGTACAATATATATATATATGTACGTGTATGTACGAACATTTCCATTCGGTCAATGGGGAAGTCAGTCTCAATCAGAAATTTATGCATTGACGTTTGTTTATTTATCTTCAGCTTCATCTGCAGTGAAAGTTTTCCAATTAAATTTTCATTAGAAACTTGTGGCTAAACTGTCCCGCCCAGATCGGTCCGTTCGCATAAATTTCCCGAGATGACAGATACGTCGCAGAATAATAATAACAACAACAGCAGTCACATATATCATGCAGATAGTATGTATGTAAATGTTAAAATATTCAGCGTATATGCAAAATAATTTAGTTTAAGTGGAGTATATATCATTTAGTTTTTAATGTGTTAACTTTTCAACTCGTAATAGTTTTGGCAAAATGATCAAATCTGTCACATTATGCCCCTCTCTCGCTCTCTCTCTCTGTCTCACTCTCGCACAATTGTCGTAGGGGAGCATGCAAAGTCACTAATGCCCTGGTGATTGACATTCACAATACAACACACACATTCTACATACAATATCTGGCAAGCTGCTGCTGCCGCAGACGTAGCCATTGTTTTTGCACACACACAATTGGTATACTGACCATTCACATAATTCGCATGCATGGCGCATAATTGCATGGGGTGAGATGAGGTTGCATAACACAAAGCGCAACACGCAACTTTTGTGCCGGCTCTGACAGACGGCAGTTGTTGTTGGTGTTGGTGTCGTCGCCGGTCCATCTGTGCAGTTGCTCTCCATGTCTGTTATTGTTTTGTTGTTGCTGTTTCGCTAAAAACGATTAATTCTTCACACGGAATAAAGTTTATAAATAGTGCATATGGTTTATTAAAATTCGCATACATTTTTATTCCATCAATTTGTGTTTTTGCCTGTGCGTGTGTGTGTGTTGTTTATCCCCACCGCCTGTTATTTGCTCAACATTTTCCGTATTTTCATATTTTGTTTGTTTTTTCATTATTGCTGCAAAAAGTGCAACAAATGGTAAATGGTTGCAAAAGGAAAGATGATTACTTGTGTGTGTGTGTGTGTGTTTACAAGTATATTTACATATGCTGCGTTTATTAATGCGCGCACGTGCGTGTGTGTGAGGGAGTATAAGAGTGGGCGTGCGTGTTTGTGTGTGTGTGTGCTGCGTGACGATGCGTGTGATTATCTTGCGGATTGAATGGCAATTGCAAATTGCATTTAATTACAATTCATTCATTTAATTAGTCCCATTATCTCTTTATTCAGTTGCAACTTAAACAATTTGTACAAGTTTCATATTTCCTTTTTCAAAACTTGTTTATGTTATGCAAACTTGACGTTTTAATTAGTGTCAACGTGACGTCATAATTGCACAAAAATTCTTCAAAAATATATACACACTGTCTGTGTGTGTCTGTGTCTGTGTGTGTGACACTCTATTGCAATTTCAATTAAGGTAAAAAAAAAAAAAAAACTCTAAAGAACTTTTACAAAATATTTTAAAAGGAATTTCAAAAATTGAATTCCATACATAAAATGCCTGTACGCATATTTTATTCGTTAGTGTTTGTTAAGTAAATGTTGCGAAAAATGTATAGCATATCCTAGATATACTCTATAGGGCTGTGGGGTATGCTGCATAGCTAACAATGCAGTATATATTAATTTTAATATTTAAAAAAAATATAAGTCAAAATTGCGCATATTAATTACTTTATATTATAGGAAAATCAAGTTAGACTAGAAAAAAGAGATTATCTCAAGCATTTGCATACTTGACAACCCTGAAGTTTGGGATCTATGTAGATAATGCTCAATAGGAATAGGAACAATAGGTTAGATTACAGGGAATTTGCCTTTATTTTTTTCTTTTTTTTTTATAGTGTATTCTTTTTTGTTTGTCAATAATTCATGTAAACCCATGGCCCATGGAATGTCATTCCATCTAATGGGGGCGGGTTGGGTCAATGCCAATCATATTTTTAAAACATTTTTCTAATAGTTTTCATATTTTTGTTAGCCCGGAGCCGACGCCCCCGAGAACACACCTAGTCGCAAATATGTATAAAAAAAATGTGTGTTTTTTCTTTATCCTCGAAGCCAATCACAAAAATTCCTGAGTACATTCGGTTTTTTTCATCTCGGTGCGAACTATCAAAGGCCAAAGGCGTTGTTCACCTGGCATTGTGTTAAGTTACAAAGGTTCCACTAACCCTTTGGCCTCACCTAGCCTCACCTGGTGTGGCCTGTCCTGCTGCGACGTCATGCCAGTATCCTGCCCTCTTATCTATGTAGTTGCCTCGAAGGTTGCCTCCGTCGTACCACATACAACATAGTCCGATTGGTTTTGGTCCCCCTCAAAAAAAAATACACTCACTCGCATTGGAGATTTGCGATTTGGTTGAAAAGCTTGCACGGCTTTGCCATTGGAAAATCCATTCCAAAGCGTCGGATTTGTAATTTGGCCTGCAAAACCCAAAAACTGCAAAAATGTTTCTACCAATTTTATACTTTACTATATGTATTTCCCTCTCTCTCTGTTTCTTTTTTCGATTTAATGCGCAAAGCTTATTGGGCAGCGACGGCGGCGGCAACGGCGACGGCGGCTGTGAATCATATTTTTATGGACTTTACCACCTCACCAAATAAGCTTAAATCGGTCGCCCGCAACGTTTGTCTGTGGCTCTGTAACGGCGTATTTCATATTCAGTTAATGGATTGATTAAAGTTTTAAGTATGTTTATAGAGAGTTTCAGTTCCGAATGACATGTAAATCATTCAATATGCTTATCTTTTCGAGCTGCTTAAAGGTTTCGGTGGTTTTTTGGAGCAAAACCTTGAATATGAAATGGTATATTAAATATATATAGCTGAAAAGGCTAGAAATATAGCTAGAAGTTTTAAAATAAAAGAAAAAGCTAGAAAAGATCTAAGAAAAGCTGTAAAAATAAAGTAATATATAACTGAACTTATCCAATATTCATATCATATACTTAAGACAAGCTACAGCCTAAACTATACCTGCTTAGATCATAAGATAAAGCATATATCATACATATATTTAAATATTATATAGCTAAACTGCTACAATATTCTTATCATACACTTAAAACAAGCTACAGCCTAAAGTATATATACGCTGAGATCATAAGAAATATCATAGTATATCATAGATATATGTATGTAATATACATTTTTTTTCTTTCTTATTTATTTATTTTATTAGGAATCAGAATATATATTTTTCTATAACCTTCCTTCTCCAAGACTACTTAGGATATAATTATAAGAAGTTTCAGATAGATATATTAAAATCTTAATCAGTTTACACGCTTTTCATTAAATGAAAAAGCACAAACTGCTCAAATTGTAATGAAAAAAAATAAAGATATTTTTAGAGAAAAGTTTGACAAAGTAAGGGTATACACGTGTCGTGGCAACGCAGCGGGGCGATGCATCGCACGCGTTTCATATCTTTTGTTGCTCGCATAACTATATTCAAATTGGTTGCTCGGCAAAGATATGCAAACTCAAAGAAGCTCAGCTCCTTCTCGTCGCCACGCCGTACATTTTTGATGCTTAGCTGAGGTGGATTGGAGCAGCGACAGAGCGGCACAGGGATTGGAATTGCGTTTGGGATTGGGATTGGGATTGGCATCGGCATCCAGATACTTCTTGGGCGGCTGCTGCTGCTGCTGGAGGCAAAAGACCATGCTGAGGCGTACTTTGTTGAGCGTGGTCCTTGTCTGCTTTCCGGGTTTTTTTTTTCTTACTTTTCGTACGCTCTGGAATGCTCTGGATAGCCACACACAAAAGGTGAAAAGGGGAGCGCATGGAGAGAGAGAGAGAGAGAGAGATAGAGAGAGTTGGGGAGAGCGAGATGGCCAAAAGCAAATATTAGTCTTTGGTATGCATAAAAAATGTGCCAACAAAGCGTAAGAAAAATCGTTTAATGCACGATTTGGCACACAGCAAGTCTTGAGGCGATCTCTCTCTCCTTTGGTGCCCTGCTGCCTCCTCCGGCTCTGGCTCTGGCTCTGGCACGGTCACACTGCAATCGAGCAGGACGCACGTTAATTGCGTGCAAAAAACGCATCCGTCTTGTCGTTTAAGGTTAAGCAAAAGTCGAGCGAGGCAACTAAACTAAATGGCAAATGAAATCAAATGGCTGACTGGCCATATCCGTCGTGCTTAATATCCAGCAAATTGTAGCACGGACTTCAACTGGCACACACACACACACACCCAGCACACACACCCGTCACACACACACACACTGTCGCACACTCATGCGCGCGTGCAGAGTGAATGAGAGCGCCTGCATCTCCGGCTGGTTATTGATACTTGGCACCAGCAGGCGATCCATGCCAAGCCAATTGCCCAGGCAATGCACAGTGGGGCAATTGTATTGTATTCTTATTGTTAAAAACCTCTATAATCCTTTTTATGCATAACTGCCTAACTATAGTCGCCATCTTTACCAAATTCAAGAATTAAGAGTTTTATGGTACTTTCTGTTTATTTGCCAAATTTGATGGCAACCAGTTGACTATAATCTATAGCTGCCCTAGAAACCTACGAAAAAATCGATTTTTTCGGCATAACTTTCGAGTTATTCCGCCTACCTATACCAAACACAAGATCTATGAGTTTTAAGAAGTCTAGCGCTTATTCGCCAAATTTGTAAGTCGACTATATCATATAGCTGCCATAGAAACCTACGAAAAAAACAATTTTTCGCTTAAAAAATATGCATAACTCCCCAGCTATTCCCTCTATTCATACCAAACTCAAGATCTAGGAGTTTCAAAAAGTATAGCGCTTATTTGCCAAATTTGTTAGAGATCAGTTCACTATATTCTATAGCTGCCATAGAAATCTACGAAAAAATCAATTTTTCGCTTTAAAAATAAGCATAACTTCCCAGTTATTCCCTCTATCTGTACCAAACTCAAGATCCATGAGTTTAAATAAGTTCTGCGCTTATTTGCTAAATTTGAATGAAATCAGTCGACTATATCATATAGCTGCCATAGAAATCAATGAAAAAATCGATTTTTCGCGCAAAAAAAGCTTGTTTTAGAGGCAATTCGATGAAAAAGCGCAAGTTCTTCAAACTCTTAGTCTATGCTACAAACTTCATTAGAAATGTTAAGCTGCTATGAATTTTGTGCATACTTTTTCAAGCAGTTGCGTCCCACTGTGCCGCGTGCACTTCACTGGCAAAAGTGGAAATGTTTGCAATTTATTGTTACTTCACAATGACGGCGATGGACATGAAAGTGGACATTGAGCTGGTCCGGGTCGGGCCTGGCCTGCTGCGGGTTGCAGAAGGGGAGAAGGAGTGGTCGAAAGAATAAGGCAACGGGGCGTGGCCGCTTGTAGGTGGAGCAGCCGAGTCGATTCTAATGTAGTGTGCAGCACACACATTGATTGCCAATTGATTGGTGAGAGAGAGAGAGTCCTTCTCTCGGTTTCCTTTTCTTTTCCAAGGAAAAGTTTCAACTTAAAGTTAAAGTCGAATTGCAAGTGGCGTGTGGCAAATGGCAAGTGGCATTTGCCAAGTGGCAAGTGGCAAGTTGCAAGCTGCAAGTTGCAGCAACCTGCGATGTCATAATAAAGTAGCATAAAATTTAAGCAATTTTGCAGTTAATTTATGACTCAAAATGGTAGGGAAGCACACACACACACACACACACAACACATGCACATGCATATTTACCGCAGCATCTGTCCCTGCCTTGTCCCACTGTGCCTACTCCCTGCCAGGCGACAGTTAACAGACAAGCGGCGGGCTTATGCAGACGAGCTCTGGCCCCGTAAGACGATGCCCTGGCCATGCCATGCTCTAGCTGCAGCTTTAGCCATAGCTATAGCTATAGCCAGAGCCATGTAGTATATGTCCGTGTAGCTATGGCTATAAGGCTGGCCGTGCCTGGGTCTGGGCCTGGGCCTGGTCGACGCCATCAGACACGGCAGTCGTCAGACAAAAGCACGCAAAAACTTTGTTGCAAAACACTTAACAACACACACGAACATACAAACACAGAGCGAGAGAGAGAGAGAGGGCAGAAGGGAGAGATAAAGAGAGAGAAGAAGAGGGAGAGAAAGAGCAGGAGCAGGCAAAGTCACACAAACATAGGCACACCAACACGTGCGGCTGTGCAGGCGACAAAGAACACAACTGCATTTCAACTCTAGTTCTGAGCGCATATCTCGTTTACTAACCAACTAAACTTAAACAAATTTAGCATAAGTAAAACTACATATATTATTATTATATCTACCAAATTTGATAGGTATTGCGCCATCAATAAGTGTTTTACAGGCACCGCAATAAATTACACAGTTCAGCCCACTGTGCTGACTTTGCTGTTGCAGCATACTTACGCAGCGCATAACTCCCTTGCTAGTCAACAAATTTCAACTAAATTTAAAATGTGCTTAACTCCACATATAAGCTAACTATATACTAAAATTAATAAATATCTGTCTAGTAATAAACGAACTACAGTCGCTTAAGTAGATGTCTGTAGCTGGCTGCATGCACTGACTTTGTTTTGGCAACATACTTGCGCAGCGCATAACTCCGTTGATAGGTCACATATAATAAGCAAATTTTGCATAAATAAAGCTATATATTTTATAAAACTATATACCAAATTTGATGGAGATATATATAGCCAGTAATATTTTACAGGCAAAAAACTACACTAGCCTACAGTGCAATTGACAATTTTGTTGCTTTCTTTTTTTTTTTCGACTGCGCTTTGCACTGCCAGCAGGCCATATCAGCTTGATGGTGTGTGATTGTCTCTGTGTGTGTGCCAGTGTGTGTGTGTGTGTTGGTGTGTGTGTGTGCGCTATGCATTGTCTGGTTAGTCCTTTCCGCATATATTTGAAATAAAGTTACGACAAGTTGCACTCAATTTTCAGCATTTACTGTCAGCGCGCTGGCACGCCAAGTCAGCCAAGGCATGCCAGGCTGGACAGCGGGTTGCAGGAGGAGAAGGAGGAGGTGTGTGTGGCACCCTGGAGATTGCCTACATGCGCACTGTGTGTGTGTGTGTGTGTGTTACCAGAGAATGGCCAACAAAAACTGTGCCACACACGGTAGTAAAAACAAAAGCGTGTGCGGAGAACGCATAAAACGTTTGAAATGAATACGTGTAACTATTGTGTGCACCTCAATGCAGTTGGGTACCCCCTACCCACCCCTCCCCCTTCCTACTTTATTTTAACCCTTTTCCCCCTGCCAGGTTAGTGGTGACAGCGCTTGGGCTAGAAAAAGGCAAAGGGAGAAAGCAGGCAAAGGCAACGCAGCCAGCGGCTTGCCTTTTGATTTGCAAACATTTTCATTTTCATTTTCATTTTCATTGCAGCTGCCACAGCTGATTGTGTGTGTGTGTGACAGTGCTGTGTGTGTGTGTGTGTGTAGGGGTGTGTGTGCTGGTGTGTGTGTGGCTGCTGTAGATAAGCTGCAGCTCCATTTACATATGGAATTACATGCGTGTGAAATCTGCCTGCTACTGCTCCTCCCCCTCCTCCTTCGCCTCCTCTGCCCTTTTAAAGTGTCACAATGCACACACACACACACACAGAGAGGCACACACACACACACACTGTGGCACGTTGCAGCATCAAGTTGTCAGGTGGCAGCTGGCAGCTGCCAGTTGGCAGTTTGTGTGTGTCTCGCAACTGTATTTAAGTTTCCCAACAAATTAGCTTAGTGAATTAGCTGCTTATAAATCTGCGGCCGTCAAATCAACATAAGACTCCACACACACACTCCCACGCACACACACACACACACACTGGCAAACACAGCCCCGCCCCCACTTGAACTGCTGCATAATTAACGCACGCAGGCGGCAAACAGATAACTCATGCCACATGGCCACAAATGCAGCCCGCAGCCCAGTGAGCTGTTTAGGCCAAATTAACACACGTACACCCCTCTCTCACTCCCCTCTCACACTCCCCTCTCTCACTCCCCTCTCACACTCCCTCTCCCCTGCCTCCCCCTCTTCTCCCTTTTTCCTGCCGTTCAGCCTGCACTTTTGGCCCCAACAGTTCGCTTTCGTTTGGCCTAGCAAAACTCTGCTGGCCAAAATGCATTGAACTTTGCTTTTCCGCTTGCATTTCTTTTGGGCCAAAATACTTTCGCTTTTGGCCCGCTGTCTGTGCTGGCCAACAGTTTCACTTCTTGTGGGCTTTCATAAGAATTTTCTCCGAGTATTTTCATGAGGCCGCAGCTCATGTGGAGCTAATGATGTTTCCGCTCGTGGTTGCCATATTTATCGATTAGTTTCTGGAGATTCTTTGATCACTTTCTCTTTCTCAATGTCTATCTATCTCTATTTTTATTTCTCTCTATCTCTCTCTCTCTGTTTAGTTGCTTTTCTATTTATATTTAATTTATCTTGTATCATTCGATAGATCGCTTTTATATCCATCTTGCTCCCTATTCCTTTTGTAGATCTATCTTTATCTCTCCAGAAATTATGTTTCCATCTCTTTATTTCTTCTTCAATATATCTCTCTAGCAATATGTATCTATCTCTTTATCCTTTGTATAGATCTACTATATCTTAAGCTCTCTACAAATATGACTACTTTCCTAAAATAAATGGGATTCCTTCTCTTTTTACCTTGTCTCTTTCTATCTTGTCTCTTTATACCTCGTCTTGCTTATTCTATTCTGTCTCTTTATCTTTCGATAGATATATCTTAAACTCGTTAGAAATCTCTACTAAGTTTATTTATTCCTTCTCTAGTTTTTCTATCTTTCTTTATCTCTCTAGAGCTGTGTATCTACCTCTTTATTCCTTTTGAAGATCTACTACAGCTTTACCTCTCATTAAATATAGCTCCTTCTTTTAAATTCTCTCTAATCTCTCCTCCCTTTTATCACTTTTCCTTAGTCATGCCTACAGCTCTTCTAGTCTCTTGATCTATCTATCATCCCTTCCTTCCTTCTGTAGATCTCTGCATATTTCTCTAGAATTATATGTATCTATCTCTATATTCCTTCTGTATCTATCTCTTTATCCCTTTTTATAGAGCTACCATCTCTTGATCTCCCTCCAACTATGACTCCCTTTCTTTACAACTCTCCCACTCTTCCTCTTCCTCTTCATTCATGCCTATAGCTTTTCTATTCTCCCTCTCTGTCTCTCTCTCTCTCTATCTCTTGATAGCTCTACCTTTCTTATGGTAGCCCTCCACGTTGTACTTCCCTTATCTTTTCCTCATCCATAGCCAAATAAACCCAACCGATTCACAAGTTGCAACTAGTCCAACTTGCCACTGGGTTAACCCACACACCCCTTGAGGCACACACACGCACACACACACACACGCACACACACACGGTCTTTAAGTCTTTAAGCCAAGCCAACTCAGCTCGGATTCGGTGGCTCACAGAGGCAGTCAGGTCTCGGGGATTATGATGCAGTTGGCATTGTACTTTTATTTAGATGACAACTGCAGCGACTCCGGCTCCTCCAGCTCCAGCTCCTGCTGCTGCTCCTCCAGCTACTCCTCCTGCTCCTGTTCCTGCTCCTGCTCCTTGGGTGCGAGTTCAAGTTGAACTTCATTGTAAAACAAGCACATTGAGGGGGAGGGGGGAGGGCAGAAGCAAACCCATGGACTGCAAGTGGACTGCTTGCCCAGGGAAACCAAGGAACCAGGAGGAGCAGGAGCAGGAGGAGGACTTGCTGCCAGCACATTTTGTCGCTGTGGCCCAAGCAAATTGTTGGCGCCGGCTTAACACGTGGCCCACAACTTGCAGCAGGCAGTGTGCCACAAAGACAGAGAGAGAGAGAGAGGTAGAGAGAGAGAGGTAGAGAGAGAGAGGTAGAGAGAGAGAGGTAGAGAGAGAGAGGTAGAGAGAGAGGGAGAGGGTGCCAAAACAAGTTGTAAAGTGCAATGCCGCCGTGCCGGCCATTTCGGGGCAAGGTGCGGGCGAGGTAGCTGGCTGGCGCCAGGCGGGCCTAGACGAAAGAGAGAGTGTGTGAGCGAGTGAAAGAGAGAGAGAAAGAGAGTGAGAGAGAGAGGGAGAGAGAGAGAGCAATTCCCAAGCAGTTAAAATAATTGCAACAAATTTTCAAGTTTCCTTATTATCCCTTTTTGCATGCCTTCGCATATAATCCAACACACACACAGGGACACACACACACACAGGGACACACACAGCTGCAGCCCAGCTAGTGTAAGGGGGAGGGTAGGGCGTAGGGTAGGGTAGGCGTGGTCGTAAGCAGCAGCCACATAAATGTTTTAAGCTGTTGTGAATTATGGTAATGAATGTCAGCGCAAACTTCCGGCCAGGCCCAGGCCCAGAGCCAGCCTCGTGGCAGCTGCCCAGCAGTTCCGCCTCTCTCCCCCCTCCCCCTCCCTCTCTCTCCCTCTCTCTCTCTGCTGGGATGAGCTTACCGCCTTTGTTTTGGCCATTCTTTGTGCTTGCTAGGGAAATGCAACCGTTCGCACTGCATGCGAAAACATAATTGACAAACGATTGCAGTGACAATGCGCCGTCCTCCCTCTCCCCGCTTGCACCTCCCTCCTTTCCCTTCCCTATGCTGTCCAGCGTCAACCTGTCTAGTGCCCCCCACCAACCCAAAGGGTCGCCGTGATTTATCCTGCCTTGCATCGCCATTTTTACCTGTCCATAACAAATTGGACACCAGTTGATGGAGCGTGCGAGCGGCGGCAACTTGTCGCATTGCAGCTGCTGCCGGCAGGAACAAAGAGAGAGATGGGAGAGAGAGAAGAGAGAGAGAGAGAGAGAGAGAGAGACGGAGAGAGAGAGAAAAGCCCTGCAAAGCTGATTATTAACTTTGTCATAAAAGCCCGGCGAATTACAGTGTGTAAACCGCAGCAGATGGTGTTATAAGGCAGCGTTAAGAGATTGAAGACGACCTTGTTGCGGTGAAATGAACTCTTTGCTTCACAGAAAGGGAAAGATGCGAAGAGAGGAGGAAATGAAGATAGAGAAAGAGAAAGAAGGAGAGAGAGTGCAGCGAGTAGAGCAAGAAACTTTAATCGCTGCGCTTGGTAGAGTAACCTTATGGGTCTAACCCAATATTTCAGGTCCTAGGCTAACGTTGATTAACCTAATCAACCCTAAACTAAGCTCATATTACCGAAGATCCTAGGCGGACCAGGGTAACCTAACCCCAACTTACCTTACCTTGTCTTACCTTACCAAACATAGGTTTACCCTACCCAAAACTTGACTTACCTCACCTAACCTTGTCTATCCTGACCTATCCTTGTTTTAGCTTACCTTACTCAACATCAGCTAGCCTAACCTCTTGAATAACCTATACCAAGCTAACAGATTTAACCCAAGCTCGTCTAACCCAACCCAACCTAACCCAACCCAACCTAACCCAACCTCTTCTTACCTAAACCAAATTGACCTAGCCCAAGTTAAGCTACTGTAGCCTAAGCCAGCATAACAAAACCTTGTCTAATTCAGTCTAATCAACCCCAAATTCAGTTCAACCTAACCTTACCTAGCATTGGTCTAACCCGCCTAGCCTAAGCTAGTAAATATAATCATAAATTGAGCATACTTTCTTTTACCTAATAGGAGTCTAAGCGAAAGACCAAAGCATCGATAGCTTGATTTGGTTTTTCTCCCTACTCGACACGAAATGCAAAAGATAACTAGAAAGTGAGGGGTACCGGTTGCAGATTGCAGAGGGGCGGGAGGGGTAAGGCAGTTTGTTGGTTACAAGTAAAATGGACCGCAAAATGTCAGAGGCTTCATTGGCATTCGAAGTGAGAATTTCGTATGCCCTCAGAATCGTATTCCAGTTGAACAATTGGAGAGAGAGAGAGAGAGCAATTCCCAAGCAGTTAAAATAATTGCAACAAATTTTCAAGTTTCCTTATTATCCCTTTTTGCATGCCTTCGCATATAATCCAACACACACACACACAGGGACACACACACACACAGGGACACACACACAGCTGCAGCCCAGCTAGTGTAAGGGGGAGGGTAGGGCGTAGGGTAGGGTGGGCGTGGTCGTAAGCAGCAGCCACATAAATGTTTTAAGCTGTTGTGAATTATGGTAATGAATGTCAGCGCAAACTTCCGGCCAGGCCCAGGCCCAGAGCCAGCCTCGTGGCAGCTGCCCAGCAGTTCCGCCTCTCTCCCCCCTCCCCCTCCCTCTCTCTCCCTCTCTCTCTCTGCTGGGATGAGCTTACCGCCTTTGTTTTGGCCATTCTTTGTGCTTGCTAGGGAAATGCAACCGTTCGCACTGCATGCGAAAACATAATTGACAAACGATTGCAGTGACAATGCGCCGTCCTCCCTCTCCCCGCTTGCACCTCCCTCCTTTCCCTTCCCTATGCTGTCCAGCGTCAACCTGTCTAGTGCCCCCCACCAACCCAAAGGGTCGCCGTGATTTATCCTGCCTTGCATCGCCATTTTTACCTGTCCATAACAAATTGGACACCAGTTGATGGAGCGTGCGAGCGGCGGCAACTTGTCGCATTGCAGCTGCTGCCGGCAGGAACAAAGAGAGAGATGGGAGAGAGAGAAGAGAGAGAGAGAGAGAGAGAGAGAGAGACGGAGAGAGAGAGAAAAGCCCTGCAAAGCTGATTATTAACTTTGTCATAAAAGCCCGGCGAATTACAGTGTGTAAACCGCAGCAGATGGTGTTATAAGGCAGCGTTAAGAGATTGAAGACGACCTTGTTGCGGTGAAATGAACTCTTTGCTTCACAGAAAGGGAAAGATGCGAAGAGAGGAGGAAATGAAGATAGAGAAAGAGAAAGAAGGAGAGAGAGTGCAGCGAGTAGAGCAAGAAACTTTAATCGCTGCGCTTGGTAGAGTAACCTTATGGGTCTAACCCAATATTTCAGGTCCTAGGCTAACGTTGATTAACCTAATCAACCCTAAACTAAGCTCATATTACCGAAGATCCTAGGCGGACCAGGGTAACCTAACCCCAACTTACCTTACCTTGTCTTACCTTACCAAACATAGGTTTACCCTACCCAAAACTTGACTTACCTCACCTAACCTTGTCTATCCTGACCTATCCTTGTTTTAGCTTACCTTACTCAACATCAGCTAGCCTAACCTCTTGAATAACCTATACCAAGCTAACAGATTTAACCCAAGCTCGTCTAACCCAACCCAACCTAACCCAACCCAACCTAACCCAACCTCTTCTTACCTAAACCAAATTGACCTAGCCCAAGTTAAGCTACTGTAGCCTAAGCCAGCATAACAAAACCTTGTCTAATTCAGTCTAATCAACCCCAAATTCAGTTCAACCTAACCTTACCTAGCATTGGTCTAACCCGCCTAGCCTAAGCTAGTAAATATAATCATAAATTGAGCATACTTTCTTTTACCTAATAGGAGTCTAAGCGAAAGACCAAAGCATCGATAGCTTGATTTGGTTTTTCTCCCTACTCGACACGAAATGCAAAAGATAACTAGAAAGTGAGGGGTACCGGTTGCAGATTGCAGAGGGGCGGGAGGGGTAAGGCAGTTTGTTGGTTACAAGTAAAATGGACCGCAAAATGTCAGAGGCTTCATTGGCATTCGAAGTGAGAATTTCGTATGCCCTCAGAATCGTATTCCAGTTGAACAATTGGATCCCCTTTCCCCCCCGGTGGTGGTAAAGGAACCCCTTGACAATTGTGAATTTGTATTGCGTTATCCATCAGGCCGTCACTCAGTCAGTCAGTCGGTCGGTCAGTCACTTTGGGACTTAAGCCAGATGAGGACTTGACAATTTCGTAAGTGCGTTCTGGACATGCCATCTAATTGGCCGGCTTGACGATGGCTTCAGTTAGAATGGGGTTAAGGTAGGTTAGGGTAGGGTAGGGTGCTGTGAGGTGGGGTAAGGTAGGGTAGGGTAGAGGTGGGGTAAGGTAGGGTAAGGTAAGGTAGGGTAAGGTAAGTTAGGGTAAGGTAGGTTAGGGTAAGGTAGGGTAGAGTAGAGTAAGGTAGGATGGGGTAAGGTAGGTTAGACTATCCAAGGGTTGGGTAGAGTAGAGTAGTGTGTAAGGTAGGTTAGACTATCCTAGGGTAGGGTAGGGTAGAGTAGTGGGTAAGGTAGGTAAGACTATCCTAGACTAGGGTAGGGTAGATTAGAGTAGGGTAGGGAAGAGGTAGGTAAGACTTTCCTAGGGTACTGTGGGGTTAAAGCAAGAGGGGGTATGGTAGAGTAGAACAGGTTAGAGAATAGGTACTGCAAGCTTAGGTACGAAGGAGTAGGGTTGGGGAGGGTATAAGGTAGGGTAGGGTAGGGTAAGAGAGAGTAGAGTTAAGGATAGAGTAGGGCTTAAAGATTAGACTAAGGTAGAGTGAGAGAGCGTACGGTAGGGAAGGCAGGCAGTAGGAGTAGGGTAGAGCAGTGAAGAGCATAGTTAAAGTGGGGGTAGGACAAGATAGAGTAAGAGCTATTAAGCTGGATCAGCACACAGGATAGTATAAAGTTATAGCTAAGAGGGGAGGTAGGCTAAGAGAGTGTAGGGTCTGCTAGGTGCTTAGCAAGAAGGTGCTAAGCCTTCCTCCCCTCCTGGGCTTAGCTGACTTGCTTGTGAGAAGTGTCGAATTAGCCAAGCTTAAGGCAAAGCTTCGATTGTAATGGGCAGCTCAAAGTAGGAGGGGGGAGGGGTAGCTGCCCTACTGCCGTAACTTGCAACGTGCAGCGTGCAACATGCGCTTGTTGCCAATTGCATTTGCTTGACGTGCTTCATTTGACTGCAATTTAAATTCGATTAGCCAAAAGTGTTCTGGTGCGTGTCGCATGAGTCAGCCTCCCAATCTCCCCCCGTATCAATCCCCTCCCGGCTAGGACCTTGCTGTCGCCCTACGCCAATTTAAACAGCTGGCGCCAATTGCCAGCTTATGCCTGTCAAATGGCATCTGGCTGCTGCCAATGTCAGTGCAAAGGGTCAGTCATGTATAGGTTCCTCTGCCCTACACCCACTGCCCACTACCCTCCTCTCTCCCTCTCCCTCTCCTCTCTCTCTCCCTCTTTCTTGCACTGCGGCTGCATGCGATTTTCATGACTGACAATAAAACTTGTGAACACGACGAGCTGCCGCTGCTGCTGCTCCATTGGATTGTCGTCGCCTGGACGAGCACTTGTTGCTTGCCCCACACACAGCCAGCAGGATAGTTGACAGGACACGCCAGACTGGACAGAGGAAGGGACAGAGGAACGCTTGGACACTGGGTCGACATGCTGGCATTGCATTTTCACGCGCAAATAAATTTGACAGCTGCCGTTTTCCGATGAGCTCTGTTTGCCATGTTTGCTCTGTTGCAAGTTTCACTTCTATTGCCATCGAGCTATGTATGCCCTACATACCCTAGTACACCATAAAGGGGATTGGGGTATATTAGCTAGGTGGAGAGCTTGAGCAAAATACGATTAGGCGTTTCTAAAGTTGTTTAAGTTGAGCTTGTGCATTTAAGTGTAGCTAAAACTACAGCAGGGGGAGCTTTTATATATGTCCTAACTAGGTAGAATTAAATGGATTAATTTATAAAGTCAGTTTGAAAAGCTTTCAGCTGCTTTTACAGTCTCAAATCCTTTTAAAACTGTAGATACTTGGCTATAAAGTCAGTTTGAGAAGCTTTCAGCTACTTCTATATACCCTAAACCTTTCAAAACTGCAGTTATTAAGGTATAAGCTTTGCTTTAAAAGCTTTCAGCTGCTTTTCCATACTCTAAACCATTGAAAACCTCTGAGATTTATGTATGATAAGCTTTCAGCTGCTTTTAAATACTCTTATAATTAAGAACTTTACAGTTCTAATTATAAAAAAGCTTGATAAGCTTTTAACAGCTTTGCCTGTATACTCTAACCATTCAAAATTGTAGAGTCGTATGTATAAAGTAAGCTTGCGAAGCTTTCAAAGCTCATTTAAGCAGCAAGCCAAGCTTTCAAGCCTTCAATGAGCTTTCCACACAAATGTGCTTTTAATTTGCTGCAGCATACATACATAAAAGAAAAGCTTTCAGCTGATTTTCTAAGTTTTAAACAATCGAAACCTTAAAGATTGTTGCCTAAAGTAAGCTTGACAAGCGTAAGCAACTTATTGCAGCTTATTGAAGCGCCCAGGCAAGAGCTTTAAGGAGTTTTCAAGAGAGCTGTGCTGCAGTATAGAAATATTACATACTTTTCCATAGCAAATCTGACATAATTAAATATTTAAAAAAGCTTTAAATAGTTTTACAAACTTTCAAGAGCTTTACAGGCTTTATCTTTATATCTTAAATCTAGGCAGCTTCCATGTCCTTTTTTCTAGTACTTTACAGGTAATTGAAATCGAAGTCTTTATAAATTGAAAATTGTTTTTTTTTTCTACCAATTTTCCAGCATTTTCCGCATGCTTATCGAGGTGTTTTCCTCGATCGCAGTGTGCGTTGTGTTTCGTTGCTTTTCGTCGCTCCCTTTGCGCTCGGCTTTGTGCTTGCCGCATAGCTTGTATGATTTGTGTCAACAAGCTATCAGTAGGAGTTGCACAGTGGCGTAGCCAGAGGGCTGCAAAGGGGGGTTAGCACTGGGTAGACAAAATGTGGAAAAAAGGGGGAGCGGGTTTAGCACCTTCAGCCAAGCCGCATGTAATGGAAATTTGCAGTGCAGCATGGGAGGAGGGGGGTAATGAAAGGGGGTTAAGCTGGGTGAGGGGGAAGGGTGCAGAGGGGCTTAGGGGTTACCTTGTTGCTGCTGCCATTGAGCATAATTTTTAAAGCACATTTCGAATCAATTTGACTGCCATGTGTTATGTGTGTGCGACTGGACAAACAGTCGGCCATGTGGAATGGCCAGGCCACAGGTCAGTGGATTGCACAGCAGGGGAGGGGGAGGGGGTTGAAAAGGGCTACCCTGACCGCGTGTCATTCAATTGAGCTGCTACGCTTGTGTCCTCGAGGCGGCGGCAATGCAGTGCAAAAAGCAAAGCATTTTTCATTAGTGAAATGTAGTTAGCGTACTCTACCGCTTTCTGATTGCATCTGCCCACTGTGCGGCAGGCTCTTGCCCTCTCTTTCTCTCTCTCTTCCCCGTGCTTTTGCGGGCACAGTGTCGCATCGCACAAATCGGCAGAGCAACAAATACAACGACAAACAATCCATCACCCCTGGAGGATTATAAATCGTAGGCCCACTCCCTGCATCCCTGCATCCATTTCGCGCCGCAAATTTATGGCACATATTTTTATGGCAAACCCTTAATGAAAGTTACACGAGTGCAAAGAAAAAAAAAATAAAAATGAATTTATAGATAAATATGGTAGCATAAGAGACTAGTAAAACAATTGGATTGCTGCTCTTAACTAAAGTATACCCTGTAGGCGGTAAAAAAAAAAAACAAAACTTCAACTGTTTATAGCGTTTTTTTGCAGCTCTTAAATATATTATAAAAAATAATGATATTATATAAAATATTATTATTTAATTTATTAATTTATATTTTAAAATCAAAGACAGTTGCAAAATTAAATGTATATAATATTCCACGCAGTTTAAACTCTAGAAAGTCGTTTTATATTCCCTATAAATTCCAACTTAAGCTCGTTGTAGCATTCAGCTTGTGTCATTGACAGTCGACGGCAGGTTAATCAATTTTCGTGTAGTTCACAGTAATTTGTGCGGGCTCTGCGCTCCCTCTGCCTATCCTTCTTCTACTCACTCTCTCCCCCTCTCTCTCTTCCTCTCCCCGCTTGCCTTTTCAATTCGCTTCCCCTCCTTCGTTGCGCAAAGACAACGCGCACGCCGCCGTGTCGTTTGATTTTCGACTTTGTGTACGCGACAAAAAACTGGTTGATTTTCGCTGCGCGCCCAAAGGTAGGCAACACTTTTTTGTCGCGCGCAACATGCAGATTTGCCTAGCACACACACACACGCACACACACACACACACAGCGCAGACACAAAGGCGCACGCACACGCACAAACTGTACCAAACCGCCAACTTGTTGCGCGAACACACACACACACACACAAACAAAAAGAGGAACTCAAAACAAAGCGCTGCGTGGGAGCGAGATGGCGCGACGCGGCGAGAGCAGCGACGCTGCCATTGCCATTTGCCCATTGAGTGTAAACTCACGCTTTTTCAATGCGCCTGTGTGTGTGTGTGTGCGCTTTGATCAAAACGAAACTATTGTGAGCGCACTCCTTGCCCGCTCTCTCTCTCGCTCTCTTTCTCTCTGTCGTTTTTGCTGATTATTTTAAGCGGGGCCGCCTTTATGAAATTGTTGTTGTTGTTAATTAACTTAAATCGCATTAATAAAGTTACTTGGAGCGCGCACACACTCACACGCACACACATGTGTGTGACTTGCCGCAGCGCATAAAAAGTTTTAATTGGCAGGCGACGAAGTTGACCTGACCTCTAGCCAAAGCCGCGGGCACAATACACACGCTCTCCCTCTCTCGCTCTCTCTCTCTCTCTCTCTCTCTCTCTCTCTCTCTCACACGTACAGTGCAATTTTTAAGTGCATTTTTAACACACACACACACACATGCATACAATATGCATATTGTATTTTTACACACACACACACGCGCTTTTTGTGTTCTCGCCCAATTTAAAAAAAAAAACTAAATAAAATATAAATTTACATTTAACATGCGCATACATATGTATAAAAAGGCAAAAATATTTTCACTTTTATCTAATTTGCACTCTTACACGCATTTCGCATTAACCGTTAGCTCGCTATTTTTTTGAATTTAAGCGCCATATCAACTCACAACTCGCTGGCAAACTCACTCGAGCGCAGAATTGAGTGTAACTGTGAGTTGAGTGTAATGACAAAAGTGGCAACTGTTGCGCCACAGTGGTGCGCAGCGCCTATAAACAGGTTGACTTATACAAATTGTAAAAATATGCTAACATAGTCTATTTATTTACATATAATTAAAACTTTTCACTTTTCTTTAATTTTAATAATTATTTTATTAAATATTTAATTTTAACTTTAATGCACACACTCAGTCCACTGTGCACGCCAGCCGTTTAACAGTTCCTTGGCGAGTTAACATTGAGTTAGCATTGAGTGGCACAGCGTGTAGCTTAGCAGCGGCAACCAAACTTGCTTGCCGAAGTTAACAGCGCACGCACATTAACAGTGCGCTGTTAAACGAAACTCACTCAACGAAGACGATGGTCGGGGCGGCGTCGCTGCTGCTGTTGGCTGCCTGACTGACTGGCTTTGCCTCTGCGCTGGCTGCATTTGTTTTGTTGTCTTCATGCGCCTTCAGTTTGTTTTGTGCGCGCGTTCCGGACGGTTGTGCGAAAGAGCCGCATGTCTGCTGCGTTCACGTTGTGTCGCCGTCGTCGTCGTCGTCTCGTCTCACATCTCGTAGTCGTAACGTAACGTAGTTATCGTAGTTGACGTCGCGAACGTGTTAAACCGAAGCTGGTAGAAAAACGTTGTATGTTGTTTGTTTGCGACTGTGTGTGTGTGTGTGTGCGTGTGTGTGTGTGTGGATCGAGGCAGCGCGCAATGATCTTTCAATATTTTTGTTGCTTTTTTTTTCTGTTTCACAATTGACTCTGTGTATGCGATAAATAAAACTAAATAAATAAATTAATAAACTAAAAGCGATAAATGAAACTAAATTAATGCTGAATAAATGAACAAAAGAAAAAACATAAGAAATTTTGCAGTGAAAAAAAAAACTTGGCCAGTTGCTGTGTCTGTGTGTGTGTGTGTGTGTGTGCGAGTGTGTGTGTGTGGGAGCGAGCTGAGAATTGCATGTTAAAACGGGTTCTTGCAACCAGTCGCAGCTCGAACCAAAGAAAAGGGTTAAAAACACAAGAAAAACAACAAAAACGTCGAGCATAAACAAGCAGAAGCAGTTGAAGAAGAAGAAGAAGAAGCAGAAGAAGAAGCAGAATTCCCATTAATTTATCGTTGGCTTCGGCTGCGGCGTGCCGATCGCGCTCACGCTCTCTCGCTACCATTCTCTCTCTCTCTCTCTCCCTCGCTCTCTGTCCGATATGTCCACTACCTGTGGCAGGTGTGCCTGTGTATGCGTGTGTGTGTGTGTGTGTGAGAGTGTGAGAGCAAAGAAAGACAGCACAAAGCGCAATGGTAGATCAGTATGACGTTAACGTTTGCCCAACTTCACGTTCGGCAGCGCTCTCTCACGCTGCTCTCTCTCGCTGCTCTCTGTTAATGTTAATGCTCGCGCCCCTCTCACTCATGCTGTTATTGTTGTTGTTGTGCCTTGCAGTCTCAGCCAACGTTGGCAGCGTCGTCGCCAGCCGCAGCAGCAGCAACAGTAGCGAAAATGCTTGAGCAGCGGCAAACTGAATTGAAAATATAACGAAAAAATAACACAAAACTTTTGCGCCAAGTGAAAATTCACAAAAAAAATAAAACAAAAAACAGTATAAAACAAAGCACACTCAAAATAATTATAAAACAAAAACAAAAACACAAACTAAAAGAAGAAGAAGCAGCAGCAAGTAAAGCGGAGCTCAAAGACACAAACACAAGCAGAGAAGTGGACGAAGAAGAAGAAGAGCAGCAACTGCCGCAAATGAACGAAAGGCAGCGACGATCGTTGGCGTCGTCGCTGCGGCGCGTCAACAAAAAACCAGCAGCAGCAGAAAGAGAAGGAACAACAACAACAAGAGGAGAAGCAGAAGGAGGAGGAGGAGAAGCATTAGCAGCAGCAGCAGCAGCTTGGCTCAAAATGCTGCCGACGCTGGCGCTGCCGCTGCTGCTGTTCGGCTTTGCGGCATTTTTCTTGGACAGCTGCTCATGTTACGCGGGTAAGTTCTGTCTTCTACATTCTCTCACACACACACACGCACACAGAGACAGGCACGCAGCCACTTATTTGGCCGTCGCTGCTGCTGCTGCTGTCTTTGTTGTTGTTGTTGCTTTATTATTATTCTTATTTCGGTTCATTTTTTTTTCTCTCTCGTTCGTTCGCCCCGTGGAAAACAAGTACAAAACAAACAGCCCGTGGGAATTCTCTGTTGCGCAGTCAAAGCGTAGCAAGAAATTAGGCAAAGCAGCAGCAGCAGCAGCAGCGTTTAGTGCAGGAGTGAGAGAGAGAGGGAGAGGGAGCGGGAGTAGGCGTAAAAGTTTAGGCTGCAGTTGCTGCTGCTGCTGCTGCTGCTGCTCTGCTAATAGTTTAGTAGCAGCGAGAGTTGCAGCGTGTGTAGGAGAGTAGCAGCGCAGTCAGCTTTGGGCTGTGTGTGTGTGTGTGCGTAGAAAATGCGTTGCTGATAAGCGCTTATCAAACTGTGGCAAACAAACTGACCCAGAATGATGCCGAGATTGATACATACATACGTGCATGTACAGTGGGCACACTAAATTATGTGCCCACTGTAACTACTTCAGATCGTGTATGCAAATGTTACACCTTGCTCGCTTTGTTTCAATTCACAAGAACACGCCAATTCTGTGTTTTGTTTTCACTCTCTCTCTCTCTCTGTCGCCCTTTCTTTGTTCTTCTGCTCTCACTCTCGCTGTGTCTGTGTCTGTGTGGGCGTGCATAACTGTAAACATCAAAAACACACGCGGAATGCGCAATAAGAAGCAGCAGCGCAAAAAATGAAGCGATAATTGCAAAAAAAAAAAACAAAATTATGCGAATTTAGAATAAGAGAATGTTTATAAAATACAAATACATTTAAATTATTTGAATGCTCCAAATGATATTAGTAGAGTAGAATTTTCTATATAATTTCCAAATTTACCGCTGCTTAATTAAAATTGTTTTGGCCTACACACACTTCAATCAGATTGAGCTTATGCACGCATAGCTGCCAGCTTTTTGTCCAGCTGTGCGCTGCTCTCTGTCTGTCACAAGGATTTTTCCATTAAATCCTTCTGCGATTTTCTCTCCCCCCCCCTTCCCCACCGTAACTTTTAAAGTGAAAACTTTTATTTTAAATTGCGCATTTCAAGTTGGCGCCCATAACAGCTGTCCGATTACTTGCGGGCTTGACTGTAATTCCTGCACACACACACCAAGAGAGAAAGAGAGAGGGAGAAAGAGAGGGAGAGGGGGCTACCTGGCTAATTGAGGCAGCTAGAGCGAGAGGCAAAGCAAGAGATGCCAAGAATTTCGTCGTATGTGATGGCAGCGAGATAATTTGTGTTTGCTTTAGATTAGATTAAATCATAGATAATTAATCTGAGGGCTTGGCTAATGAGAGACCTAATTAACGGTTCACTGTTGCGCTTAATCCGCCACGGAAGGAGATTACTCCCTCTCCCTCTCCCTCTCTCTGGGATGTGTGCATTTAATTCAACAATTAACTGCACAATTTGCCAAATTAATTATACTCAAATAAATTGTGTGTGTGTGTGTGTGTGTTTGCTTCGTTTTAATCACTGCCAACAACAACAACAACAAAAGCAACAAATATTAATAATTATTATAATCATTTATGCATAAAGGCATAATTAATTTTAATTATCATGTAGTTGGATTGTTTTCTACTTTTTTTCTGTTTATAAGATTTACATTGATTATCTGCGCAGCATACTGTAGTTATCTACTTATAAAGCTATTATTGCAGATAAGAGATCGATTTATAGCTTATTTTCAATTTTCCATATGAGTTCTTATGAGATCCCATATCTTTTTATGATTTTCGGCATGTTAGCAGCCTATTTTATGCCCTAGTAAAATTTCATTAAATTTGTACTTATATTTATTCCACAATTCTAGATAAAAGATCGCACCTGCAATTTATGCGCTGTTTTTTCCTAATATTATGATTGTTTTTCCTTTTTTTTAAATTTTTTTCATAATCTCTAATTTGAGATATTTTCGGAATTTAGCTAGCATATTTAATGTTCCTGGGAAATTGCATTAAATTTTTATCTAACAATGCACGCATTTTCCCCCGTTTTCCCTCTCTTTCTGGCTTAATTGTTTCGATTAGCATGCTCCACACAATTCCGGTATTATTTGTTGCATCTATCGATATACATACACTCGATAACGCTAGTTATCGCAGTTAATGCGCATAATTAATACGTTTTTGGGTACGTACGCGTTACATACATAATTAACATATCGATTTCGTGGCAATTGCTTTCAATTGAAATTTCAATTTACCTGCCACAACAAACAGTCAACACACACACACACACACACATGTACGCCTGGTTTGCCACTTTGACAAGTGGCCAGAAGGAATTGAGACCCTATACCAACATCAACATCAACACAAACCCCATACCAAATGCCCCCAATGCGATTGCGATTGGCAAATAGAGAATATAAATACCAAATATGCGAAATCAAATAGCAGCAGGAAAAGCGGAGTTAATTATCGTTATAAGCACATAATTTGAATATGAAATGCACATGCCATCTATATACAATATAGGTATAGCTAGAGGGATGGGAATAGTCGAAAAAAAAAACAGATTGATAGGGGGAGGCATGGCCTACGTGCTTAACTTAATTTTTTTTGACTTGCTTGCACAGTTTCTCAATTTTGTAGTTCTTTAGAGCGGGTATGATGGGGCGAAAAAAATATAGAAAATTATATTATATATCAACAAAAAGATTGTAGTGGAAACTTTAGTAAATACTAGGAAAGTTATTCCAGCGCCTAGGAATCCAAGTAGATGAAGGCAGTTAGAATTTTGAAGTTAATATTTAATCCAGTAAAAACATCAGCTTGAAGATCAAGCGGGGAATCCTATCTGCCAATGGGTATACAATATATAATATAATATTTGGAGTATATACAATATATAATATAATATTTCGTAAGATCTTTAATCAGTAGAGCAGTAGAAAGATTTAAAAAACTCCCCCTAAGGGAAGTTTTCTTTATTTTTTTTTTTTCAACATTTTTCGAAAACCTTGAAAAGTTGAAAGAGCAAGACGGCACAGTCGCAGACGCAGCGTCAACAGTTCTCACATTTTTACTACAATGTTTATTTATTTTATTTTTGTTACTTATATAGGGTAAGTTATGGAACTTATTTAATATTTATTTACATATTGCATTCGGCCTCGTCGCGATGGGGAAAGTGCTGATCTTGAGGTTTTCCATTTCCCAGCATGGTAATTTCTGAGTATTTTGCGCTAATTATCTTGTCTCGATCAGATAGATCATTATAATCTGCTACCTGTTTCACTTTAACGCCCTCTCGCTCTCTCTCTCTCTCTCTCGCACTGTTAACTGAGACATGTTATTTTTGCAGCTGTCTTTTTCATTTCGTATTTTCGTATTTTCTTCATATTTTCTTTTTTTTTTATTTACTTTGTATGACAGGAAAGGAAGGAAGGGAGGGAGGTAGGGGGCAGGCAAACTTCTCCGATTTCAGAGAGAGAAACCGAAAAATTCCCGATAAAGCGACAGACAGAAAATGTTTCGCAATTTGTGGCGCCTTCTGCCTCCTGAAATTCATAATTAAATCAGAGACCCAAAAGATATTTCCGGAATGAAACTTCAGAAAAAAACAACTTTAAATAACTAAAGTAAACAATTTTGATAGATATGCCAATTGCCTGGCCAATTGAAACGGAAGCCAACCCGAAAACCAAAAAAAAAAAAAAAAAAAAAATGACAGCGAGAGCATAATGTGACAGCTGAGAGAAATTGGAGAAGGGGTCTGTGAGGGAGCACTACTAGGGATCTGCAGTTTAAAGTTGTTCACACAAGTATTGCAATTACTGCAGAGATAAGACATATTTTTTATCATATTTCTGCATTCTGCATGTTCTCAAAATATCCAGTTTTTGGACTATGTAATGCCATGGGGTGTCGAAAAAATTTGAGCAGTCTATAGAGCAGGTTTTCTTTAGGGTTTCATCTTTATACTTACATAAAGAAATATGTTTTCCATATAATACTATTATGTGCTAGATATTTGAGGAACTTTAAACTGAACGTTTTATAAATTATATTTCTCAAGTTTTGCTCAGTTTCTTGAGGAGTATCTGCATGTCTTTTCTGTCTTTTAAGCAGACTATAGATCAGGTTTTTGTTAGGGTATATTTTCATCGTTATATAATTCTATTATATATTCCTTTCTATTCTTATTCCCAATTTTTTCTCATTTATTTTTCTTTTCTTTCGAATTTTTCGACTTTGTTTTCTTCTCCCATAATTCCCTGAAATACCACTATATCTCTCTTTCTCTTTTTCTCGCTTTCTTTCTTGCACACTTAAAAAATCAGTTCCTTTTGGTCAGGAATATCTTTGTTGGCCAATGCCTTCAAAATTGTATTGGCCATATCGACAGTGGGCTTCCTTCCTAAGCCAATAAGCGCATTTTGTTGTGCGTGTGTTGGGGCATGTGTGTGTGTGTGTGTGTGGTAAGAGCATATTTTTGGCTTGGCTCCTCTGGCGCTCATAATACCGTATACTGATTATGCTCGAGCATATTTCAAATATTTAACGCCCCAAACCAATATTTTGGTCCAGCCAAAACGTTTTGCATTCATTCGGGTTCATTGTTTTGACAGCGACAGTGGGCACTCGATAAGTACAAAAAAAAACTTGAATAACACTAGATCATGCAAGGAAATCGATTTCTTTATATCATATGAACAACTTCATATGAAGAAACTTGAAAGATTCTTAGTACGGTTCGTTTTAGGCGCATTTGTTTGTATGAACGCGCAGATCTCAGAGATCTTAAGAGCTATAGACATGAAATTTTCTGACTACAAACCTGTGATCCTTCACTTTAGTTTGCTATATGCCACGCCCACTTGCGCCCACGCATAGCGGCGGAATGCGATTTTCAAGCTGAGTTTTAATGCTAGCGCACTCATTTTTGGCTTGTATAATTAGTCCCTTAATATATAAATGATGTCTGAGTAGCTGTTGCATTTATGGTGGGTTCACTGTGCCTCATTAAACACTCACACACAGCAGACACAAAAAGGATGGATGAGCGGCAGCGAGGGGAGCGGAGAGAGAGAAAGAGTGCGGGCATTAGATAAATCAAATTTTGGGTTTGCGTTGCGTTTTGACCATTGTTGGAGGAGCGTGTGCATTGTTTTATTACGCACCAAAATTGATTGACCCACAAATCCAACAACAATGCGAATATTGCGTGCAACAAGGGGAGAGGCAGCAGCAGCAGCACAGCAGCAACACAGCAGCAACAACACAGCAGCAACACAGCATCAGCACAGCAGCAACACAGCAGCAGCAACATCAGCTACTCCAACAATTTGTGCATTATTCTAATGCGTTTTTATTGACAATATAATCGCATTGCACATTTCATGCAGCATCAGAGCAGCATAAATAACAACAATAACAATAACAATTACCCGATACGACAACCTACACCCTACCCCCCCCTCTCCTACTATGTCTTGGTTGGGGGCATGCAACACAATGGCAAAAATCAGCAGGCAGCGACGGCGACGGCGGTCAACAACAATTCGAAATGCTCAAATTACAACAGCGTCGCGATCCCCAATTGGGGCATGCGAGGGGGGAGGGAGTGGTGGTGGGGTGACACACAACTGGCATGCGGTATGCGGCAGCATGCAGCATGTGGCATGTGGCAAGTGGAGCATACTGTGCGCTGGGGGAGATCTCAGCTCAATCGGGCATAGCTCATTCTGAATGGCATCGCATGCCGCGAATTATTGTTGCAACTCAAGTGTCTCTCCCCATGTGTGTGTGTGTGTGTGTGAGTGTGTGAGTGTTTGTTTTTTTGGCAGCAAAACAACTGTGTTCCATTGCCAGCGTTGCGCCAGACTCCATTAACATATCTATAAGTATGCAAATTTTTCGGCGAAATTCCTTGAAATTCTAGTGAAATTTCTGGGGGCTTGGGCTATCAGCTAGTGTTCCATTGCCAGCGTAGCGCAGTTATTTGTGCTACCTGCACATTTTTGAAGGCCATACAGAGCTAGCTAGTGTTTCATTCCAGGCGTTTCCGCCTTATAGCGTCTTTCTACGCAGATCTATAAATCATTTAAGAGCTTTATGTCAGCTGAGATCATTGTAGAGTGATTTACAAAATGAAAGTGTTTCATTCCAAGCGTTCCACCAGTTGCAAAAATATTTTAAACCATTGGCTTTTCAAAAAAATGTTTCATTCCAAGCGTTCCACTCAAAATAAGGCATTATAAGCAATTCTAAACCCAGTATTGATTACCCAGTTTATATAGAAGTTACCTCAACAAGTGTTCCATTCGCAGCGTTCCCCTTAAGTTTAAAAAAAGTCTAAAATCATTGCCCTATTTAAATAACAACTTACAGTGTTCCATTGCCAACTGTTTCGCTCTTATCTCTGCGCTTGCAAATCATCAACAAACTTTCTCAAAGATAATTTCAAAAATAGTCGAACTAAATTCCATTCAAGGGGCGCAGGGGAACAGCGGAAAATGGAACACAAAGCTTCTAGCTAATTCTTAGGCAAAACAATGCGACGAAAACTGTAACTTAATTGCTTGAGAAATCGGAATTCTGGTACAGCTACAGCAACAGCTACAAGTATTATAGTAACTGTTAACCCTTGAGGTCTTCGAGAAGTTTTCTCTCCCCTCTCTCTCTCTCTCCCTCTCTCTCTCTCTCTCACACACCTATTTCCGTGCGCCGCAATTGTAAGTTTCGATTGCTGTTTGCTTTGGCGCGCATTTTAATTAGCATTGTGCCACTTGCAACAGCAACAGCAGAGGCAGCGGCAGAGGCAGAGGCAGAGGCAGCAATTAGAAAACAAAAAAAAAATTAAATGGAAACTCACGAATCAAACACAAAAAAAAAAAAAAAAACAATGAAAAATTATGAACAAAATGCAATCAACTCAATATTTATAGACAAAAGCAGCTTATGCTCTGCGAGCAGTGCAAAAGAAAGGGTATACCAACTTGTTGAGCACATAAATCGGGTATTTATCTGCAGAAGCAGCCTATTTCGTCTGTACGAACGCGCTGATCTCGGCTATGCGTAAAGCTAGAGCCAGTAAATTTGGGCTGTGGTTTGTTCTATGCCATATGCATAGGGAACTTATTTTAAAAGTTTTCTACTTGCCTAGGTAAATCGTTAATTTGCCTTTATTAGACGCAGTTTTTAGAGTAGAGCAGTTTGCTTTGGTATACTTATAGATTATATTTATTTGCAGCTTTCTGCCAAATTTCAATTGATTAGCTTAGTAAACTCGAGAGTTATGCAGTTTAATGTATTCCAGCGTAGGGTATCTGTGTGCCTGCTATGCTGCCTCTGTGCTGCAGTCGTAAAATATTTTCTATAATTCGTGTTGCTGTTGCTGCTGTTGATGTTTAGCATTTATTAAGCAGCTAATGAGCTTACAATACACACACATACACACACACACACACACACACTCGCACACACACAAAGGCGGCACGTAGCACGCAGCGTAGCCAACTTGGCCGCAAAAACCCGTAGAACAAAATCAAATTCTTGTTGAAATTTAATGTGCATTTTCTACAGCCAAAGCACGTGTTTGTTGTGGTTGTTGTTGTTGTTGTTGTGGTAGTTGCTGCTGCTGTTGCTGTTGTTGTTGTTGCTGCTGCTGTTGCTGTTGCAGTTGTAATTAATATGCCAGTGAGGCACACACTCAGCAGCGAAGAAACCGAAGAAACCGATTGCGGGCCTCAGCTGCCTTGCCCCAAGGCCAATGTAGACACTGTGGGGAGAAGGAGGAGAGAAGGAGGAGGGTGCAGGGTGCAGGGTGCAGCGTGGAGGGGCAGAGGAGCTGGTCTAGCTAGGTGCGGCAACGCTTTGTGCCTGTTCTTTTTTTTTTGCCACATTTGCATAAACGGTCAACGATTTTTTTATTGTAAGCAGCAAAGCTAGACGACTGCAGTATACCCTGTAAGCAGCGAAATGTTGGGAGTAATAGCTAAGCTATACCCTGTAAAATTACTAGGCACTTCAAAAAGAAAACTAGCTATAAAAATGGCCTAAACTATTAGCATATGCAGTGCAAAACAAGCTAGAACTGGCTGAAAAAGAGCTAAATTGTTAACTTAACTGTCTTAACTGTGTGTGTGCAATTATAGCGCGCTCTATCTCGCTCTAATTCTCCACATCTCTCTCTACCTCTGTCTCTTTATCTCCCTCTGCCCGTCTGCAACTATTTTTTCTGGCGACAATTCCACTGTGCCTGCACTTCACTGTGCCCACTGTACCACTCATTGCACATTTCCGGTCATCGAGCACCCAATCGAAATTACTTTGAAACTAACTAAATATAACCATATACATATATGTTTATGGAGGCTATATATGGCTGATGAAATCAGCAGAAATATAAAAAAAAAAAGATTTTTTTTTCGATCATCTTTGGGAAACTTTTCTGCTACCTGAGTTGGACAAGGCAGAGAGAGGGGCCCATTGATGCCACTGCAGGAATATGGTTAAATGTATTTACACACACGCACACAGACACTTGACACACACACACACACACAGCGCACACACATGTGCAGGGTCTGTTTGGTAAGCGCCTATTGTCGGCATTTGCCTTTTCGACTGTCTGCCTTTGCCTCTTCCCTCTTTCTCCTGCTCAGGTAGCAGCCAGGTCTGTCTGCCTGCCTTCTCTGTCTGTCTGTCCGTCTGTCCGTCTGCCCGTCTGTCCGTCTGCCCGTCTGTTTGTACGCTGACCAATACAAACCCTGGCGACAGTCTGTTCGGTCACTCACATTGATGTTGTTTGTTCCCCTCTTTGCTTGCTCTAGCTCTATATCTCTCTCCCTCTCTCTCTGCCTCTCTCTCTGCCCCTCTTTTCTTCTCTTTCATCCTTGGCCTGGCTAAACGTTTCAGCATTGCGCCAACTTTGGCTCACAGCACACATTCCTGGCCACGATATTGTGCTCACAATTATGTTCAGATGCCAATTACGAAGTTTTTTTTTGAGATGATGAGAACGAGAACGAGTAAAAATTAATCGAGGTTAGAAATGGGCGTGGGTAAGAAGAAGAAGAAGAAGAAGCAGAAGACCAACGAAAATTTGAAGATTATCATCGTGCGGTGACTAAAAGTTTTCTAGGTCGAAAAAGGAACTTAAACTAAAGAAATATATGATGGGGAAAATATATAGTTATTATTTTTAATTCGTTATTAGACATTTTAAAAATATATGAGCTAAATAATATTTTAAATTGTTTATTATGCATTAACAAAACTTGGAAAAATAGATATATATAAATTATGTATATTTTTTGCGTTTTATAAAATTTTAAAAACTAATTCGAAAGGATTTTTTATTTTTTTTTTTTTAATTTTCTGACATTTATCATAGACCTATTTTATATTATATTTATAAAAGATCGTCGAGCAATAAATGTATTGTTAAAGAATGTGATGGATTGGTGTATAATAATTATGTTATATGTTTTAGTTTAGTTTTATTTTTTTTTTTTTGGAATTTTAAATCGTATTTTGGAGTATAATTAATTAATTTATATTACTCTGATTTTGTTAGGTTTATTATCATATATTTATTTTATTATTATATTATAATCTTCCTTTTGTTTTTTCCTTTGTAATCTGTTACTTTAATTTCTTGAAGCTATTTTTTATGTAAACAATTTTCGCTTTCAATCGCGCCCCCCCCCCAATAGCAATGCATGCTAATTTCATTGCTTAGACAGGTGTTTTTGGCATGAGTCCTTGAAACTCTAGCGCTGTGTGAGAAGCGCCGAGAGAGGCGACAGGCGACGGAGAAGAAGAAGCAGAGGCTGCTGCTGCTGCTTTGTAATTCCAATAGTTCGGCCATTATTTATAGCCCCGCGGCATGGCTTGACGAGGAAGAAGAAGAAGTAGAAGCCTTTTGCCGTTATTTATGCACATGGGTGGGGCATGAGAGGGGGGTTGGTTATAGGGTACATATGCTATGTATTGTATGTATGTAACCCTTTCTCTCTCTCTCCCTTTCTCTCTCGCACACATTTTTAGCACTCGCATTGCTAATTTGATTATGCACATATTTTATACTCTTTTACACGCCTTATCAACTTTACATAGACTTCAATCTGAGCACGAGAAGGCCGTTACCTGTACGCCCCCCCCCCTGTCTCCTACGCCCCTGGCTACCATTGTTGTTGCATTTGCTCATTTTTCTTTTTGTTTCTTTCTTTTTTTTGCTTTTGTTGTAAATTTTACGCCCGCAGCTTGAGGCAAAACGTTGTGCGGGTCTCAGTTGACGCTTTTAAATATTAAATAAGTCGAGGAAAAAGAGCAGACGATGTCGAAGACGAAACCGAAGAAGCTTTACCTGAACCTTGTGCCAGCCTTCTGCCCACCCCCCCTCGGGGCTACGCCTCTGGTTTCCTCTGCCTGCAGCCAGTTAGCATTTGAAGTTGTTCAGCTCGTCGTCATCGTTTTGTTTGCATGCCCTGACCCTGTTCCTGGCCCTGTCTCTGTCTCTTTCCCTCTCACCCCTTTTCCGCCGCCCCTGGCCTCCCCCCTGCTTGGCTGCCTGAAGATGCAAGTCTTGCGGCTTGCTGACAAAGTGCCGAAGCCGACGAGGATGACGACTTGTGTTGTTGTCTTAGTATGCACAGCGGTCATCACTTGAGCTGCACAACTGCTGCCGCTGCTGCTGCCACTCGAGTCGCGTACACGGGCAACAGCAACAACCATGGTAGCAACAACAGTGGGCAAAAATGCACAAGTTGTGCATAAAACCAATTGCAGTTGAAGAAAGCTAAAGAAAACCGATTAGAGTAGTTTAAAAATATGAAAATACCTCAAAACAACTATAGAAAAGTATTTAAAAAATACTGATGTACTAAAATACTAAAAGATAAATGTAGAAAAGTAATAAAAAAATACCTAAATGCCATGAAAGCAATGTGAAAAATTATTTTAAATATTTATTAAAAAAAAAAAAAAAAAAAAAAACAATAAATGAAAAAAATAAAAGTTCAAAAAAGGTTTTCAAAAATACTTAATTACTAAAAGACCATGAAAGCAGCGTAGAAAAATATTACAATATTTATTTCAAAGAAAAAACACTGCATTAAAATGTAGAAAAGTATTTAAAAATATTACAAAAGAAAAGTATAAAAGATATTGTATGAAAAAAAATAAAATACTGAAAGAAAAAGAAATGCAGCAATTAATCAAAATAAATTCTTTATACAAAACTACCAAAAATACTGCCTTCACTCACAATCAAAAAACGAATCAGCTGGCACACTTTTTTTTTAGCCACGCCTTCTCGCTTATGCACCCACTGTGCGTGGAGACAGTGTGACACGCTGCTGCTGTCCCCTTTTATTTAGCTTTTTTTTGTTTTTGTTTTTTTAGCTCATCCGCAACGTCATCATACGCCAAGCAAGCGGCAAGCGACACAAGCGCTATCATTGTGGCCACTTTTTAGTCGAGGGATTGCAGTACTTCCCTGGCTCCCTCCTTCTCCCCCCTCCCTGGCCCCTCTTTGTGCACAGTATTTTGCATCCTCTTTGGATTGCTCTGCTGCATTTGTCTTTCACCTTTCACCCATTCTCTGTCTCACTCTTTCTCTCTCTCTCTTTCTCCCTGTTATTGTGTTTTATGACGCCTTGACGTATGCTACAATTTATTTTCATTTTCATTACCATGCTTTATCCCTCCCCACTTGCCTCTCTCTTCCCCTCTTTTGGCTCTTTTGCGGGATGATCAAAGATGGGGGAGAAAAAAACTGTCGTTCTACCACGCACTTGCACTGTAGTTGGGTATTTTAGTTACTTCTAGTGTTGGAAAATATTGTGGAAAAATTTAGGGTGCCTTATCTGGGCTACAGCTTGATAATGATCCATTGTTTTTTAGAGATTAATGTATTAATTTTATTACCCGAAAAAAAGTTGAAATTATATGGAAATTTTCAAGAAAGTATCTGCAGTGTTGGAAAACCTCTATACATATGATATGGCACATGTTATATGTCATTATGTTGCCTTATCCACGCTTCAACCTTGTAGTAATCATATGGTTTTTTTCTTTTTTTTTCACAATTTCCATAAATAAAACTGTGTAATCGAATTTCTGCTTTAAAAGAATTTTTCTTCGATATAACTTCAATGCAATTGGCCTTATCAAGTGCATAAATATTCCCCCCCTACCCGATTACTTTACCCTTTCCCCATTTGTTTCCCCCTCTCTCCTACTAAAGCCAAGCATGAAAAACAACTTGTGATTGCTGACAAATGTGACTGGTTTAATGTTGTTGTTGTTGTTGTTTAGATTGTTTTGGGGGCTGCTTGGGTTGTTTGGATTGCATGGGTTGTTTAGAGAGCGTGTGCGTGTGTGTGTGTGTGTGTGTGTGTTGTGGCAGCAGATTTGTCGCTGCTTTTGGCCACCTCTGGGATTGTTGTCTCCTGCTTTATTATTACAACAACGATTAGTGGTCGCGCGCACGCTGCTGGGGTCTTATCTGGCCCAAAGACCCAGAGAGAGAGAGAGCGAGAGAGAGAGCGAGACAGGGAGAGCAGGTCTCTATGCCAACCTGTTTGGCACCACAAAATGCCATGTAATAATGCATAATAATAATAATAATAATAACAGCAGCAGCAACAACAAAGCAAGTGCAGCTTATCGCTGCGTCAACGACTTAAAGCCAAAGCAGAGTCGCGACACTCTTGTGCCAAGGGGGGGAGGGGATCTAGCAGGCGGGGGGATCATATGGGGTGTATATAACTCGTTTGTAGAAGGGATTTACTCGCTGTGTACTCGCCGTGCACACAGTTAATGAGCGTCATGTGGCCAGAGAACACAAGAACACACGTTGTGGAACATTTGTTTTTTTTTTTTTTTTTTTTTTTTGTGCTTTGCTTATCGCTTTTATCGGTTATCAAACAGAGTCGCCCCCTCTGTTTTTTTTTTCTACCTACCTTGTGTTCCATTCTACCAATTGGCTTGAAATCGATGATGGATGTTGCACAGCGATTAGTTAATTCCGACAAAAAAAAGAACACAAAGAAAAATACGTGTATTTCGAAACAAAAAAAAAACAGAAAAAAAATTATGTGGGCCAAGACAAAAAGCAAAAAAATGTTGGTGATTTTGTCATCTGTTTTTTTGTTGGTGCTTTTGTATACCCTACATAAATATGACAGGTGGGGTGTACTCAGTATGTTTATAGGAAATAAGAAGTATTTCCAACTCGATCAGTTTTCTACTTAATTCCTCATAAAGTTGACTACACTTATGTAATTTTTATTATTTTTATAATTTAAAAATTTAAAAAAAATTGTGGAATTTTTGCAAATAAGCTATGAAAAGCCGTATTAAAATTAATCAAATATTTACACATATGGAAAGCTTCTAAATCAATAAATTAGTTATACATTAGTAAAAAAAAATTAAATACTAATAAAAAATAATGTTAGAACAGAAATAAAACTTTTTTCGGAATATGCAGGGTATACAGCAACCGTTTACGCTTGCCTGTAGCTTACTCTACCTGTTTGAAAGTGGCTCAACGAAATGTTGAATCATACCAATGTTGAGTAAGAATGAGGTAGACAAAGAGAAAAAGAGAGAACTTTAAAAATGACTAAAGAGAGAGAGAGAGAGAGAGAGAAGAGCTTAAACTAGAAGAAGAAGTTGAAGGCAGAAGTTACTAAGATACTGAGTGGAATTTTAAATATTTAAAATAGTTTGCAATTTTGAAAATGTTGTAATTTATGAGAGACTCTCTCTCTCTCTCTTTCGCTCTCTACTGATTGAATTGGCCCAAAACAAGTTGCTGCTGTGCCCTGCCTGCTCTCGGATGTTATTGTACTTACCATCATCATCATCGACCATGCCAATGGCATGAATCATGCATATTGATCTCTGGTCCCCACTGACTGACTCACCCAACTGGCCTCAACACAACTCGACCACGTTGCGACGTTGCGTTGTGTTGCCAAGTGCAGGCGCCTTCATCGTCGCCGCTTTAAGCCAGCTTTTTTTTTTCTGCCTCTCGCTCTGTTGACCATAAACAAGAAACGGAAATGTAAACGAAGAAAGCCAAATTCGATTGAATTGAAAACTGAAAATAATTAATGATTTGCTTGGCTTCGTTCGTCGTTTATTTGTTTTTTTCTCCCTCTCTCTCTTTCTTTCTGTCTCTTTGTTTTTCTACTTTTATCACTGTTTTTCTTCTGCTTCTTATTCATGCCATGTGCGTCGCTATGAGGCGAGGCGAGGCCATATTAATATTACTATGCAAAGCAATACCTATTGTCTATAGTTATAATAATAATCACATAACTTTACAGTTCTCGCTGGCAAAGAGAAATATGAATCCTCCTGCACATTGCATTTTTTATCTACATATTTTCTTTGTTTGGGTTTAATGTGATACCGTAGATAGGATAGATAGGGCCAGTTCGATTTGGCTAATTGAGTTGCATTGCATTGACCCCATTTAAATTGATAAACGGAAGTTCTTAGCACAAAAAAAGAGAGTTAATTACAAATAATACCAAAATCATGCTTTATATTGCTTGAAATATTATGAAATTTCTTAGATATGCAAAGCATATGTTAAGCGAAATTTCTACCAAGTTTTATTCGAAACTAACAAAAAATACCCGAGTTATGTTGAAAATAAACTATAGATCAAGTTGCATGGCATAACGGAAACAGGTTGCTATGCAGCTGTTATCGATAAACGGGGGGAAAAAAAACAGCTGGCTATAAAAATGCAAAAAACAAGTTCCGCAAGAGCAATACGAGATTTTCGCATAAAAGCACGCACCAAAGCGCCACCTACATATGGGCTAAATCATAGAGATATATATCAGATTATTTGTATATATATATGTAGTAATTGATGCGCTCTCTCGACCATTGCGATTTATCATTAATTGAGTTGCGGACGGGCGGGTGGATTGGGCAAGCTGAGCGTGAGATTCGATTAGAATATCCGTAGATTGTAATTCGGTTCGACGTCGGTTTTGCGTCGGCGGTCATAATCAATTTTCAATTAGATAATTTGCACATTTATGGGATGTGACAAAAAATAATTATATTTTGCATATGGGTATTTACTTACTAGTCACTCGCATGATATTATTATGCACAATTCAATAATGTTTCACGACGATGATGACGATGATGATGATCATAATAATCATAAATTGAAGCATTCAATAGAAATCGAAATATAATTTTACACTTGTGTGTCGCATTCATTAAATCTCCAATAAAATTAACAAATATGTCTATCTCTCTCTCTCTCTATTTATTGGTTATGCATGAGGTTTTGGGGGCAACCAAAAACAGAGGGAAAAGGCTAGCTAGCTAGTCTGGTCAAAATCTGTTGGGTTTATTTGCGGTTGGGTTGCATCTGAAAATATGTTGCAATATTAGTGCGGTTTGGCTTGATTTTCATCTCGAGTTTTAGTCTCCATTCTGCAGCTTCATCCATTTCAATTATTTAAAACTACTAATTGCCTTTCGGCAATGGACACGCCCCTTCCTACTGCCTTGCTTTAATCCTTTAATAGGTGCCTCCACGTGTATCTATTGTGAATTTTCTTTTTTTTCGCTCTCTTTTTTCGTTAATGCGATTTATATTGCATACTCTTTCTCCCAGGGATTTTCGCTACCTTCTCTAACTGCATTTCTGACTAGTTTTCTGGCTAGTTTTCAAATTTTTCAAATAGTTTTTGGAGGCAAAAATTTCTCAGAGAAAAAAAGAGAGAAAAATGGCGGAAAAAAAAGGTTGTTAAAAGGTTCCACTGCGGTTTTCTTTTTGTTCTACTCTAACTTTCTAAAAATTTCCTAAGCCAAAAAAAAGGCTAAAAAAAGTCAAAGGCGGCACTGCCCACTCTCTATCTCCGCAGGTATTATGTCTAAACTCTCCCGAAATATTTCAGATGTGTTGACAGTTGGGTTAATCGACTTTAAAACTTGCACGCAGCCATATCTATTCCCACTTTGATCCTATCATTGTTTAGCTATTTCAGCTATTTCTAGCTAGTTTGTTGCCTGCCTATTTGTGGAACGTTTGGCATTTGGCTTGGAATGCACATTGTGCCCGCTTCCATGTTCCAAATTCCGTAATCTTGGCCCCTTCCTCCCCCATTTTCAAGTAGCTGATGTCTTGCTTCTGTCGCCTATGTCAACCCTCTCTCTCTCTCTCTCTCTTGCTCTATTTCTGTTTCATTTGATGTGTTGTTTAGAGTAAGAGAAATATAGATTTCAAAGACAGCACATTGAAAAGACCGCATTTTTATTACATGAGTAACACCGCAAACACCGCATTTGCTTGCGGTACTCAAAACATTGCAAAAGAAATAAAATCACTCTTTTGCTGTGCAGGGTATCTAGCTAGTCGTGCCTTGCACTTAACACATTTAATATAAACTTTCGTTTGGTTTCGTTTTGTGATGTATTTTTTTTTTATATTTTTTTTTATCTCTTTCTCCCTCGCCCTTTTGTTGTTATGGCGAATCTGCGGTGGTTTTGTATTGCTTTCTTTTTGGGGGAGAGGGCGGACTGCACTTACATAATTACATGGTAAACGGGTGTGTGTGTGTGTGTGGGTGAGTGCAGATGTGTGTGTGTGTGTGCGTGTGTGTGATAATTATTATGTGTTGTTTAACTCTTTTTGTGCCCATTTTGTTTACGCATCGTTGCAACAAGAACAACAATGAGAACTACAAGTGGAACAGGAGAACTAAGAGGGAAAGAGAGAGAGAGAGAGAGAGAGAAGATAGATAGTGCCGAGGTAGAGGAAGCGAGTAAGAGAGTTACATCCCATATGACAATTGGTTTTTCATGCTTTGTTCCACAGACAGTCAACTGCTAAATCGAAGTTTAAGTGCCCGCGTTGCCTCCCCCCCCTGCCTGACTAAGCCCCCGCTGCTACCCCGCCTATGGTCCCTTTGCCTTTCGCGTTTCTTTCCACACTGACAATAAAAAGTTTGTACACGCTTTTGTTTTGCTCGCCCTCCCTCTCTCTCTGCGCTCTCTCTCTGGCTGTCTGCACATCTTCTTAATTAATTTGACATAAATTGCAAGCATGAAAGAGAGAGAGAGAGAGGGGAAGAGAGAGCGAGAGAGAGAGGGGAAGAGAGAGCGAGAGAGAGAGGGAGACACACACTCGTTGTTGGAAAATATTGGCATTGTTCTGACTTTTGTCTACTTTGGCCAAAGACTTAACCAGTTTGCCGTTGTCGTCTGTCTGCCACAGTCTATGCCAAAAGTTTGCAGTCACTCATTGTGCGAGTGTGTGTGTGTGTGTGTGCGGTATGCGGTGCGTGTAAGCTGCAACTGCACACACACACACACTCAACTTGGGCCAATTTCAACTCAAACGACACAAGATACGATACACAAGTTCCACACACACGCATGCTTAGTGGCGCCATCTATTGTGCGTACTGTTTGTGAATAATGTTTTCATTTTTTTTTTTTTTTTTTTTGTGGAAAATTGTGGCAAATATAATTGCATTTTCCTATACTACTTACACAGTATGGGATAATTAGTACAACAAATTTAGGGTAGTACTGCCAAAGAATGTAGGTTTTTTTTTTTTCAAAAGAAACGGGTGCCAATTTCATTTTGTTTCTACGAGAAGGAAATTCAACTAGACTAGCAGGATGTGGCAACTCGGTGTGCCAATTCCATCTGTTGCCATTTGTTTTTATGTATTTCAAGCTCATTTCTCAGATTTGTAGTAAAGTCAATTTTGTTTCAATTTCATTGGTTGCGAAGTCACTAGCAGAGTTTCAATGCCATTTGTTTCAAATGAAATGTACTTCATGTTGCAATTCCATTTGTTTCAAGTGAATTCGTTCTCTGTTTCAATTCCACTTCATTTTTGAAATCAATTGAAAAAAATTCCATCGTTTTATTATTTTTTTGCAATCATTTGTTGGCATTTGTGTGTAGCATAACTGCTGGCAGGCAGTGTCCTTCTGTCCTGCTGCAGTCGAACAGGTTGTCTTTGCCTCTACTACCCCCTTTTTATTTTCCCTCTCTTTCTTTCCCCCCCTCCCTGTTTGCTATTTCTTTTGTTTTGTTTTAGAAAGTCGACAATGGGCATAAGAAAATTTTGAAAACCTACAGCAAAGGAGAGAAAGAGGGTAGGAAGAGTATGCCAATAATTACCTGGCCAGAACATGCACAACTTATGGGAATTTCAGGCAGCTGCTAATGTTGGGGGGGAGCTGTCCCGCCCAGAGTTGCCAGAATTCTAGCTTGATTTCTTCTCTTTTTGGTTGCTTTGTTAATTTTATGATTCTTCAATTTTTGGGCCCCTAAACTGGCTATACCCCCTCGCTCTCCCTCCCTCTCTCTATTTTCTCCTGTAACAGTGATATCCAAAATTTGTTGACCATTTGTTTGTCTATCTCGCTCTCTTGCTCTCCCTCTCTCTTTCTCTCCCTTTTCTCTTGCCACTGCTCTCTGTCATTGTCTTGTGCAGTCACTCGTCATATGTGGGCGTTTGCTGCCACGCCTACGACGCCCACTTTACCTTATATCATCATATCATCATCGTTAGCATTATCAACGATTTAACCATCTGCAGCGTTGATTTCTGTGTGAAAGCGTTGAGAAACACTTACGTTATATTTATTTTTCTTTCTTTACATTTTCTTTCTCTTCGTTACGTTTCTCTCGTTTCTTTCTCATTTCGTTTTGGTTTGTTTTTTTTGTTTTTTTCTATACGCTTTTTGCACATTTGTTAATTTTAATGCCGTAATTTCTGTTTTTCTTCTGCTTTGAGTTTTTCTGTTTTGCTTTCAATTTCAATTTTCTATTGGGGGCACTCTACCTTGTGAGATCCCCCCCGCTCCCCCTCTTGCTGCCTACGCCTCTGCTGTTAATTGAATGCGATAAGCGCAATTGTAAACCGTAGTATTTGCCTATTAAACTCAATTGTAAATTGCCTAGGTTTTTTTTTTTTTGAAGAGGGAGGGTAGAATACCCAGTTATATAAGCATAAATATGTAGAAAAAAAATACTTCACTCTCAAGTTGTGAAATCTTAACTCGTATACAGAGTGCAGAGTTAGTTCAATCAATTTTTGGATAGTTTAGTTTGTACCTTTTGTGTGTTTCATTGTATTTTAATGGTTTCACGCCGCAGCTGATGTTGGAAAGTTGAGGGAAAACTTTGTGATACCCTACCCTACCCCTAAGCCGCACTGTCTCTACTTCTGGCTTATGATAGGTATAACTTTTTGGGCTTAAAACCATTGCAGGTTTCGCTCGTTTTTGCGGTTTTGTTTTAAATAAACAATTAATATTTTTAAGTTATTAACAAGTTGCCAATAACAGCTTGTGGGGTTTTATAGCCAAAGTGAGCGAGATGAGAAGGAGGAGGGGAAAGAGGGAAAGGCAGGAAGGTAGAGGGAGAGAGCAAGAGAATTCCTAACGCTTTGAGCTGGCTGAAATTAACGAAAATGCAAATTGAAAAAATATAGAAAAAGTTTTTCTTTGCCTTACAACAGGTCTAAAATTCTTACATATTTTTTTTATATATTGAAATGATACCTAGAGATTCTTGTTAAATTTTAGCATTATATCATACTCTGAAATATTTATTATAGCGCATTAATAGAGTCCTTTGCTTATTCACTCTCCCAGTCTCTCTCACTCTCCTGGCTTCTTGTCTTGCTCTAAGTATATTACCCTCTCTCTCTCTTTTTCTGTTTTCTGAGCTACTTAGCTTCTCTTTCTCTTTATAAAAAAAAAAAAAAATATTTTCTTCTCTCGCACTTGTTGCCAATTTTGGCAGTACACTCCCTTTCTCTCTCTCTTTCTCTCTTGGTCTGCCCTTAATTGACCCTTAAGCGTTCTGGCAGCCACCTGAAGCATGCTGCCACGCCCACATTTAACTAAATGTGCCACCACATCTCTCCTGCCTCTCTGCCTCCCTCCCTCCCCCCAGGGGTACGTTTATAATAATTGTTTGTTTGTTTGTGAGTTCTTCGTCCCGTTGTCTTCGTTGTTGTTGTTGTTGTTGTTGCTTTCTTCATATTTAATTTCTATCTATGTTTTTTTACGCTTTATTTGTTGTTGTTGCTGCCTGCTGCTGCTGCTGTATTTATTCAAAATTTGATTGCGTTTAATTATAATTTTTAATTTCGTTTCCCATCGTTTTGTTGCGCAACGCGCGCAAGTTTATTTTCTTAGCTTTTCCACTCGCTGTCTTTCTCTCACTCTCTCTCTTTCTCTCTCTCTCTTTCACGCATTTGATGTGCATTTCTGTTTTTGCGCCATTGCGCAAATATTTACTTCGCATAACGGTTGCCCCTTCCACACACACACACACACACACACACACTGTAACTGTGACTGCGACTGTAACTGTGACTCTGCCTGCGACTTGTTTGTTTGCTCACTTGTGCCCCCTCCAGCCATGGCTTGGCCACGCCCCGCCCCGCCACTCCCCGCCTTTGGGGGGCATCTCAATGACCTTTTCAATTATAACGACCAAAAAGAGAGAGAGAGAGAGAAAGAGAGAGAAAAAACGCAGAAGCAGATGAAATTCCTCTTTGATTCTGTTTCTGCACTTTGCTGCTAAAAAATGCATATCAAGATGGTTAAAAAATCTTTAGTTCTTCTTGGACTTGGCACTCAGCTGACAAGCGTGCAACACAAGTAGGAAATTTCATGTTGTACCCTGTAATTTAATGCGTATAGCGTATGACTGTTTGTGGGTCTTCTGGCTTATGATAGTTGCAAAGTAAACGAAAATTATCGATAGTATTGATTTTTCCATCTTTTGCAACGATACTATCGATAACAATGCATTTTCTTTTATGATTCTTCTTTTATTTTTATTAAAAGTGTTTTAAAAGCTTTCAAAATATTCATAAAGCAAGAAAAGTTAGAAGAAACAATTGATAAATAGCCCAAATTGATAAGATATCGATATTATTGTTTTTAATAGCTATAAATATAAATCGATAACTCTATTCAATTTAGGTAAGAGTTTTAAAAGATATATACCATATAAGCTATATAAACCCTATAAACAGCATTATGCTTCTCAAGAAACCTTGATTTTCCTCTAGATTTTACAGTTCAAAGATTATTAAATTTTTGTCACGCTCTAACTTACCCATTTGCACTTTAAAGGGTATACCATAGTCTAGTTCCTGTTGCTTATCTCTACTTTTTGCAGTTACATTTCCGTTTTCATGATAATATGAAGACATTGTTCTTGTCTCCTACTAAAATTTCAATCTATTTATGCAAAACAGTTGCGGAAAATTGGCAAAGCAAGTCAGAGCGAGAGATAGAGAGAAAAAGTTTAAAGTTGGGAAAGTTGATGAAATTTGTAAATTATTGTAAACGCGTAAATACCCTACACATATTATATACATATATCTCATTAAAGCTCAATTATGCGATCTAATTAACGAGTGAGAGTGACATATCAACAGAGAAGAAAAAAAATGCTCATTTTCATAATTGGACATCGCATTCGTGGACTGACCCCTCCACCTCCCACGCCACCCTGCCACTTGACATGTGGGTACTACTACACTTTGTACAGGGTATTTTCGCCTTGCTCTTTGGCTCTTTGCCTGCTTAATTGAGCATCAATTAAAAATGTCGCGCCTCATTAAACGTGCGCTTTAACGAACAAAATATGAAGAAAAAGATGGGAAGAAAACAAAAAAATGGGAAAAGCGAGAAGAAAATAAAAAAATAAAACAGAAAACAGAAACTGAAGCTGAAGCTGAAAGAAATGATTCGCTGGTCGTAAAAAATGTTGCACAGATAATAATAATTATTATTATTATTATTATTATGAGACTGAGTCAGTTGGGTTGTGTGAGTTAAAGTTATTGTTGATGAGGCAGCATGAGGCACCCCTTACCCCACCCCATTTCGCACACGACGCCCCCTTTAGCAGTTGCATGGCTTGAGTCAAAGACAAACCTCGTATCAGTTTACGTATCCAATCGACGAGGTGGAGAGGGGGGAGGGGGGAGGAGAGACCAACCATATTGCAGCTCTTTAATTGAGTTCCTTAAGCGACGACTACCAACTGCGATGACTCATTTGCATATCGTACACGCTGCTGTTGTATCTCTCCCCCTCTCTCCCTCTCTTTCCCTCTGTTGTTGTTGTCTCCCTCCCTCTCTGCCGCTGGGTGGGTGCAACGTGCTCATGTTGGGGCAGGAATCGACTATCAGGTCTGTGCAAACAGTTGAGTCAGGCCGTAGAGGCAGTAGATGGCAATGTGGGTTGTATTGGATGATATGTGGATGGTATGTGGATGGTGTGTGAATGGTAGATGGTATATAGATGGTATGTGGATAATATGTGGATGGTAAGTGGATGCTATGTGGAAGGTATGTGGATAGTATTCATATGGTATGTGAATGGTATGAATTTCAAAGCGATAAAGAGGAGTTTTGGCAGTACATGTTTGTGGAATGCAAGCTGTGGATGCTATGTTGTAAAGTTCACACTGTGGATGGCAAGTTTTATCCATATTAATTTATATTTATAAAGCAAAATAACAGATAACGCCAAATGTGGATGGTATTAATTTATATTTATAAAGCAAAATAACAGATAACGCCAAATGTGGATGGTATGCTGTGGATGTCATGCTGTGGATGCTATGTTGTGGATGCTGTGGTGGTAGGAGTAACAGAAACTCTTTCAGGCCAGAATTTGCTTAAAATAGCTTATGTGGAATGCAAATTGTGGATCCTGTTAGCTTTCCAATGCCTCAGAAATCAACAGATTTTCCTGGAAGATGACATTATCTTTATTGGATTGTTTTTGCTTTATAATATTATGAATTTTATAATCTTTAAAGAATTGGGATTGCTTTCAAAACTGTTGTGGATTGTATAATATTAAACTTATTTCGAAATGTAGATCCCAATTTGCATGCAAGCATGAATTAAATATCATAGGTCAATTCCATTATGCCTAGTGACGATTTTCCATTCCATTTCTATTTGAATTTCCATTTCCATTTCGATTTTTCCTTTTTTTTTAATTTCCATTTCGGAATTGGAATTGGAATTGGGTGACCAAGTGACTTGACAGTTCACGCGCCTGCATGAGAATCGACAAACTGATGATCGTTGCGCTGATCTTTAACCCAACCCACTTATGTGTATAAAGTGCTGGAACAGACAGACAGCGTGTGAGAAGGGGAGGGAGGAAGAGAGAAAGAGAAAGAGACCTTCTTCACACCCATCGCTGAGCCGAGTCGAAGTAATTATAAGCGACATAGCATGGACATAAATGCCGAGAGGCGCATATAAATCAGATTACAGACAGTACGTAGCCTCAACCCCCTCCCCCCTCCCTGTCAGGCTCCTGCTGCTTTAAAGGGTCGAGAAATAAAGAACTCTGAGCTCATAATTAAGAGAGATAGTTGATGGGGCGCAGGCTGTGCGCGTATAGACTGGGGGATAGGGGGGGCAGGAATGGGTTTTATATCGCACATGTTTGACACACAAATACGACTATAAAAAGACAAGAAACAAAACAAATACATACAGCAGTTATAGCAGACAGGGGCGTGCAGGAAGGGGTGGCAGAGTATATACACATGTATGTAAATATGCATCAAAAGGGCGTCGCGTCGGGCAAGAAGAATTAAGAAATGTGTGTGTATTTTTTTTTTTTTTTTTTTCTCTAAACCAAACATGTGTCTGTCGTCTCACTGTGCGTGTGTGTGTGTGTGTGTGCTCTCTCTCTCTGTGTGTGTCTGTCTAACTTCAAAAGGAACTCGTGCACACTGTGCGCTGTCGCTGGCCAAAGATATCCACGAATTGCGCAGCCAAAAGGCGCATAAACAATACCAGCAACAACATCGACAGCAACAGCAGCAGCAGCAACAACAGCAACAGCAGCAACATCAGCAGCAGCAACAGCAGCAGCCACCACAACCGACAGCAATAACAAGTCGAGGGGCAGCAGTCCGAAAGAAAATACATTTATTTATGTGTGTTCCAGCAAAATAATGAACTCAACTCAAGAGCATAGAGCGGAGACGAGTATAGAGTGTGTAGAGAGAGAGAGAGATAGAGGGAGTGGGGGAGAGAGACAGAGTTAGAGGTACCACAAGGCAGCAGGAACCGCACCGAAACAGGAACAGGAACAGAAAAAAGCAACAGGAACTGGCAAAAGGCGGAGTGGGCTAAAGAGCAAGAGAGAGAGAGAGAGAGAGACAGCGATAGGAAGGCGCAACGTGACGGGGGCAAGGCGTGGCAGCCAGTGACAGCGAGACACTTGCGGCCAGGCGCCGCCACTCCGCCACAAAATGCATAAACTCTCTTCGCTCAAACAACTTCTAAACGCAGAAATAAAAACATAACTAAGAATGCGATCAAGCGAGAATGAGTGTAACGAGTGAATACCCTGTAGAATTGTGCAGGTGCAGTAGGAGGAAGTTTGCAAAAAAAACAAAAGATTTGACATAAAGGCAAAATACCAAATAATTGATAGGTTGCTGGATAAGAGCATAAAACATACTGAATATAAAAAAAAATGAGAAAAGTTTTAATGTATATCTCTATGAAAATAATAGATTACAAGTTTAAAGACACAGAAAATCCTGAAAAGGAAAATATAGTATGGAAATGGAACGATGTAAGCTTGTTTATTCGAAAAAAATAATCTAAAAGGGGATGGGTTATTAAATAAGAGGTAAAATATACAAGATATAATAATAGAAAAAAAGTTGTATGTTGACATATAAATAGAATAATAGATTTTGAGGCACAAGATATAAGAAATAATAAGACATAGAGGATAGAATAAATAGATATACAAAAAAAAATCAATTTTTATAAAAGAATATGCTGGAAATCATGAAAAAAATGGATATACTAGAACGATATACAGAAGTAAAAGATAATAAGATACCAGATTGACAATATAATAAAAACAATAAGCTATAAAACAATATATCTCTCTACTCTTCTTGGAAACCCGCAAAACTGCATATATCATATAATAATGCATATTAAAAAAACCATATACTCCCACTCAAGTTGCCCTGCAGCTTACAGGGTATGCGGTAGTATGAATAAAAAAAAAGAGCGCAAATGCGTAGGTCAACCGAATGCAGCTTGATGGTTGCTGCCACGCTCTCCCCCTCTCTCTCTCTCTCTCTCTCCTCCTCTCTCTCTCCTCCTCTCTCTCTCACACTCTCTCCCTTCCACTTGCAACATCAATTCCTGTGTGTGAGGGTGTTGCCGTTTTAAAAGCGCACCTAACCTCAAATGGTTGGCCGCCGCCGCCGTTGCCGCCGTTGCCTTGAGGCTTCTCCCTACACTTTTCGACGCAGTATAGCGCACTTCCTGGTTTCGGCCAGCGGTTGCTCCTGTTTGTTAATGAAAAAAAAAAAGAAAAAAAAGCATACACACACACATTTATGAGCAAAAACAAAAACAGGGAAAGAGAGAGAGAGAGAGAGAGAGAGGGAGAAAAAAAGTAGAAAAAAGCAAGAGAAGACACGGAAGCGCAATTGCCAACGAGAATGTTCCCATTGCCGGCGTGTTGGGGATTGTTTGTTTGCTTAGATGGTCTGGCTTAAAGGCGACTGCCAGACTGCCAGACTGACTAACTGACACAGTGTCTGACAGAGAAAGAGACAGAGAGAGAGAGAGAGAGAGAGGAAGAGACAACTATTTGCTACATTTTTGCGGCGCTTGTCGAAATCATTTTCATCGCAACGCGCGCCGTCCCATTTGTGGCAACGAGTTTGCTAAGTACTTTTTACCTTGCAACTGCAACTGCAGCCACATGCCACATGCCTCTGCCCATAACTGGGCAACCAGAGTGACCAGCACCAGCAGGCCCAAAGATGGTGACAACTCTGCAGGCAACTCTGGAGAGAGAGAGCAAGATAGATATGCATTGCGATATGTCAACAATTTCAATAAGACTCGTCTGGCAGAGACAGGCAGCAGATAATGATGAAGGTAGCAAGACGAGAAGATGGCAGAAAAATCTGTTGAAATATATGTGAAGTAGAAGAACAGAAGCTATAGAGATAAAGGTAGAGAGATATGGATAGAAAAGGTATGAAGGGAGTAGAGTTCCAGAGGGTATGAGTTGAGATTAAAATTCAACAAGAGCTAGAAATGAAAGAGAATTAAAGGGAGAAAAAAATAACTATAGGATGAGCCAAGGATATATAGATTTAAAGATATAATATAGGCTATAAATTTAAAAATAAATAGTATAAAGATAAAGATTAAATAAGATTGAAAAATATTGAAAAAGAAATAAAACATTACTTAAGCAAGGGAAGTATTGCAAGATATAGTTAATTTTAGTTAATATATGCTCAAAGAGAGTAAGCCAAGATTTTCTTCATTTATTTATACCCAGATATATTAAGTAAAATAAAAGCAAAAAAGATAAAGATAGCTAAAGATTGAAAATTATAGAAAACAATAGTAAAGCAAGCAATAAATTGATAGAATAAATTGTTTTCAAAAAAAATATATGCTTCAAGAGAGTGCCAAAAGATTTTATATACATTCGTACATTTATTTACTAAGAAAAAAAAAAACAAAAGACAATCTCAAACTCAAAACTCAAAGAAAGGAAACGCGATGAGATGTGCGAGATAGTGAGCTTTTAATGAGCTCAGCTCAACATTATTAAATCCCCTCATACACCCCAAAACTTACACAAGCAATTTGTCAAGTTAATGCGCTAATTAAAAAGGCAACTACAGAGCGATTCTAATTGAATTCAATCTTCCTACTCCTTCACTCTTGTGGAAAGAAACCCAACCATGTGTGTGTGTGTGTGTGTGTGCCTGCCCAAGTAGATCTTTAACTGTGGCCCATTTAATTGGTATGCCTTGATTGTAATTCACTGGAAATAGCCACTGCCCCTCTGCACTCTCTCCCCCCCCCCACTTCTCCCACAGAATACAGACGAAAAGTGAAATGAGAGAAAAACCAAAAAAAAAGAACCAAAAGAAAACAGAAGAAGAAAAACAAAGCAAAACACAAGCACATTTCTTCGGTTCACGTTGAAATGCAAACAGGAAGTTCATATTTAAAATACGACGAGACCGAGACACGCACAACGAAATCATATAAAACCCACACACACACACACGCACACACTCACACACACAGGCTAGTGGGCGTGGCCAAGCTGGGGCGAGAGTTTAAAGCCAATTAGCATGGACTTTTGGCCGCCAGCATAGACGGATGACGTCGTCGTCATCGTCGTCGTCGTCGAGGTCGTAGCTTCTGCTGCAGCTCATCAGTGGCTGTAGAGTGCGCCCACAGCCACGCCCACAAGCTGCATAAAGTTAAGATACCCTACAGAGCGGGATGAAACTCAAGGCGTATATGCTGCAGTGTTTTAAGGGCCATATCGGTGTATTTACTACTATTGTACAAGAATAGATATGCATATAGCTTGTGTGTGCTCTATCTGACTAAGTCAAAAGCTTTGTAGAAGAGGTAAATTCAAGGGCAGTGCTCTCCGAAGAGCTGTGTGTAATATCGGTTGATTTATTACAATTGTACAAGAATATATATGCATATAGCTTACTGGGACTCTCTCTAACTAGGTAAAATAGGGGCAAAATACAAGGAGCGTGTGCTGCCAAGTGCACGGAGAGCAATATCGGTTGATTTGCCACTGCTGTACAAGAATATATATGCATATAGCCTGCCCAAGTTTACGCCACGCATAGCCTACGCTGCCCACTGTGCTGCGCTACCTTTTGCTGCTGCACTTTTTAGTTTTTACCTCTCCCTCTCTTTCTCTCTTCATTTAGTTTTGTTTGTTGTTTTTTCTGACTTCATCGCGTTGTGTTGCTTAATGCATTTAAAAGTCATTAGTCGCAGGCCTGGGGCTGCAAGAGAAGAAGAGGAGAAGAACAGGGAGGAGGAGGAGGAGAAAGAAGCAGAAGCAGAACTAGAACAACAATAAAAAAAGAAGAGTGCGATGCCTGCGCCTACTTCTACAGCCGCTTCGATCAGTTGCGCCACGCCCAGTGGACTGTCATTAATTGTCGTTCAAGCTGTGCATGAATATATATGCTATATATATTTGAGTGTAAGAAAGAGGGAGAGAGAGAGGGAAAGGAAGAGATTGCTTGATTTTTATTTATTTTTTTTATACCCTACTCGCTGCCCTCTCGTTCTGCATCGTTGGGGCTGCTTCTCGTGCATAATTATGCCCATTAGCAGAGGCTCAGGCAGAGGCCCAGTCGAAGGCCCAGTCTCAGACCCAGTCTCAGGCTCAGCCCCAGCCACAGAGACCTCTTCTCCAGGCCCAGGGGTGCCCGCTGGTCGCAGGCCATTTGAATGAATTGTCTTAACACGTTTTGCACAACTTCAAATAAATTTGAGCGACGCACGCAAACACGCACAAACACTCACACATGCACTCACACACACACTCACACACACTCTTCTAAACACTCACACACTCGCTGAAACACTCACACACTCGCTGAAACACTCACACACTCGCCCAAACACTCGTACACACACTCACCTGAGCAATCAATAAAGGCAAAGCGCATAAATAGCTCACAAAACATTTTTATAACGCGTCACGATGTTAGAATCAGCTCAAGATATATGTTTATATATGCTATATAATATATATATATATAGCTTTCTTCCATATATACCTATCCTGCTCTAACACATATGCAGCTCATATTATGTACATAATTCCATTTCCCATCGACAGTGTGCAAATTTTCTTTTCTTTTTGCATTTTTCCACAATTGCGGCCTATTTTTATGGCCAAGACTGTAGTAGGGAGCATAGGGGAAGACTGTGGGGCAGGCTGTGGGGCAGACTGTGCGGATAAGGGGGCGTGTCTGGTCGTCAAAGCTGGCTACACTTAACACGCAATTCCCCTCGTTGCGACGACTGTCTCAGGAGACTGGGCAAAACAACTGTGTGAGAGACTGCAGACAGGCAAATTGACGGGAAGGATGGAAAGGGATGTCTCAAGAAAAGTAGCACAGTCTTAAAAATACACCCAGATATATTTGCGTATGTGTAAAGTGTTTAGTTATCGATGGGTTAAGGCCAGTTCGCTTGAGAAAACTGAACGGGGAATGTAAAAATATCATTTATGTTTGTTTGAACGCCTAGATCTCAGTTATTATAAGAGCTGGAGTCAACAAATTTTGCAGGATAATTACTCTATGCTATAGGTTGCTGAACCTTATTTTAAATATGGGCTGCCACGCCCAGCGCCCACGAAAATGTATATTACCAGAGGAAGGGCGTGACTGTAGTCTTTTTTTTTACCTTGTTTTCCTTATTGAATACTCAGTCCCATCTTTTAATATCTAAGGTATAAACAGCTTTATATATAATACTCATATATTAAAATAATTCTGACCTATTAATCCCTTTTTATTTTTTATTAATAAAATAAATAACAATTTAAAGACTTTGTAGTATTTTCCAAGAAAAAATGCAAAAAGAATTAGCGGAATTCGCTTTATCTGCCCCTTTCTACCCCTACAGGGTGCAACTTTCACGCTCTTATCTTATTTCCCTTTTTATTTTTTTTTTGTCTTTTTCTCTCGATTTTTTTTTTGCTGCAAATCAAACAGAAATTCGTTCCATTTCGTAGAACTAACTTTATTTACTTTTGGCAACATTGATCGGCGGCAGACGCTTGTCATGTGCAGACATTATGGCCATGGTAGGGTGCTGCCTCTCCCCCCCCGCTCTTCTTGAGAACTTGAAGTGACGCCTCTGCCCCCAATCAAATGGCAAACGTAGTCGCGCTTGTTGCGTGCGCCTCTGCTTCCCCCTCTCTCTCTCTCTCTCTCTTCCCTCTCGCTCTGCTCGCATGTCACACAGTTTATTTGATTTTATTTTTATTTAAGAAGTGCCTACCCCTGCTCTATAGACAGCACTGAGCTCAGACAGCGCTTCGTACATAATTCACGCAGTTTTCGCTTTCTCTCTCTCTCTCTCTCTCTCTCTGTGTGTGCCTTAGCTTTTGTCACCCGTGTTGAATAAACAATAACAACAAGCAGAGCAACAGGCGACAAGCAACAAGCTAAACAACGAACCAATTTGTTGTCAAAAAGATTTCTCAGTTCGCTTAGTCACAGTTCACCTCCCTCTCCCCCTCCCCCCCTTAGCAACCCATCCCATCTATTGGCAATCTATAAGGCATGTCTGCGCGTTCCTTTGTCGCTCTGCCTGTCTGTCTGTCTCTTCAGCTGCCTTTTCTGCCTCTGCCTTCTCTACAACATGACATTGTTTAGGAGGCTGAAAATCTCTTTTGGCTGCCTTGTCTGATGGCCAATTTCAGGCGTTAAATGTTTGACAGCTACGCCCTCAGCCCTGGCCCCTCCCCCTCTCCCCTTCCTCCGCTCCCTCTCCCAGCCCATATGCCTGTCTGTTTTGTCTATTTATTGTTTGTGCCGCTTGTAGTCGCATATTTTGTCGCATTTAATTAGGCAGATAACACGCGACAAGGCAGCAACAACACGGCAGCAGCAACTCGCACAACAGCAACACTAACAACAACAACAACAAGAGTTCATCATCATCATCAACCCGAGAATTGTTATTGTTTATGGCAGCCTGCACACAGCAGAGTAGCCGGGGCGAGCATGATAGAGCAAAAGAATAAAAGAAGAAAGAAAGAAAAAAAGAAGAAAAAAAAAACAGATGAACAACAATCAAAATCGTAGAAGAGCTATAAATAAATTTATAAAAATCATTATTGTTATACTAACTAAATGTGCAGAGACTGCTGTGGGGTATATGCGATCTATAGAAACATTGGGAAACTATCGAAAAGTTTCCTAAATATATTATATATTATTTTCAACTTGCTTAAAACAGATATTCAAGCTTGAAATTAATAAAACTCATCAAGGTCCTGCTCTCTCTCTCTGCTCTATGCTGTCTATATAAACTGGGAAAACTCTGTAGAAACTTAGAAAACTGTATAAAAACTAAGGAACTCTATAGTATTTTTATGATATAAAGAATAAAATGCATCAAAATAAATATTCATATGAATTTATAGAGACAAGCTGCCCTAAAGATCCTATCTTTCAAGCTTCACTATCTACAACATCTGCAAGCTAACTACAGGGTATCCGACAGTCATATACGCGCTCTCTTTGCCGCGCTCTTTGTGCAGTTCACGCTACTGATAAACTATGCTTTTTTTTATAAACCATGAAATTGCTGCTATTGAGCTATGAAAATCTCAGCTAATTCGTTTATAGATGCAGTCAAAAATATTTATTAAAATAGAGAATATAATATTAAATTTGCTTATATACCATTTAAAGCTATTTAGAGCATTAAGAATCTATATCTATTATTATAATGAAATTCAACTAACTCATCTTTTATTTTTCTCTTTTCTTTTTAGGTAAGTCACACTGGTCATACTCTCTAGGAATGCCTTACTTATAATAATAATAATACAAAATGTCTGGTCACTCTAATCGAGAGAGCAGAGAAATGTGTTGGCAACTCTGGTAAACAAACAAATAAGTAAGACAAGTGTTGTTTTGCATGAATAACTCATAAGTTTCGGATCTCTTGAGAAGTGCCATGCCAATAGTAGGGTTTTGCCTTTTTGCCCTCTCCCTCACTCCCTTTCCCTCTCGCTTTCTCCCTCTCTCTTTTGCACGCACATAGTTCGCTTTGATTTCTGCTCAATTATTTATTATTGTCATTCTGTTGTTGCCTGCTTACTTTTCTGTGCTTTTTGCTTTCTTTCTCTTTTTCCTTCTCCCTCTCTCTCTTTCTCTCTCTCTCCCTGTTCTATGCTGCGCTCTTTGTCGCGCTTTTTGTCAGCCTTGTGACATGCAAAATAAATTGCGCTGCCAACAACGATATAAAGTCAAATTCTTTCCTTGTGACGCTTCAGTTTATGAGGGTATTACCTTTTGTAGTTCTTCTTCTTGTTGATGGTATTCCCCTCTTTAGTTGTTGTTGTTGTTGTTGGTATTCCCCACTTAGTTGTTGTTGTTTTTGCTAGCGAGTTCATTTGATGGCTGCGCTTGAAGCGTTTCCTTTTTTTTTTTTTTTTTTTTGTTCAAGCTGTTGATTATATTTTACTGCAATTGTCTCCCCATCCCCCCTGACACTTTCCTTTTTTTTACCCACGCCTCTGTGCTTGTTTCTTTTTCTATTAAATTGAATTACAAATGAAGTACTCGAGAGATACCCTGTAGCAGAATGGGAAAAAAGTGAGTATAGTCTGTTTTGCAGCAAAATATAAATATATTAAAATTAATATATAAAAATAAAGTGTAATAATGATATATGCGTATAAATATAAAATACTTGAAGCTGTAATCTTGCACATGTCTCCCTATCTCTCTTTCTCCTCGCTCTCTCTCTCCCTGCTAGCGCACTTAAAGTCGTCTGCTTCTTGTTCTCTCTCTTTCTCCTTTTTTTTTGCCTGCTTGATTAATTTATTTATTTACTTTTTGTTGTGGTTTTGCTCTCTCTCCCTCTCTCGCTCTACTCTTTTTTTCTCTGCATTTGGCTGGAGAATTGAGGTTACGTTGTGCCATAATAAAAATGCATATAAATTATGTTGGAATTTTATGTTGACACTGTGTGTGTGTTTGTGTGTGTGTGTGTGTCTCCCTTCCTACTCTGTCTGTCTGTCTGTCTGCCTGTTCTCTCATAATTCATTGCAATTTCTTGCCAGGCCTTTTCGCATGCTACAAAAAGCCATAATACTTAATAAACCATAATTTGCTTTGTTCTCTCTCCCTCTCGCCTCATATACATAGTATGTGCAAGCGAGACAGACAGAGAGGAGTGAGAGTGAAAGAGAGACAGGGAGTTGGTAAAAAAAAAAACGTTGATATTTTTCAATTAAGTAATTGATTGGCTCTTAAATGGCTGCTCGAATCCCCGTAACCGGATATGCCAAATCGATGCGAGTTAATTAATTTGAGTTGAGCTTGAGTTTACTGTACCAAAACTTTTAACGGCTGCCCGCCCCTCCCTAAAATGTTGCAAAAAAGAAAGAGAAAAAAATAAGAAAAGAAAATAAAAAAATATCGACAGTTTGTTTCACCTGCGTGTGGTATATAAGGCATTATGTGAGGCCCATATATATATATATATAGCTTAGGCAACCCTAGCACCCGCGCTCAAGTTTACGTCAAAATGTCAGCGAGGCGAGGCGTATCGAAAATATTTCCTCTCTTGGCCTGGCCCGAACTGCCCCAGCCAACTGTCGTTTTGCGTCGTTTAATAATCAAACATTTTGCCAGCTAACTCACGCACAAAGAGAGGGAGAGGGAGAGAGAGAGAGAGGGGGAGAGTGGGAGGGAGAGGCAGAGTGGCATGTGCTGACATGGCGCCATTAAAAATGTGTAGCCTACTTTTGTGCTGCGCCAAAAAAAAAAAAAAAAAAAAAGATGAAGGCAGCGAGCGCTCTGAGCCTGAGCCTGAGCCTCAGCCAAAATCGTGCGCCGTGGCTAAAACCGTTTTTCAATGTCAATGCACAGTTAAATTTCGTAGCACGCTAATTGGCAACAGAGCTGAGCAATAATTCACCGTTACAATGCGCATTACGCGCGCTCGCACTGAAAATCACGAACTGCCAGTCACGTAGTCGCATAATTTGTGAAACCACGGGAAAAACTAATGTTGTTTTGAGTTATATTCGATTAACGTGATTAGGCAGGGTGTGCAGAGAGGGAGAGAGAGAAAGACAGAAGAGAGAAGAAGGAATGAGAAAAGAAGAAGGAAGAGAGAAGAAGGAGCATGATTGAAGAGAGAAGTAGAGCGCTATATAGAACAATTGATTTTTTTTATTTATTTATTTTAATTATATTTTTTTATATTGTTTTTTTTTTTTATTTTGTTGTATATTTTTTATTTATTTATTTTTATTTTTTTTTTTATATATTGTTTTATTATTTATTGTCATTTTGACACAGAGATTTCCTTATACGTTATAATTTACTTTATTTATTTATTATTTTGTTTTTTATTTATTTTTTTCTTTCTTTATTTATTTATTTATTTTTTATTTATTTATTTATTTATTTATTTTTTTTTTTTTGTGACAGAGCTTTTCTTATATGTAAATTATAGTTTATTATTATAATTACCTGCAATAGGCAGTAAGAAATATTTTCGCCATTCACAGTGACTAAAGCGTGATTTTTTGGCAAAGAGTTGCCAGGCAGCTGCATATATTGTATATATAAGGAATTAGCTTAGCTTACTATCTCAAGCAAACATCAGTGAATTAAGGAATATAAAAAGTAAATTAAAAAGAAATAAAAAATAAATTAAAAATCACTTTCAATTAGGCAAAACTTTTGCCACACAACACAAAGTTCCCCAAAAGTTAATTACCTGAAGATTACCACATAACCGAACATAACAGTACCTACCATCAGTACCTGTAGCACTGTGTACCCTTTATCTGTAATTATCCTTTTGTTATTATGCGATATTTCGAATACTGCGAAATTCTCTCTCTCTCTCTCTGTCTCTCTCTCCCTCTCTCTCTTATCATCAACAAGCGATCTCGTACTCAAGTTGTACTTGTGAACGTGAAACGCTTTTTACTTCTAATTAACAAAGCCAATTTGTGTGAAGCCAGTGCGGTAGGGCAGAGGGGGGGAGGGTTGATAAGGGGCGGGGGGTTGGCCAGGGTTGCCAACGTTGGTTGCGTGGATGGTTGGTTGGCTGCTTGAGTGCGCTTAGGTCATGTTAACTCCTTTGCGAGCAAGCGAAGGCGAAACTAATTTTCAAAGTCAATGTCGCGAAATGGGGAAGAGAAAAAGGGAAGAGAAAGGGGAGTAGAGAGGAATAGGAAAATGAGAAAAGGGGGGAGGGGGTGGAATAGCTTAGCAAAGTCGAATCCTTTTGCTGCTGTTTTGGCGCTGCCTGCCTGCCTCTTGTTGTCGAAAGTTGTCGAGTGTGTAAAGTTTTCATTATGTATTCATGCACACTCACACGCACACACATACGACCAAACAAATTTTTGGGCAAAGTGTGTGAGTGAGAGAGAGAGAGGGAAAGAGTGAGAGAGGGGAAAAGGCAAAAGCGGAATTTGGTGTTAGAAGCTCGTTGAAAAGTTTTCGACTTTTCGTTGCGCACAATTCAATCAGCAACAACAACAAATAACTACAACCCCTCCCCCACACACACACACTCACCTACACACACACACACGCACAACAAAAACCGTGTTGATTTGTCTGCTCATGTTGCCATCTCTTTCTTGCTTTCTTTCGTACCTTTTGCAACGCTTTTATTTTTAGGGAAACCATTTTCATTTCCCATTGCACGGCAAAAAGTTGCTCAATGAAATTCCCATTGCCTGCGAATGTGTGTGTGTGTGTCAGAGTGTGTGTGTGTGTGCGTGTGTGTGTGTGTTTGTGTGTGATGGATATGCATTCATCTTATTTGCAATTGACAAGCAAATTGTTGCTGTTTTCTGTTTGGTTGTTCCTTTCTCTTCTTTTTTTCTTTTCTTTTTTTTACTCTTTTCGTCACTTCTCTTGTTAGGGTTGCCATTGCATCTCTAATTCGCTGCTAGCAGCAATTAAAAAGTTTGCACAACAGCAGCAGCACCCATTACAACCCATCCAACCAACCAACCAACCGAGCAACCAGTCTACCTAGAGAACTGACTCTATACCATCCCATTCCATCTAGTATGTATGTATGTAGGTTGGTTTGTCAATTTTAACCATCAATTTATGTGGGACAATTTCATTTTTGCTTTTTTGATTTTGTTAAACAAATTACTCAACATTTTGTGTGGCCACTTTTAAAAGTTTTTCCAGCTTGCATTTACCTTTTTTTTTTGCTCTCTCTCTCTCTCTGCTACCCTGTAGTTGCTGTAGGGTAAACGGGGTAGTTAAGGGCAAAGTTATACATATACTAGTCAAAGAATTATTTCAATATACCTATAGCATGCAGCAGCAAGCAAATATGAGTTGATTTATGTATTTCTGTTTGTATGAACGCGTAGATCTCGGAAACTATCGTAGCTAAAGCCTTGAAATTTGTTGATAATACTCTAATGTATGGCTATTTTATTTTAGAATGCAGTAACACCCCTAATGAAGCCCCTTAATTGCAAAAATCTGCAGTTGAAAGCTACTAAATGCAGTTTTCTATAGAACTTACTCATAATAAACACTCCCAACTTGACTGCAGTCATTTCCACTTGTTTGTATATATAAAAAAAGGTATTATTTTTGTATTTTTTTTCGTAATTATATTAATTTGTATCCTAATAGGATAACTTAGCAGCAGTAAGCTTATACAGTTTAAAATGTTCATATTTTTTTTTATATATTTTTGCTGAACTCTTAAGAACATAAAGAAGGCTTTTGAGTGTGCACAAATACCAACATAATTGGCTCATCATTTTCCAACCACTGTCCGAGCTTAAGAGCTGTTAATACCCGAGTTTTGCATAGAGTGGTTAGGGAGGTATAACATAGAGAGAGAGAGAGAGAGAGAGAGAACCTGGTCCGACTGGGTCTAGGGCTATTTATGTGTGTAGATGATGAATGGAATGTTCAGGTTGTTTGGAATTTAAAAGTTGCGCTTTAAAGCGTAAACCAATGCGCACACAGTGGGAGAGTGAGAGAGAGAGAGAGGGAGAGCGACATGCACGTGCATGCACAGACATGCACAATATGTCCTGCAGACAGTTGCAGCAGTTCCTGTTTACTTTGCAATTTGTTGTGTGCAAAAATAATTGATGCAAATGTAAAAATGTAAAAAAAAGTAAAAAAAAATATACAAAAAAAAAACACACACACTTTGTATACCCTGCAGCAAAGTTGTTTTAGTTATTTGAGCTGCTTGGCAACTCTATCGCTTTTTGTTGCCATGGGGAAAGGCATAGAGAGACAGGTAGCTATGCTACCTGCGTGTGGGTGGGCAGAGAGAGATAGAGATAGAGAGGGAGAGAGAGAGAGAGAGAGATAGAGCGGGGGCGGTCAAAGGACTCATGCTTGAGCAAAATTGCTGGAAAATATAATTGCCCCGTATAGATGAAAATGCAATATGAGCTGAATGGGTCGCTTTTGATTAGCCTGACAATGCAGAAAAAGGCCCCTAACAAGGTGCCCCCCCCTACTCAACCCTAACGACTCTTGAGCTACCCCTACTATTACGACTGTTCTATTTATGTTCTCCTAAGGGTTGTGTCATTTGATCAATGTAAAATTAAGTGAAAATATATAGAAATAATGAAGCTATTTTTATAGATATTTGCTAGGAAAATCGGCTTACCTATTTAACCTATTTTTCCCAGCAAGTTGCATATTTATAGCTATTTTTTTTTAGCCTTTTTTCTTTTTATTGTTAGATTCCTTTGCAATGCAGACAATTGCAACTGTTATTCCTTCTATTGTTGAGCAGCTATTTTATAGAAATTATTTAGCTATTTTTCTGACTGTATTTTCTAGCTATTTTTAGCCTGTCAGCTACAGTTGCTTTTGTTTTCTTTTTATCAGACTCAACTTGTGTTGTTGATGCATTGCTATCGCTCCCTCTGCCCTTCCTCACCTCCCCCCCCCCGCTTCTACCTCTAACTTAGTACCCCCTCCCTCCCTTTTCTTTTTCCCAGCATGACTTTGTTGTTATAATTAGATAACATGCCTCATAAATGTGCCTCAGCCTCAAACCCCAAAATGATGCTGCACTTGAATGCGTTAATTAAAATAAAAACACAGCTGCTTATCGCCTGCAGACGTAGCAGGGGGAGGGGGGAGGGGGAGGGAGGAGGGAGCAGTGTGACGCAGAAGAGTTGCAGCCGAGGCAGGGCATAACTTTTGGCTGCCAGTGTAGCCGAAGTAAGCGATAACAACACACAAGTTGACTGCACTCGCAGGGGCTGAGGCTGGAGAGGAGCAGGCAGGCAGGCAGGCAGGCTGACAGGCAGGGAGGGGATAAAGAGGGGATAAAGAGGGGTAGCTAGGCTAGGGGAAAAGGTTGCACTTATTTAGGAATTATGCGCCAAGGCGCAACTTTCCACAGCAGCAGCACACTTTGCCGTTGTCAACAACTTGTTTCCCCGACAAAGTTTCAGCAGCAGCAGGAGCGGAGCAGGAGGCAGCTGGAGCGGAGCAGGAGGCAGCAGCAGCTCGACGCCAGCTCAGGGCAAAGACAAGTAAATCCTTCTAGAGAGTGAGAGAGAAAGAGCAGAGGGGTGTAGGCAGACAGTTCCCTCCACACATGTCTAAATACTGTAGCCAAGCTGGAGACACGCTTGAGAGTCCAGTAGCGACGACACACTGTGCCCCTACAGCAGCAGCTGCCTATCGCTCTCTCTCTCTGTCTATCTGCCTCTCAGCTGCCTGCTGTGCTTAGCCCCGTCTCGTCTGTTGCCTGATTGAATTGCCTGATTGCTCTGATTGCCGCCGCCAGACATCTGACGTTCTCTCCCATGTCCATGTCCATGTCGTCTGCGTCTGGCATCGGCATCGTCGTCGTCATCATCGTTGAAACTAAATTAAGACACTTTCAATTGGCCTGCCTGCCCGACTACCCCTTTACCCTGCATCATCCGCTTCCCTCCTCTGTCTTGTGCAGCCCGCAGAATTGACAGCTAAGCATCAAAAAGTGCCTCGAAAATTATCAGAAAAAAAAAGAAACCGAAACCAAATTGAAATGAGAACGAATACGTAGTCGAAACTCTTCAATAAATGCACAATAAATATTGCAACAGTTGCTGAGTTTATTTATTGAGATTTGCTTATAGATTTTGCATATACCCTGTAAATTTTGAAAAGATAAATGCAGTACGAGAAAGTGTTCTCTAAGATATATTTTAGTTTTTAGAAAAGAAAGGCATATCTACTGATATATCATTTTTAGATTGAAAACTGGTAGTATATATTGTATAGAACCTACAAAAGAAAGTTTAAAAAATTTCCTTGAATTTAAAAATATTCCAGAAAAGTTACATATATTATAATATTTTTTGAAAAATAGGGACATTTTATGAAATGTAAAATTTCAATTGTAAGAAATTCTTAAGTTGGAAAAATATTATAAAATACCCTAACTATAAATTCTCAAAAATACTATAGTTTATCATATCCGACTACAGCGCATTGCACTAGTCGAAACATTCCTAACCCCCCGCTCCCCCCTCCCCCGCCTACTCTCAAGCCTTTGCCTTAAACTTCCTCTTCTTTTATCCGGTTTTTTTTTTTTTTTTTTTATAATATTTATTTTTTATTTCGTACAACATTTATGGGGAAATTTGTTTAATTTCCTTGACAGAGCTCTCGTCTCGTGCATTTTGTCTGTCATCGGCCTTTGACATCATGTGCATTGCAAATGGAAATGGAAATGGAGTTTTCAAGCAATATTATTCGAACAATGTTGTATTTTTTTTGCGAGGGGGGGAGAGAAAAGTAAATATGTTGAGGATTATTTTGCATTGCAAATGGCAAATGCAGAATGCAGATCTTTAAAATATATAAATGTAAATAGAGACAGACAGAAAAATAGAGACAGAGAGAGAGAGAGAACTTTTTGCTTGAGTTTCTTAAGTTGCCCAACTCTAGGGTTGCCAGCATGCACACAGAGATGTTTACTTCTAATTGCCATAGGGTTGCCACAGTTGTCGCCGCTTATCAGGGGAGGTAGGGGAGTCAGGGGGGGGGCTAGTGCGATAAACTTGATTTATGCATTAAGGGAAAAACAGGCTTTGTTCGATTAGAGTTCGATATGGTTGGGGGGAAAAAACCAATATGTTTTTCCCCATTATGCGATAAGTTTTCACTTGCCACATAAAGTGGCGCCGATCTGTAGCTACTCCCCCGCCCCATCGCCCACTTCCCCCTCTCCTGCTGTCAACAGTTTCGACAGCTCATCGCAAATGGTTTTTGTATTTTATTTATAACATTTCGATAAAAATGGTTTCATTCAATATTGATACGAATATTTTATCGAAACTATTGAGCAACATGTCATTGATTATGGCCAGGGCAACAGGCACTTCTATATATATGTGTTTCTGGATTGTATTTTCCCAATATTTTCATAGTATTTTCCTGGAAATATCAGAGCTTGTTGAGTTTGGTGTAAATCAATCGATAGATTGCTGCTAATGGCTTTTAATGTGGAGAGTAGAGGGAGTTAGCTGTAGTATTGCAAAGTTTTCTAGCTTATAGCACTGTTTTTCAGTGTTGGTTAATGTCTGCTATGCTTTGCAGTGTTGCTCAAGCCTTTAAAAATGTGCTTAAGCGTGTGTGCGAGCGAGCTAACTATAGTGTTGCAAAGTTTACTTCATTCCAGTGTTGTTGAATGCATTTGGCAATAGTGTTGCAGGGTATTGCATGGTCTACTACGCTTAGTTGTTGCCTCTCTCTCTCTCTCTCTCTCTCGCTTTTTAGTATATTTTTTTAGTTGTTGCTCTTTATATTGCACTGATTTTTTCTCTGTCTATATCTCTCTCCCCCTCTCTCTCTCTCTCTGTCTCTTCTTTCTCTCTCTCTCTAACAAAATAAACGAAATTGTCTGAGATTTTGTGGTTGGCTGCTTTACAAGCGAAATGTCAAGCGTTGTCGACAGTCATTTGGGTTGCTGTTGCTGCCGTCGATGTTGCTGCTGTTGATGTTGCTGCTGCTGTTGCTGCTGTTGCTGTTGCTGCTGCCTCTGCCTCTGGCTGCCAAGCGAGACATTTTTCATGTGGCAACTAAAAATTGCAATGCAAAATGCAACAGCAACAGCAGCAACAGCAACAGCAACAGCGACAACAGCAACAATAACAATTTGGGTTAAAATGATTGTGGCGCACAAAGCGAGCAGCAGCACAAAAGAAAAAGTCAATAGAAGAGAAGCCCGCAAACAAAAGAACAAGAGCAAAACAAAAAGGCAAATTGAACAAAATGCGGTTGTTGCAAGTCCACCCCCCTCCCCTCTCCCTCCCCCCACGCTGCTGCTGCTGTTGTTGCTGCTGTTGTTGCTATCGACACTTGGCGCTTTGTGGCAGCAACACGCAGTCGTTTGCGTCCAGCGATCGTTCACATTGGCTTGTGTGTGCCACTTCTGCTGCTGCTGCTGCATGCCACACACATGCAGTGCAAGAGAGAGAGAGAGGGAGAGAGAGGGAGTGCGAGAGAGAGAGCGAGAGCTGAAACTGACCCTGCCCAGTGCGCAGAGCAGGCAAAAAGCATGCAAAGAAGCGGAAATAAGCCACTTGAGGCGACCTCAAAAAGCAATGCAGCCAAGGGGCAGAGACAGGCAGCGGCTGGGAGTGAGAGAGAGGGAAGAAGGGGGGCATGTGTGTGTGTGTGTAATCGTGCGCGCCACTTGCCACCGGCGGCCACAAAACAAAAGTCTCTGCCACTAAACAGCCCAAGCGAACTGAAGTTGCCTTGCAAGTCGCAGCAGCTGCAGCTGGGGCCGCATTCGGCCGTCTACCTTGCCGCAGCATGCAGCCCTTGCCCCCCCTCTCTGCCCCACTCCTCCCTCTCCCTCTCTCTCTCACACTTTTATTATGTGAAATGAAATGTTTGAAATAATTCAGCTGAAGGAGCCGGAGTAGAGCAGCAGCAGCAGCAGCAGCAGCCGCCACAAAGGTTAATACGTTGACGCTGGCCAAAACCTGATTTACTTGTTCTGCTGCCACTGCTGCTGCTGCTGCTGCTGCCCCTTAGTTGCATGCCACTTGGCTGCTGCCACACACTGATTGCCTTTGTTTTAGCTGGCCACGCTGACCTGCAACATAAATTTCAGCATTTATTTAAGCCTGACTGAGTAGCTGACTGCCTGCCAGGCTGCTCGCTCTCTCCTGCTCTCTCTCTCTCTCTCTCTCCCTTTCTCTAACTCCCTTCTCTCTCTCTCTCTCCCTTTCTCGCCACATGTTGCACACGTTGCAAGCAGTTTTTCTGCCTGCAATTGACTTGCGCGATCGAGTGTCGAAGGCGTCTCCCCCTTCCGTAAATAAACAATAAATATTTTTAGCCGATTTCATCATCACATCTAACGGATGTTACTCTATATGCTATGCTGCTGCCCCCCTCCTTCGTACTGTTCGATTTTCAGAAAATTGCGAAAATTGTTTATAGTTCGAGATTTTCTGTTTTTTATGCACATTTGGCAAAACTCAACGCAGGAAAGGGAACGTTGCAGATGTGTGTATGTTTTTGCAGCTTTATAAACAGTTTTCCGGGAGAAGAAGTTTTCTTCATTATTTCTAGATTGATTCTACGTACATCAAAATATTATGATGCTTTATTTTAAGACCCCTATAGACCCTTCCATAGCCATAACTTCGTTAAAAATCATCAGATTTCCTTGGGAGAGGACTTTTTATTCATTATTTTGCCTCTAGATTGATTCTGCATCAAAATATTATGAATCTAGAATTCAAAAATTTCGACCTTTCGCATGTCTTTTATGATAGCCATTTTCTCGATTTTGGTCTGCCATAGAGCCTCTAGTATGGAAAACTTTGTCAAAAATCATCCGATTTCCTCGAGGGAGGACATTTTATTCATCATTTGTTCTCTAGATTGATTCTGCATCAAAATATTATGAATCTAGAATCTTCAAAAATTTCTACCTTTCGCATGTCTTTTATGATGCCCATTTTTTCGATTTTAGTAACCCTATATAGTCCTAGTATGAAAAACTTCGTTAAAAATCATCCGATTTCCTTGGGAGATGACTTTATATCCATTATTTTGCCTCTAGATTGATTCTGCATCAAAATATTATGAATCTAGAACTTTCAAAAATTTCGACCTTTCGCATGTCTTTTATGATACCCATTTTCTCGATTTTAGTACCCCTATAGAGCTTCTAGTATGGAAAACTTCGTCAAAAATCATCGGATTTCCTTGGGGGAGGACTTTTTATTCATTATTGGGCCTCTAGATTGATTCTGTATTAAAATATTATGAATCTAGAACCTTTAAAAATTTCGACCTTTCGCATGTCTTCCAAGGTACCTCCTTGCTCGATTTTAGTACCCCTATAGAGCCTCAAGTATGGAAAACTTCGTCAAAAATCATCTGATTTCCTTGGGAGAGGACTTTTTATCCATTATTTGGCCTCTATATTGATTCTGTATCAATTTATTATGAATCTAGAACTTTCAAAAATTTCGACCTTTCGCATGTCTTCCAAACTACCTCCTTGCTCGATTTTAGTACCCCTCTAGAGCCTCTAGTATGGAAAACTTCGTCAAATATCATCCGATTTTCTTGGGAGAGGACTTTTTATCCATTATTTGGCCTTTAGATTGATTCTGCATCAAAATATTATGAATCTAGAACCTTCAAAAATTTCGACCTTTCGCATGTGTTTTATAATACCCATTTTCTCGATTTTAGTAACCCTATATAGTTCTAGTATGAAAAACTTCGTCAAAAATCATCCGATTTCCTTGGGAGATGACTTTATATCCATTATTTTGCCTCTAGATTGATTCTGTATCAAAATATTATGAATCTAGAACTTTCAAAAATTTCGACCTTTCGCATGTCTTTTATGATACCCATTTTCTCGATTTTAGTACCCCTATAGAGCTTCTAGTATGGAAAACTTCGTCAAAAATCATCGGATTTCCTTGGGGGAGGACTTTTTATTCATTATTTGGCCTCTAGATTGATTCTGTATTAAAATATTATGAATCTAGAACCTTTAAAAATTTCGACCTTTCGCATGTCTTCCGAGGTACCCACTCAAACGACCAAAAACGGTCTAAAACGACATAAAACGACCTAAAGCGACCTATTTCTAGTTAACAGTGAGTATAACTATAAGGCACTAGAACATTTAACAACGGGCCTTCCCTCCGAGCAGTTAAATAAATTTCAACTTATTCAAACCCAACTTCCAACTTCATATAAATTACAATGTATATGATATTCATGCACTATGGTAATTGTTATAAATACAATTTCCCAATTTCTCCGAGGTAACTAAGAAATCTGCAATGCATATGCGATATATTTATTCAATGGATTAATCATAATATGCAGCTTCTGTTTCTTAGCCATATCATAATAAAGAAGAATAAAGAAAAATAAAAGAGAAAAACTTCAGAGCTATAGACACGTGTAGATGGCACGTTTCGTGTACAATCGTACGTACAAATATTTAAACAGTTTTCATTTCTATTTTTGTCGAGATTTGTTTATCGGGCAACTTCAGAGCGAGGGAGAGAGAGAGAGAGAGAGAGAGGTAGAGTGTGTGAGAGCGAGAGAGTAAGGGAGTGCGAGCGTTAGAGCGAGAGGCAGAGACAAACAAAAAGTTCGGAGAACTTTTGCTTTAAAATTGACTTTAGTTTTAGCTGCGCTTCAGTGGGAGGAAATGCTGGATCAAGGGGAAGAGTGTGTAGAGGGAGGGAGTAAGGTAGATGGAGTGTATATATATGTGTGTGTGTATGTGTGTGTGTGTGTGCCTGTGTTTATGTTGGCAAACTGAATCACAGTTTGAGCAGCACTGCGCCACTGGCTCTACAGCTCATTGACTGCCAACTACGGCTGCTGCCTCTCTCTCTCTCTCTCTTTTACATCTCTCTCTTTCCCTCTCTGACCGCCCTATTGACCCGAGAATATATTTCTTAAAACAATTTCTTAAATCAATATTGCCCTCTCGACCAAAACGACCACGAGCAGGCGAATTCCTTGCCAAGCAGAGATTCTAACGCTACCGCTTAATAAAGCACGGCACCCTCTGGCCAGCTGTGCCTCTCCCGCCCCATCCCCTCCCTGTTCCTCAGCCCCTGCCACTGGTAGGGAGTGGGGTATTCGGTGGGTTAGGGTGACCAGTTGGCGGTTTTTAGCTGGGGCAAAGCCAAGCAAGAAAATAAATTGCTTTGCTCAATTAGCGGTTTTCTGCCAATGCTGCATTTCACTTTGCCTGCGGGCTTAAAAATTTACCACGCCCATTCCGACCCTCCCCCCCCGCCATCCGCGTGCCAGCAACCCAACGCCTTTTTCAATCCTTTATTTTTTTTATTTTTAATTTATTACATTTTTTTTCAAGCTAAAATGCAGCAGCGCGTTCTACGCTGGACTTGATTAGCATGCAAGGTAGAAGGAGGGAAGGGAAGGGAAGGGAGGCCCTGGTAGGGCAGACTGTTCCCCAGTGGGGTAACCCGAGACAGGAGCTCAATTGTGACAGTTAATCGAGCTGTAAATTGCCAGGGGTGTGGCAGGGGGGGGGGAGGGGCACAGCTGCTACGCCTCAGCGACGTTAGAGAACTTAATTATGAGACATGAGAGCAGCAGCATATGAGAGATACAAGATATAAGTATAAGTATTTTTTCCAGTTCCGCACAGAGAGTAGGGGGATGAGATGAGGGGAGGGGGTGGGTACACGCCCTGAGTAGTTGCAGCTGCGTGGGAGAGGAGTTTGGAAGTCTCTGCTCTGCTCTCTTGGCATTGTTTCAATGTCACGTTGTTGCAACGCCCAGCCGGAAATGCAGTTGCAAGTTGCAAGTAGCATGTGTGAAGTGCTGCCAGTTAGAGTGAGAGAGAGAAAGAGAGAGAGAGAGGGGGAGAGGCGAGTCTCCGGTCTCCAGTCTACGGACTCCTCTCAGACACGCACACGGACACGGACGATGAAGTTGATGACGATGTTGTCGCAGGGAAACACGCTAATTATGTTGCAAGTTTAGCTGCTGTTGCTGCCACTGCTGCTGCTCCCATTGTTCCCCTTGAGTGGCGGCGACCTTGTTTGTGTGCAGCACGACAACAACAGCAGCAGCAGCAGCAACAACAGCAGCAACAACAGCAACAACAGCAGCAACAGCAGCAGCAACATTGCGAAGCTGACAAGAAGAAACGTTTGATAAATTTGAGAACATGAAACAGGAAGAACTTGGCCACACTGTGCACTCCCACACTGCTGCACAGTGGAATGCGTTAATTTCTTAAGAGGAGTAGGGGGAAGGAAATACAAAGCCAGAGGAGAGCGCAAAAAGTAATTAAAAGAGGTAATAGAGTACAGCAATAAAATTAAACAAAAGCAGAGAGACAGAAAGAAGGAGACAGATTACAATTGTCTTCTAAATAAACAAAAGACAATTTGCAGACTTCTTTTTTTTTTAGGCCAAGTGCATGTTCTATTGTCTGTCCATCTGTGAGCTCGTAAACCTCATAAATATCTGGCTAATCAGCAGCAAATAAGGCGTTAAAACTGCTCCATGTCTGTATGAACACGTAGATCTCAGAGCCTGTAGGAGCTAACGTCATGAAATTTGTTGACAATACGCATATAGACAATAGGATTGTTTTGGTATGCAACCACGCCCCCTTGTACCCCTATATATAGCTCAAAATCGAACTGCGAGCTTCGATCTAGTAATTTGTAGACGTCTTTTTATGCCAAGTGCATGTTCTATCGTCTGTCTATCTAGTAGCTCATAAACCTCATAAATATATAGCTAATCAGTGGCAAACAAGGCGTTAAAATTGATCCATGTCTGTATGAACACGTAGATCTCAGATACTATAGAAGCTAAAGTCATGAAAATTGTTGACAATACGCATATGGAGCATAAGATTGTTTTGGTATGCAACTAAGCCCCTTTGTAGCCCTATTTATAGATCAAAATCGAACTGCAAGCTTTATTTTATGTCAAATTTCTATGTAAATAGTAAACAAATATGTTTAATCTATTTCCGCATTTAAATGAGTAATTTGTAGGATTACAATCGCGACCCAACAACATTTACATCATACTGGCTAACAAAGAATCGCACCACCCTCCCCCCAAGCTGTACTCCATCCCTTCAGGTTTACACAGAAACAAGCGACTACATGCACGCTCTCTTCTCCCATAAGTCCGATTATTGTGCCCATGTCGAGGAGTCTCTTTGGGGAATCGCTCTTCGCGTTTAACACTCAATTGGCCAAGTCTACAAATTGTGCTACAGATTGATATACTTACTCCCAGGGCTGGAATGAGAGAGAGAGAGAGCGGGAGTATTTCATGGAAACATGAAGGCAATAACAATGCGTGGAGCATTACAAATGAGCACTAAAAAGGCAAAGCGTAAAAAAAAGCCTGCAAACAATGGGGCAAAAACAACAAAAAGAACAACAACAAGCTGGGAAGGTCATAAAATAAAAATGCTGTATACAAAATATACATATATGGTATATGTAACATATAATTCCAAGAAGAGCTTTAATACAACTCTTGGCCACAGAAAGACAGAGACAGAGACAGCGACAGCGACAGAGACGTAGACAAAGTAGTAGAAGCAGAGGGAGCGAAGACAGCAAGCGAACGAGCGAAGATTTCCCAAAAGAGGAAATTCTCTCACCCATCGTCGAGTCGCGTGAAGTGAAGTTACGCTCATGTGTGCGAGGGAGGGAGATGGGGAGCAGGGCAGTGGCGCAGGGTTGCCACAGCGCCAGCGAAGCAAGTAACATTGAAAGACTACAGCAAAGCGAACTACATAAATAAGGCAGCAAATGAGCGAGAGAGAGAGAAAGAGAGTGCAACAGAGAGAGAGAGAGAGAGTCGGAGCATGGACCAGGCGAGTGGTCGTCGCACTGGGAATGCTCAATGTGCCGGTGTAGGAGAGGGGCAGGAAGTTAGGTGAAAACATAGAATTGCCAACGGGCAGACAATAAACTAACCAAGCAAACAACCCAGCCAAACCATACCCAGCCCCCCCAAGCCCAGCCCAGCCAAGCCAAGCCGAGCCAGACAATTGCTGAAAATTATATTAAAATCAAAGCGCAAATAAACAACATGAGAGGCAGCAAACGCATAACTTACCTGTGCAGCCCCCCCCCCCCCCACCTCCTCTTCGTGCGACGCCCCTGCTTGCCACGCCTCAGTAGCGCATCGCATCGCATGCTGTGAGTGCCGCAGGCTGCAAAATGTCCTCAAATGTAAAAGAGAGAGGGAAGCTATAGACAGCGAGAAAGAGATATAAATATCAGAAACAAAGAAAGAAAAAAAACAAAAAAAAAGATATAGTGTTGATTTAGGGCTACCTTGGGGCAAATACCAGATGAAGTTGCACAGTGTAGTAGTTTACTTAGTTCATCTTAAATTTTAATTGTTTTTCGTAAGAATGATAAGATAATTAATTAACCTCGAAACTGCGATGAGGTGTTTATTTTGACAGTCGAAAAAAAATAAAGGAGAACAACAGCTGGCGAACTTGATTTATTTTGTATTATTTTGAGAAAGTTCTGGCTATGAGTTGCAGCCGATTTAGCTGGAAATTTTCTTCAAGCAAAGCACCCAAAAAAAAAAGGAATTAAAAATTTGAACACTTGTTACGGGTAGAAAAAAAAAAAAAAAAAAAAAAAAAAACTGCGTATTATCCAAAAAAAAAAAAAAAGAGGGAGAAAAAAACAAGTTGCCCGAGCATTATAAAAACATGAGCACGATGGCGTGCAATGGGTGCCAGTGCGAAGGGGAGGGGATGGGGGCGTGGCATGCGTGGGCGGGCAGTTGCTCATCGTTTCGGGTAAGTAAGCTTTAAGCCCCTCTCTCTCTCCCTCTCTCTCTCCCTCTCTCTCTCCCAGCCTGCTCTGCTTCCTTTTCAGAGAGTTTGCTTACCATAAATTTCGAGGATTTATGTAAGTGCAGCTCGTTTTCATGTTCAGGTGCATTGGATTGTTTTTTTTTCGGTTTTTTTTTTGTAGTACACCCCTTACTTGCCAACGCAGCGGCGCCTCGTAATGAGCGTGAGAGTGAGATCCGACTAATAAGGGCTCATTATCAAGAAGATTATGATGCTGCAGCTGATGGAAGTGGCTGGGGATGATGATGAAGGCGATAATGAAGCAGCCACTCAGAATGCCAAAAAGAGAGCGAGAGAGATAGGGAGTGGGATAAAAGGAGTGGATGAAAATTGCATGCCATGCAATTTGTGAAGGAGAAGGAGATGGAGGCACCACGAGCTGTAGAAGAGCAACTTCAGCAACAGCTGCGTGTGAATTTGGTCTTGAGATGAGCATAAGCTACAAGTTCGTAGCGGGGAGTGTGAAGTGAGGGGAGGAGAGGAGTACGGAGTGAGGGTAGAACCGGTTAAAGTCTTCCTGCTTGTGAAGCTCAAAGCGCCGCCCCCGTTATGCATAATATGACTAAATGCTTTATGAAGAGTGCACAGTAGGAACGAGTTGGACAGACAGACAGATAGGCAGATGGACAGACAGATGGATAGACCAGGCAGCTAGAGAGGTAGCCAGATAGGACAGACAGGTAGATATTGAGCTTGACAGACGAAGAGACGGACAGGCAGCTGGACAAACAGACAGACAGATAGACAGGGAGACAAGCAGAGGCACAGAGAGACACGGACAGACACACTGAAGCTCAGGCAGGCAGACAGACAGATAAACTAGCAGACAGACAGACAGAGGGGCAGACAGACAGACAGACATATAGACCGACATACAGATGGAAAAACAGGCGTACAGACAGACAGAGATACAGAAATACAGGGAGACATACAGAGACGCAGAGAAACAGACAGAGAGACAGACAGAGAAAAAGACAGACATATAGACCGACATACAGATGGAAAAAAAGACGTGCAAACAGACAGAGATACAGACATACAGGAAGACAGACAGAGAGACAGGCAGAAAAACAGACAGAGAGACAGACTGGGAGACAGACAGACATACCGATGGAAAAACAGACGTACAGGCAGACAGATTTAAAGACATACAAGGAAGACAGACAGATACAAAAACAGACAGAGATACAGACCTAAATATGGAAGGACAGAGATACAGATAGACAGGGATACATAAAGACAGACAGACAGGGAGAGAGAGCAGACAGAGAGAAAGACAGAGAGACATGCAGAGAAACAGACAGACAGAGATGCAGACAGACAGAAAGATAGATAGACAGACAGACAGATAGACTGACAGACAGGCGGACAGACAGACAGACAGACATGCAAATGAGGAGGCAGGCAGGCAGGGAGGCGGACAGACAGGCAGTCAAATGGACAACTGGACAGCAGTTGGCCTGACCATGGGGACAGGTGAGTGCGCAAAGCTGGGGATGAGATGAGGATGAGAGTTACGCACTGAGCTGAGAGCTGCAGCTGCAAATAACATTCTGCTCAACATTATATTGTGATTTCTCAGGATTGTGTCTGCCACTGCTGTTGCCTCTACACTGAACAACAACAACAATAACAATAATACACAGCAAGAAGACAACAACAATAACAGAAGAGAGAAGAGAGAAGAGAAGAGGAAAACGACAAACAATGGCGAATAATAAGAAATAATTTAGCTGCTACAAGCAGCAGGGCCAAGGCCAAGTTGGAACGGAACGAGAGAGTGCGGAATTGCCAGCGTGCTCCTCCCTCTCCCTCTCCTCCCCCTCCTCCTTCTCCTCCTCCTCCTTAGCTTGCTGCCACTTGGTCTCGACTTTTAAATTATTTTTTATTAATTCAATAAACATGAGTCAAGCACGGAGAGGAGCAGGGCAAATGGCCAAGGGGCAGCAGCAGCAGCAAAGTCGCACATTAAGTCATGCTGCACACACAGACACACACACTCGCGGGCACGTTTATATGTTCATGTGCCGGGATGAAAACTAAATTCCTTGCAAAACTGCCAAAAAAAGAAGAAAAGAAATAAAAAGCGCTGCAGCAAGTAGCGGTAAAATCAATAAACTTGTAGGTTTTTTGAACTTTCTGGTGACAATTGTTGCGTTCTTTTCTTTTTAATTTCTATTGTACACTCTCTGGGAAAAGGTATAGCGAAAGTTTGGAATTGTTAAAGAAAGAGATCTGCTGGTTCTGCTGTGAGAAACAAGCATAAACGTTTTAGCTGGAAAATTACGCTGGCTAAGCGATTTTCAGCTACTTACGGTTGGCAGAAGTGGGCGTGGCAAAATGTTTTGATATGCTGTAATATCTAGGAGTTTTGTTAGTGAGTTTGGTAGCTCTAGCTCTTATACTCTGGAAGATCTAAGCGCTTTTATAGATGAACAGACAGACAGACAGATGGGGAGACAGAGCAACAGACGGAGAGGCAGATAAACGTACAGAAAGACAGAAAGAGTAACAGAAAGACTAATGGAGGGACAGATAGATACGAGGGAGAGACAGAAAGACTAAAGAAGAGACAGATAGACAGAGGAAGAGACAGTTTGACATACAGAGAGACAGAAGGAGAGGCAGATAGACGTATGGAGAGACAGACAGACAGAGAGAAATGTAGATAGACATATAGACCTAATATAGTTAAAATATCATAGGGTATATAGACGGCTAAGCATAGCCTGCGCGTACTGCCTTCTTTATCTCTCTCCTTCTCTATATCTGTCTCTCTCTCTCTTCCTCTCTCTATCTACCTTTCTCCCTCCCTCTCTCTCTCTCTCTCATTTTCAGTTCTATTAATTTGCCAGCACACCAAGTAGACAGTCAAAACTGACTAAACTAATTAAAGAGCATTTGGGAATCGTGTCTCGTGTTGCCAGTTTCCTCTGTCTCTCTCCATCTCTCTCTCTCTCTCTCTCTTTAACTGCCCTGCTGTTTATTTTCTCTTTTGGCAGCACAACTCTCGCCTGCATATGTGTAGATGGTGGAGACTTGCTCCTCCTGCTGCTCCGAGTCCTTTTTGCCTCTGCGTGTGTGCACACTTCGTTTTGCCAAGTGCCAAGAATTTCGAATGGCATTTTAATAGTTTTGCTTTCTTTCTCTCTCTCTTTCTTTAGTAGTAGTTGTTGTTGTTGTTGTCTTGTTGCTGCTGCTGCCATTTTTATTGCAGTCAACTGCGGTGGAAATGGCGGCCTACTTGTTTGCGTTTTACAAACGACCTTTTTCAATCCTATCCATTTGCAGTCGGCTGTCCTTGCCGATTCCTTCACATATTTGTCACACACAATATTGGGAAGAGAGAGTGTGTGTGTGTGTGTGTGTGTGTGTGGTCAGTGTCTCTCCCTATCCCAGTAGACTTTGCGTATCTTTCTCTCTGAGTTCCTTGGGGCTTTTCGTTCGCAAATTGGAATCGTGCGGCTATAATACTTTGAAAAATCTTTTGGGACATTGTAAACTCATCAATTTGCGCTTGATTTGATTTCTGGATTTTCTTGTTGTGTTTTTCGTAATTTTTTTTGCAGTTTTTCTTTTGATATCCCACGCTTGTTCTCCTCTTCTTTTTTGCTTGCTTTTGATATTTTGCTTCATGTTAAATTGCCTTGCAATTCAAGTTGATTTTCCACTGTATTGGAGCTGCCTTATCACAGGGTCTGTTGTTGTGCTGGGATGGAGCTGAAGTTAAGAACTTCAAATCAAGTGGAACATTTTTTTTTGTTCATTTTCTAATGAAGTTTGCTGTATGCGCTTTTATGGTCGATTTCTTGGGAATTTTTAGGATAAGGTTTTTTGTATATTTTACATTGTATTTATTGCTATAGTTTCTTGTTCGGTCAGACGATTTGTCGCTGAAGTTGGGTTAGATCTTGCTAGAGTTGATATATAGAAAATGTTTTAAGCTTTTATTTTTTATATATATATCAATTCCCTTACTTGTAGCTATAGTTTCCTATTCAATCAGCCGATTTGTAGCTGTAGTGTCATATATATTTCAATTCCTTTACTTTTTGCTATAGTTTCGTGTTCAGCCTGCCGATTTATAGCTTAAGCTTGCTTAGTTATATCTTAAATTCTTTTTAGCCATGCATTTACTCATTTTGGAATGATTTAAGCTCTTCTTTGGAATATATTTTTCGATGCCAGTTCTTTAACTTGATTTCCTTTAAGCTTTATTCCGATACCTCTACCCCTCGACCTCCAAGATTCTTGACCGAAGCAAGGAAAAATAACAGTCTAAATTGAAATTTGAAAAAATGAAAAGCTGCAACAGCGACTAAACCAACAACAATATGAGAAGCCTTTGGTATAGGCCAGGCGAAAAAAGTGTCGAAACAGCAGTCCAAAAAAAAAACAGAGCCTAAGGTATGTGGCTAGGGTAGTTAGGGATAGGGGAGGGCAGAGGGTAGGACTGGGGGGTGAGGGGACTGAGTAAAAGTGATAAGTGCAATTTCTCACGTGGCACCAAAGAGCGCACGGATTAAGCGACGGACAAGCGACAGCGCAGAAATTTATGAGACGTGAGAGCAGAGCAGAGCAGGACGAGAAGCAGGAGGAGGGATGGAGGAGGTAGAGGAGCAGGGGGAAACTGCTGCAGGGGCAGGAAAATGGTATGTGAGCAGCAGCAGCTCCCCGTGACAAACGACAATGGTGACAGCGTCAGCTGTGCAGGGCGAGGCGTGCGGTTTGAAATGGAAATGGGATCATCTGCAAGGGGAAGCGCGAGAAGGAGGCGAGGGAGAGGAAAGGCAGGAGAGGAAAGGCAGGAGAGAGGGGTGCAGGAAAACCAAGAGGAAGAGGGAGCAGGCAGTCAGGCAGTGTGAGGAATGCAATTGCCACTTGAGTGGAAGTTTTCAGCGTCACTAACTGTCCTGCGGCACTGCAGACCTTCTCTCTCTCTCTCTCTTTCTGTCCCCTCCCCTGCCTCTCTATATTTACCCCTGCCTGATATGCAGCCACACACACACACACATTGATCCTGGGGCGGTAATTAACTAAATCTTCCAATGTCATGGCCAAAACGCGTCGTGGAGAAAAAAATTAAACTATTTTTAAATGACTTTAATGAGCTCATTAATATGCAAATGCTTATAGGGGTAAAGCCTCCCCCCTCAGCCCAGAACCTGCACACACTTTCATCAATCAAACAGACGAGGGAGGGAGAGCGAGAGAGGGAGAACGAGAGAGAGGCAAGAGTTCTTGCAATCAGCTGCGCATTGTTCGCTGGCAAAGGGTTTAAAAAGCAATTGACCACAGTGAAAGTCGAGATGACTTCTTGCATATCTTTCTCTATATATAAAGTATCTGTATATATATATATCTGTGTATGTATGTGTAGCACACACACACGCATAAAAAGTGTTGAATTTGATTGATGTGCCCAAAGCTGCAGGCAGACAATGTGAAAATTAGTTGAGGGAGACCGCGTGGGCAAAAGACGCGAGAGAGCTGCGGGTGCGGGTGCTGGTTCTGTGGCTGCGGGTGTTCGGGTTACTCTTCCTATATAGGTAGAGGTGTGGGTGCGTGTGCCTGCGCTGCGTTGCGTTGCGCTGCGCTGCGTGCTGTGGTTTGCCGCGTGCCTTGCGCCAAACAGTCAAAATGATTGACAGACAGACAGACAGACAGTTCGCACAACTTGTGCCAGCTTGAGTTGCAAGTTCCGAGTGGCTTAGCCTGCTCTCTCTCTCTCTCCCTCTCCCTCTCTCTTTCTATGCATAAAGTCAGCTACAACATTGATCAATCGCCTTTCAATTGAATAAGCCAGCGCTAATTAAGCAAAAAGCTCAAAGAGGTTTTCTCTTCTTATGGTTTGGCAAAGTTTAACTCGAGTTTAGCACAGTTTTAAACTGTGAAAAATTAAGAAAATTACTTTGGCTGCGCTAACAAACCCGCAGCAGGCTGTAGCAAGACTATAGCGAGAATTTCAGCGATTTTTGTCTGTATGAACAGCCAGATCTCTGAGATTATAAGAGCTAGGGTTGTCAAATTTTATGTCGTAGGGTTGCATGCAGCTTAAGCAAGTTTTAGAATTCAGTCACGCCCTCTAACGCCCACGTAAATCGAGGTTTACCATTTTACTCTGTGAAAAATTCTTGAAAATTCAGTTTTCTTTTTGTTTTCACATTTATCTCATCGAGCTGATCTACTGATAGGGCGTAAGACAAAACCGTATGCAGATAAGGTTGCGATGCGTAGCGCAGCACTTGTCTCTCAAGTGGCAAAGGGAGAGGGAGAGAGAAGAGAAAGAGAGAGACAGAGAGAAAGCGAGACGAAAGCGAGACGAAGCGATTTGCTCTGTATGTCTAACATGTGTGTGCGTGTAGGTTGACTTACTTTACACACACACACACACACACACAGCACACACACCCTGCATACACACACTTGAGTAACAACAACTGTGACAAAACCGAAAGCAAAATGCATTCACTAGAAAACGCTCCAGTTGCAGCACCCATTTTCGTAGTCCACTTTGAACTAACCAAAAAAAAAGAAAAGTAGCAAGAAAAAACGTAGACAGAAAGAAGAAGGAGGAGAAGAAGAGAAGGGCAACAAAAAAAGGGAAGCAAGTGAGGGGGAAAAAACTAAAAAGAAATTCGTATCGCATTTCATTGCAGATGCTGCAACACATGTGTGTAGGAGCGAGGGAGCGAGAGAGAGAGAGGGGAGGAAGGGAAGAAAGAGAGGCAAGAAAAGAGGGAGAGAGAGAGAGAAAGAGAGAGGGAGAAAGAGAGCGCTCGCTACTGTGTGCGTAAATGTTTTATCATTAACAGCAGACGCTGCAGCTGCAGGATGTGGCTCGTACGCTCTCTCTCGCTCCCTCTTTCTCTCTCTCTCGCTCACTATAGCTGTCTCTCTGTCTCTCTCTGTCGCTCCCGCTGTCCTGTCGCCTGTAGCTCAACTGCTGTGGCACTTGTAAGTGGCAATGTTGCATGATGCAGGCGTCGTTTACGTTAAACAAACAAATTTCAACAAAAGCTCAAAACGCCACCAGAATCGAGTGTGTGTTGTGTGTGTGTGCCTGACACAGTTTCCTGCAGGCTACTTAGGGGTGTGTGTCTGTGTGTGTGTGCGTGTGTGTGTGTTGCTAAGTGCTGTAAATTGAGCGCATCAACGAAAACTGGCAACATTTTTGCATAACCCAAGAAACGAGGGTCGCTGCAACAATGTGTCTGTGTGTCGAGCATGTGGCAACCTTTTGCAGGCTCAATTGATACGCAAGAACACACACACAGCGTGGCAGGGAGGGGGAGTGGGAGGGGGCGATTGTGGGCTGCCCACACACACAGTGTCGGATGACCCTCAGCATCTGCAACGGAAGCCACTCAAGCTGCGTGTGGCAGTTGCGCATGCGCAAAACCGCAAAGCTGTGTGTGGAGCGGAGAAGCTGGAAGGGATTGGGAGGCAGCTGAAGTGTGTTCCGCAACCACACACAAGCCAAGCACAGCACAGCCCAGCCAAGGCATCAGGCAAAATGAGAGTGAGAGAGAGAAGGATAAGGAGAAGGAGAAGGAGAGAGAGTGAGAGCGTGTGCCTGGGCGCAGGCATTGGCAATTTAACGCCTGCTTTGTTTGACATTTACTGCCTGCCGCTAACACGCAGCCCCCTTCTGGCCCAAACCCCTCTCTACCCCACTCCCTCCCCCTGCAACTTGCAGTGTTGCAGGTGGCAAGTGACCGCCGCCTCATTTGAGTGCGCTGCGTCTCATGGCAACGCCTGCGGCTCTTGAGTTCTTGAGTCGTGTTAGAGCGGGTCTGAAGGGGAACCAGATCGGGGGGTCTAAAGCGGGGGCGCGCAACCCAAACATGTCTAGAACCGGCAACAACTGCGAAACACTTTGAACCATTAGCAACCACTATGGCAGACGTCGACGTCATCATAAAAGGCAACTGCGAGAATCGCTGATGCGTAGAGCCGCCCTCGCTGCAGCTTGCCCAATCGTGCAGCACACACACACAAATACACACACATGCAAATACACACCTATACCCCCTATACACACCTACTGCCACCTACACCCCGCATATGTCCGCCAGATGCGAGCGCAAATGCATTTGCTGCCTCAGTTAATTGCAGCCGCGTGTGTGCGTCTGCTTAACGTGCCACACTATCAATGTTGCAAGAACAACAACAACAGCAGCAGCAGCAGAAGCACCCCCTTTGCAGGCGCCTGCCAAATGTTGCAATCGATTTGAGATACATTTAGTACGTTTAAATACATTAAGTAATTATTTAGATACATTTGTAGAGGCAAAGATACAGCAGGAACCATTTAAGATACATTTAAGATGTGTAAGATACTTTTGTATCTGAAATATCATTTTTAAAAACTGTAAGATATTTTTATATCCGCAAGTTACTTTTGTATCTAACATATTTCTTGTAACTGAAATATACTCTTGTATCTGTAAGATACTTTTGTATCTGCAAGATACTTTTGTATCTGCAAGATACTTTTGTATCTGCAAGATACTTTTGTATCTGAAATATCATTTTAGAAAACTGTACGATTAATTTTTATCCGCAAGATACTTTTGTATCTAACATATTTTTTGAAACTGAAAGATACTGTTGTATCTGTTAGATACTTTTGTATTGTTAGATTCTTTTTTTCTGTTCGATATTTTTTCAGTTGTATGATTAATATCCTTAAGAGACTTTTGTATCTGTAAGATACTTTTACATCTGAAATATAATATTAAGTAAAATACTTTTGTATCCAACATATTTTTTGTAACTGTAGGAAAATTTTGTATCCGTTAGATTCTATGTTTTTCTGTAGGATACCTTTGCTAATGTAATATTTATATCCTTAATATATCTTTGTATCTGTAAGATAGTTATGTTTCTAAAATATTATTCCAACTGCAGGATACCTTTTACCTGAAAGATACCTTTTCAACTGAAAGATACTTTTGTATCTGTTAGATACTTTTGTATATTAAAGATTTAAATCTTGAGATACTTTTATATCCTTTAGAAACTTTTGTATCTCAAAAATAAATGCTGTAAATTACTTTATAAACTGTTTGCTATCTGCCAGCTACTTGAGCAGCAAATTGTTTATAAAATCAGCTTATAGGCAAATTTACCTCGCCTGTCGCGTGCCCGAATGTATCTACAAACTGCATACGCCATGCTGAGCTACATTTGTATCTCACAGATACATTCATGCATGCCTGACAACATTCTTAACACATCTGAAATATGTAAATACAATTGCAAATCAATTTTATACATTTATTTTTTCACAATGCATTTCACAAATACAATTCAGGCAGAGATTGTAATTCATAGATACTTTTGAAACAACGATTATTTGTCACTTTAAACCTATTTGTCAAATTTTTTTTTCTGGGATATCCCAGCTCATTGCACACACACACACACACACACACTTAGCCACCTTTATGGCATCGCAAAGAAATAATTCAAATATGTAGTATAGTGTATGTAGTTCATAGCGCTCAGATACTTTTGCCCGCATTCTGTTATCACTAAACAAATTTTACTTCTTTTTTGTTTTTTTGTTGATATCCATTACAAGAGCGTCGCGCAAAAGAGTTTTTTGCATAAAAAACATAAACATAGTATGCGAAAACAATGCGACCAATTTTGATGATAGCACAGTGAGATGATATATTGAATTTTTCTATACTCTTACTAGGGGTATATTCATCTGTTACGACAAGTTGATGATGATTCTTGAAAATTTTACATTTATCATATTTAAATTTTATTTTAATTTTAATTAAATATAAAATATTTTTTAAATGCTAAAGAGCTCTTAAAAGCTATATAGTTAGATGCAGAATTAATTACTCTAATGATATCTGATCAAATTATGTATGCTAAAAGTCGCTTTAGGTCTGCCAGGGTAACAAATCTTCGGTCAGTTATATCTTCCCATTCTTCCCTTGTTTCTTTTTTTTACTATATTTTGTCAAAACAAATCCAAAATATCACGCAAACAATTGAAGTCAGCATCGAAATATTGTCAGCTGTATCAATAATATCGAAATTCCAATCGATATGCATTTGATAAATAACTTTCCCCCGCCGCCGCCCACAACCCGTTCCAAACAAAGCTTGCACATTTTCTATGTCCCTTTTAATATTCCCCATACTATATATATTTTTATTTTTCGGAAAAATAAAGCAATAATTTGCGTGAATATCAATAACGAAAAGCCTGCTGACTTTTTAGTTGTAGTTGTTGTTGTTGGGGTCTACGAAAAGTGAAAAATACATTTGCATGTTTTGCGTTGAAAATGAATTTATAATCCCTCAAACAGGTCAGACCGTGCCTCTCTCTCCCTCTCTCTCTCTCTACCACCTTTCTCCAAAAATATTTGCAAAAGAACAACAACAGCAGGAGAGGGAGAGGGATAGAGAGAGAGAGAGGACCAGGTTAGGAGGCTCCACCAGGCAACTTTGGTGTCGGTTACAATTGTTGTTGTTGTTGTTCGGTTCGCTTCGGTTTGGTTTGGTTTGGTTGGGATTGTTTTGCTTGTTGTTTGGTTTGTTGTTATTGCTAGGCGTTGTCACTTGGATTTATTGGATTTATTACTGGCACAGTGCGAGCAATCGTCAGAGAGAGAGGGAGAGCGGGTTACAAAGGGGGTACAACTATGCGAGTGCCTTGACGATTTTGTAAATTAAATAAAGCTCACAAATTGAAAAAAAAAATGGCTTACATTTTATTTCTGAGCACTTTTGTATACCCTGCGAGTGAAAATGAGCTCAAAAAAGGTATACTAACTTGTACGGGCAGCAGCAGGCATGACAGTCTGCAGCAGATAGTCAAAAAGACAATTTGTCTGTATGAACACGCAGATCTCAGTTATTATAAATGCTATTGACAGCAAATTTGGTATGAGGGTTGCCATATATATGTGTATTGCGAAGTATATTTTAAATCTGGGCTGCCACGCCCTGCGCCTTTGCAAAGCGGTATTTTGTATAGTTTATAGCTTTGAAAGGGTATCTTAGAGTCGCTCTCGCTTGACTCTGGCTTGCATTACTTGTTATTTATTAAAACTGCAAAATATTGTTAGCATTGTCAGTTGTTTTTGTTGTCGTTGTTGTTGTTGTTGTTTGTGCAGTCGCCATATTGTTTTTCAGGGCAGATTCTTTTGTGCAGGTAGAGCATAGAATGAGAAGCTGATCTCGCTCGGTTTATTGCATTGCCATGGTGATAAGTATGCAATGAAATTGCAGAGAAAGGCAGCTAGAGAGAGAGAGAGTGAGGCTCATAAACTTGCATAGACACGCATATACCTGCATAGACACGCATCTACTTGCATAGACTTATAGATACTGGCTTAGACTTACATATACATACGTTGTTGCTTGGACTTACACATACTTGTCGAGACTTGCACAAACACGCATCTAGTTTGCATTAAACACGCTTACACACGCACAAACAAGCAGAGACATGCATATGCTTGCTGAAACCTGCACAATTCACGATTTTCAAGCAGTTATAATCAGACAAGTTGGAGGCAAGTTAAGGCCAAAAGGCTAAAAGGCATCGGGTTTCATCAATTAAAACACACACACACACACACACACACATATATGCTTATATAGGAGCATAATTTAGCATTATCATATATCAGCATGTTAACAAAGAAAAGTGGCCTCAGGTTGTCTAGCAGGCAGCCAGAAATAGCTGAAAACTTCGGACATATCTTTCAAAGCATTTAATTAAAATCGATTAGCCGCCTCTGCTTGGGCAAGTTGATTAATGCCAGCACACACACACTCAGAAAGAGAATACAAATACATATGGTATATATGGCCAAGTTTATAATGCCCATCGAAATTAGCAAAGCGGCTTAAAATGTCGCCACTAATGGGCAGGGCAGGTCAAAAGGTCAGCTCAGCGCGCTGTTACCATCAGGGGCAGCGTTTTGTATTGCATACTTTGAGGCTGCGGCTTACACACACACACACACACACACAGAGCAACTATGTGTGCTTCGGCAGCCATGTTAAGTTCTGCAGCCTCTTACAACTCTTCCCCCCGCCCCTCTAGCTCCTACGATAAGTTCTCCCATTGAAAACTCACTCTGCACAATCATCTAATCATCTTTTACTATTTCTTTCTCTCTCTTGCAGATGCTCTGCCGCAGTCGCAGTCGCCATCGCAGTCGCAGCCGCCATTGCCATCGCCATCTTTGTCTCCGCAGCCCTCGCCCTCGCCCTCGCAGCAGCAACAGGCGCCGCGTTTTATCACGCATCCCTCGTCATCGGGCTCCATTGTGAGCGAGGGACGGACGAAGATTTTACAGTGTCATGCGCTGGGTAAGTCGAAGCCAACAATAAGTTACTCTTCAAGTGGATGGGGATGGGGTGGGAGGGGGGCGTGTTGGGTTGTCTAAACATTACACTTGTCCTTCAAAATGCCTGACAGCTCAGCTTAACGCAAGGGGCGGGGAGGGCAGCAGGGGGGGCGTGGCAAGTGGCATGTAAAATGAAACCATAAACGAAAACACTTTTTTTTCTCCTCGTGCTCTCGAGTACCAGGGGGGGTGTTGTAGAGGGTGCTGCAATTTCGCCTTTTGAAAGATAATGAAGTAGAAAAACAATAACTTTTATGAGGTTTCCACCACCCCCCACCACCCCCTGTACACCCGCTAGTCCGAAAGTTGCGAAGCCCACGAGAGGCGACGTAATCCTTTGAGCCGTTTTTGTTGTGGATAACACAGCGTAGTCGTCTCGCCAAGGGCGCTTTAGGGCGTGTGTTCGACACAGAGAGAGAGAGAGAAGAGAGGGAGAAAGAGAGGGAAAGAGAGGAAGACACACACACACACACAGGTGTTGCTGCGTCTGACATACCCAAGTATCGGTTACATATTGTGTCATCCCAAAAATGTTATGAAATTTTGCCTCGAGGCATCGACTCGGACACGGACTTCCAGCCAATACCTGTGTCCTGCTACAGTCACTACCCTGGACGTCCCGTGTTTTCTGTACTTCCCTGTACCTGCCCTGCTTACCGTCCCACCCCCCACTGCCTGCCCTTGCCTGTAGCCTAGCCTATCCTCTCAACCCCATAATGTCTACTTCAACTCGTTCTTTGCTTGGCATTTGAGCACCCTCAAGACAATTTCCGACCTTATGTCCTTGTCCCTGTCTGTATCTGTATCTGTGTGTCCTTGTCCCTTCTATACCCCCCCCCCCCCTTTTGCACAATTAGCCGTGAAACATATTAAAAATGAATGCATATTGGGGGCTTGGTCAGGAGGGCGACTGATTGTCAACTTGAGAGATCGAAAAGTTTTCTTTTTTTTTTTTTTTTTGATTAGGGTTGCGTGACAGGGGAATAATCTCTCGATATGAGCTAACAGATTGCTTGGGTGAATTAAGGTCAGTTTTATTGAGGTTATGATGGGTGAATTGGTTGGAAGAAGGCAGAGGGCAGTGAATGAGAAGGGGAGAGAGGCAGAAAGGAGAGAGAGGTAAAGCCAAAGAGAGCAATGCAATGGCAGCTGCAGTTGGAAATCAAAGGCAAAGTTAAACCGTTTACAGATGATATTAACTCAATTGGTAATTGATGGCGGCCCCACTACCCCTCTCTTCTCCCCTCTCTCTCTCTCTCTCTCTCCCTTTCTGGCTTCAAAATTGCCGCATGTCAATGGAGGGAAACTGTGATCCGGCAAACCCAACTGCGGTTACATACGGTGCTAATTGATTGGTCTTTGATGGCAGTCATGGCATGTGCTGTGGATGTGTGGGTTAGGGTAGGGTTGGCATAGGGATAGGCAGAGGCAGGGTCACACACACACACACACGCACATTCAACTGGGCATATGAAAATGTACTTATGTGCGTCGTACAGGGTGCACTTTGCACTTTGCGTAAGCTGCTGCAGCACGTTGACACCCAAAAGGCACAAAACAAAAGCAGCAGCAGCAGCAACGACCACAGCAACAACACAGCAGCAACAACACAGCAGCAACAACACAGCAGCAACAGCAACAGCAACAACAACTGCTGCAGCATGCAAATCTTTTTAGCCGCTTTTTGCTGCCACGAGGCGCGCGTTCACGCACTCAGTCACTTTGGCGCTTTTAGAGCTGTCAACACACACACACACACTTAGTTACACACACACACACACACACACACTCGCACAGCAGATACGCACGGAATGTGCTTGCGCTGCTGCTGTAGGCTTTTGCCTGCTGACCCCGCCAAGAAATGCGACCTTTTTTTTTTATCTATATAACTGCTGTGCAGTTTGCGTGTGTATGTGTGTGTGTGTGTGTGTAGTGTTAGCTAACGCTGCAGTTTCAGGGTGTTAAAAGAGCCCAAAATGGAACCACAAGCAAAGAAAGACAACAGGCAAAGGCACTCGACGTGGAAATGCTCTGCAGATGCGTCTAAAAAGCGCCTATAGGTTTATTAACCAACACTGTTATAGTTTCATGCAGTATAAGTTCTTTAACCAACACTGTTTTAGTTTAAAGCATATTAAACAACACTGCTGCAGTCAAACACACTTGAAAAGTGTTTGCAAACACGCTTAAATTTGTATTAACCAACACTATGTAGTGTTGTAAACTTTAAATAGTTGAGAACCTTGAGAATTTTGTATTTATTTACAAATAATAAATAAGAAAATGTTCAAAAATACATGCAAAATACAAATACAAATACATACAAGCCTATATTAACTCTACCAAGTAATTTAGTACAAAAATACTATAAAAAAAAAATATTTGCAAGTGTTGCAAAATATGGAAAAAATACCGAAAATACCAAAAATACCCAGGACAATCAGTCTCCCGCAGCTTTGCAGGTAAACAAAACAAAAAAAACAAAAAAGCATTGCATACTTTGCGGTGCTGTGCGAAAAGGATTTTCACGTGGAGCGATCATTTTTATGCGGCGCCATCTGGCGGCAAACGCGTTGGCTGCCACCGAAAATGACCCGATAAACAGCGGGTGCGAGAGAGAGAGAGAAGGAGAAATGGGAATGGGGTAGAAGCAAAGAAAAACTGTTAATCAGGATTATCTACGACAAGTTGAATGGGCAATCGAGGTGCACAAATGTAACTAATATGCCAGAGTAGAGCAGCGCAGCGCAGCACAGCACGTGCGCGCGTGTGTGTGTGTGTGTGTGCGTCATAACGCAGAAGTAATGTGTGTGTGTGTGTGTGTGGGGTAAGGCAAGGCAAGTCATGGCGACTCAAGGCGAAGAAGCGCGTCTTAAATGTGGCGCATTCACTTGCAACTTGCAACAAAGAACATTCCTCCCCCTCCTGCTCCTCCTCCTGCTCCTCCTCCTGCTCCTGCTCCTCCTCCTCCTCCTCTTACAGCTACAAAGCTAGAGCAGGATAAAAGTAGGAAACGGCAGTCCAAAAAAAGAAAAAAAAACCCAAAGAAAAGTGCGCGAAATGAGGGGAAAAAAATGCAAAACAAAAACAGCAACTGCTTCGCTTTATAGGGGCAGACGTGTTGGGAACATGCGTGGCTTTCTTGGCAGGGCGGCAGGGTAGTTTGGGGGGGAGGAGTAGGGGGTAGGGTTGGCAGCGGGTTGGGGCACTGCAGCTGAAGCCTCGCTCTGCCTCTCAGCTTGGGCTTTGGTTTTGCAGTCGGTTTTTTTTCTTCTAGTTCTCAGCGTCAACAAGGAAAACTAACGGAACGAAAACAAGAAGCATTACTAAGCGTACAGCAACAACAACAGCAGTAACTAAACAAAAACAACAACAACAAAAAATTGTTAAGTATTGTTTTTGTGTTTTATATTTTGCCATTCTTTGTCGCACGCTTCTTCCTTTTTTTTTTTTCTTCTTCTGTTTATGTTTTGTGGCACAATGCGAGAAGTTGTTGTTGCTGTTGTTGCTGTTGTTGTTGCTGCTGTTGCTGCTGTTGTTGTTGCTGCTGTTGTTGCTGCTGCTGCTGTTGCTGCTGCTGTTCTTTGGCCGTTTTCGTCCTGTTTTCATGCCATGCTTTAAGGCCAGCATTGTTGCGCTGTCATGCTTTAGGCCATCTTGGGCGCAGCCAAGAAAAAAAAAAAAAAAAAAAAAACAAGAAACTACACGTTTGGGATGTGTGTGTGTGTGTGAGTGTGTGTATGTGGTTGCGGTCTGCTGTCTGAAGCGAGTGCCTCAGGGGGGCCAGGAACTAACACATAGAACAAGAAGGTATTATCAGACGAGAGACTGAGACTGAGACAGGCGATAGGCCGAAAACTCTTTTGTCTGCCCTGTGAAATGTGCTTAATGAGCTGTTGAGAATATCAACAACAAAGTTGCAAGAAGTCACTTCAAAACGGATAAAACGAAAAACGAAAGGGAAAACCTGCTGCCAAAAAAAAAAAAAAAAAACACAAGAAAAACAATAGAAAAAACTATACAGTTTATTTTTCTTTTGAGAAAGAGAAACCTTTTCAAATGCCATGTTTCCTCAAGAGATACAAAACTCTTTATTTTCCCCGAGTTATTTCATATGCCTGCCTGCACAATTTATTAGGAATATACCTAAAAGATATAGTTATATTAAAGGCAGTGCTCTTAAGTTTTTCATAAATTTTACAATATTTCTTAAGCTTTACAGAGAGATTATGTGAGTTCTCTCTCTCTCTTTCTTGCTTTCTTCTACTGCTTTGCTCAGCTTCCTTGCTCTACCTTTCCCCTTCCCATCCCCTCCCTGCTGCTACAACTGCCTGCCACACACGCCATCTGTCGGCGACATTTACGATGTTCGCTCACCGTGTGTGCATGTGTGTGTGTGTGTGCCACGTGATGAGACGCATAGCTTGGATTTGCTTGCAACACGCTTGTTTCTTGTGGTGTGAGGGGGCAGGGCTGTGTGTGTGTGTGTGAGAGTGTGTGTGTATGACGAATGTGTAAACAATAGAATGCATAAAAAAGTGAAATGTGCTGCCAAAAGTGGAAAAACAACTGCAAAGTGACAAGGGAGAGAGAGAGAGAGAGAGAGAGAGAGCTACAACTACAACCTGCGCTGCTGCATGTGCAACATGCACAACAACAACAGCAACAACAACAGCAGCAGCAGCAGCAGCAATGGCGGCGCCACTAGACAAACGACGTGCTGGGATAAAAAAGCCTTTTAGAGGCGCTTTTCTCGCTGTTGTTGTATCGCTAAGTTTACTTAAATTCGAGTGCAACAACAAGCACAACACACACAAGCACACACAGCGAGGCTCACACTCACTTACGCACAGCACACACCCAGCTCGCACACACACACACACACACACCTGCTATGGCAAACAGAGCTGAGCTGAGCTTGCTGAGCGGCGTTGGCGCATTGCACTGTGCATAATTAAGCAAACATTTGACACGCACACACACACAGCAAACACACACAGACACACACACAGGGACACGCTGACACACACATATACTCAGCACACACACAGTCATACCACACACACATAGACAGATAGGTAACTCAGCGATATCAAACGCAAAAAAAGGGTTAACAAATCCAGCAGCAGCGATCGATGTGACCAGCAACAGCAACAGCAGCAACAGTAACAGCAACAGCAGCAGCAGCAACATTAGCAGCAGCAACAGCAGCAGCAGCAGCAACAGCAGCAACATCTCCTGCATTAGCTTGGCCTAAAGCCAGCCTCAGAGCTGTGACTCGAGCTGAGCGACAACATTTGATTTTGGGGGCTATGAATCTGCAGCCAAACGATGGCAACAACAGCAGCAGCAGTTGCAGTTGCAGCAGCAGCAGCAGCAGCAGCAGTTGCAGTTGCAGCAGCAACATCGGCGTGTCCCCATGGCCTCGCGGAAAGTTGGCAACTTGTGCTGCTGCTTCCGCTGCTGCTGCAAGCAGGCGTTGCCGCAAATCAAACAATTTCCGCCATTTTTGCTGGCAACGTGTGTGCACAGTGGGCGCAGGCAGTGCAAAGCAGCAAGTGAAATTGCAGTTGAGTTCCCTTAAATGGTTTAAAGAGGCAGGCGAGGCTTGGAATGTGCTAAAAACATGTAGAAAAGTTGATAAAAAATTACAAAAGTTATTTAGCAATTCAAAAATTGCATTTTACTGGGGCATAAGGAGGCGTGACTTAATTCTAAAATATGCTTCAGCTGCGCGCTATTATTAGGAATATTGTCTGAAAATTTGGCAACCCTAGCTTTTAGATTTGCTGAAATATAGCTGTTCATACAGACATGTCCAGATCGAAATAAACCATAGTGTCTCAAAAAATAAGCCATATATATTTTATACTTTGCAGGGGCTTGTGTCCTTTACTCTCAGCCTGTAACAGACATTTTTGCCTGCAAAAAAAAATTTGACTACAAAATCTAACTACGCATCCCACTGTGCAGTTAGCTGTTGGTGAGGCTAAGGCAAGCGCATAGACAGAATGACACAGGCAGGCACATAAATAGGCAAACCACACACTACATGCCGCGTACTAGGCACACACACACTGCACACACACACACACACACACAGCACACACACACACAGTACACACACACACCGCGCACACACACTTGAGCAAAACGCGTGCAAATGCAATTTGTTGCGTGGCGTCTGCGGGTTTATTGAATTTATTTATATGCAAGTGCCTTGCTTAGACATTGACTGATTGACTGAGTGATTGAGCGATTGAGCAGCGATAGAGTGAGAGAGAGAGAGAGAGGGGAAGAGTTAGAGCTGCTATGCCACCGAATTTCATTAAACGCACTTGTTGCATGCCACAGCTAACGGCAACGCGCTTCAAGCGCTTTTCACGCGCATAGTAAAAAATCCCTTCCTATAAAAACATATATATATATCTATGCTATAAATATAGTTAAATCCCGAGTTAAGCTCTGCCCTCCGCTTGAGGCATGTCACAATTTTCGGTGAGCTTAGTAAGCTGCTAAAATCAATAAGCTTATCTATGGCAAATCTTTTGCTTGGTTTCATTTCGCTTCCTCTCTCTATATCTGTCTCTTTTTCTCTGCAACTCGCTTATGATTTCTGTGTGTTTTCTCTCGCTCTCTCTCTCGCTCTTTTTACCACTTGTGGTTTGTGTTTTTTTTGTCAGCTTGTAACTGTGATTCTGGCTTAAAGGATTTGTCAGTTTAGTTATTAAAAACTCATTTGTGTGGCTGCATAACACACTCAGACAGACACACACACACACACTCAGGCACACACACACACACGTGGTCTGCTCTGACAGCCACAGTGGGGGCAGTGAGGCGTGGCCACTCATTGAGGGCGTCCCACTGTGCTTATTGGAGCTTTCGCTTCGATTTAACGCTGACACATATCGCTGGAGAACGTTGTCGTCTCTCTCTGTCTCTCTCTCTCTCTGTCTTCCTCCTTTTTCTTCCTTTGCTTTTTGGCTTACTTACTGCTGCTTCCCTCCCCTCTGCTATCCCCTGCTGGACCTGCTCATCGTGTGCTGTCTGGCTGTGCTTGTTCATTGAGCCTGCTACTTTGCTGTTGACCAAAGCGACGGCATTTGCTAAAGTAAATGTGCACTGTGTGTGTGTGTGCTGTGTGTGTGTGTGTGTGTATGCTCTGTGTGTGTGTGTATTTGCCTTACAATTCCCCAAATTGTAATTTTATAGCAACGTCATTGCCCAAATGCTCAAATAGACTTTGCCCAAAACTTTTTTATGCCGTCCAACACTTGAAGAAACTTTTTTGTGACACCCTGTTGTTGGGCCTTGGCAATGGGTATGCAAGACTAGGTTGTAGCAGTCGTTAATCGATGGGAGTTGCCTGAGATCACTTAAAATGCATTTTTCACTGAAAAATTCAATTTTTAGGTTCTATAAATCGTCGGATCTCTGGCTCTATAGGTCAGCTAGTTCTGAAATTTGGCAGGCAGCTGACTTAGAGCAAAAGCTATAGGGATATAGCTGCTTAGAGGTCTGAGAACACATAGCAGCTGCAGTATTTCGTTGAGAGTGAACTGAGTTCTTGCTAGTCGCGCATACTTCTCATTTAGCCTGCTTACTGGCTTCCTATTTGTGTGTATGTGTGTGTGTCTGTGTATACTTACAATTTCCTCATTTTTTTGGCTACCACTCTCGCTCTCTCTCTCTCTCCCTGTATCTCTCTCTCTCTTTCTCCCTCTCTGTCTCTGGCTGAAAGAACTCTTGGTCTTTTACTTATTCTACCATTTGGGCCTTAGTTGTCTACTCAATTCGATTTCATCTGCTGCCAAAGTGCTGCCAACTGAATGCAATTGCATTGCCATTGGCAACTCTACCTCTCTCTGTCTGTCTTTCTTTCCCTCTCTTTCTCTCTTTCTCTCTTTCACACACTCTCTCTCTCTCTCTGTGTAACTCTTTTTAAACTGCTTTGCCAGCTGCCTGATCGCTTATAGTTTTCAAATTAAAAATGCAAATTGTTTTGCAATTTTGAGTTGAGTATTTTTCTAGCAGAGAGTGTCTAATTAGGTTCCTTAACTGTAACTACTTTTCCACACTCTAGGTAGGGTATTTGCCAGTCGACTAGAGTGCGTTTTAGCCCTGGTCAAGACTTGTTAAAATGTTTGTTTGCTCGCTAAATCGTTGGCTGGCTCTGCAATTGGGCCTGCATTGTCGAGAGGGGCAGCTGCAGCGGGAAGCAGGAGCGGAAGCGGGGGAGGGGGCAGGGTATAGGGCAGAGGTCGGACCGTGTCTATTGGCTTTCAGCAGCAGCTGCACTGGCCGCACTGGCAGCTTCATCCTGTTGCATGCCGCGAGGGGTTTAGGCCATTTTGCGTTTAGATAGCAAGCCAAAATGGGATAGAGAGAGAGAGGAGGGGGAGAGAGAGAGCAGGGGAGGCTGTGCCTGCTGGCAGGATGTACGCAAAGGGGCGTTAACAGTTAGGTAAAACGGATATTTTATTCAATGCTTCATTTACGGGTGCCACAACCCTGCCAACGAGCCAGGGTTGTAGCCAGCTCGCTGCTGCTGCATGCAATTTTTGTTTAGCAATTGCAATCGCAATTTCATTTTGTGTAGTAGCAAGGGGGGAGGGTGTAGGGAAACTGATGGGGAGGGGAGACTGGGGAGCTGGCCCGGCCGCAGTGCACATAAATCAACTTTAAATTAAATGCTCGTCGTCGTCGCCGTCGTCGTCGTCGTCGGGGGCAAATCGGAATCAAAAACGCCATTTCCAACAACAGAAAAGTCGTTTATTTAAGTCTCTCTCGGCCGATCGCATTTTGCAAATTGTCTGTGCTCGCTGGCTGTGTGTGTGTGCCAGTGTGTGTGTGCCAATGTGTGTGTGTGTGTGCTGTCCCTGTTGTAAGCCATATCCTTGCCTGGTTTCGCTATATCCTGCTGGCTGGCTGGCTGGCTGCTGCGGGTCCCTCGATAGGCAACGGAAGCTCAAACAAATAGTCGAACAGCAGAACTACAACACACACACAGAGAGACTCACACACGCACAGAGAGACACACACACACACAGAGACATACACACACAGCTAGAGAGACAGCCACACTGTGAGAAAAAAGCAAGTAATATCCTCTTTTGTGCCGGTCACAAGATTTAATCGACTTGCGCTTGCCAAAAGTGAGCTATGGCGCTTAAAAGCCATTACATTATACACATTAAACATACCCTATATATATATATATATATATATATATATGTACCTAGCAATGCTCTTAACTAATCTATATATGCTTACAGGTTCCCCGCAGCCCACCTATCGCTGGCTCAAGGATGGCACACCCGTTGCCGATTACTCATCGAGCCAATTCTATCGTTTGCCCATCACAAGACGCGAAGATGCCGGTGGTTATCAGTGCATTGCCCGCAATGATGTTGGTTCCATACTCAGCGAGAAGAGCGACGTGGTTGTGGCCTGTAAGTAGAGCTTAAGCTCACACACACATCGAGAGAGAGAGAGAGAGAGAGAGAGTGGGAGTGATTATTAACTGGACAGAGCTGGGGGGATTTGTGCCTGTGCCTGGCCAGGGGGCTGGCTACATTTAATAAGTCCCTTTGGCCATTTGTAGCGGCCCCCCTAATGCCATAGAGACCATATTGTAATTGCGTGCAGCATTGTCAGCATGACGTTGGCAATTTTGATTCAACCATTTAAATTCAAATTCAAGATATAATCATTCATACACACACAGAACGCTTGTCAATGCTTCATTTCCGCCATAAATATGTACAGCAAGAGTAACGAGTAACGGGTAGCGGGTAACGGGTACGAGTAACGTGTAGCGGGTTTATCGCGATAACAGGTAACAGCATAATCGTGCCCAACCTGCCATAAACATAGATATTATTGGCCAGATAAGTTGGCCAATTCAAGCCAAACCCACAGCACGCAATAAAATCAATACTAGTTACAATACTAGATCTAGTATTTAAATAAAATAACTGTAATTGTGCATAGATGTGTGCGTTTAATTTTGTTATGGAAATAGCATGGCACAATACACAGCAGGGTGCCCCATTTACATTATTCTTGAATAACTAAACCAAACTTCCCCGAGGCGTATACGTAATATGCTTAGAGTTTGCTGTAGTTTCTCAAGAGAAATTAAGTTGTAGTAGACTAAACTAACTTAGCTAGCAACTAATTTGGGTGTGTTCAAGAATCTATGTATTATATAGAATTGAAGGAATTAACTGTGAAGACAATATAGAACAAACTGTAGCGAAATTGCTTGCAGGAACTCGCCACAGGGCGTATACTTAATATGTGTTGATTTTAAACTGCTTTCAGTATGGGTTTCCTCAAGGGATAGGCAGTTATAAGGTTAGCTAAACTGCTCAAGAACATATATATCATATAAAACTGCAAAAATAAACGCTGCCAACACTGCCAATTGGTAACAATGCGCGCTGCAGGCCAATTAAGCGCGAAAGCAAAAAAAACATAGCATACTTTTTAGGGCAAATACATTTTCAAAACCGCCGCGAAAGTTAAATGAATTGAACTAAATAATTAAACGTCATAGAAGGGGGAGGGGTGGGGGAAACAGTACAAGGGAAAAGCACGAAAGGAAAGTGAAATGTCTAGAGAGAGAACGAGCAAGAAAGGAGGGAGAGAGTAAGAGAGTGAGAGGGGAAGAGCAACTAGATTGCGGCGTAATCGAATCGAGAGTGTTTACTGTGTGCGGCAGTGCGGCGTGTAGTCACGTGCCGCAATAGTGTCAACTTGCAACATGGGGCAAGCAGGTTGTGTAGTCGTTGACAATCGAAGCGGGGTGGCAACTCTGGGGGGCTGCTAATCAAACGAAGATGGAGACGAAGACGACGCTGCGATGACTTGGCTTGGCTTGTGCGATAAATGTAGCTGCTAATTTTACTTTAATGCGAACTTAATTACAACAAAAGCAGCAGCAAACAATTAGAGCAGCAGTGTGTGAGGGGGAGAGCGACACTTGAGCTGGGACATGTGTGTGCGACTGCTTGAACCTAATAAATCGAGCTCTCTCGACAAGCTGCTGACCTTCTTTTCGGGGCACGACAAGTCAAACCCAGTGTGCAACCCTCTCCACCTCCCGCTGCCTGCTGAAGATGATGACGTTGTTGCTGCTGCCGCTGCTGCTGCTGCTGATGATGATAATGGCAATGTTGATGACGACAAGGAGTGCCCCGGACTAGCCCCATTTCTCGCCCTCCCACTCCCACTCCTCTCTAGACTCGACTTGCAGCGGCGACGGCGTCTTGAGCACTTAATTAATTGTAGGAGTGTGCTTAAACTGAACTAATAACCTTTAGAGCTGCCAGGGAGGGGGAGGCAGGGAGAGGGGCTCATCTGAAAAAGCGGGCGGGTGTAGGGTTGCCTCGCATAGGGTTGTTAAGCAAAATTGCCTGCCCGCAGGCCGACAACGACGATGCTTGATTCAATTAGCTGGCGTGACACTTGAGCTAACTTTCGCGCCACGACAGCCAGAGGGGGTCAGGGGGAGGGGTAGGGGGTCAGGGGTCACCGAAGGTTGAGGCTATTAAAATGTAATAACCAACGTGCGCGATATATTTCAATTTCATTTCACTCTAATCTCCCTCTTCTCTTCCCTTCTCTCCCTGCAGATATGGGCAACTTTGAGAATAGCACCGAGGGACGTCTGCACGTTGTCAGCGGTCACCCGGCGATCTTTGATATGCCCATAATTGATTCGGTGCCACAGCCATCGGTGGATTGGCAAACAGCAGAGGGACCCCTGAACTATGACATCAAATACGCCATCACACATGCCAAACAATTGATCATCTTGAGTGCCGATGAGAGTGATCGTAAAGCGTATCGAGCACGTGCCATGAACACACAGCTGGGCAAGGAGGTGAATAGTCCATTTGTGCATCTGAATGTCACTGGGGATCCGTATGTGGAGGTTGCCCCAGCGATTATAGTACCACCAGAGGATCTCAAGCTGAAGCGAGGTGAAAGTTTTGCGGAGCTCCAGTGCATTGCAAATGCTCGACCGCTGCATGAGCTGGAGATGATTTGGTTGAAGGATGGCGTGGCCGTTGAGCTTGCCGGCATTGCACACACCCTCAATGATCCCTGGAATCGCACTCTGGTCTTGCAGCAGGCGAATAGTTCACACAGTGGCGAATATACGTGCCAGGTGCGTTTGCGTAGCGGTGGCTATCAAACTGTCACCGCCACAGCCCGTGTCCAGGTCCTCGAACCACCGATGTTCTTTACCCCAATGCGTGCGGAAACCTATGGGGATTTCGGTGGACAAGTATCGCTGGCCTGCGATGTTGTGGGCGATCCTCAACCACAGGTGCAATGGTATCGCAATGCCGAACGCATCGATGCTCAGGTGCAGACGGGACGGTAAGTTGGAGGGGAATATCAGATTGTATACTTAATAAATTGTGATATTATTTATATGATTGTATGAATGAGTGACTGTACGTTTGTCAATCTATACGTCTGTCTATCCGACTGTCTGTCTGTTTGCCTGCCTGTCTGCTCGTCTGTCTGTCTGTCTGTCCTACTCGTCTGCTCGTCTGTTCATGCATTAAAATGCAAATAACTCCCTACATTCTAGAGTTATCTTCTTAAAACTTGTCATACTTATTTTTTACTATCTCACGCTATAAATATCCAAGAGTGAGCTGCATCAGACCTATATATGGTATAGATTTCATTGATTGATTTCGCTTAACCCAAGCACAGCTGCCATTTTTCTCTGCATCTCTGATGCTCTTAAAATTTCATCAAAATTGCAACATCCTATAGATTATAATGGTTCGAGGAACAATCGTTTTGAGTTTCATAAACTCACTAAATCATCCCACAGCGATTGAATCCATTTGGGACAATCGATTTGCCACGCTGACACAGCAGAAATGTGCAAATCGAAATGGGAATAACTATCTGTATTATCATACATATATACACACACACAGACAGGTTATACCTATATAATTCGTGGCAGTGTGATAAAAATCGAATGCAATTAAGTCGCATTGGGGGTGTGTGTGTGAATGGGCGATAATTACTTACTTAATCGGAGCGAGAGAGAGCGAGAGAGAGAGAGAGATGCCACGCTAATGATGAATCATTATGTGTTTGCACAGGTACGCGCTGAAAGCGGATAATACGTTGATAATTAAAAAACTGACACTGGATGATGAGGGAATGTTCCAATGCCTGGCCAGCAATGAGGTGGGCGAGAAGTCGGCCTACACATGGATGCGAGTGAAAAGTAAGTCAAGTATATGCATATATATATATATCTCTATCTACCAGACAAATGATTCGGCATCTAATCTTAGTATTAAGTACTAATCTGCCCGAAATCAGCTTTGCGAGCGTTACTAAAACTGGTGCTCTCTCTTTCATTGTATCTATATGTATAATCCATTTCCCCATCTTCCTCTGCTCATACGCATCCCCAATCCTCCTACTTCTCCTCATCCAACATCATCAATATTGTAGCAGCAGCAACAACCTCCAATACATCGCTGCTGCTTCACCTGCGCGTGAAGCGTTTGGCTCAACCGCGCATCTTACGCGTCAGATCATCGCATGCCGGCATGGGATCCGGTACGGCTACGGGCAGTTCCAACGGATCGGGCACGGGAACGGGCATGGGCTCGGGTGCGGGCTCGGGCTCGGGCATGGGCATGGGCACGGGCTATAAACGCAAGGAATTTCGCTTTGGTATGGGCATCCCCAGTATGCAAACAAAAAGAAAAGAAAAGAAAGAAAGAAAACCAAACAAAAGCGGAAAAACTACTTTCATTTTTCCTGCATTGTTTTGGTATTTTTCTTGCTATTAAATACTGCACTGCACTGCCCTGCACGCACGCACAATGTGTCTCGCATGAGAAGCATTCAAATTGCACTCGTTATTCATACACTCGCACTCAACACTTGCACTCATATTCCCAACGCCGCAACCTACTCTCATATTCCTCCCCACTATTGCACTATAACTGTTTGAATTGTGGCAATTTGTAGCTATTTATCACTAGTTTTATAGCTAAATTACATCTATCTCCCTCTCTCTCCTTCTCTATGTGTGTACGTGCTGTAGTTAGCTGCTTAGTTAGTTAGTTGCCTGATTAGTCGCTGCATTTAGAGTGAGCTTAGCACTTAATCAGCGAATTAAAATGTATCAAACGCATGAAGTGCGTTGGTTGAGTTGAAATGGTATATTATGTTGGTACTTGATAGAGTATATAGATTTTATATCTATCTATATATATTCCCAGTCAAAAATGTAGTTGAAACTGCTATAAAATAAGTAATTTGTTAATTGGTAATTTAAGAAATTGTAATTTTTGTGGGCGTAAAGAGGCGTGGTCGAATTCTAAAACTTACATGAGCTGTGCGCTTTCATAAGGTATATTCTCAGCAAATTTGACAACCCTAGCTGTAAGGGTTGTCGAGTTCTAGATGTTCATACAGACATGTCCATGTAAAATTGCCTGTTATGACTGTACAAGCATAGAGTTTAAGACATGAACTAAGTTAGTTTACTTAGTCAACCCTCTCCCAACTCTCTGACAACCTTCAAGCCACACAAGCTAAGTAAGTCCATCAATTTGAGAGCTCTGAAAAACGCTCAAGTGTGTGTGAGTGTACGAGTATATATCGCATAATTAATGTGACTCTGCAATTCTCCAGTTTGCCATAAACATGCATTGTTATTGTTATGATTAGAGAGCGTATATGTAACCTCTACTATTATATATGTATAATAAACATAATTATTATGATTATCAACATTATCAACATGCTGCTGCTGCTGCGGCACATGCATATTCAACGAGTCGCCGCTGCTCGAGATGCTCTCCAGCTCCAGCTCCGACGCCTGTTGCTGCTGCTGCTGCTGCTGCTGAGAAGCTTTGTGACACCCAAGTGCCGTTAAGTGGCGTCTCTTCAGTAGCCAGGCACACACACACACACAAAGATACACCTACACACACACACACAGAGAGAGCAGCAGCAACTTGGCTTGGCATTTTATATTTGTATTTACTGCGGGACAATTTCGCATTTTAATGAATTTCATAATGTGAAAATGAAGACAGCTGGAAGGCAGGCAGGCTAGAACTAACACACCTACACACACACACACTGTGCTACAAAATTGTTGTGCTTATGAATGACTAAACAGAGCAACAGCAAGTCGAAGATTTTTCTTTTTTTTTTTAATTTGCAGCATGAATTATGTAATGTTATTTAAGTGTGTGTGTGTTTACAATATACATAAGTGTGTGTATTATATATTATATATATATTCTCTGTCAATCTGTGCATTTTCCAGCCACTTGAGCATGTGTTTTCTCAGCTTGAGATTTGCCACTGGGCCGCAGCGCTGTAATGTATGCTACACTTTTTTTTTCTTTGGCCTCAACCTTAACAGCAGCAACAATGCAATCCTAGGGGCAACTTTTACTACCCTACAACGGCCGTTTAAATATTTGACAACAGCATGGCAACTCTGTCTCTGTCTCTGTCTCTGTTTGCAAGGGGGACACAGTGTCCCGCACAGTGGGGCAAAACATGCATACTGGAGAAGGCAATTTCTTGCACTGCTTGTCACAAAAACATTTTGCGCAAATGATTATGCAGAATTTGGCAAATATACACACAGTGTGGGTGAAAGAGAAAGTAGGAGGGAAAGACAGAGATAGCGATAGAGCTAGAACGAGAGTTAGAGACAGAGAGAGAAAAGACAGATGCTTATTGTGTTCGACTTGTTGTTGCTTTTTATGGCTCTTTAAAAACTTGAACAAATGTCAGGCTACAGCATAGTACTCTGTCTCTCTCTCTCTCTCTCTCTCTCTGGCTCCTTCTGTCTCTCTTTCTCTGCCTTTACACTTGTTGTATTACGAAATATTTTTGGTAGATTTTTATGGGCAGTCTGTGGGGGAAAGTCATTCCCGTCTCCGGCTCAAGCTGTCGACCACTTGCCATGTAAATTGGAAATTTCGATGCATATTTCTTGAGTTATTCTTCTTATGCTGCAATTTCTCACCGCACACCCCTGCCTAGACCCCACTCCCTAGTCTGTTTCAGGACTTTACCCGAGTACTTCTTGCCTTAAACCATCGCTGCTGCTGCTGCTGCTGCTGCTGCACTTCATCGAGTTAAACTAGTTAAAAGATTTTGTCCTCGACGCTGCGGCAAGACGGCGTTGGTTTATTGAAAAACTTTTGCCAGTTAACTTGAGCGACTTTGCCTGGTAACAGCTCAGTTACTTTAGGAGCACCTCCCCCCCTGCCTTATGCGCCTCATCATTCCACTTAAACTTCAACTTGTTGTTTTTGTTGTTGCGACGTTGACGTTGCGCCTCATTTCATTTTATGTGCAAGACAGAATTTCAGTCAATTTGTTTGTCTCGCATTTTATGATGCCACGCCTTGCCATTACCACAGAGAGACCCCCCTCCCCCTCCTTGCCTCCCCTCCCTCTACCCTGGTCACGCTATTCAAATCGCCCCACTCGATGATGGGTTTAGTCAGGGCTGAGATAATTTACAATTACTTTGCCTTGCTGCATTTCAACTAGGTGTGTCAGCCAGCCAGGCAGTTGCTTCTTCTTCTTCTGCTTCTCAGTGTATGCGTGTGTGTGTGTGTGTGTGTGTGTGGCACAAAGATAGCTGGACATAAGCCGCTTTGCCTGTGGCCAGAGGGTTCTGCCTTCCTTCCTGCCTGCCTGCCTGCCTTCCTGGTCTGCCTCAAATGGAAGCCATGCATTATAATTACCCATTGTATGATATTAATTTGGATTCGATGAGTGTACTCAAAAGAGAAGGCATTGTCAAGCGGATCAGGCAGGAGGAGAGGCAGGACTGGCAGGAGGAGAGGCAGGACAGGCAGAGGAACAGATAAATCGCCGCCTATCTACCTATTTATATGGATATATATCTAGCTATTTCTTTATATATAAAGCAAGTTGTAATATCGTATATCTAGCTAGTTATTTTTATATCTAGCTGTTTATCTGTATATTTAGCTATTTATCTTTAAATATATCTTTCTAGCGATCTACCTATGAATCTATCTGTCTAAATATATATAGATATATTATTTATATCTATAAACCTATCTATTTATCCATCTCTCTATTTTTCTATTTGCCCAATCAATCTTATTGTATATCTATAAAAATAATAATTAAATATATTTTTGCTAATTAATTTTTACATTTAAAAAAAAAATGTCCGCCCTTCTCTGTGCTTCTCAAAAATGCTATCCTTGGCCCTTCTTCATAATTGCAATATCATTCATTCTTGAAGTTGTTACATTTTTCAATAAGTTATTTAGCTTGAGAGCGTGCAACAAGTGGCAGCTGGCTGGGGTGGGGGTGGGGGGAGGGTTGGGGCCACTCTAGAGACTCTTTCGTGCCACATCGTGTCGTGCTTGACTGGCTTGAAATAATTTTCCAGCACGACGCCGCTGCTGCCGCTGTTGCTAACGCCATTTTCCGGGCTCGCGACTTGTGTCTGCTTTTTAATTGCTGCACCTTCTCTTCCCCTCCTCCTCCTCCCTGTCCCTACGCCATCTTTGGCTGCTTTGCGTCTTGGGAAAAACTTTTGCATATTTTTTTTTTTTTACTTGCTCATTTCAGCGTTTTCCTCGTTTTCATTGTTTTTCAAGAGTGAGAGAGAGAGAGAGCTTATCTTGGCGGCTTGGATTGCACCTGGCACCTGCCCCCCTTATAGCATATACAACAGTTTAGCACATTTTGTTGGATTTTCCCGCCGTCGTTGTTGTTGTTGTTGTTGCTGTGCATTTTCCGCTTGCCTGCGTCTCGGCTCAGTGTAACATAATTTTGTAATTTTCTTAGCAAAAAACGTAAAGTGATTTTAATCGTCGCTTCTGGGTGGGGTTTTTTTTTTTCTTCCAATGGCACAGAGACAGAACTTAAGATCAACAGGTCAGCTTCCGGTTAGCCTAATAGATAGTAAAACATATATGCAATTAAAATGGTAACAATCGAGTCGAATTTGTTTTTTAATTTATTGTGCTTCACTCTGGTTCATCAGGATCATCGGGAATGGTTTCTCGTTCATTTCAATAGCCTCAGTATTCATATTCTCATCATTGAGAGCTTGCTGAAATGTTAAATCCATGATCTGGGTATTGATAAATTGAAATGGCGGCTCCTTGAACATGCCGGCACGCTGACGTTGTACATTGGAGCGCTGCTTCTTGGCCGGATGCGGTGATGCAGTCGGAGCTGGAGCGGCGCCGCTGCGTCCACGTGTGGCACGTGTGGAACGTGTTGCCACACGATCGTTGGGATCGCTACTGATGACTTCCGGCTGCCTGTGACGTCTCAAACGAACCTGTAAAGATTGTGTTTGTGGTGGTGCTGGTGGTGCATCATGTTGCATAGTAGAGCATTCTGGGTTCTCATCCGTTTGATTTGATCGCTGACGTTTATGTGATCGTCCCTGGGGATGGGAACGAAGTGATGGCGCTGCTTCCGATTCCCTGGAACGTGCTTGGGAACGTGTCATGGGACGAGAATGACTTGGCGATGGTTCCGTTACCATCAATTGGTCTATGGCATCCGATTCCGTTTGGGGCATCATTTGCTGGCCACCATCTTGTTCATCTATATACTCCCCATTGACATCATCGGACAGTGGCACATGACTATAGACCGCTACGGGTACAGCTGCCCTTAAGGTGCGAGGCGCACACATGTTACGGTTGCGTGTACGTGATCTTGTCTGTGGACCTGGAGCTGGTTCTGGTTCTGGTTCTGGCTCCGGCGATTCCTCGTCGGCGGCGTCGGCGGCGGCGTCGGCGTCGGCTTCGGCGGCGTCGGCGTTGTCTGCGTTGGTGGCATCCATGTCGTCGGCCGTGGCAGCGCCGGCCTCGGCACCGGCCTCGGCCTCCTCTTCCGTTTGGTTCTGCCCCTGGGCACGATAACGTTGCTTCATATCCTCCGGTAGATTGCCCCAACGTGTCAGAGCAATGCGATGCAAATGCTTCAACTCGGAGACAGTGAGACGACTTCGTCCAGTCTCCCCTAGGACAGTATTACGTAAATCGACTTGAAAATTATGCATTGCCGTGCGTGTCATATTCCTAGATTCATTCAGATTTGCCAATAATTCCAATCCTTCATCCATGGGAATTCCTGTGGGTCTCTTAGAACCAGGCTTGTAAAAAATATTGCGAAATTTACGAAATAACCAACTCATGATTCGATTATAAAACAAAACCGATTTCAAAATACAAAAGACAAATATATAGGGTTAATGCAATTTAGAGAAATAAATTCGAGAAAATTTTGAGAAATGAATATGAAAATTTTTTACGTCGTTTTTTTTTGCAATAGAAATTCAGAAAAATATATATACATATATAATAGTTTTTTGTAGTATTGTATTTATAGAGATAGATGTTATGCTCTCTAACTATGGAGCTGAATTGAGGCTCTATCAATAGGGAACAAAGGCAGGTCGACTTTCGGGATGATTAGAAAACTCAGGTCTACTTAGTTTGCATAGAGTTTTCTCGAGTTTCAATTTCTCTATAGGGAAAGTTGAGTTCAAAAATGCATGCAAATTTTTAATGCAGTCCATCAATCCTTGAGGCCTCTACACCTCTCCTCCCCCTCCCCGCCCCTTTTCAAGGCAATTATCGCCGGTGCACGCCATTTTCCCGGTTTATTGTTACCGCTTTCGCCTCTGACTTTGGCCCTCCTCATGCTGAGAGTGGGTCAACTCGAAATTAATTACCGTAGAGGCGACAACTTTGTAGGGTTGTCACACTGCACATGGCGCATGCTGTGGAAAATTGTCAATTTTGTGACTGTTCATAAGAAATTTTATCAGCATCGCGAGCGTCATCTCTATACGGTATATGACTCGTATAATATATATATAAAGTTAAAACAGGCTGTTCCCCTCTCTCTCTCTTAACTCCTTTGCTACGTTGCCCCAAAATGTATGCTACATTAATTTCGTTTTTTTTTTTCGCACACATTTCTTTAATACGCCCTTTGCGTGCTCACCGGATGGGAAGAGTATAGCGGGTAGGGGTAAGGGGGAAGGTAAGGTAACTGTTGGTATGGGGCAATGCCCTTTGCTCTGGCGAAAAGCCGCTAAAGCACTTTTAACACGTTAATGCCTCAGCAAACGTAATAACTCAGTAAAAATTTCCACTTTATTTTTTTTTTTTTTTTCTCCTTTTTTTCGTGGATCGATCAGCCAACAATTTTTGCGATTAACCTGCATAGGAAAGAGAACTGTAGGGGGAACTCTTGGGGCTAAGCCGCATCTCATGCCAAGGCATCATTATCATGCGCCGTTGCCATTCATCACCAAGCTCTATATATTTCTGGGGGGAACCCTATGCTAGTTTTGCATAGCTTGAGAAGTTCTGGAAGAATGTCTTCGATTAACAGGCAGTAGAATTTTATATTGCAAAAATTCTCTTTAAATTTCAACAGCTTTAATTCATTAGTAAGACTTTTTAAATACCCTGCAGCGTTGGCTATTTATTTATTTCCCTGGGCGTGCGAGGAACTCAATTTAAAGAGCACTTAAGGCTACTTAAGTTATTGTACCTATATAATGCTTAACATTAACTCCCACATAAAGCTGGCCTGCCTCTCTCTCTCTCTCTCTTTCTCTTCTCCTGCCTGTCTCTCTCTCTCTCTCTCTCAGTGTCAGTTAACCAGCATTTCCGCATCTTTTTGCGCTGCCTTTTTTTGTATTCCTGCATATCAACTGGTTTCATACTTGTATGCATGGCATACAATACCCTAGATTGAGGCAGTTTGTATAGGATAGTTGCAGCTGCTGGAGGTTCGAGCATCAGCTGTACAGGGTAACTGCTAGTCGCGCTTCTTAGTTGCTGCTTACGTACTTACGTATTTTAAATAAACATTTTCAACCATCTCCTGCCATCTCGTGTGCTTGTCTTTATTATTATTTAACAGTTTTACTTGTCAACTGCATAACGGTTGCCTACTTTGGCGCCACGTGCCTGGAGTACACACACACACACACACATACCAACTTTCTCCCTCACTCACACACACGCACAGTGTGGCGCAGTGAAAGCACTTAATATCTTAATGTAAAAACAAACGGAGAAATTTTTATTGTAATTTTATGCACTTATTTACATAAGCGGAGTTAAAATGAATGCGCCATCATATGAAATTATTACATTATTACTTTTGCTGTGATTGTTGCTGCCACAACAACAGCAACAACAATTGGTAGCTAGTAGCTACCTGCGGCATGGCATTTTGGCCATAACAATGAAATGAATTTACGCCGACTGTGGTGTGTGTGTGTGTGTGTGTGTGTGGCACTTCATAAATATCGTATGCATTTATCGCATCCCTGCCAGAAGCAATCAGCATGCAATGCCCAACAGCAGGGGAGGGGGAGTACAGGGTGTTAGGGGGCGTGGCATGCAATTTTAGTACGTGATTAATGTTGTATTAATTGACCAAAGTTAATAAACAGTAAATAAAGAGAACATTAACTGCTGGCTAAATGCAAATTAACTGCAAGTTAAGGCTGAAAAGCTAAAGAAATGTGTTTATACTATAGTTATATAAAACTCAAACATGTTAAAAAAAATGTTGAAAGTATGATTAAAAGCTAAAACCGGCAGTGATTAGCTGTGACTGCAAGTTAAATGTGAATTAACTGCAGGTTAAATGCAATTTAACTACAAGTTAAGGCTGTAAAGCTATAGAAATTTGTATATATAATTAATATTAAACTTAAAAATGCCCCAAGAAATATTTAAACTACACTCAAGAGCAGAAACTGTAGTTAACTGTCAGTAAAGGTATTTACTATTTAACTGCAGGTTAACTAATTTCGATTATAATAAACAATATGCATGCTGCGAGTCTATCAGACACGCTAGCCAAATTTTTTTCTTTCTTAAACTCGCTTTAACTCTCAACTTGCAACTTTAACTAACATTTCACTCACTCACTCACCTTGCGGTCACTTAACCTGTGGTTAAAATCCATTTAAATTTCTAGAAAAGCTCCACGCACACGCACATAGATTGTAATTTAGCTCGTTGCGTGTTGCAATCGGATCGAGTGTTTTAAAAAGAAAATAAATATATATTTTATGCGTGTAATTATTGCATGTTCAAGTGAATTTTGTTGTTATATTGTTGTTATATTATATGCCGTGCAGCGTTGCCAGACTGTTGCAATATGCCACTTGGCACTCGCACTCGCTCGCACACACACGCACTCGTATCAGACGCACTTCATACTTTTTGCACACAACTTGTTGTTTGTAGCACAACAACACGCACACACACACCAACACACACACACCTACACTCTCACACACACATACACACACCCATACACACGCACACCACACCCACTCAGCTAGAGCAACAGCCACGCACAAGTAGAGGCACAAATATTGACGCACTCTCAGCCACAATGCACACTTACACACCTGCGAACACACACACGCACACACACACGCACACACAGACACTCATACATGCATGTGTGTATTTACCTTTGACATCAATACATACGCACAATTGCAACTGTATCTGTGCGTATGAGTGATATTTATTTATTTATATATTTATTTGTATGCGTATTTGTGTTCGCATATGTTTGGCACACTTAACCAGCCCACTGTAGTACCCTACCCCACTGTACACACACACACACACATATAGACTATGCTCTTCAGTTTACTAAATACCCCTTCTAATCCATTCACAGCCTCCGCCCCTGTGATGGAGCAATCGCCGCAGAATGTGACCGTCTTGGATGGCAAAGATGCGACCATTTCGTGTCGTGCTGTCGGTGCACCCAATCCGAATATAACCTGGATCTATAACGGTAAGTTGGACTATATAATGGAAGATTAATGTAGTAGTTGACGAAAGCAACGCATGCGATCTTAAGTAAACACGTATATGCTAATTCTTTAATGCTAATCGACGTTGTCTTCTTTCATGTTCTCGTTTTTCGTATGCTAACCCCAACAAAAAAAAAAAAACAATAAAATATGCTAACCGTAACTGCAACTGCACTAAAAAAAAAATAAAAACTGCTTGCTGGATCCACACACGATCCCCGAATACGAAACAGAAACCCAATTGGTCGAGATATCGAGTCGTGTGCAAATCCTCGAATCGGGCGATTTACTCATATCGAATATACGCGCCACCGATGCGGGACTCTATATATGTGTGCGTGCCAATGAGGCGGGCACTGTGAAGGGCGAGGCCTATCTGGGTGTATTAGGTAAGTACCAGAAAATAAAACCGCAAGCTTAACCCGAAGTACCTCAAGTATTTGACTACTGCACGTATTGGGCTCTATATACATGATATGGGCATGTCGTAATTATATTTAAATATTAAATAATAATAATAATTATTTTTTACCTCAATGTTAAAAAGTGCAAGGCAAGCAAAAAGTGTTGTTTAATTGAGAATATCGCCTCTCTTTGCGCTTCTCATGCTGTAACAATCATTTAATTACCGCCTCCCTATGCGCTTCTCATCGCTTAACAGAAAGCAAATTCGTAGCATACTTTTTAGCGCTAATGAAAAATGACATTTACCATATTTAAAGCGCGCGTGTGTGTGTGTGAGTGCGTATTGCTCATTTTACAAAACTAATTGCATTAAACAATCGATTGAAATTGAATTAATTCCTAATTATGTCATGTTATTAGAATTGTTCAAACAAAAACAAATAAATAATACAAAGTAAGAAAAAAAGGTCAAATAGGGAGGCCATTAACTGTTGACAGACCGGGGTAAAAAAATGAAATACCCATTGCCATATTTGTTTACCAAAGAAATCCAAGAACAATATGTGCAACTGATTGAGATGAGGTATGAGGCAACACTTAGTTGATAATTAATTTGTAATTAGGTTTGTCTGTTCTGACAGAGTTAATTAATCGGGGGAAAAAAAGAGCAAACTGGAAAGCGTCATGAAATTTGAGTTAGAAAAGAAATTTGAATAATGTAATTAATTAAGGGTATTATTATCGAGGTTTTCCCATGCATGCTGAGAGTAGGCAAATAATACAGAGAAAAATTAAATTGAAATTAATAAATTGAAAGAGTTTTTCAAAAATCTTTGCAATTATTTGCAATGCAAAATAAAATTAAGATTTTATTTTTTTTGGCAATCTAGTTAAAGTCACAATAGATTTGCCTTGTCACACACACACACACACACACGCACGTAAGCAGCGTGTAGACCGCACAACAATAAAATGTGACAAAATGGCAACGAGAGCGATAATGATGTTGCTGCCCTGAGCTTCCTCTCCCCTCTCCCTCTCTCTCTCTCTCTCTCTGCCTGTCACTCTCGCTCTCTCCCATTGCTGGCCACAAATGCGACTAGTCAGCCATGCAACATGCCACAAAATTGCAACATGCAACAACCGCCGCCGACACAAAGTGACGCATCAAATCAGTTAAAATGCATTGGACCAATACTTACACTGTCCTACATGTTTTCAATACATGACAAGAAAAAGCGCGTATATTTCTACACTTCGAGTGAAATTGAATTGCAAATATTCTGTGTACAAAGAATATACTTACAAAAAGTGAAAAAAAGAAAGACAAAATTGCAAACCTCAAGTTTGTAGCACAATAATAAACTCATCTATGCAAATAACTAAAGCACACTAGCTTTATGCACTTTGTTGTATTTAATGCATTAAATTTGATGGGTTTTTGTATACATACCCATATATTTTTGGTAGGGGTAGCTAAGCAGTTAGTGAGAGGTTGCAGCGGCCTTTTACGTGTCTGGCTCGCTTAAAGGCCACATCAATGTCTGCTAATTGGCAAAGCGGCGTAGTTATAGACGCCAGGGAGTGGGGTATACATATGTGTGTGTGTGTGTGTGTGTGTGTGTGTGTAGGGGTGTGTGTGCGTGTCGGTGCCGTTACTATTCTGTTTTTGCGTTTTGTGTAGCATAAAACGCGGCGCATGAGGATGGTAATCAAAAATATGTGCACTCTATGCAAACGAGGCTGCATTGCGAGCTAACCAGAGTAGGCAGAAGGTCGACATGCCAGTGGCCAGCAGAGAGAGCGAGAGGGGTAGAGAGGGAGAGGGAGGGAGAGAATCGTTGCTGGACAACAAAGTCTGGTGAAGCGCGTGCCCGTTGAACTTTTGATGCATGGCAAAGCAAGTTGACTGAAAAGGCAGCGAAAACGGCAAAAAAAAAATGAGGACAGTCTCACACACACACACATGTATAATATATAGCTGCCATCTGTGTGTGTGTGTGTGTGTGCAATTTTTACACTTTTTTTTGGGGGCCTTTAAAACTTAATTTCCTGCAGGTCTGGCCAGGCACAGTCTGGCAACATGTCGCTCTTAATCTCAATAGTTGTTTAATCTTCCTGCTCTCTCTCCCTCTCTCTTTCTCCCTATCTCCCTCTCGTCCACAGTGCGAACACAAATCATACAACCGCCGGTGGACACAACCGTATTACTCGGCCTGACCGCGACACTGCAGTGCAAGGTGTCCAGTGACCCCAGTGTACCGTATAATATCGACTGGTATCGTGAGGGTCAATCGGCGCCCATCAGCAATTCACAGCGCATCGGTGTCCAGGCAGATGGCCAACTGGAGATTCAGGCGGTGCGGGCCAGCGATGTGGGTAGCTATGCATGTGTGGTCACCTCGCCAGGTGGCAATGAGACGCGGGCCGCTCGCCTCAGCGTCATCGAGTTGCCATTCCCGCCAAGCAATGTGAAGGTGGAGCGACTGGGTGAGCCGCAACAGCGAAGCATTAATGTCTCCTGGACACCCGGATTCGATGGCAATAGTCCAATTGCCAAATTTATTATCCAGCGACGTGAGGTCTCCGAATTGGGTAAGTGTTGTCATCGCAGCATCCGCATCACATTCTCTATCTATCTATCATCATCTACAAGGACTCAGTCGCTTTTTTCGGGTTTAAAAATATAGTTGGGTTTTTTTTCTACTACACTTCGGTTATGGCATTCTTTATGGTACCGGGCTATTATTAATTAAATACACATGGAGAGAGAACTACACGAAAGATAAAAAAAAAACTGAAACAACACATCCATATAACGCAGACAGAATTATATTCATCCATTTCGTCTTGCTTTAGGTGTGAGAAGAGAATTTTGACTTCTTCTTTTTGCATAATTGAAAATTTCGTGGAAAATGAAATTAAATTTTTCAATAATTTTTGATGCATTCTGTTTCTTTCTCTCTCTCTCGTTTTTCTTATACGCTACGTTTCGAATACTTTTCGTATGGTAAATGTATCCGGGTTTCATTCTCTCTTACATTGTATTTTCATAAACTTATATCGAAATTTTTACTCTATTTTATATATATTTTGATTTTTGTACATTTTGTTGATTTACTAATTTTGTATTATTATTATTATATTTCTATTCACCTAATTCGCACATTAACCTCATTATACTTCACATCACAATTCACCATGCTAACCCTAACTCACCATAAACCATACAATTCAACACACTAAATCAACTCTAACTCACCATACAACCACACTATCTTTCTCTCTCTCTCTCTCTTTCTCTTTTCCTATGATCACACGCACACCTCTCTCTCTCTCTCTCTCTCTCTATCTTGTAAACGCCGCGATCTATCTCTCGCGCGCTCTCTCTTTCTCTGCCTCCCTCTCTCTCTCTTTCTCTCTTACTCTACTACGTTACACATTAACATAACAGAAAAATTCGTAGGTCCAGTACCAGATCCCCTACTCAATTGGATCACCGAACTGAGTAATGTCTCAGCCGATCAACGTTGGATCCTGCTGGAGAATCTTAAGGCGGCCACAGTCTATCAGTTTCGTGTGAGTGCTGTGAATCGTGTGGGAGAAGGTTCCCCCTCGGAGCCCAGTAACATTGTCGAGCTGCCCCAGGAAGGTGAGTACTAGAAGATCTATAAAATAACATTAGAAAAAGTGTTTGCTTTTATGTATTTTTTGATCATTTTATGAGTATTACGTATTATTTGATATATGTTTGCTCTACAAGAAATTATATTCCAGAGTTTTATATAGTTTACATATTTTTGATCATTTTATGAGTATTACGTATTATTTGATATATGTTTACTCTACAAGAAATTATGTTCCAGAGTTTTATATAGTTTACTTAGCAATATCTGCATTTATAGTCAGTTTCTTCAGTTCTTAAGCTTTTCAGCTCTTTAGTTTATTCAGTTATTTTTCCATATAGTTTCTGAAAAACTATTATATTGTTTCTATAACAACTTAGTTAGTTCAGTTTTGTTTCTTTTCCATTTTGACTGTTGTACCCTACATAAAATGCACCATGCTTTGTATATCGTATACCATATATGACATATATGGTATATTCTAGTGTCTAGTATTAATGCTGTATATTGTACTTCTTATCGCTATCGTTGTCGTCAAACTGCAAAACTCGTCGTCTTCGCCAAAAATTTTGATGAATACTAAAAAATGCGCGTAGAGTTTCCACTACACCGAGGTACATAACCTAACAAAAAGTATAAAGAAAAAAAATGATCACAGAATAAATAGTGTAAAAAAAGAAAAAAAAACTAACCTTACTTTTATAGAGCACACCAATTGAATTCTTGTAGAATGATCTCATAATAATCGAATATATTTTGCCATATTTCACTTAGCTCCATCGGGTCCGCCAGTTGGATTCGTGGGCTCCGCTCGTTCCATGTCGGAGATTATAACACAATGGCAGCCACCGCTGGAGGAGCATCGCAATGGACAGATCCTTGGCTATATATTACGTTATCGACTCTTTGGCTATAACAATGTCCCATGGTTATATCAGAATATTACCAACGAGGCACAGCGTAATTTCCTTATACAGGAACTGATCACATGGAAGGATTATGTCGTGCAGATTGCAGCATATAATAATATGGGTGTGGGTGTCTATACGGAGGGTGCCAAGATTAAGACCAAGGAGGGTATACCCGAAGCACCGCCAACAAATGTACGAGTTACCGCATTGAATTCAACCGCCGTGCAGATCAGTTGGACTCCACCCAATCCACAGCAGATCAATGGCATCAATCAGGGTTACAAATTGCAGGCATGGCAGCAGGTTCTCTTCGAGGGTGAGACACGAGATGTGGAGAAACGTATGATCACTGTGCCGCCCAGTTTGATTGATCCGCTGGCCGAGCAGACCGCGATAATGAATGGGCTGGACAAGTATGCGGAGTATAATGTGAGTGTGCTCTGTTTCACGGATCCCGGTGATGGTGTGGCCAGTCTGAAGGTGCCAGTGATGACCAAAGAAGATGTACCCGATGAGATCACTGCACTGCATTTCGATGATGTCTCTGATCGATCGGTTACCGTACTCTGGGCACCGCCACGTCATATCAATGGATTGCTTACGGGTTACACGGTGCGTTATCAGGTGCGTGATCGCCCGGAGACCATGAAATCGATCAATCTGACTGCAGAGGATACCCAGCTGGTGGTGAATCAACTGCAGGCCACTACGCATTATTGGTTTGAGATTTGCGCATGGACACGCATCGGGAGTGGAGCTGCCAAGACAGCAACCATACAGTCAGGTGTGGAGCCAGTCCTGCCCCATGCTCCCACAAATCTGGCACTCTCGAACATTGAAGCCTTCTCGGTGGTGCTGCAATTTACACCCGGATTCGATGGTAACTCAAGCATAACCAAGTGGAAGGTTGAGGCACAAACGGCTAGGAATATGACATGGTTTACCATTTGTGAGATCAGTGATCCGGATGCAGAGACATTGACGGTGACGGGGCTAATGCCCTTCACACAATATCGATTGCGTCTGAGTGCCACCAATGTGGTGGGCAGTTCGAAACCCTCGGACGCAACCAAGGATTTCCAGACCATACAGGCACGTCCCATGCATGCACCCTTTAATGTCACAGTGCGTGCGATGAGTGCAACCCAGTTGCGAGTGCGTTGGATTCCGTTGCAGCAAACGGAATGGTTTGGTAATCCACGTGGTTACAACATCTCGTATCGCCAGCTGGAACGAGCGGGTGCACTGAAGAGTGTGCCGCGTAGTGTATTCATTGAGGATCATACGGCTAATTCACATGTGCTCGATGCTCTGGAGGAATGGACTGTCTATGAGGTACTCATGAATGCCTGCAACGATGTGGGCTGCTCGCGTGCCAGCAATCCTGCCGAGGAACGGACGCGGGAGGCGACACCCAGCTATGGGCCATTGGAGGTACAGGCAAATGCCACTTCGTCGACCACCGTGGTGGTACGATGGGGTGAGGTGCCACGGCAGCATCGCAACGGACAGATCGATGGCTTCAAAGTCTTCTATGCAGCCACCGATCGTCCCAGTGTGACGCCCGTGCTGCACAAAACCATACCGAATAATAGTTCGTTTACCACCACGTTGACCGAACTGAAGAAGTTTGTGGTCTACCATGTGCAAGTCTTGGCCTACACACGGCTGGGCGATGGCGCACTGAGCACGCCGCCCATCCGTGTCCAGACCTTTGAGGATACACCGGGTGCACCGTCGAATGTTAGTTTCCCGGATGTTACCTTCACCATGGCACGCATCATTTGGGATATACCCGATGATCCGAATGGTGAGATCCTGGCCTACCAGGTCACCTATACGCTCAATGGCAGTGCCAATCTGAATTATAGTCGCGAGTTTCCACCCTCGGATCGCACATTCCGTGCCACAAATCTTCTGCCCGAACGTTATTATAGTTTCAGTGTGACAGCTCAGACACGTCTGGGTTGGGGTAAGACCGCCTCGGTGCTGGTGTATACGACGAACAATCGGGATCGTCCACAGGCGCCATCGGTGCCGCAGGTATCGAGGAGTCAGATTCAGGCACATCAGATCACGTTTAGCTGGACACCGGGACGGGATGGCTTTGCTCCGCTGCGCTACTACACGGTGCAGATGAGGGAGAATGAGGGTCCTTGGCAGCCATTGCCCGAGCGGGTAGATCCTTCGCTCAGCTCGTACACCGCCTTGGGATTGCGTCCACATACCACGTATCAGTTCCGTATTCAGGCCACCAATGATCTTGGTCCATCTACCTTTAGTCGTGAGAGTATTGTGGTGCGTACCCTGCCCGCTGCACCCGCTGTGGGTGTGGGTGGACTCAAGGTGGTGCCAATTACCACCACCTCGGTGCGTGTGCACTGGGGTGCACTGGAGACGGGCATGTGGAATGGTGATGCCGCAACCGGTGGCTATCGCATTCTGTATCAACAACTCTCGGACTTTCCCACTGCACTGCAATCGACTCCCAAGACGGATGTAATGGGTATCAATGTGAATAGTGTGGTTCTATCTGATCTACAGCAGGATCGCAACTATGAGATCGTGGTGCTGCCCTTCAACTCACAGGGTCCGGGTCCGGCTACACCACCAGCAGCGGTTTATGTGGGTGAAGCGGTACCCACTGGGGAACCACGTGCCGTGGATGCAGCACCGATATCGAGCACCGAGGTGCGTCTACGCTGGAAGCCACCAAAGCAGAGCATGCAGAATGGCGATATACTTGGCTATAAGATCTTCTATTTGGTCACATATTCACCACAAGCCCTGGAAGTGGGTCGCAAGTGGGAGGAGGAGATCGAAGTGGTCTCCGCAACGGCCACATCGCATAGTCTCGTCTTTCTTGATAAGTACACGGAATATAGGATTCAATTGCTCGCCTTCAATCCCGCTGGCGATGGACCACGCTCGGCTCCGGTCACCGTGAAGACCCTACAAGGTGTGCCCAGTGCTCCGCTCAATCTACGTTTCACCGACATTACCATGCAGAGTCTGGAGGTTGCTTGGGATCCACCGAAGTTCCTCAATGGCGAAATACTTGGCTATCTGGTGACCTACGAAACCACCGAGGAGAATGAGAGTAAGTTGCGATGCCATGTAATCCTTCCTTTTCTAACTATTGTCTCGCTCCCTTCCTCACAGAGTTCAGCAAGCAGGTCAAGCAGAAGGTATCGAATACAACGCTACGTGTACAGAATCTGGAGGAGGAGGTCACCTACACCTTCACTGTGCGTGCCCAGACCATCGATTATGGGCCGGCGGTGAGTGAGAATGTGACAACGGGACCGCAGGATGGCTCTCCGGTGGCACCGCGTGATCTGATACTCAGCAAGACCATGACAAGCGTCGAAATGCATTGGATAAATGGTCCGTCGGGACGTGGACCCATTCTGGGGTACCTCATTGAGGCCAAGAAGCGCGGTAAGTGAAGGTTTTACTTCCCTAAATTTATAGTTGCTCTTACTCTTTTGGTTAATTGGTTTTGTCACTTCTAACTCTCTTTTTCTTTTGAATCCTCTAATCCTTTTTGGTGAACTGGTATACTAAATATATTAAACATATTTGATATGAAAACTTTTCGAAACTCTCGTAAAAATCCAAATATTTTCCAATAAATGCTTGCGTAGAAAAAGGAGAACCCTCGTTTGTCTGTAAGTATCGTAGACTAGAAACTCACCAGACTCGCCATCGAATTCACCACAATAACTTAATACTCTATATAACAGTATAACAGTATAACAGTATAACAGTATAACAGTATAATAGTCTGTAGTGTAGCGATAACTCACCATAGTTGCCTTTGAAACTTAGTTTTCTTTGTTTTTTGTCACTCAACTTTTCCTATCGATTAGCAGACGATTCACGCTGGACAAAGATTGAGCAGACCAAGAAGGGTCCAGATCAGGATTTCACCGTTAGCTATCACATTTTAATGCCATCGACGGCATATACATTCCGTGTGATCGCTTACAATCGCTATGGCATCTCATTCCCGGTGTACTCAAAGGATTCGATACTGACACCATCGAAATTGAATCTGGAATATGGTTATCTGCAGCACAAACCATTCTATAGGCAAACCTGGTTCATGGTCTCACTGGCAGCCACCTCGATAGTGATCATTGTGATGGTCATTGCGGTGCTCTGTGTGAAGAGCAAGAGCTACAAATACAAGCGTAAGTGGAGGCAGAGAGATATATAATATAATACTCAACTCATCCCATCTCTCTCTTGCAGAGGAGGCACAGAAAACGCTGGAGGAATCGATGGCCATGTCGATTGATGAACGTCAGGAGCTGGCACTGGAACTGTATCGTTCGCGTCATGGCGTCGGCACGGGCACGCTGAATAGCGTCGGCACGCTGCGCAGCGGAACACTTGGCACCTTGGGACGCAAATCCACCAATCGTCCGCCGACCAGTGTGCAGCTTGGCAAGAGTCCGCCCCGACCGTCACCCGCCTCGGTGGCCTATCACAGTGATGAGGAGAGCCTGAAGTGTTACGATGAGAATCCCGATGATAGCAGTGTGACCGAGAAGCCATCGGAAGTGAGCAGCTCGGAGGCATCACAGGTGAGTTGGGGCTGTAAAACTAATCGGATTTATCTTTTATAACCCATCCCTTTCTCTCTCTCGCAGCACTCGGAGAGCGAGAACGAGAGCGTGCGCAGTGATCCGCACTCGTTTGTCAATCATTATGCCAATGTCAATGATTCGTTGCGGCAATCGTGGAAGAAGACCAAACCGGTGCGCAACTATTCCAGCTACACAGACTCCGAGCCGGAGGGCAGCGCAGTGATGAGTCTCAATGGTGGCCAGATTATTGTCAATAATATGGCCAGATCGAGGGCGCCACTGCCTGGTTTCTCCTCATTTGTCTGACAATCAACTGAGTTCTAAGATCTAAGCAACAGTAGCAGCAACACCGTCATCCGGGAGACGTTTGTCTAAAGAACATCGTCTCTCGCCCGCCCTGTGGACAGGCACAATATCGACAACAAAACAACAACAACAACAAAATGCACACTCAACTACAACAACAACAACAACAACAACATGAACAACATCAACATGAACAAAAGCAACAAGAACAATAAGAACGCTGCCAGACGATCAATCTACGTCCTCTTTTACACCTATGTATTTCTAAACCCCCCCCAAAAAACTGAACCCCCGCCACATATCAATCGCATTGTGGGATCGATTCCAAACTAATCCCACCCTGGAATTATCGTACTGGAAATGCCGAGAGCTGAGTGTGCGCGTGTGCGTGCGTGCGTGTGTATGATGTGTGTGTTCGACTGTTGCTGGTGCGCTGCTATATGGACAATTAGTTATAGTAGTTTATATATCTTTACCGTATGTCTAATTTATAGTTTCTAGTTTCGAGAGATCTGAGATTTAATGGCATTTAGTTTATAAATGCTCCACTGACCCAGCCCAATAATTAATAGAATTATTTGTATGGTTTATTTTAAGTTTCTATTTTAATCTATTTTATTTTATTTTTAATTTTTATTTTTTTTTTCGTTTAATTTATTGTGCGTCCGTTGTCTGTCACGCCCACTTAGTTTGTAACTGGCATTTATATCGAGAAGAAGAATATGATGAAGAAGCAAAAACTTGTGATACGTAAATTTTTGCTCGATTTTTTTTTGTAATCTGTAATTTGTAATTTTATCGTATGTATTTTTTCCAATGTGTTCAGCGTGTATGCATAAATATTGAATGTCGTGAATGAAAGATAATACATGATTTATATGTATGGATTGACCTACCCCACGTTTGGCCCTTGCGCAATCTCATTACATTTATGATACTATTTTAACAACTATTTTAAACGAAACGAAAATGAATAACCCGAAAAAGGAAAATGATTATTTTGTAAATTATTTTTTGATTTTGATTTTGAGTTTTATTTTTCAATTCTGTTGTTGCCTTTGCCTTTAGTTATAAAGTTAGGGTATTTAGGAGAAGGCAACCACAACTGATGCAATCGGTTGAGAAAGGCGACGAGCGAAACGCGGAAAATGAAAAGATACGCAAAACAAAACAAAAAGAAAAAAAGAAAAGAGCGAATGAAAAATCGAACAACACGAAACGAAAGTAGAAAAAAAGTGAAAAAATAATTACAAATTGAAAAAAAAAAAAAAACAATACACACACAAGTAGCATATCCACTAAGCGAATGAGATGAGAAGAAGGAGAAGAATCTTAAGATTTAATCAGATAATGAAAACGATGATGATTTTTTTTTGTCGGGAGATACATTGGAAGAAAACACCAACATAGTGCGTACTATATGTTCTGTGTGTGTTCTTCAATAAATGTATAAGTATAGGCCATATTAACGCAAGTTCAACACAAACAAAAATCGAAAATCACACATGACACGAAGAAACACAAGTGTTTTTTTTTTGTATGTCCTCGATAAGAAGATGAAAAACGCATGAAAAGAATGAGGAGGAGGAGTCTAGATTTTAAGAGACACAAGATAAATACATTGATGTATAATCCCCATATATGCATGTTATAATAATGAAATGTTTCAAATATACGATCGATCGTATACGATATGGGGGACAAAATATGTAGAGGCATGATGTAAGTGCGCGCAAACTAAGCATAGATAAATCTCTCTAGATGGTACTATGTTTTAAATTGTTAAATTAAAGAAAGAGAATGATAAAAAAACACCACACACACACACACACACCCACACATTGTACATGTATGTCTAAGCTACAGTTTATATAATATACTATTTGTGTATTTGTATATGTATGTATATCTATATAACTTAAATGACTGATTATATATTTTTCTCTTGATTAATTACTATATACGTATATACTAGTATATGTATATTATAATATATTATAAATATAGTTTTTTTTTTTCGGCGCATGCAAATAAATTGTGGAATAGCGAAGAATTAGAAAGAAGGAGGAGGAGTGAAGAAAAAAGAGAGTGGAAAGCGAATGCACGCACATACCCGGCTGATTCGACTTTCTCACATTAATTTTATTAATTATACACATTTTTTTTAATCTTTAACTATATTATACTATCAAAGACTCGAAGAAGCACAAGTTCATCTAGATATTTATGTAATTGTAACTGTTAAATTGGTCAAGAAGAAATCTACGAAAAATAAAAAAATGAAAATGACAAAATTATTCAATTGACTAAGTACCGAATATATATATACACTACATATATATATATATATATGTATATATATATATATGTGTATACAGCATTTACATATGCTATAAATGATAAGGCATAGGGAATGATAATGATGTTGAGATCGGATCGCGTTTGCAATGACGTGGAATGTGAGGATACCGAAGGCGGAGGCAGAGGCGTGGCAATTAGTGGAAATCGCGCAGCAAGCGCCAAAAGTATTAGCCTATATTAATGTGTAAATGTAATTGAAGAAAATCATATGAATCAATAAAAAGTGTATAAAAAATATATAAAAATTTCTCTAGTTTATTTTCTCGCTTGATAAATGTATGAAAAAAAAATGATTTGTACGTAGGTGGGCTGGAACTGCCTTCTCTCTCTCTCCCTCTCTCTCAGTCTAGGCGTGTTTAATACTATGATGGGCGTGGCAAGGGGCAACTACTAGACAACACTATTGGAGTCCACAGCAGGCGTAGTGTTTGGCGGTTCAAGGGCAAGTTTCACGTCGCCGCCGGCATCTGTGTCCGCCTCCAGCTCAGCGGAGGAGTCGGAGGTCTCCTCATCCTGCTCGGACTCCTCACTCTCTATGTGACGTGCCTGCAGACTGGGCGTTAGGTCTACGCCCTCGGTGGGCACAGGCAGCGGCACGCTACTAATGGACACACTCGCTGGTCGATCGCGTTCCGTGCTGGTCGCGGGATGACTCAGTCCCAGGTTGGACATGCTGACTGGACACATGCAGGGCACGAACTGAATGCGGTTGCCGCCGCCGATGCCGCCGCTGGCGATGGGCTTCTCGGGCAGCGCACTCGACGCTTGATAGTTGAAATAATCCGGATACGGATATTGTGGTCGCACATTATACAAATTGTTTACACGGCGATTGTAGGTGGGATATTCCGCATTGTAGGCGCCATAGCGCAGCGAGGATGGGGATGAGGCCATCTCGATTGTTGTACTTGGCGGTGCACTGGTTGTGCTGGTGGTGGTTGTTGTGGTTGTTGTTGTTGGCGCCGGCGTAGTTGTTGTGGTCGTTGATGTTGTCGTGGTGGTCGGTGCTGGCGTTGTGCTGCTGCTGGCCGATGTGATGCCAACGGCGCTGCTGCTGCTGCCTCCGCTGCTGCCGCTGCTGCTGCCTGTGTCCGGTGGCGTCACACTTGGCTTGTAGCCGGCTGCATTGACATCATGTCGTCGCGCTGCCGCATAGCTGGTCACCGCATAAGGATCAAAGGGACGCTCCGAGAGCAGCGGTGTCTGTGCAGCGCCAAAGCCGAAGAGCGGCATGCCAAAAGGATCACCACGCAGCGGTTGATAGGTGTAGGTGCGGAAATAGGTCAGCGGGATCTGTTGCAGCACCTGGGCGCGAGGGGTTTCCCTGTGGGGGAGGAAGGAGGAAGGAGAGAATCCATTAGAAGTGATTTCTCCTTAGAAATGCATCAGACTTACGTAGTTGCCTTGGGCCACCAGAAGGCGCTGCTTGGCGGCAATAAGCTGCACAGGCTAAGGATCAGCTGTAGAGAGAGGGAGAAAGAGGGAGGGAGATCAGGGGATTAATGACAGTAGTAGATAGATATCTAGACTTCTTAGATTTATCAAAGATCGTTAAGGAAAGAACTGTTGCTGAGGCGAAACATTAAAACTATCGATAGATCTCGTTAGATCTCAATGTTTCAAAGGCTTTCGTTGGAAAACCCAAGGATCTTCGCATTTGCGAGAGTAAATCATATCATATCATATCATATCATATCATATAGAGTGTTGTTAAGCACTGAAACATCATAATAATTTACGAGATCTCGATAGATCTCAGTATTTTAAAGGCTTTCGATAGAAAGTCCAAGGATCTCTGCATTTGCGAGAGTATATCATATCATATAGAGTGTTTTTTACCACTTAACATCATCATAATTGACGATGTAGATCAGTTCAAATTAGTCAAAAAAATTTCGAAATTAAAATTTATCGATCCTGCGCTGGGACACGTACCACAAGATATTGCCACATTATCGCCAATTAATTTCGAACACTTTTCACACTGAGCACTTCACTTGATCCGTGTATATCTATCTTCCAAGATCTGCAATAATCCTTAGCAGATTACGTTACAATCGAATACAAAAAAAAAACCCAGTAAACTCTTCGCGATTGTCCGCACACGAGGGCAGCTGCATTTGTTCTAAACCCAAAAACAGTTATAAGACAAGCTTTTATACCGTGAACTACGACTCTGGTTGGGGATGGGGGATGCAGCTGGCAATGGGACTGGGTCGGAGATTGGGATGGGTTCAGCTGTCTGCGTCGCGGTCGGCGTCGGCGTCAGCGTCGGGGTCTGCAGCTGCACAGAGCGTGGTTCGTTAGACATGAAAGATGCCACGGCGCGAGCGTCTTGTTTCCATGCGAGCTGCATGTGGATTGAGGGGGCGGGGCGGTATAGAACAACGCGAGAAAATTAATTGCAGGCTTGAAGAACAAAGAGGGAGGAAGAGTGTAGAAGAGAGAGAGAGAGAGAGAGAGAGGGAGAGCGCAAAATAAGTTGGGAAATCAATAATAATAATGAACGTGCGTTTAGAATAGAAAGCCACACATCATTGACAAAATGATTGAATGAATGACGCGGCACGGGGGCGGGTCCAAAGCAATCTCAACTTATATTATGTATATTTCTGTTCTTCGTTTCTGCTTCGGTTCGGTTCGGTTTTGTTTTGTCTTGTCTTGTCCGAAAGGGCCACAGGGCCATAAACATTTCTGGATGACTTTTTTTTTTTTTTTTGTGGCTTTATTTGTATTTTGATTTTCGGTTCGTATAGCTTTTGGCCTTTTTCTGCTTTTCACACATTCGAGATGGGGATTTTCATTTGATTTCGGAATTTAGGTCAAAGATTTTCCACTACCCCGGACACTCTGATTCTTTTTGCACGTATCGTAGAGGCGGTTCTTGAAATCGAACCATCATTAAAATAGAGTTTTTTTTTTATGGCGACCCCACGACATAACCCTCTCGAGTACAGCCTGCCCCTTTGTCTGTCCTGGAATTTATTGGCATTTTTTATGGTTTCGTAAGAGCGTCAAGAAAATGAGATCACGCTGGACGCTGGTCACAAGTTATATGGAGGTGTTAATGGGTTTGTGATATGAAAGCGATGCCATGGCAATTAAAAGCTCATTCGATCGATGATCAGTTTCGAAGAGGGGAATGTGCGAGATCACCGAACAAAAAAGCGATCTTTACTTTGTTCCATCAACCACATATCATTATCTTCCAAGAAGATCGCAAATACATCCTGAGTAAGATCAGTTAATTTATTAATTTTTATTTGTTTTTTATTTATATTTATTTATTTTTATTTATTTTTAATTCTTTTCTTTTCATTTATTTTTATTTATATTTATTTTTTATTTATCTTAAGTCTAGCAAAAAAAAAGAGAGTAAACTATCGTATTACTATATCATTTTTCAGACGACTATCTGCTCGTTCCCTTCATTTATTTATTTTTATTTGTATGTATTCTTATTTATTTTTATTTATTTATATTTATTTTTATTTTTTATTTATCTCAAGTCTAAAAAAAAAAAAAAGTAAACTATCTTATCGGATAACTATATCATTTTTCAGACGACTGACTATCTGTTCGTTCCCTTCGGGCTCTGTACATACTTGGAGGTATAATAATTGCCTTGATCCTTCTTCTGGCCCTTGCGATGCGGTCCCTTGTAGCTGCAATTGAGATCACCATAAGAGAGAGAGAGAGAGAGAGAGAGAGAGAGAGAGAGAGAGAGAGATCAAGTGAAAGAGCAGAGGAGAGAAAAAAAGAGGAACCTACCGCGAGTTGAGGATGAACCAAGTGTTGCTGTCGTGCGATGTGGAGGAGTTCTCCGAACGATCCAGCTCGAGAACATGATCCTTGGGCAGCTTGTGACCTCGCGGATCCTGCAGCAATTTTCCCAGCGTATAGACGGGAAAGGCAAAGTATTCCCGCTTCAGGGCGTAGCGGGAACTCTGTCGCTGATGCGTTGGTACTGCAGTTGTGGAACCTCCCGCCTCCGTATCCGAGGGCGACTCAACGCTCTCGTCCACATACACGATCTGCAGGGAGGAGCTGCCTGTGCCTGTGCCTGTGGAGGTGGTGCTGCCGGTGCTACTCGTAGTCTGCTCTGGCTGTGCTGCTTGCTCCAGCTCCTGGCTGGGCATCTCGAGCTCTGTCTCGAACTCCTCCAGTTCTTCGACTTCCTCCAGCTGCTCCACGTTCTGCTCAACCAGCTGCTCTGCCGTGTCCATCTGATGATGGCGATGATTGTCGGGTGCGGGCAGCGGGGGTGAGCTGCGCAGCACGGGCGGACGCTGCACCACCTCCTGGGCAGAGTGATAGGCATTGTATTGCTTGGCCTTCTTGGGATTCCTTTTGCGCTGCGTACGTGGTAGCTGTGTCTCGTAGGGAGTTGCAGCAGGCAGCGGTGTGGTCAGCGCCAGCGGCACAGGAGCTGAGGAGGAGATCGACGTCGCCGTCGCCTCTGCCGCAAGATCCTCCACTGGCGACGACACCGAAGTCTCGGCAGCTGGAGAGGCATAGCTGCTGAAGTCTGGAGCCAGCATGGTGGTGGTGCTGGTTGTGGTAAGTGGAGCCGCTGTGATCGCCTCATGCGCATAGAATGGAATCAGCGTGAGATTCAGCAGCTCCCGCTGTCCTGGCATACGGAAACGTTCCACAATCGGCTTGGGGCGGAACATGGGCGTCGAGGGCGGATACAGCACCTGGCCGGGCACAGGCTCCTGCATGGGATAGCGCTGTGTACTGAGCATCGTGTTGACCAGCAGCTCACCCCTGGATCCATTGTACACGAAGATGGGATAATTGGAAGCCGAGAGCGTATTGTCCCCGGGTGCATTATCGAAGATTGGCAACGATTGCGGCTGACGTCGCCGCTGCTCCGTTCTGGCCTGACGCCGTGAGCCACGCGGAGGCGGAGGCAGCTGCTGGTGCTGCACATAGTGACTGGGCAGCTGCAGGCGATGGGGCAGCACAAAGCGTCGCTGTGCTGGCGGTGGACGTGGCAGCACCAGCGGTGGCCTCAACGGCGGCTCCGCATCGGGTCGCACCACAATCCGCAGCGAACGCGGCTCCTCCTCCTCGTGCTGCTGCTCCCGCTGGGTGCGTGCCCTGCGCATTGTCATCGGCGCACGCGTTGTGGTGGCATAATCCGCATCGGGTCTGTCCACCCGCTGTCGCTTCATCAGCTCATCCTCGAGTATCCACAGCGGACGTTGTGCAGCATTCAGGTAGCTGTTGGTCAGCGAGAAGGGCGCTCGCATCGGTGTCCACGCCCAGCTGCAGTGCATCGTGCCCAGCAGGCGCAACAGCAGCGCCAGTGTCCAATTGCCAAGGGCTTCCATTCGCAACAGAGTCGTCCAATTGACTGGCCAGCGGAGCAGCACCAAGTGGGGTCTTTATAAGCCACAAATTCCATCGCATTTGACAATTTCCAGTTGAGAATTTTGCGGTTTTCTGCCGCTTGGGCAACGCGTAGTACCTCACTTTCGTTTGTCCAACTCGTTCTCAGCGGGTCGACGGGTTCACTGGGCTGCTCCAGTTAGCGAGCAAGTGCAGCCGCCCAACGCACAAGCTGACCTTGTTTGCCCAAGCTGGCCAAGACGGGCTGTGGCTTTGGATCAACATTTCGGGCAATTTCGTAGCTTGTAAGTCAGGTTACCTCAAGGTATATTGAATATAATGAAGCATAGGGAGTATATATTATTGAAAAACAATTTCTATAATAAACTTCAAAATACTGCGAAGACTGTGTCCAAATTTCATAGCTCTGGCTGTTATAATCTCTGAGATCTAAGTGTTCATACAGACAGCAGCTCATATTTCTAGTTTCTTTCAAGTATTCTAAGGAATTTCGAATCTGCCCGATTACATGCTATAAACATATGTAATCTAGCTTAGATATAGTAGGAACAGTCAGCTGAATAAAACCGAATTAAACGCTTCGCTCTGTTGCTCTAATTGACAAGCTGCAGTGGATTCTCCATCGCAGCTGCTCTCCTGTCTGGATGCCAACTCGCAGCTCCAAGATGAAGTGTGTCGAAGAGGTGTGTGATATGAGGGGGGAGGGAAGGGAGTGGGGTTGCCTCTTCCACATGGACAGCTGTCAAAACTGACATTAATCAAAACACTCTAACTGATTTGCCTGCCGCGCTCTCTTTCTCTCCCTGCCCCCCGCTGCCCCTTCTGCCCCCCTGCTCCGGCTGCACTTCTGAGTTGGACGATCAAAACATGAAGTTATGATGGGAATGTGCCAGTTGCAGAGGCAACTATGGAGCCAAGTGCTCTGCTTGCTGCTCTGCTTCCACTTTTTGTTTGGTAAAACAATTTGGGCAACTGGCAGAGCGAGGGAGCAAGAGAGATAGAGAGAGAGCGAGAGAGAGGCAGAGAAGAACACGCACAAGTGGAACGCCAAAACGGGGTTAATAGCCTTTGACAGACAATCGGACGGCCACGGGCGGTCGTGAGTTCTCACTTTGCCAGCCAGAGAGCGAGAGAGAGAGAAAGGGAGGGAGAGAGACAGGGAGAGAGGGAGAGAGAGCTCTCTCTCTCACAAGGAGAGCCTGCTAGAAAATGAGTATGGAAAAATGATTTATTAGCCTGTAGTATCGCAGCTTTGATCGATCAATCGGCGCTATCTGCGGGTCCCTCTTCCGCCGGCTAATTACAAAAAAATAAAATCATTTTCCCAGATTACCTGTATCTGTACCGGTGCGTTGCCTCCGGTATACCATATGTACGTCCCTCCCCGCCCCCTTAGACACTCACTCCAGTGTAATCTTCTCGGGAGAGTTGTGTGAAACAGAGAATCGAATCGAAAACGAAACGAAGCGAGTTTCATTCGCATTACTCATTCATTCATATCGATCGATTAAGTGCGATGTTTACGCGGTAATTTATGGCCAAGTGGAGAGCGAGAGAGAGAGAGAGAGAGAGAGAGAGAGAGAGAGAGAGAGAGGGATCACTGCGATCGGTTTGCGTGACTTTACAACATAATTAGATTGCATTCTTCTGCTTAGACTAATTTGAAATCGAATTTCGAATTTTCGAAATATCCCTACACTTTATGAGCTTTTAATGGTTCCTAATGCGTTTTAAATTCGCTCTTAGCAGACAGTTTTCTCGCAGTTCACTCCAAGATATAAAAAAAAACCCAGAGAACCCAGCGAGAGCCCATCGAGAACTCATGTTATTCGGTTTCTTGTAATGCACTGCGGTAATTCCCTGTAGATATCTTAAATTCCACACATCTATCACGCACGCCAACTCGTGCCTATAATTAACAGCTAGAAATATTTGGACAGTCATAAAACACACACGCACACACACACACACACTCCGCACACACACACACATACTCTTGGAGCAGAAGAAAGGCATCCCAACCAATCCCAAATGATGGACCCAACTCGAGAGCGATGCATATCTCGGTTCGGGGATTTTTGACACCAACAATTTGTTCTGTCAATTTGTTATAGAATGCATTTTATGCAAATGAAAGTTGTCCTCAATCTATCTGACAGACGGGCCTAACACACACACGCACACACACGCATATATACAGGGTATATATAGTCACGTCTTGTCTTTCTTCTGCGACTGATTGATGCGCCGCTTGCAGCGCGAGATGAACAATAAACAATAAACAATAAACTAATCAAGCGACGTTGGAGCAGATACAGCTGCCAGATGCAGATGAAGATATAGATACAGAAAGAGATGGAGATAGAGAGACAGGTGTAGATAGAGATAGAGATAGATAGAGATGCACTTGCATTCCGATGGATGTCAAACGATTCGTTTGTCTCCTTTCTTGCGTTGGCTAATAGCTGCCTTCTCCCTCTCTCCTTCTCTCTCCTTCTCTCTCGCTCTCTTCCTCTCTCCCCCTCCCTCTCTCTTTTTGTGTGCATGTGCTCTTGAGCTGTCAAGCTCATCCAGACATTTCCTGCTTAAGTAATTTCCTTAAAAGCGGCCTATGTCTCGCTTCCTCATTCATTCGCTGTATTCCCAATCGATAATCGATAGACGAAAGCTCTGAAAGAAGGGATGGTAGCTGAAGCTATCTGCCTAGTTTAATTCCCTTTCCTTTCCCTCCCCTTTCTCAGTTCCCTTTCTCCATCAGTTCCCTTTCGGTTAACTTAGTCGTGGAAAGTGTGATGTAGCTTTCTCTATTTCCACCGTGCATTTCTTATCGATTATAATCGATTGCATAAGTCACATCGAAGGGGGGAAGCTACCTGAAACTGCTTGCCTAGCTCAATTCTTGGTTAACCAAGTTCTAATAAGTACAGCTTAAATTCTATCTTTTTATACCCTTCGACCATTGAAAATGGTCAAAAAAGGGTATACTAACTTTGTGCAAAATGTATGTAACAGGCATAAGGAGGCGTGGCAGACCCCATAAAGTATATATATTCTTGCTCAGGATCACTAGCCGAGTCGATTGAGACATGTCCGTCTGTCTGTCCGTCTGTCCGTCTGTCCGTCTGTTTGTTTGAGACAACAGATCTTAGCTATTAAAAAAGCTAGAGACACCAAATTTGGTATGAAGGTTCCTATATATTCGGGGCAGGTGAAGTTTATGTCAAATGTTTGGTGCCACGCCCACCGCCCCCGCAAATCGGTTATTTACGAATATTAAGCAAAGTAATGAACCTATAAAGTTGTGCTTTGGTATGTATAAAGCTGAATGCAATATGAACATATTCTCCAAATAACAATCCGATCGGACCAATAACACAGAAGTTATTAAAGTCGACGTTTTCAGTACAAATGTTCGGTACGAACGGCAGCCGACGCGCTGCTTTGAGCAGTTGACGCCGACGTCGACGTTGCGTCGTGTCGCTTTACTCTTTACGCGCGTCGCTGTGTGAGTGCGAGCGAGAAAGCTTTATGTATTAAAAGTTTTTGTGCAGAAATTTCTGTTTGGAATTATTAGTGTGGTTACACGTTTGTAACGTATTTGGAAAATTGGGAGAAGGGTATCTTACTGTCGGGCGCCCGACTGTAGCCTTACCTACTTGTTATCTATTGCCTTGTATTGATTTTAATCATAATTATCGATTATAATCGATAGTCGAATTCACATCAAAGTGGGAAATTACCTGCCCAGCTCAATCCCTGACTAACGCAGCCCCAATAAGTATACTGCTCTATTCTTGTCTTAATTATCGATTTTAATCGATAGTAATAGACATATCGAAGTGCCAAGCTGCCTGCCTAGCTCAGCGACCCTTCGCAACACTCATAGACTCAGACTTGATTCAATCTAACCCAACTGTCCGTCGAATTGTTTGCGAATCTTATCAGCACACAAGCTCAAGTATCGCTCGAGCAGTGTGAGTACATATAGTTCCATATCTCCAACAACTATGATATCATCGTCTATCATAATCAGAGACCTCTCTTTCTCTCTCTCTCCCTCTCTTCCAGTTCGTACATCAATTTTACTGGGTAATCGTAGGTCAGCCCTGAGTTGCTGCGTACTCGCGAGCTTTTTTTCAGCTGGAAATGCTGGCAAAGCTTTCGCCAGAAAGAGAAAGAAATTCGCATTAGGCGAGGCGTGACGTCAGGTCTAGCCAAGAGAGAGCGAGAGAGAGAGCGGGAGAGAGAGAGTGAGATTGAAAGCTTTTTGCGATCAGTTCGAAATTAGCACTGTTTTCTCTGTTGAGGCGTAGACGAGGCAGAAGCAGAAGCAGAAGCAGAAGAAGAAGCTTTTCCAGCACGCGCCGCCGGGCTGAGACCAACGACAGCTGCGTCAACGAAAGCTTCGCGGTTTAACCCTCCCCCGTTCCGGGTGACGTCGACTCCAGCCCTCTGTTGACTCTAGGGGAAGGGGTCGCTGCCTCTGCTGCTGCTGCTGCTGCTGCTGCTGCAGACTTTCAATTTGCCAGCTCGGTCGGGTTCGGGTGCGGGTTCAGTGCGAATTCAGTTGTCGCGGCGCGCGGAGGTCACACGTTGTGGAAGGTGTGTCTTCTCTTCTCTTCTCTTTTCTTTTCTCTTGTTTTTTTTTTCTCAGTGTTCTTTTCTCTGTGTTGTTGTTGTTGCTGTGCTACGAAACAAGTGAGCGTTGCCCCAGCCCAGCCCATCCCCCCCTTCCTTCCCCCTACAATCAAAACAAAATTATCAGTATTTTCCGAGTTGCTCGATTTGTGTCTCGCATCTTCGGCCCCCGGCTGCATGCTGCATGCTGGATGCGAACAGATCGTATATGCTCGGATAAGTAAGTCATTTCGGATCAACAACATCTCTATATATCTCTATATATATTTCGGCAGTAAATCTGGTCTCCTACGGGTAACAACTCAACTCGCACACAACGCTCGCCCGCTCTCTGTCTTCGTCGCTCCGTCTCCGTCTCCGTCTCTCTCTCTCTCTCTCTCTCTCTGGAGAAGTCATCAACGAGATGAGCCACCATGCCAACGACATTCCGCCGGCCAAGCGGGCCGCCTTTCAGGTGCTGGCAGGCGGCTCAGCTGGTTTCCTGGAGGTGTGCATCATGCAACCGCTGGACGTGGTGAAGACTCGCATGCAGATTCAGACCTGCAGACCCAGCGCCTTTGCAGCGGCAGCCACAGCACCGGCGGCAGCAGCAGGAGGAGCAGCCACAGCTGAGGTGAGTTACTCATGGGGGGGAGCGATCAGCTGGGCAGATCGTGTGTAGAGAGAAAGAGTGGGATAGAGGGAAAGAGGGAGAGCACAAGTGGAAGCTTGCGCAGTCGCGCAGCTTTCAAGTGCTTCGGCTTGAGTGGTTCCAGAATAACCTACACACACTTTTAGATATCGCCAAACTGCCCAAGCCCCTCTTTAATTAACGCCCCCCCTCCGCTCCGCTCCTGGACAGATAAGACGCCAACACTTTGCGGTTAAATGTCATGTCAAGGTCAATTTCAAATGAGAATTTTCTTTGTTTTCTTAGCCTCAAGTTGCGTGCTGCGTGACACAGATAGAATAAATACCATATAAATAGAAGAAACCACAGACAGACAGAGACAGAGAGAGAAAGAGAGAGAGAATTCTAGACAGTGTGTGCCAGAAGTATGCGGCGTTTGCTGCCCACTCGCCTTATCGCTGGGCAATACTTCCAAATTATATATACACTCGGCTTATCAGCTGCCTTACACTCGCAGCGTCCATAAATAATAATCTTTCAATCGCGTGTGGCCCAAACACAGTGGGCCAAAAGCAGTCACAATTTTATTGTTTACCTCGCTTGTGCCCACTGTATGTCTAGCTGGGACTAGTGAAAGTTCTATGTTTTTGTCTAGAATCCGAGGTCTTTGGGTTTATCTTATCGGAATGGATTTTAATTTGGTCTTAAGCGTTTTAATGACGCGAAGCTTTGCGAGCATTACTTGCTCAGCTGTTGCTCTCTCTCCCGCTCTCTCCCTCTCCCACTCTCTATAAGCAAAAATGATATGCTACCCCAACGTTACGTGGTGCGCATTTGTTTTTCGCCAGAGAATTTAACTAATTTATAGCACAATATTAAAATAGCTGCAAAATGCAAATTAAAAAACAAACAAAATGTGGCGAATTAGCACACTGTGCGAGATGCACGCTAAAAGTTGCCAGACGCCAACGAAAGAGAGGAAGAAAGAGGGGAAGAAAGAAAGAAAAAAAATATATATTAGATTTGTTAGATAGAATTCTTCATATTTGTCTAATCAAAAGAAAGGAGTAAGAAAGAGGGAAAGAAAGAAAGAAAATATGTTAGATTTGTTAGGAAGAATTCTTCAACTTGGTTTAAGAAGAAGAAGAAAGTAAGAAGTAAAAAAATATATGTTAGATTTGCTGAAAATCATCGGGTTATTTCTTAACTTGACTTAATCCCCCCCTCTCCTTGTCTAACTCTCTCCCCCTCCCACTCCCTTCCATAGATGCACTACAATGGCGTCTTTGACTGCTTCGCCAAGATGTACCGCCAGGAGGGTTTCCTCTCCTACTGGAAGGGTCTGCTGCCGCCCATACTCGCCGAGACGCCCAAGCGTGCCATCAAGTTCCTGGTCTTCGAGCAGACCAAATCGCTCTTCCAGTTCGGCTCCCCAACGCCGACGCCGCTGACCTTCTCGCTGGCCGGTCTCACCGCTGGCACCCTGGAGGCCATTGCCGTCAATCCCTTCGAGGTGGTCAAGGTGGCACAGCAAGCGGATCGTCAGAAGAAAATGAAGAGCACCTTCGAGGTGGCACGTGAGATTGTCCAGCGGGATGGCTTCGGTTTCCGTGGCCTGAACAAGGGCGTCACAGCGACCATCGGACGCAACGGAGTCTTCAACATGGTCTACTTTGGATTCTATCACAGCGTGAAGAACGTTGTGCCCGAGTTCGAGGACAAGACGCAGGAGTTCCTGCGCAAGGTTGCCATCGGCTTCACCGCCGGCACCCTGGCCTGCTTCGTCAATATACCCTTCGATGTGGCCAAGTCACGTATCCAGGGACCCCAGCCGGTGGCCAATCAGATCAAGTATCGCGGCACCCTCAGCTCCATTGCCACAGTGTATCGGGAGGAGGGATTCCGAGCCCTGTACAAGGGTCTGGTGCCGAAGATCATGCGTCTGGGACCCGGCGGTGCCATCATGCTGCTGGTCTTCGACTATACCTATGAGTACCTTCTGTTGAACCATGCCTAGAGCGCGCCCATCTAGGGAATTGTTGAACTTTTTAAGGCAATTAACTTACTAATCCTAACATACCCCCCTCCCCCCACCCCCCTCTTTTTTTTCTACGCTAGATATAAACATAATAAAACTGGCTGTATATATAAACATATACTATATATGATATGATATGATATGATGATAAAAATAAAGAGATGCATTTTTATGAGATTTACAGAGCATGAAAGCGTTATCAAAGTTTGCGGGTAAAGCGAAAAAGCTCGTTAAAAGCTTCGCATGGGAATGAAAGTTGCTGCAATCTTGTACTCACTGAACGAAACGTGAACTCACTTAACGAAACTCTTGCTGTCGGCTGTTGCCTTAGCCGTGACACAAACCTGAAGTGTGTGGAAACTTGTGCGAATTTTGAAAAAGCTATGAAACTATTATAAATGAACGTATACATATATTTTCGAATATTTTATTGATTGCTAGTGCTGGGAAATTGGAAAATTTTGATATTTTTCGTAGTTTTAATATACTTTACTTAAGGTATAATTAATTTTTGAATATATTATTGCTTAAGAATATCATCATATATGAAAAACAACAAAATATGCATTGAAATTAAATTGATTTATTGCTGTGTCTTTGTGTTTATAAATTATAAATTATTGAAACTGTTAAAATTTGCGATATTTTAGCAAAGTCTTATATTTTTGCAGGATCTATAGTTTATTTTGTTTTATATATTTATTTATTTTATTTTTATTTATTCTTCCCATTCCTTAGACATTTTAAAAATAAATTGTATTTAAAAATAAAAAAATTGAGTACATTTATGTCTTGAGTACTCACGACTCTGCGTGCCTAGTCCTTTCGATACTTTGCCATCGCTTCGTGCCTGGAACCACAGCCGGAGCTGGAACCAGTTAAGGCTGCCAGGCAGGACAAGCCGAGCTTGCAGCCCTGAAAGCTCTTAGCACCTGCTGCTGCAGCTTCTTCGCATTAATTCACCCCTCGTCACGTTTCGCATTCAATATCGATTCCTGTGCCAGGCGCAGGCGCAGTGCGTCGTCGTCGAGGTCGAAGCTGTGTTTGGGCGAGTCGAGCGAAGTATCGAGTCGCTCAGTTCGCGAACCGAGTCCAAGCTCGCATCCGAGTCCGAGTCCGAGTCCGCTCGCCAGAGACTGAGTCCGCAACCGTAGGCAACGAGTTGTGCCTGCAGTGAGCGCCCTGTGCAGTCGTTTGTGAGCGTTCGCAGCGCAAGGTACTCCTCCAAGTATTCCTGGCGCATCCGAACCAGAATCAGAGAACTGTGACTCAACAGCGCACAAGGTTGTCAACCCGCTGCCGCACAGGAGCAAGTGAGAAAGAGAGAGAGAGGGAGAGCAGCACACACGAGAGACATACTCTACAGAGAGACAGAGACGAGCAAGAAAGAGACAGAGAGAGAGAGAGCGAGAGAGGGAGAGCGAGTGTTACTCATTTACTTTTTTTTTACTTGTGTCGGCATTAAAATTGTTGTTCCATTTTGGTTATGTTTTTTTTTCGAGTGCGTGACAAAAGCAAATGAAAGAAACACGAAAAGAAACAAAGTGAAAAACAAAAAAAAAGAAGGAGAGAAAGAGAAAAGTTAAAAACGAAAATAACGAACAATACAAAAACACAAACACACACACACAGATTACTGTGCTTGTGCCTGTGTGTGTGTGTGTGTGTGTGTGTGTGTGTGGGCAAAAAAGAGTTTCCAATTTTGTGCTGCCTTCGACGTTTGTAAATTTCCAATTCTTTTTTTTTTGAGTGTCTTTTGCGCAATGCGAGAGTGTCCGTGCTTCGTGTCCGTGTCCGTGTGAGGGGGAGAGAGTGTGTGTGTGTGTGAGAGTATGTGTGTGTGTGTGTGTGTGTGTGTGTGAGCTATGGAATTGTGCGTGCGCAGTTGTGCTACTAACTAGCTGGAACGAGAGAGAGGCCACAGCACACACACAGAGAGAGAGAGAGAGAGAGGGGTAGAGAGAGCGAGAGAGAGAGAGAGCGTGCGCGAGAGCTAATGCCTGCAGGGGGCGGCGGGCTGGGTGTGAACCTAAGGCAAAGAAGACACTGGAGCCAAACCGAGCTGAGGCCGAGCTGAGCTGCAGCTGCAGCTGTTTGCCACGCAGCTGTTGCCAGAGGAGAGAGAGAGAGAGAGAGAGAGAATTCTATTGCTGCAGAAGTCGCTAGAGAAATTGCTGGAGAAGCTAAAACGCAGCTTTATTAATGGCCCAGCGAGTATCGAGTATCGAGTAGTGAGTACAGCGAGTACAATGGCGGCAAAGCATACGCTGCGACGTATGTTCGCACGCGCTCTCTCTCCCGCTCTCTCTCTCCCGCTCTCTCGCCCGCTCTCTCTCTCTCTCTCTTTAGTGCTGTGCGCTCGTGCAGAGCTTCTACTACGTTCTACAATCAAATACTATTACGCACACACACTCACACACACACAGAGACAAGTTCGGACACACTCGCGCGATAGTTGACGCTTTTCGTTGCATACTTTTTGGGGGCGAGGAGGCAGCGCAAAGGAAACACGAAGAGGCAGCAGCAGCAGCAGCAGCAACAACAACAACACAAGCAGCAGCAGCTCCGTTTCTAATACAATTTCTTTTCTATTATTGTTGCTGTCGTTGTTGTTGCCGCCATCGCTGCTGCTGCTGTTGTCGCTGGCAGTTGCAGTTGCAGTTGCAGCCGAAGCAGAAGCAGAAGCAGAAGCAAAAGTAAACGCCAAGAGCGAAGACACAGAGAGACAATCGAAGTGCAAAAGTAAAAGCAAAACAAAAGCAAATTCAACAAAAAAAAAAAGGAAAACCAAAAATAAATAAAATCGACAAACAATAAAAAGAAAAGCAAAGCAAAGCGAGTGCAGCTGGGAAAATGAGTGTGATGAAAATGCTCGCCTCGTTGCGTCGTAATTTGTGTAGCTGCCTCTTGGCCGGCGTGTTGCTGATTGTCGTGGTGCAGGTGAGTCATAGTTAAGCTAACCCCTAACTGCCTTTCCCTATACAGTATATATATATTTCAACACACACACACACTCGAACTGACACACGCACAGATATTTAAACGCATGTTCCACGTAAGCAAGGTTGGCATGGCCGTGCGCGCCGCAAAGTATGCTGCGAAAACTGTGGCAAAGCATAAGCATCACGGCTTCATGTCCCCGCCCTCGCCCCACCGCGCCTTGTACACACCAAGCTCCACACACACAGAGACACTCGCTATCGCACTCGCACTCGCGCTCGCACACACACAAACAGCAACGCAGCAGACACAGACACTGCCAGCAGACACACAGACAAACCACGTGAGTGTGCGCAAATATTGGCTTAATTGAACCGTTTTTTTTTCTGTTCTTCTTTCTTTCTTTCTTTCTTTTTTGTGTGTTTGCTTTTCGCTTTTGTTTTGGCTGCCTGCCTTCCCCCTACATCGCACACACACACTTACACAACACGCAGCCAAGCAATTTGCATATGAAAGCAGGCAGCGAGGGGGGAGACCCCAAACTAATGATACGTTTAAAAAAAGGGGGAAGGGGGGAACCGAAACTAAGTTTGATTTGCTCCGCAGCTGACACACTCACCTGGTTCCGCTGCCTGGCCTGGTCAGCTTGGGGAGGGAACCTGGGCTGACATCGTCTAGGGTTTGGGCCAGGGGACTGGGCTAGGACACACTCTGATATTCAATATGCCAGCGGCAGCTTATGCAAATGAAATCCCCTGTTGTTGCACTTGAATAACTCGCAGCAGCAGCAGCAGCGGCAGCAGCACAAGTCGAGACAGGTCGAGACAGGTTAGAACAGAACACAACACGACACGACACGTTGTGGCGAGGCATGACAGGACACACACACACTCCTACACACACTCACACACACGTGAATCGTTGAGGCAGTTGCAATTTAAGACGGCGAAACAAAAACCTTATCAAATTCATGCACACACACACACACACACGCCCCGTTAGCTGCCTGGATACCGCACAAACACTTGAAGCGGTGGGCGTAGGATATGCTAAGGGTAGCTAGTTCCAGTTCCAGGAATGGGGGAGGGAGTAGGGAGTAAGGGGAGCAGGGGTAGCTGCCACACTAAGCTGCTTTATAAGTTGCCCCTGCTGCTGCTGCTGCTGCTGCTGGTTGCACGTTCAGGTGCTCGGACTCGCTCGCTCTCCCTCTCTCTCTCTCTCCCTCTCTCTCTCTCTCTCTCTCTCTGGCTTGGTGTATTTATTTCACTGTATGTGTGTGTGTGTGTGTGTTGGCCTGCAATTTGTATTGCCTGTTCCTGTCCCAACTCTGCCCCCCATGTTTAGGTGTCTCGTGTGTGAGCTGCCTGATACTTTAATGCCGCCATTCATGCTGCCTGCTTTTTCTGTTGTTGCTGCTGCTGCTGCTGTTGCTGCTGTCGTTGCTGCTGCTGTTGCTGCTGCGCTGTGTTGCCAGCAATTTATGAGTGATCCGGGATGGTGTGGGCGGAGGGAGTAGTCGGTGTGGAGGGAGGCATGTGCACAGATGCAGGCATGGCACAGAGTTTCGGCTGTTGCAGTCACAGTACCAGTCATAGTCACAGTTACAGTCACAGTTCAAGTTTCAGTCACAGTTACAGTCACAGCTTAAGCCTCAGTCACAGTTACAGTCACAGCTCAAGTTTCAGTCACAGTTACAGTCACAGCTTAAGCCTCAGTCACAGTTCAAGTCTCAGTCACAGTTACAGTCACAGTTCAAGCTGTTATGCTAGTCTCAGTTACAGTTACAGTTCTTGTTTTTATGCTAGTCACAGCTTGCAGTCACTAGTTGCTGCCCTGGTGCAAGTAGCAGTCACAGCTTGAATTACAGTTACAGCTTTAGTAGCAGTTACAGCTCAAGCTGCAATAGTCATAGTCCTAGTTACTCCCCCACTGTAAGAAGCAGTCACAGGTTGAGTAACAGTTACAGTTCGAGCTACAATATAGTGATAGTTCTAGTTACTCCCCGAGTGGAAGAAGCAGTCACAGTTAAAGTAGCAGTTACAGTCTGAGTCTTGAAAGAGGATATAATTTCCTGTAGCAGTTACCCCCCCCAGCTGCAGTTGAGTGAGTGAGTGTTCACAGTCGCAGTACCTTTCCAGATCGCAGTTACAGTTACAGCTACTCCGGGAACTGTCCCGAAAGAGACCTAGGTCGCTCCTTGGACGCAATCACAGTTCCAGTCTCTCTCTCTTCCCAAATCACAGTTGCAGTAGCACTTCGGTTATCTCAGCCAGTAGCAGTCTGCTTCCTTCCTTCCCTCAGTCACTGTGACAGTCACTGTCACCGTCACAGTCACTGTCACCGTGACAGTCACACTTCCAGTGACATGTGCAGTGCCATGTGTAACGCGCAATTGAGCTGCAAACTGCAACCTCGAAAACTTCACCCGCTGTTTCCGTTCTCAGTTATCTCTCTCTCTCTCTCTCTCTCTCGCTCTCTCTCTCTCTCTCTCTCTCTCTCTCTCCCTCTCTACCCATGGAGAGGTAGAGAGTGTCTATCCCTCCCCCTCAAACTTCCTCTTCAACCCTGCGCCCGCTCAGCTCGTCAGCGAACCGTCAACATTGCCGTGCACGTTATCAGAGCAACGCATCGCCCGTCATCGTTCTGTGGTTCTTGTCGGTGGTTGCTTACAGCCCGTTGCCCCGCCCCCTCTCGCCCCCTCTCGCCTACACTCTCATTTTATTTTTCTTTCACTTTGCCTGTATCTGTTTCCTTCTCTCCCCACACTTGCTTGCAATTCTTTGCTGCGGGGTTTTGCGTACATTTTTCGTCTGTTTTTTCCACTTCTTCTTCCTTCCTTCTTTTTTTTTTCTCTTCACATTTTTGTTTTGTCGCACGCGTGTCTGACTCATGCGCCAAGCAGACAGACGGACAGGCGGAGGGAGAGAGAGAGAGGCAGAGCGGGGAGTGTAGAATATGTCCGAGCTGCGACCCAACATGAGTCCAACAAGCCCAACAATCCATACAAAGTCTGGTCACATAGTTGCGCCCTCATGGTTTGCGAGCGTGCCAAGCCACCAAAGGCACCAAGTGCAGGCTGGCCTGCTAGGGGGGAAGGGGCGCCGCTTTTAGCCATTTGATTGTCGGCCCAGCAACTGTAAATGGGCAGCGGGCTAGCAGGGGGAGGGGGGCGGAGGGGGAGGGTTGGCGGTGCTGCAACTGTCAACTCGCAGCCAGCAAGTTGTCAATTCGCTGCTCGCTCAACTTTAGCTACCCCTAAGCCATGTTTACAGCAATTCAACTTAACTAAGTTAACAGGGGGGGGGGGGGGTGCACTGCATAAACTACACAGGGTTGCCTTTACCCCTGCCCTCCTCCCTCCCCTCCCCTCCCCTGGAAGTCCATTACGAAACGGCGGCAGCGAAGTGAAGCCAAACCCAAACCCGAAGCCAAAGCCAAAGCCAAAGCGACTCTGTGCTTTAATTCCAAAGGGGCAAGTTTTAATGGCTCAATTGATATGCGCATTACTTTGGCGCCACTTTGGCACCACTTTGTCACCGGTCATCGGTTATCGGTTATCGATTACAGCTGCTTGGCAACACAATGTAGCGAACAGAGGGTTGAATAGGAGAAGAGAGAGAGAGAGAGATCAAGGGAAAAGCGACAGCGTATTATGAGTTGACATTCCGCAAATTACAATCGATATCGTTATCGATATACATGAGATCATTGTACATTTTGCATATAATATCATACGCATAACAGATCATATACGCAATACTCTTAACTCTCAAGCCTTTTTAATGCAATTTTCAAAATTTGTTTTTAATTTGTGCATTTTTGAAATATATCTATAATCGATACCATTTGATAAACAAAATTATTCACTATATTATATATATGATATTAAAATTAAACCAATTGATCTCTTACATCCTATACAACATTTCATATTAGAGATATATATATATTTAAAGCACATATATTATATTTTCCCTCAAGCTGTCTACGATATATGCACAATCGGTAATCGATAAGCCATTATCTATGCTATATTCCATCTCTATACTCTTCAAATTTGCTAGTCCTTTAAAGCGGTTACCCTTTAAGTTGCCCTTAAGCGGATCGAGAGGAATTCAGTTATCCTGCACATCCTGGTCTAAAGCTCTGCCTCATCAAGTGGCGCTGTCGGCCACTAATGATGTGTTGCAGGACGCTATCGTGGGCGGGAGGGGGGCGGAGGTGGAACTAGACCAGCAGGCAGGTAGTAATGATAGGGGCAGGAGCAGGGGGGCAGGGGAGGAGAAGGAGCAGGACGCCTAAGCGATGCCCATAAAAACTCGGCTGCAGTTAATGCTTTGTGCGTGGTTGCCTGCGGATGTTGTTGCTCCGTTTGCCGTTGCTGCTGCTGTTGTTGGGCATATCTGTCTATGGCTGTGCTGCGTCTCCTTCTCCCTCTCTCCTTCTCTCTCTCTCTCTCTTACTCTCTCTCTCTCCATCTCTGCCTCTCCCTGTCTCGCTGCCACTTGCATTTAATCATGGGTGGACGTTCGCATTCATTGCATGCACTTAGTCACTAGCCGCAGTCCCTGCTCTCCCCTTGCTTTGCTTCTGGTTTCCCCTACCCTTCCTTCCCCCTGCTGCCCACACATGCAGCACTCTGGGCAATGGCATCACGAATCGTTATCCCTTTTCGCAGCGTCCTTTCTGTCATGGCGCAATCCTTCAGCATTTGTCAGGCTTGGGCAATGCCAAACAACTTGGTCAGCGCACTGTCGTTTGCTGCCTCACTGACGATTGTGCTGGGCTGCCCCCTGGAGCCCCTTGGATGGGTACTCTCCCCCATCTTCCCACTCTTCCTTCACTCCTCTCTTTCCTCCTCTCTTCCGCCTCGTTCGTGCCCGTCGATAGTTCCCGCACTCTGCTGCAGCTCCTCCTCGTTTGCTGTTCGTGCACATTCATTAGTTGTGGTGTCATAGTCCACACACACTCGCACACACACACACACTCGCACACACACACACACACATGCAGCGACACTGTGCAGTGACCCCACTTCCTTTCAATTTCCCCCTCTTCCCTTTTGCGTCCGTGCTGAAATCCTTTAGCTGTCTCTGCCTTCGGCTTTGTTTGCCGTGTCCTTCAGCCACGTTTCGAATCCTCAACTCAACTCTCGACGCAGTTCGAATCGACTCAGTTCGCCTTCCCTTTCCCTCCCCCCCTACACCTCGTTCCCCCGTTTCGTTTCATTTCGTTCCATTTCGTTTCGTTTGGTTTCGTTTGCTTTGGATTCGTTGCGCTATTTGCCTCGCTGTCTCTGCTCCTGCTTCTCCTTCTCTTTTCTTCCTCCTCCTCCTCCCGCCCTTCGCTTTTTCTCGTTTTCTGCCTTCTTTTCTGTCACTTGCTTTGTGCAACTCTGGTTTGTAGCACGGCCGGCACGGCTCGATTGCGGCTCGTCCTGGCTTTGTGGTCCTCCTGCTCCTGCCCCTGCTCCTGCTCCTCCTTCTACTCCTCCTCCTCGTTCGCGTCATCGTCATCGACGGAGTATCCCTTTATCGCATCTATCCCATATCCAGTTACAAAGCGTTTACGCTTCAATGACTTTTTCGATTATGCATTTTGCTCATTTCAACGTTGACAAAGGCGCAACCCCCCGATCCCCCTATCCCCCTCTCCCTGCTGCTGTCCACGCCTCTGTGCCTGCTCCATTTTTAGCTCTGCTTCTTGGCCTGCGTATTGCCTTTGTTTTAGGCTAATGTGGCTTCTGTTTGGCCACTGATAGCCAAAGGCAGGCAGAGAGGCAGGAGAGGCAGAGGCAGAGGCAGGAGAAGAGGCAGGGGCAGGAGGAGAGGCAGGAGGAGAGGCAGGAGGAGAGGCAGGGGCACCCACAGAGACACAGGCTGAGGCACAGCTTCATAGCCCACGGCTTAGGCATGGAATTAAGGTTAAGTGTCGACGCTGGCATCTCACCTGCATACATATAGAGATACTATATATATCGAACGATATTCGAGATGCAACAAAGGGTGTCAAGGGGGCAGCAGGAGCGGGAGGCGGTGGCAGAGGGAGGGAGGAGAGTGCAGCAGCCCAATGTCAGGCCACGTGGGTCACAAACACTTGTCCTGCGGCGACCGCAAGGTGACGAGCTTTGGCGCTGGCGTTGTGGTTGCAATGAGGTAGAGAAGGGTGAAGAGGTTGCCAGATAGGCACAGGGGAGAGAGAAGGGGTTGCCAGGGTTGCCAGGCAGGGGGGCAGGCGGGTGCTAATGATGGAAGTCGCGAAGATGAAGCCGAAGATAATTACGCGGATGAGTCACACAATTGCGCCAATGAAGCAGAAGGAATGGCCAAATGAAGCGCAGGGCAAAGGTGCTGCCACGAATGTGTGTGCAAAGAGAGAGGGAGAGAGAGAAGGAGAGAGAGAGGGAAGCAGGGCATAAAGCATAAAATAAAAGACATAAAAAGCAAATCGGCCTCGTTGATCCGAAACCCTAAGACGTTAGCGCCGCAGACAGATACACACACACACAGAGTTAGAAAGAGAAAGAGAAAGAGAGAGAGAGAGAGAGAGAGACACACACACAGAGAGTCAGCAAAAAAGGGTGCACAAAATTCCACCATGCGGCTTTAACTAATGCGCGACTGGAAGAAGGAGCAGGCAGGCAGGCATAGCAAGGGGCCCCAAAGTTGGCACAGAGGCGTGGCAAGGAGCCCGAAGAGGGGGGCAGGGGGGGTGGCCATTACAAGGCCGCGAGAAACGTAGAGAAACTTCTTAGAACCCCTCTCTTCCTCCCCTCGAGGCAGCAGCAGCAGTAGCTGAAGTTGCAAATAAAAGTTTGCGCGATTTGCTCGTCTCGTCTCGTCTCGTCTCGTCTCGTTTGTTTGGGTTGCACGTCTTGGCAGGAATATCTGGATATATATATATACATATATCTGTCTGTCTGTGTGTGTGTGCACAGACGTAATAGGAATAACGAATAAGGAATAGGGAATAAGCTGCACGAGGTAGCTCAAGCAGAGGCTGCCAAATCGAAGCTCAACGTGGGCAGAGACCGAGACGGAGATGGAGATGGGAGGAGGAGACGGAGGACTGGGAAGTGGTAGGGACACGCGGGCGGCGACAACGTGCCAAACTGAAATTGTGGCAGGTGCTTGAATTTGGCATTTTGTTGACTGAGCCTGAACGACTTTTCTTGTTGTGCTGCTCCTCCCTATTCCTGCCTCTCTCTGCCTCGCCGCATGCATTATTTGTTCGAGTGGTTTGCAGTGGGTGCGCCCTGTGGCATGGAAAGCGATTTCGAGTGTAAGCCAGCAGCACAGACAGGTAGCCAGAGGCACAGGGAAAGGCAGCAGCTACTGGGAGTAGAGAGAGAGAGGGAGAGGGAGACAGCGGGTGGGGGGCAGATAGTGCTCTGTGTCTGTGTGGCGCATTCAGTAGTTGCTCGCTGATTTCATTTGAGTCGCCTGGCACTTTTCAATCGGCTCACACGAGTCACGTAGCCAGGGGAGAGAGAGAGAGAGAGCAACATGGACAACTGAAGTGGAGCAGAAGGAGTCGTCCTCCTCCTCGTCGAAGACAATCCGTTGCATACGTTGAAAATGAAGCTCGTCTTGACTTTTCCAGGCGAATTGTTTTGCTCCAGCTTTTTTTGCACTTCGATTGGCAAGCGTTGTGTGTGTGTGTGTGCCGGGGCGAATGGCAAACCTGGTGACTTGGTGACTGGGTGAATGGCAAAAATGCGTCGTGCGCTGACTGGCGAATGGCATCATTATCGATGGTGTCATTAGCAATGAGTGGAGTCACTCCATCCCTGCTGCATCCTTGATGGCACTTTGTGCGGTTCACCGATAAATAACGGGATAGATAAATGGCAGCAGCGCCATCTGCCGTCTGCCAGCTGAATAAATGAATGAATGAACGAATGAATGGATGAATAAATGAATGAGGAATTAGCCCGCCCGCCTGCATACGGAATCGCAAATGGTCGAATGGCTCGCTCTGATAAATGTGTGCATAATTCGCCATTTAGCTAACGCATTATTGAGGTTAGGTTGGGACAACTGGGTGGCAACGCCGCGTGTGAGCTGATATTGAACTGTGCGCGTTATAAGTTGCCAACAGAGGGGTGCAGCAGGGGAAATTATGAGGTTTATACAGCTTTAACTAAGTTTATTGCCTTAGTCAGTTTAAATCTATGAGGTTATGTTTTCTGCCTGCCAGGTGGCAACTCTGTACTAACGTGGCAACTCTGTGCAAGATCACACTACTTGCCAGCGTGCTACAGTGCAACCTTCTCGCTGTCAAGCTACAATTATGCCCCATCCCAGGGTTGCCACCTCGCCCGCACATGCATGCAGAACATTAATCAGGCTGGCCACACTTCCGACAGGTGCTGCCAACTTGTTGATAACGCAACGTTGAGCTCAACACGCTCCACGCTCTCCTCGACACGCAATTCATCATCATTTTCCACAGCGCCAAAAAACCCAAAAGGAACACCGTCAGCTGCCAAGTGCAGCTTCAGAGTTGCTGCTGAAAATGTATATCGATAATTTATTCTTATCGGGTCGCACTCGGCACGCGGCGGGAAATGGGAAAAATCTCTTGCACAATCTGGCGGCGTGCACAGCGATTTGGGGTATGCCTTGACGCAATTCCCTTGCAGGTTGTCTGACAAGTCGTTGATGGTGGCCAAAAAAAGGGACACTTCTCCCCCCTGCTCCCCCTCACACCCTCCGCCCCTGCCTCTCGCCCTGCTGTGTGCCGTAAAAAGCCTCGCTTAAATGCAAATAATCAAATTTCGGGTAGCTACACAAAGCGGGCAAACAAGCTGCTAATTACGTGACCCAATTAATTCTAAACACACCCGCACACACACACACACACACACCCCTACACACACACACACACACACAGACAGAGGCTGAGAGTGAAATGGAAATAATTTTCGTTGGCTTTTAAAATTTTTGCCTTCACGTTGATAACCAAAAATGTTTATTTGAAATGTGCGCCAGGAAATACATTTCGTAGTCCCCCCCTGTACACCCCGCCTGTGGCACCTCCACACTCCCTGCCCCCTCCCCGCCCCGCCCTGCAAGCGCAACAACTTTTTATTTAGCTGGCGTTTTTGTGCGGCACGGAAAATCCAATTTTATTTGCATTTTCATTAACAGCAAATAATAAAACGGAAATATGATTTTTATGCCATTCCCCACGATGCGAAGCGGGGCCCAAATGGGCTGCCCGTGGAGCAGTTAACGCAGCAGCTGCTCTGCCGTTGGCGACGTTGCCCCCCCGCCCCCCCTACGGGCAGTGCCACGCCCTGCAACGCCCACTTCCAGGCCATTACAACGTGCATTTCCGTTTTTAGCCATTGCTATACCCCTCGCTCTTAGTGTAGCAGGGTATTTTGGGTTGGCAGCAGGCATTGCCCGATTTAGCCAGGTTTGTCTGTATGAACAGCTATATCTCAGAGACTAGAAGAGCTAGAGCTATGAAATTTGGTATGAATATGCCTAATGATTGCGCGAAGCACGAGATGTTTCTATAATTTTGCCACGCCTTCTGTAGCCCCTAAAAGTATGCAGCGAAAGCTACCTAACTTGCTGTACGCACAGCTGTGTAGCGGGTATATCACAGTCGAGCATACTCGCCTTTAGCTTTCGTTACTCGCCTTTTTTCTGTTTCTGGCTTTGCTGCTGTTGCTGCTTTTGTTGTTTTTGGGTGATTATAAGCAATTTGTGTTATAAAATCGCAATATTGCATTTTTGGACTTGGTTGCTGCTGCCGTTTGCCACGCCCCCACCCCTCCCTCGGTAAGCCCACCCACTGCCCACTTCCATTTGCCATTTTGCATTCATTTTCCACTTTTTGCCTTCTCCCTCTCTCTCTCTCTCTCTCTCACTCTCTCTCTGCTTCTCTCGTTTCGCTTATTTTTCAATTGGCATAGTTTTCGCTTGCTTGACTCTGCCCCGCCTCCACTTCACCCTTTCTTGGTCCCCCGCCGCCCACTTTGCTGCCCTCACTTCCGCCTTATTTCGCTTTCATCTCCGCTCTCGAGATCTCCATCAGGCCACATTCTTGTAATGAACCCATCGTGGCCTGGCAGCTAAGCAAATTCTCATTAAAGGGGCGCAGCATGGTAACCCTGGACGGGATGCCTGCCCACACCGGCGGCTGCTTTCCAATTTGCCTTCACTTGCCCAGAGCTGACAATGCAGGACGAAATCAAAGGCCAATCCCGATTTCAACTTCAGTTTGACACATTAATGCGAGATCCGAGAAATGGGGGAAGGGGTAGCTTGTCTCTCTCTCTCTCTCTCTCTCTCTCTGTCTCTCTCTCTCTCTTCGTCTGCCTGTATTCCCCAAATCCCATTTGGCTATCAGCATCGAGAGGGGAGAGACGGAAATGGGGGCAGGGCAGGGAGCAGGCAGACTGTGGAGCAGGCGTGGACGAACCATTTGAGGGTCATAAAAGTGGGCAATGCACAGCATGTGTGGGTATGCTAGACTGTGTGGGTAAGTGTGTGTGGGTGTGGGTGTGTGTGTGTAAATATGTGTGTGTGTGTGTGTATGTGTGTGTGTGCTGGGTACTCTCAAGTGAAGCGCAATATTTGCGACATAAAATTTGCTATTAAATTAAATTTTATTTGCACATTCATTCAAAATACTCGCACAACCGACGAAAAATATGCCATGGGAAGGGCAGGGGGGGAGCTGAGGCAGAGCAGCAAAAATGGCAAAAAAAACTCAAGTGCAAAGGCTGTGCCTGAGAGGGGGGCAGGGAGGGAGGGAGGGTGAATTGTATCTAAAGCGAGTCGGGTGTGTGCTACAAAAATTGACTTGATGTCAAGTTTTATGACCGCGTTTGCAGATAATGAAATTTATATAGACAGACAGACATAGAGAGAGAGGAGGGGAAGAGAGGCAGAGACTGAGAAATAGAGAGGGAGCTAGAGAGAGAGAGAGAGCAGTAGAAACGAAACGATAGATAGACAAATAGGCAGAGCTGGATAAACAGAAAGACAGACAGAGATACAGCTAGACAGTTAGACAGAAAGCCAGTGCTATAGATAGACAGGCAGAGAGAGAGAGAGAGGAAGAGAGAGAGATAAAGATAGAGAGAGAGAGAGGGAAACCTGTATTAGACTGCTTTCCAAATTGAAAATCGATTATGGCCAGAAATATAATCGAAAAACGAAGCATATAAAATTGAATTGTGATGAGCAGAGCAGATGAAGATGAAGATTAAAGCGGATTAAAAGATAATTGAACTGCCCCAAAATGTATGAAATGGAATAAAACGCAGTGACAAATTGGGAGAGAACTGCGCGAGAGAGAGGGAAAGAGAGAGAGAGAGTCTAACGAGTCTACGCCTGGCATACCCCTCTTCACGCACTTTGCCTGCACAGGGTATAAAAAGTGCATTTGCGCAACTTTCTTGCCACATACTTCAACTGACTGCCCTTCCCCCCCTTTCGCCCTTCGCAAACCTCCGCCCTTCTAGCCACAAGGCTAATTTGCTTTTGACTGATTTAGAACCGCTGCCCTTGCTGGGCGGGCACCTGGCTGGGGCAGGGCAGGGCATGCACGAGCAGCTACACGTGTCAAAGGGCACAGAAAAAAAGCGCTGAAAAACTCAACAAAAAAAATGAAGAAGAAAAAGCAGAAGAAGAAAAAGAGAAGAAGCGAAAGCAGCAGAAAAAGCGAAAAAGGCAGAAGAAAACAGAGTAAAGAACGAGCCAGAAATTTTCAAGCTTAGCTGCGAGCGGAGTGTGCTGTGTGTGTGTGTGTGTGCGAGTGTGTGTGCGAGTGTGTGTGCGAGTGTGTGTGCGAGTGTGTGTGCGAGTGTGTGTGTTGCCTGTGGCATTTGCAGTGTCGCATGTCGCTAGTCGCTTGTGGCATGTGCCTGAGTAACTTGCCCCGCCCCCCTGCTCCGCCCCCCCTGCTCCGCCCCCCCTGCTGGCCTTGTCTTCCTTGTTGGCTTTGCGGCTTGGCGCGCTTGGCTGACACGTAACCAGGCATGTCCAACGCACATTGTTGTCCTTCTGCGTTGCCAGCGCAGTCGACGTCGTCGTGCTGGCATCGCACTTAATAAAATAATGTTGTATACGCTGCGGCGCATAATGCCAGCGCCAGTGTGTGCGTGTGTGTGTGTGTGAGTGTGTGTACGTGTGTGCATGCGGGCATGTGTGCGAGAGAGAGTGAGTGTGTGTGTGTGTGTGTGCGTGATTGTTAGCCTGGTGTCAACTGTAATTGTATTTGTTGGCATGTCGCACAAGGAGAGCGAGAGAGAGAGCGAGAGAGAGAGAAGGAGAGAGAGAGAGAGAGAGAGGGAGGGAGGGAGAGGGAGTGGCACCGCCCATTATCGTTGCTGCAAGTGAGTTTGGCCGCGTGGGCGGCTCTATTAAACTCTGCTGCTTGCGGCGCACTCAGCGCAGCTGTGGCGAAAAGTTAATGTCCATGCAGCAGGCCCTTCCCCCTCTTCCCTTCTGCGCCTTCTTGCCTGGGCAGCACTGGCAAGACACGCCGTGCCAGCAAATCCCCCTGGCCCCATTTACCAATCCCAGGTCCATCCTCTATTCTAATTCTCAGCTAGGCGTGTGTGTGTGTGCGAGTGTGTGTGTGTGAGCTGCTGCCTTTGTCACTTGGGTTCTATTAGGCACAAGTACACACACACACGCACACACACGCACACACACTCAGTTACATTATCGTTTAAATATTTCAAGTGCGGTGCAGACACAACAACAACAACAAGAAGAAGAAGGAGAAGGAGAGGGAGAGGGAGAAGCAGAACAACGTCGACAATATCGTCATGTCTCGGCATGCGGCATGCAGCATGCTATGGCACATTATGTGCCACTTGTATGCGACAATGGACAGCAGACTTGCCACCCTCCCCCTGCCCCTCCCCCCGTCTCTCTCTCCCTGCACGCCACAACCCTGCCAAGACAAATTGTTAGTAGTGTAGCCACCCCCCGCCAGAGTAACGATAATATACACAGCGTGCGTACTGCTGGCGCCCTCTAGCGCACACTACGCTACTATCAGGAGGGGGGGTTGTGGAGAGGCAGAGGGGGTGTAGAGGGGGCACTGATGTAGGTGTCACTGATATAGGGCATCATAAAAGTCAATTGGCATTTGAGCTGTGATTTGTGCGCTCGATTGATTAATGCGCAAGCAGCGTGGCCTGCGTGTGCATTATCGATAAGTAGCCAGCTATCGTTATCGTTATCGTTAACAGTGTTGCATAGCAGGCAAATAAGTGGGAAAAAAAGTGTTTAAAGAAGTTTCAAGCAGTTTCCAGCACTTAATTGCATTAATCAGATATTAAATGGGAATTCATGTTATTTTATATTTATTTATTACGCATATTTATGTATTTATTAGTTTTTTTTTATTATATCATTTGTTTTCTCACTGTGTAGGTCTGTCAATTTCTTGGCCACTTTTTGGGGGCACTTGCGAGCTAGTCGGGCGTTAAATTTGATGACATTCAACATTTGCCCCAACGCACACACAGCAAACTAGCACGTTGCCCGCTCTCTAGGTCTTTTTTGCCTTCTCTCTCTCTCTCTCTCTCTCTCTCTCTTTCGCTTTGTCGTGCCTCGCACAGTTTCATTTTATTATTATTAAATGTTGTTGTGCCCCGCATTATGGTCGAACGTGTCGTATGGGCAGCCAAGCAGCAAACAAGTTCTGTCCTGTCCTGTCGTGTTCAGTCCCGTTCCCTACTCTCTCCTACTCTCCCTCCCTCCCTGGCAGCTGCCAGGGACACCTACACTCGCACACACCTCTGCGGGCATTCATGGAGCGCGCACAGCATCATAAATTTACTAAAATCGAAAGCCTCTCGAGGGACTGGCAGGCAGGTCTGCTCGGGCAGGGGGCGAGCTGAAGGGAAGCCGAGGGTTCGTTTCCATTCAATTTCTTTGTAGGGTTCGTCGTGTGTGTGTGTGTGTGTGTTTTTTTTTAGAAACCACTCGAAAACTGATCAAATCAAAGACTGCACCCACTTCTCACCCACATGGCTCGACCTTCCTCTAACGCCCACTGTGCACACACACACACACACAGACATTGTGCAAAATGTGTGTGTGGCGCTGACGTATTGGCAAATAAATAAAGCGCCAAAAAATAAAATACTTTTGCGAATATATAGGCAAAAAGCGAGGGCAGCGCAACAACAACAGCAGCGGCAGCAGCAGCGACGCTGGCGTCGGCAAATAAATTTGGGTTTTTTTTGCCTGCGCTCGAAAGTATGCTACGATTTTGTTTTTGGGGCTTTTTAGCCTGCGCTCGAAAGTATGCTACAATTTTGTTCATGCCTCGCTGGCATTGCGCGCTGGTTGTGTGTGTGTGTGTGTGTGCTGGGCATGATTTTTAACGTAAATAAAGCGCTATTGATATTGAGTGTGTGTGTGTGTTGGTGTGTGTATGTGTGTGTGTGTTGCTGTATGTGTGTGTGTGTGCTACCCGAGCCCTGTCATATTACCAGCTCGGGCCGAAGGCATAAAAAGTGTTTTTTATCGACAGCCTGACAACCCTTTCACACACACAAACACACAAACACACAGGCACACACACACTGCGGGCAAGTGTATTACTGTGTTTGGGGTCGGTAGCCGCTTTAGTTTTGCCACACACACGCACACACACACACACACACTGAGAGAGCGTACTCAATGCTCTCGCATCGTGATTGAGTGTCGACTGCATCTGTTGTGATTTTGCGGTTGACAGTTAACTTAATTTGTTTGCCAAAAGAAATAAACGAGTATGTGTGTGTGTGAGTTCCTCTCTCTCTCTCCCTCTCTCTGTGTGTGTGTGTGTGTGCGTCTGTAAAGGGAATTGCCGAGTACTTATTGGCAATCCTTTTTAATACCATTCTCAATGATACGGAAAATTAAGTGGTTAACACTCGTCGACGACTGGTCCGTTTAACTGGCTAACCCACAGTTGGTGCAGGGGGAGGGTGGGAGTAGTGGGGGGTTCCCCACTTCAGCTTGCATGCTTTGTGGCAACTGTACCGCACACACACACACGCACGCACACACAGTCACTCAATAAGCTCACTGCGAGCTCAATTGATTTGAACTGGTTATCGATTTTTGTTGTGCATGTGTGTGCGCTTATCGATAAATTATTCAATTACTGCCAACGGACAGCGCCCCTGGCTTGTCCCCCTCTCACTCTCTCTCTCTGTGTGTGTGTGTGCGTGTGTGTTTATGTTTGCACTCGCTGCAAGCTGAAAGAATGCTTTGAATAAATAAAGAATCCGACCTGAAATTGACTTTTAATTGAATTCGCAAATTGGAATGAACAAAAAGCGCTGCTGCTGCTGCTGCTGCATTCCATTTGCCATAAATTGCCATAAATTTGCCATAAATTGCGACAATTGCCAGTTGCGATAATTGTGCACAGTGTGTATAAAGCAATTTTAATTAATGCGTAATGCTCTAAGCTTGTTCCCTCTCTCTTGTTCTCTCTCTCCTTCTCTCTCTGTGCAACGCATTTACCTGGCTAAATTCTTTGCCAAGAATTTCGCTCTGCAAAAGAGAAAAACGGAATGCGAATACGATGAAAAAGTTTTCATAATAAACACAGCCAACAATTTGCAAACAATTTTGCGCCACTGTGCAGAGCAAACTCAACGCTTCAGCGAGCAGCTCTGCCTCTCGAATCTACCTTAACTATAGACTACAGTTAGCCCGTTAGACCTTTTATCCAACTCCTTCTAAGCCAACTGCCTGTGTGTGTGTGTGTGTGCTGCCTGTGTGTGTGTGCTGCCTGTGTGTGTGTGTGTGTGTTGGCAAAATGTTTATGTCGACGTCTTTTTAATTTAAATTTCGACTTCGTCGTTCGTTTCTCGTCTCGCACGATTCGCCATTTTGTTTGGCCAGCTCCGGTTGCCTTCTGTTTAGTTTTATTCGCCCATTTGCATTTGACTTGTTTTCCCTTTTCTCTTTCCCTCTCCCCCCTCACTCTTTCTCTGTGATTTTTTGCTCGCTTTAGCCTGACCTTTTTCGAAGGAAATTACAAAGCAGAAATAATTTTTGGGGCCAGGCAAAATATTTCTCATGTTTATTGTGAACGCTTCGAATGGGGCAAAGTGAAATGTGGAAAATGTGCAAAATGTGTGCCACGACAACAAGAAGAGGAGGAAGAGCAGAAGGAGGGACAGGAAGAGGGACAGGAAGGGGGGCAGTAAGCAGGACAGGAAGAGACAGGGACAGTGAGACAGAGGAAAGTCCAAGCGAATGCGATGCGCACACGGAAACGGGATTTCCCGCTTTTAGTTTATGATCTCCTGCTTTTGGGCGCTTTGCACAGCGACTTAAGCCATAATTGAAATGAGTTTATAGCGGGAGAGGGAGAGGGAGGGAGAAAGAGGCAGGAGAGGGAGAAAAAGAAAAAAACCTTTGACTGTTTTCAGTTTTCTTTTTCTTTTCTTTTCTTTTTTTGAGGCGAATCAATGCAAGAAATGTGAATGCAAATGAATGTCCTTGTAGCACACACACAGGCAGGCACTCATGTGTGTGTGTGTGTGTGTGTGCGTGTGTATACACACACACAGCCTCGACTACTTGGGCGCAGCGCAACTTTCTCAAGAGTTGCTAATGCCAGCGCTTTATCTGTGACTGCTTATGAGCCTCCAGGGCTTCGCGCTGTCTCTGGCTCTCTCGCTCGCACAGCACACGCTCTCACACCCACTCTCTCTCTCTCTCTCTCTCCCACTCTCCAGCTCCCTCTTTCGCTCTTTACTTGGCCTTGTTGCGAAATACATTTTCGGGCAGCCTTGTGCCTTGTGTAGACGCGGCGGCGACGGAATGTGGTGGATTTTGCTTTACCCACCGTTTTTGTGGTAGCTTTGCCGGCGGCAAATTTCACCACACGCCACGGCAAGGCAGGGAAAGCAGGGAAAGCAGGTGACCAGCAGAAGCATATAAAAGGCAGCTCCCCCAGGCAGCTTTAGCCAGCTCCTCCATCCTTCTCTTTCCCCCTGCTTCTCCTTCTCCTCCTCCTCCTCCTCCTTGCCTCTGCTCTCGTCTATTTTACACAAATTATTTCGAATTTATTTCGGGTTACCTGTCCCACCTGTCCGCTGCTTTGCTCCTCCGCCTGTCACCTACCCCAAACTCACTCGACTGGCTGCCTGCGGGCTCTCACTCTCTCTCTCTCTCTCTCTCTCGCTCGCTCGCTCTCTCTCACTAGCTGCTTGCTATGGCTGCCTGTGAAATATTTTGTAGTATACTTTTCTGCTGTAATACAAAAAACCAATTTCAAGCATTCATTCAAGGCGCTGCGGGATTTCACTCGCTTTTCCCCTGTTGTTGTTGCTTTTCTAGCATTTTCCGTTAGCGGAAAATTTGTGTGTAGCTTGTGTGTTGCTGTTGTACTCGCGTTGTTGCGGCTGCAGCGTGCGTTGCTGCTGCTGCTGCCTCGAGCATTCAACGCTGACAGTTACGTGGCGCTTTTGCATAGCGACGACAGCGCCATACACAATACACACACACACACACACACACACACACACAGGCACACACGCAACACCAGCATGGCAGGCATCGACCCCCAAGCGAACAACCCTCCAGTTTTGGGTTATTGTGTAACTGCCTCGCTTGGTTGCTGCTGCTGCTGTCGCTGTTGCTGTTGCAGCTGTTGTTGTTGCTGCTGCTGCTGCTGCGTGGTTTCGCTTGGCTGTTGCTGGCGTTGTTTATTTTAAATACGCTTCAAATTTACTTTTATACGCTTTTAATTTGCGTCGCTGCTGCCCGAGTTGCTGCTGCTGCTCGATATGTTGCTGCTGCTGCTTGCGTGCTGCTGCTGCTGCTGGCGTGATAAATGAAGCAGCAGCATGAAACCGTTTGCTGCTTTGCTGTCTTAATTAGAAAATTGATGCTAAATTTTTGGCCATTTTACGGCTGTTTTAGCGGGTACAGACTGCTCTGCTGCAGGGAGGCGGCAGTGGAGGCTTTAGAAGAGCCCAAAAGGGTTCTATGTCACACACACACACACACACACTCACACACACACACACCTGTTTGTCATTGTTTTGTTAGGTTGGGTCAAGCGGCTGTCGCTGGCAGACACATGTGTTGCAAAGTTGTTGAACTCGTTCAATGGAAACGGCAGCAACAACAGCAGCAACACACACTCTCAGGCACACACACACAGCCACACACACTCTCCGACACTCACAGAAAATGGAAAATATCGATTTTATATTATTGACACGAAAATTTGCGCCTTGAAATATGCAATACAAAAGTGGAAAATGCGAGAACTGTGCGAATGTGTGTGAATGGGCTGGCAAGGGGAGGAGTGGGCGAGTGGGAGGCGTGGCAAAGTGTCAGCTTGCTTGCTGGCACAACAAAGCAGATAAGAGTCATAAACAGAGAGAGAGAGGTGGAGAGAGAGAGAGAGGGCGAGATACACACTGGGACACACAGACAGAACTTGGGGCAACGCTTTGGGTTTTTCTTAACGCGCCCGCAGGGATGGCAGAGATGCTGGAGCAGGGGCTGGGGCTGAGGCTGGGAGTGCGACAGAAAGGCGAAACTAACGATTATGATGATGACGACAAAAGCAGCAGCAGTAGCAACAACAGCAGCAACAGCAACAGCAACAGCAGCAGCAGCAACAACAAAGGGAAGCAACGTCAGTGGCAAAAATGCCAAAATAAATGACACTGCGACAAAGTAAACTTCCTTTAGCCAGCACGCCCACTTACGCCCACACAGCAGCCCGCTGCCTCTGCCTCTGCCCCCCACAACCCTGCCCCAAAATGAGCAGCAGCAGAAAAAAAAAGCTAAAACAGCAGCAAAAAGAAAGGAAATTACGCGTTGGTCTGGCGCATTTGTCTCGGCTTTCTTGGGGTTGTTGTCTTCTCTCTTACTCAGTGTGTGTGTGCGTGTGTGTGTGTGTGTGTGTGCGTGTGTGTGTGCGTGTGTTTGCTCATGTTGTGTTTTTTTTTTTGTGTGGATTTGAGGCAATGCAGACTTTAGAGATTACAACGGGAGCTGAGCAAAGAAAAAGCGTAAAAGAAAAAGCTGAAGCCGCATTTGGATGAAGAAGTCACAACAAAAGCCAATTTCGAGCGCTGTAATGAATGAAGCACAGCAGCAACAGCAGCAGCAGCAACAACAGCAAGCAGAGTACATCAATGAAACAAGACAATGCCAACAGCAACAGCAACACAGCAGCAACAACACAGCAGCAGCAGCAGCAGCCTCAACGACAACATGCAAATGAAAAAAAAGAAAAAAAAAATCACAAAGGCAGCAGCCGCAGAAGACATTGCAGAGGCTGTCAACCCTGAGCCAGTGTGTGTGTGTGTGTGTGTGTGTTTGCCATGTGGCAACGCCAGAGCATTGGCAGCATGCTTGTTTTGCATGTTATCGAGCTGCTGTTATCGATATGTTGACTTGCAATGTTTGATATGTTGTTGACACGTTATTGAGTTGCGCTTGATGTGGCAGCAGTTGCTGTCGATAGACCAGCAGCCTGGCCTGCCTATCGATTGTTTTTCGATTAATACCCTATGTATCGCTCTAACATTGTTTAGAACTCTTATCAAACTAACGTTGTAGTTGAAAGAGGAATGCGCAATTATTCCTGTGAGTTTTGCGTTATGAAACACATTCACAGCGCACTTTCTCCCTCTCTGTCTCTTTCTCTTTCCTCTTCTCTCCCTCCCTGTTGCTTTAGCCCCTTATCTGCCTCCCCCTTTTGCGCATATTGTGTTGGGTAACGTGGCCATAAAACGTGATAACGAAACTAAAGTCACAGCTTTACTTTGACATCCCTTGTAACATATCATTGTGCGACTGCCATTGTTGGCCCCTCCCCTGCTCTCTCTCCCAAGGGGGAGGGGGTTGTGCTTTATGGCTTCACTCGCTACTTACGTAAGCCCCGCTTCCATCCCCCCCCTTTTTACGCTTCTCAGTTAGCACACTTTGTAATTGGTTGCCATTCAAGTGTCCAACAGTTGTTAAGGCGCCCAAGCTCGAATTGCATATTTCGCCATTATGAACTTGTGAGTGGATCCCTCTGCGACACCCCCCCTCCCCCTGGCACACCCCTTCAACAGTTTGCTGAGAGTTGGCCAAATGTTTCGGGCCCTTCTCCTCCTTTTGGCCCTTTCCCCCTGCGAGTGCTGCCGGCGCCAAAAATTACGTCAATTAAACTTAATTGTACTAATTTTTAAGTTCTTTTCTCTCGCTTTGCGCGCTCACTCTCTGTCTCTCTTGCATTCTCTACCTTTCTCTCTCTCTCTCCTTCTCTCTGTCCTCTCTGTCCCTCTAAATATGCCAACTATAATGGCCGAACGCGTTTAAACAGCAAAACAAAATTGCGTCCAGTTGACAGCAAAAAACAGCATGAATCGCACAACTGAGCTGCTGCACGACTGGCACATACCCTGCAGGCAGCACATTTGCATAGCACGTAGCTGCCCCTGCATCATCCTCGCAATTACAGGGTATTTGCGCGCAAGAGAGCAAACTAAAAACGAACAAAGTTTTGCCAGCTTTGTGCCGCACTCAAAGTTGCCGTCGAGCAGGTGTGAAAGTTCAACGCGTACCTGCGCTCCTCACTGACCTGTGCCTGCCCCTGGACCCGGGACCCTTCCCCACCCCCTGCTCCAATCTCCTCCTCTTCCTCCTCCTTTGGCTGTGCGTTCGTCCGTTCTTAATTGACTTATTTGCCGCACTTGGAAATTTCTTTGGCGAGTCCATTGAAAACAGTTTGCAAATATTCTCAGAGAGAAAGAGAGAGAGAGAGAGTGAGATTGACACGAAGCTGCTTGCGGATTTCTATGAGAGAAGTTCCTCCAAAGTCTTAGGTCCTCTTTCTCCTCCCCTCCCTGCTCCTCCCTGGCCACGTGCTTGCCTCTGCTATTCCGGCAGCTGCCATTTTATAATGACATTGTGCGAAGAAGCAGAAAAGAATTACGCAGAAGCGTGCATATAAAGAATTTAATTAAAGTTCATTTGCCCCGCCCCCTTTTGCTTCCTCCCGCTGCCTGCTGCTACATCCTGTCTTCCCGTTACTCTGCCTGTTCCCCCTTCCGGCTGCGCTACTTCAGTCGAAGACGCAGCAACTTCTGTCACTTCCGCCTCAAGTAATTGCACTCCATCATCATCATTTGGCATGTGTGTGTGTGTGTGTGTGTGAGTGTGTCTGTTTCAGACTTAAGATGCTGCTCGCTCTTTGGCCTAAGCCCCCCTACCCCTTTCCCCCCCTCTACACACACTCCGCACGACCCATTAACATACATAGAAGCCAAGAACACGCCAAGAACTCAAAACGATATTAACTTGCACGCACAGTGGGCTAAAGTCAATGAAAACTGCGCAAAACAGAAGTTAGCAGATGTAAAAATATTGCAAAATTATTGGATAAGCTTAGAGAGTTTTTTCAAAATTTTTAAATTATTTCAAAAAATATATTTTGCATTTTTCAGCTTTTTATTTAGAAACTTTTATGTTTTTTCTACTTTGTGCAAGAGTTTCTTAATTGTTTCCCTTCTTTGCTGTCTTGTCCCACTGTAACTGCCTACTTGTGCCATTTACTCCTTCAACTCACACACATTCGCCAGTTTGTGCACTTTTTCGACTTAATTATGTTGTCTAATCCCGATTTTGAGCAGCGTCTTCTCGCCTTTTTTTTGGCAAAATTAAAAAACGAGAGATTTATCGATTTGTGTGCGTTATAAAATGGAAAATATTTTCATTTACTTAGTTGGGTATATTACGCATTTAGTGAATGATGACGTCATTGCGCGCAAAACGTTTGCGGCGCCACTTGGCAGCTCTGAATTCGATACGCAGGCAACGTATGCGAAGGGGCATACGTTTTTTTTTTTGTTTTGTTGGCCTTTGACAGGTTGAGGGTGTTGGCTAGAGGGGGAGTGGGGTGGAATGCAGGGGTGGGCAGATGAACAAAGTCATTTGCAACAAAGTTGCATGTGTATTGGTCCCCTGCCTCCCTGCCTGCCTGCCCTCCCTGCTACCTTGACGCCTCTTAAAAATGTTTGCCAAATTGCGCATACGCCCAGTGTGCCGTGTCGTAGGATTTACCCCAGCCCAGCGCTGGCTTGGGTAATTTATGCACCTGAGCAGCGCCTTTACGGGCTGTGTGTGTGTGTGAGAGTATACAGTGTGTGTGTGTGTGTGTCTGTGTGTGTGTGTGTGTGTGTGTGTGTAATTCATTGACTTGGCTTCACAAAGATAATGAGAAAAACGCAAAAATTGCCGGCGTTAAAGTAGCAGCCAAACAAAATGCAAAAGCAGCAAGACAAACAACAGCAACAAGGAGCAGCAGCAGCAATATCTACGGCAGCAATATCTACGGCAGCAACATCTACAGCTGCAACATCTACAGCAACAACAGCAGCAGCAAAATGAAGGCAGCTAAACAGTTGAAGAAAATTCAGCTAGAGATAAACAGCGCAGGGCAAAGCAGAGCAGGCGAGCTATAAGACAGAAAGAGCTAGAAATAGGCAGCAAAAAGAGAGAGAGAGAAAGAGAGAGAGAGAGGGAGGCAGAGAGAGAGGGCAGCTACTGTCAAGTTAATGAAGTAACTGGAGCCACAACGAGGCGATTCAATGATGGCTGCTTAAATGCAGCATGGCTGAGCACCTCGCTGAGTGCGGCTGTGCGAGTGAGAGTGTGTGTGTGTGAGAGAGAGAGAGAGAGAGAGAGAGTGAGAGAGAGAGAGAGGGCCTGTGTTTGTCTTCGCTTATGTATTTAAGTGCTTGTTCCTCCTCCCAGTCTGTCTCTGTAATGAGCGTAAAATGCTGCAAGCTTAAATCGGCGCTTATCAAAGCCACAGCCAAGGCTGCTGGCCAACCTGGAGTTGCTGCATCATGCTGCTGCTCCTGCTGCTGCAGCTGCTCCTGCTGCTTCACGCTGCTTGCTTCGGGGCTGCCATGGCAACTGCGTTTGCAATTATCTGAGCTTGAGAGCGGAGCAGCACATCTTGAGGCGACCAATGCAATTTGCAGTTACAAATCGCCCACTTGCAGCGACTTTGAATTTGACTTTGAGCTGGGATAAGGGCAGGGAAAGGAACAGGATAGAAGGGGAGGATAGAGGAGAGGGATAGAGGGGCAGGCTAGAGGGGCAGGGCAGCAAACGAGCAAGCCAGTGCGTCATTTGGCAGCTTATTGGCAACTGCTTTTGCTGCAGCCCTCTCTCTCTCTCTCTCTCTCTCTCTCTATACATATTTTTCAGCTAAAACAGTTCGAGGCAGCTATTGCCAATGCTGCCAGATTTTACTGCATTTGCACTTTGGCTTAGTGCACATCCCCCCCTCTCCCCTCTCTCTCCCTTCTAGCAATCCGCTTAAATATTGTGAAGAGCATAAATTATGCCCAACACTGCTGGCTAACAAATTTCGACCAGTTTTATGCAGCCGTCGCCTGTTTATGCATTGTCTGTCAGCTGCTGTGGCTGTCTGTCTGTCTGTGTGTGTGAGAGTGTGTGTGAGTGTGTGTGCGAGTGTGTGTGAGTCCGTACGCATACAGGATATTAAGTGTGGCAGCAGCTTGAGCCCAAAAACCGATGCCGAAGCCGAAAGCTGAAGCCGATGTAGAGCGGCAAATGATTAAGCATCAAAGGTTTGTGCTGCCTGCTGCCTGCTGCGCTGCTTGCGGCGCTGCCAGCTGCGCTGCTGCTGCGGGAAAATAAATTGAAAAAGCTTTTCATTTGGCTTACGCTTGCGATTAAAATGAAAACCTGAGCGAAGAAGATGAAAGTGAGAAGGGAGAGAGAGAGAGAGGGAGAAAGGGAGTGTGGGAGGGCAGCCTGTTGTATGGAAATGCGGATTTGTCTGTACATGCGTGTGTGTGTGTGTACATGTGTGTGTGCGTGTGTGTGTGTGTGTGTGTGCATCAACTGAATGAGAATTAGTCGCTGTCAGGGCAAAGTTTTTGTTGCCAAACCCAACCGTCTTCAGTCTCCAGTCAGCCGATCCCCTGCACTGTCTGTGCGCTGCCAGCCTGCCTGCCTGCCCCGCAGTGTCATAGCTGCCAGAGACTGTCAGACTGTCAGAGTGTCAGACTGTCAGAGGCTGCCATTAGGCGCAAGTGTTGTCAAAGTCGCCATCTTGAAAACACGCACGCACTCGCAGCCTGTCTCGCTCTCTCTCTCACATTTCGTTCTCTTGCTGTGCGGCTGCTTCCGGTTTCAATTTATTTTTGACGCAGGCCAAAAGTTGTTGGGCAAAAAGTATGCAACACACACACACGCACACACACACACACACACACACACATAGGCACGCTGTTGCTGCGCCCTAAAAGCATTGGCTTGCTTAATTAGTTTTTACACCTAATTGAATTGCAGCGCCCGCGAGTAGGCAACGCTTTTTGTGCGCCACGTGCCGGCCGTGCGCTCAGTTGTATGCTATGCTTTTTTTACAATTCAATTATTGGGCAGCCTGTGAGGGAGAGGGAGATGGAGAGGGGGAGGGGGACAGGGAGAGAGCCAGCGAGATTGCCATTTAGTTTTCATAAATTTTATTTCAGATTTTTAATGCATACTGCGCTTTGTGACCAACTGTACCGCACACACGCACACACGAACACACACAGCCACAGCCAGACAGCCTGTAAAATTAATCATATTTATTATGAAGCGCTTTTGTTCCAAGAGAGGGAGCAGGACAGGCTAGGGCTGGGCCAAAGCCTCGCTTAAGCCCCGAACAATTTGTGGCCGGCTTAAAATTTTTGTTAGCCCCATTTTAGGGCCATTAATGCGGCATGTAGACGCGCCAGATATGCCGCTCTATATATGCCATATACCATATATGTATATAGACTATATATATACCATATTACTGCCTGCCTGCCTGCGTGGCCTGTATGCCACCGCTTCCGGCAGCCAAACCTCGCCTGTGGGGGCCAGTCGCCATTTTTGTTGCGTAATTTTGCTGATTGCTTTGCTGATTCAGCATTAATTTTCAGCGCACTTAATTTACAGTTTTCGCACCCCTCCCCCCTCCTCCCCGCCCGTGCTTTGTTTTTTTTTTTCATAGAGTGCAAATTTTGGGGCAGTTCATTTAAATCGAGGCACAGCCTGCAATGACTGCGCAAAAAGGCGTTTTATAAGATCTTAAAACAGCTAATGCACTTCCCTCAGGGTTGACTCCCTTCGCCAATTGAAAATGAGTTTTAGCTGGAAAATCTACAGCTATAGAGTTTTCCGGGCAGTTCATTTTAAAATGCTTTATATAGCGCATAAGCTGAGCAAATATAAACGTCGAAATCCGCTTTGAATCTCACTCAATTAGCCGCAAAGCGATTTCGTATGAAATGTTGATAAAAAGCGAGCAAAAGAGCAAGAAAAAAGCCAGAAAAAGAGATGGAAAAAAAGGCGGAAAATAAAGCTGAAACTGAAAGGCGAAATCGTGAGGCAATTTGGCGCGTTGACCTGAGTCAAATCGACAAAAAGAGAGAGGAGCAGATAAACCATTTAGGCCAAAGAACCTGCACGCTTTTTGGGCCAAAAATGGCAGCCAAATCGATGGCCATTTTCTTTTTTTTTTAGCCATTTTTGGCTTGAAAAAACCTGGGTAATTTCATTTGGCCCAAAAAGTTGGGATAATTGAAGGAGCTATCTCTGCTGGGTCGGTTATGCAAAATCAATTAGATGCGATGGCTGCGATAGTGCGAAATGCAGTTTCGCAGTTAGCCGATTTTCCGGGAAAAGTGGAAAAGTGTAATTGAAATGCCAGCCAGCGCCTTTAAGTATGATAAACTGCTCTGCTCGGCGCGGCGTGGGTGGCCATGTGCAGTGTGGAACGGACTGGAGATGATGATGTGGATGATGATGATGAGGCTGCTATAGTAACTCACTTACAGTCGATAGGGGGAAAAGGAGGCAGGCAGAGTTGCAGCAGGGGGTGCAGCTGCAAGCAAATGACATTTGGCCCCCTTTGTAGGCGACCTCGTCTTGGCCTTTCGATGGCAATGTCAGCAAATGTAATTAAAACTGCTTTTTGCAGCGTCAATTAGAAGTGTATTGCACACACACACATAGAGAGACATAGATACACACACACAGACATACCCTGAGTAGACACACACAGAGAGACACTCGCTTGAGTCGAGTCAACAAAGTTGCACAAAAAAGTGTTGCATACTTGCAGGCGCTTGCTGAGAAAATTAATTTAAAATTTGCATGCGTCTTTGCCTGAGTGTGCCTGAGTGTGTGTGTGTGTATTAGTATGTGTGTGTGTGTGTGGCTGTGACTCTGTCAAAGCAATCACTTGTCTGACTCCACCTGCATGCAGCATTTTCCAGATTTCACTTGGCACAAAACTTTGCCAAAAACTTTGCAGTTTTTCGAGTTTTCCACAACATTTTCCAAGGCACGCACTGTGTGCCAACGTGTGTGTGTGTGTGTGTGTGTGTGTGTGTGTGTGAGTGTGTGTGTATTTCTCTGAGTGTGTGCGACTACAACTCCACAATCGAACTCTTACTGCAAAATGGGAAAGAGACAAAAAGCTGCCTCAATTTTATGGCGCATGCCAGAGGCGAGTGTGTGTGCCTGTGCGTGTGCCAGTGTGTGTGTGTGTGTGTGCGTGTGTGCGTCATGCTGAGTCATCAAGTGGAACAACAACAACAACAATAAGAGCAGGACTGGCTGGCTGAATGCTTTGACACTTGAAATTGAGCCGCAGCACAGAGAAAAAAATTAAATGCCAAAAAGCGAAAAGCGAAAAGCGAAAAATGCAGAGAAAAGCAGAAAAAAAAACGTAGAAAACTCATAAATAATAGTCACAGTGTGGCAGTGTGTGTGTGTGTGTGTGTGTGTGTGTGTGTGTGTGTGTGTGTGTGTGTGTGTGTGTCTGTGGGTGGCAGTGTGATTAGGTGTGCACGTACACACACACACACACACACTCGCAGTGTGGACAAAACTTTCAACTTTGACTTACTTTAAGCGTGGAGCCAGCGCGACGCACGCCATTTTGTACGCTCGCCCGTTAGTCACACACACACACACACACACGACTATGGCTCCCTCTCCTCTCCCCCCCTGCCATGTGGCACACTTCATTCTCAGCCCATTTTGCTTGGCTATTTTTCACTATTTGTCTTGCATTTGCTACGTGTTGTTTTCATGCCCGTCCGCATTTAACATGCACAACATAATTTCCCTTTTTCCCTCTCACTCTCGCTGGCTTGCTCTCTCTCTCTCACACTTGCAGACTCGCTCTCTCTCTCTCTATCCCTCTCTCCCTGCCTCCCTTTCACTCTCTCTCCGCTTGTCACGCTGCCTCTGCTCGCTTTTTCTGCCTTTCTGCATTCATTTCCTTCTCGTTTTTTTTTTCGGCTGCCTCTGCCTCTGCCCCAGCCCCGCCCACTTTGAGTCGCCTCCTCGCGCGACTTTGGCAAACAATAAATTTCGCTTCTTGCGTATTTCGCACGCGCCCCGCAACGCGCCATTTTGCGACAGCGTCAACGGAACGTGCTCTATAATTGCGATCGCATTTGGGGGGAGTTGCAGATCGAAGCGCAAATGCCCTACGTTTATACTGAAACACTTTCCCTATACTCTTTCTACTTCTACTACTTCTACTCTTTTTACTCCTACTATTTATCCTACTATTTCTACTAATACTCCTTTTTCTACTACTATACTACTGTCTACTACTTTCACAGTTCTTACTCCTTCTATTACTTGTTTTATTTGCCTTTCATATTCTTGTGCATACTCTGCCCTGAGGTTTTCTTTAGAAAAAAGCCTAAGCTAACCTCTTTTTAAAGGCTAAAAGCATATGCAGTGGGGCGTGGCAAATCCCACAATACAAAACCTACATAGATTTTCCTGCCCAGCTTCAATTAAGCCTTGTCCATTTGCCTCTCAATCAGTCAGTCTGTCTGTCTACCTGTTCGATCTGAGCCCAGTTTCAAGAGCAAGCATTTCTTGCAGCTTTGCATTCACTTCTCTCTCTCTCTCTCTCTCTCTCTCTGCTCTGCTTCCCCTACTCTCTTGCTCAATCATAATTCTCCATTAACTTCGACTCCCATCCCATCCCATTCCACACTCAAACAGAGCTGCCAATCGCCTTAAGAGTCGAGTCGTTTTAAAACATTCAGACAACATGCAGGGTATATGCATCTACACAGTTCCAAGAACTTTTCTTTTTATCCTACTGCCTTCTGCTTCTCCTTCTCTCTCCCTCTTCTCCTACTTCTTCTGCTTCTGCGTTTTTTTCTCGCTCATTTATGCTTTTTTGTGTTTCACGCGCTCGCATTAAAATTGTATTTGTCTGTGGCTCTGCTTCTCTGAAATGTGAAATGGGAAATGGAAAATGGAAAATGCTCCGTAGGGGGGAGTAGGGCGGGGCAGACGAGGGGGGCGCAAAAAGAAAAGGAAAAACTTATTACGTGTGTTATTATAACGCAATTTCTTTTGTGTTTTTCTTCGTTTTTTTTATTTTTTGGTTTGCTTTGCTTTTTTGCTTTGAACGCTCTCAACTTTTGTCGCCTGCCATTGCCACGCCCACCCAGCGCTGCCCAACGCCCCACTGTGCTGTGCTCTGCTGTGGCGAAATTAAAATATCATAAATTTGAGTTAATTACGGTCGAGTAAACATTAACATAATTGTGTTTCTGGCCGCGTTGCCACTGCCGCATTATAAGTAGCATGTACTTATTGCCCCGCTTGCTTTGCTGTCGCATTCTCTTGCTGCCTCCCCCTCCTTCCTCCCCTCTTCTAGTCTCTTTGGCGCTGTGAACAATCTGAGTGGGGGGCGTGGCAACTTTTTTAAAGTCGCCATAAATAAATCGAAATGGGCGTCGCACTTAAGTCGTTGATTCCCAACGATTCGAAGAAATTGATCGCACAACTTTGCCATATCTATTTATAAATATATATATAGATATAGATAAAATGTGACAACTTGTGGAGGCGTAGGGGGGCGGGGGTGCGTATAAACTGTGCGTTTTTCCAAGTAAATGCCTGATGGCAATTTGAATATTAATGGAGAAAGCAGAAATTGATGAGTTTGGCAACTCTGTCAAGTACAGCAACAATTACAGTAGAAGAAGGCATAGACAGAGGGGGGAATGAAAGGCAGGGGAGTTGCGAAAGGGGGGAGGTAGAGGAGAGCTGTCATAGGGGCAGTACCGAGCGTGGGCATGGCCGAAAAACTTAATTTACTTTTGCTCTTGTCTAGGGCAGCGTTGCCAGCCCAAGCGTGTGCACAGAGTGTTGCCAGGTGTCTTTTGTGTACGCTGCCTTTGCGCTGACCATAGCGCATTTTTGCCAGCATTGTGCAGAGTTGCCACCTGCCACCTGCAGCTGTACACGCACACACACACACACACGTTGCTGCTGCTGCCACGCCCAGTCAAAGTTTGCAGGGGCGTGCGTTTGATTGCATTTTTGAACCCCTTTGCCCTGGCTCACCCCCTCCCCCCTCCCCCTGCAACCCTGCACCCCTTTTTGGGGTACTCGCACGAAAACACACGACACGCGCTTTGATTGCCAGCTGGGCCCGGCAGGGGGCGTGCCAGTGCCAACATGGCTGCCCTGCAGACTGCAGGCAATTGCAATTGCCGTTGCCGTTGCCGTTGCCGTTGCCGTTGCCTTTGGCCCGTTTGGCCCGCTGCAACATCCGTTTCCGCTTCCGCTGCGCTGCCTTTGCTTGGCCCTCTCCCCCTTCCTGCCGCTCCCCTGAGCTTGTAGCCAGCTTAATTTCGATTTGGATTGTCGCCTGTCATACGAAAATTGTTGCCAACTCATTTCCGATGATTGGCAACCTTGTTTGGCATTTCTATGCGAAAGAGAGAGAGAGAGAGATTCGCGCCGCTTGTCACTTGCCTAATTTCACATGCAGTGGCGTAGCAGGGAGGGGGGAATCTTTCCAGGCATATGTAAAGAAGTCGGAGACGCATTTTCCCTCCCATTTTCCAGCTCATTTTCCTGCTTACTTCAGTTCTCAATCATTTTTAGGCTTACTCCTAGTTTGAGTTGCTTTTTTCTGCACTTTAGATCAAGTTAAGGTGATTTCTACTGTTATAATATATTTTTTTATATATACAAATATATTAACATATATATGCAGCGATCTGTAGCGCACTCCGCTGTCGCTGTGACTGACTTTAATTAACTGCACTCGATAAACAAGCTGCGTGGCACAGCGAACGCTTGTCTGGCTCATCTATGCAGAAGATACACACACACACATGTTTATTGAGGTATGTGTGTGTGTGTGTGTGTGAGTGTGTGTTTGCCTTTGTGTTGGCAGCTGGCGTTGCCAGGGCAGCGACATTATTAAATATGCCGCCCGCTTGCAGCGGCTACTGCAACGGCAAAGGGGGAGAGAGAGCAGGGAAGGAGCAGGAGGAGCAGGAGTAGGAGGAGCAGGAGGAGCAGGAGCTGGTAGGGTTGCCAGTCGATGTACATGTTGTTGCCATATGCCAGGGTGTCGCCATAAACAACAGGCGCATGGGCTGGCAGGGCAGGGCAGGGCAGGGCAGGGTATTGCCAGGCCTGGTTGATTGCAAACAGAGCAGGAGTCAAGCCAAAAACTGAATTTTTCGCATGCAAACACACACATGTATATACCTCTCTCTCTCTCTCTCTCCATGTGTGTGTGTGTGTTTTGTTTTGTGAATTATTAGATTGCCTGGAAAAAAGGCTGCAAGACGACGTTGAACCCAAGAAGGAGCAGCCTGGAGTGGGGCAGCAGGGGCAGCAGGCACAGCGTTGCCTTTTTGCCAACTTAATTACTTTTGAAATAGTTGAGCGCACACACACACATACCTACACACACACAGACACGCATACATGAATAATGGCAATTTGTATGTGTGGATGGATGTAAGGCAGGCTGACTGGCTGGATGGATGGAAGATTGACTGACAAGGCAGCAAGGCAGCCTGACACCAGCAAGCTGGAAGGGGGCAGGAGGGGCGGGCTAGCGCTGGGAGAAGGCGTGGCAAGCCGGAAAAGCAGCCATATCAGAAGCTGTTGCTGTCTCCCTTCCGCCCGCCTGCCTGCCTTGGGGCTCCCGCACACGCCATTATTATATTTATTAACGGTACCGGGCGCCCAGGCCAGGCCAGGCAGGAAGTTGCCTTTAATGCAGTTTTGTGTCCCGTTGCCGTTGCCGTTGCTGTTGCGTACATAAAATGCATTTTGATAATGGAGTTTACATATTCCTTTCCCTGCAGCTAAACCTTCCTTTGCTGCCCTTTCCTCCTCTGCCTGGGCTCAGTTTTCATGTTGCCTTGTTGACAGACAACAAAGTAAACAAATGAGAATATTGTGAATTACAGGCGCAGCCTAGAAGTATGCTAAGTATTCGAGCACACAGGCCAGAGCCGGAGGCAGAGCCAGAGCCGGAGGCAGAGAGAGGAAACGTGCCTCCTGGCATGCCAAAAGGCTTCAAAAAGAAACGTTGTAGGATTCAAGGAAGAAAAACCTTACTAATAACAAGCACAAATCGGAGGGATCAGTTTACGCTTGCTCTCTCTCTCTTTCTTTCTATTTAAATCTTCCTGTCTCTGTCTTCGTAAAAGTAAAGCAAATTCATGTTGATTTTTAGGGGTTTCTGCTTAGGCAAACCACAGCCATATGTCAGTCAAATTGTGCGACTGACTGATTGAGTGAGTGAGTGAGTGACTGAGGAAAAGACTGACTGAGTAAGTGAAGGAATGACTAACTGAGAGACTGAGTAAGCAACTGAAGAAGGAACTGATTGAGAAACTGAGTAAGGAACTGAGAGACTGAGTAGGAGACTGACTGAGAGACTGCAGGAATGAATGACTGACAAACTGAGCTAGAAACTGATTGACAAACTGAGTAAGGAACAGACTAAGAGATTGATTGAGAGACTGATTGAGAGACTGACTGCGAGACTGCCTGTCAATCAGGCAGATTTGCTGCCCTGCTGCCATTTTGCTTATCACTTTCAACTCATCAGTTTATGCCACGCCCATTCGCCTCAAAAAGCAGTTTAATGCCAGAGTGAATTTTAAGCTGAAAAAATGCTGGAAAAAAGCAGCTGAAAACAAGCTGAAAAAAGCTGAAAAAGGCTGAAAATGCAGCTGAAAAAGCGCAATGCGTATTCTCGGCAAGAATATTACAAGAATTCTCTGCGGGATTTCGACTGCTTTCTTCTTCTTCTTCTTGTTCTGCTCGCTGGCAAAGCTGCTTAAGCACAGGGAGTGAATAAAGCGAATGAATCACTCACTCACACACACACACACTCACACACACTCACTGACACACTGACGAACCGTATGAATGCGAGCATTTGAATGCGAGCAGATGCATGAAGTGCAGGCTTATCAGGCCGATGTTGAACAATGGCAGCAACTAATGGAAACAACTGCATAGAAAGAGCAGCAAAGCAGAGAGAGAGAGAGAGAAAGAAGAGAAAAGAGAGAGAGAGAGAGAGAGAGAGGGGGGAGAAGAGAGGACTATTAATCTGCTTGTTGCAATGGTAACACGAAATGGGAGCAGCAGTAGAAAAAAGCGAGTTAAAAGCAAAAGCAAGAACTACAGCTACGATTAGAGAGAGCAGTGGCAAAAAAAAAGGGGAGAACGCTTTAGCAGCTTCAATCGCCGCAGTTAGCGAATCACAGTCGCATCATTCAATCAATCTATCAAGCGCCCCCTCTCTCTCCCTCTCTCTCCCTCTCTCACCCTCTCTCTCCCTCTCTGCATAATTCAACTGGTCATTCATCAAGCTGCCAACTGGCAACTGTCTGTGTCGCCTCCACTGCCTGTGCCTGCCTCTGCCGCAGCCTCTTTCTGCCTGCCTCACTGTGTCGCCTCTGCCTCTGCCAGTTGCCAGCTGTAATGAAGCATTTAAGACATCGTTGAGGTTTAGTCATGCCCCTCTCCCCCTCTGCTGCCCCTGCTCTGCCTGTGCTGTGCCGCCTAATGAGTTCAGTTGTCTCACTTGCCACATGTGGCGTCTGCTGCTGCTGCTGCTGTTGTATCGCACTTATCTCCTTAGCCAAATGTGATCTCTCACCCCGTTAGACTGCTCTCCCTCTCTCTCTTCCTCCTCTCTCTGCCTCTCTTGGCATCATCATTTTTTATCGCTCCGACACGCCCATGCAGCACAGCACAGCACATGCCACGCCCCGCTCCGCCTAGTCGCACTTGCACAATGTGGCGTATGATTAATGTTCTGCCTGGTCTCGCCACATTACGCATACGCACAGTGCGCCAGTGCACAGTGGAAGCTGTTGGGGCATATTTGGCAGGCAAAATACTCAATAAATAAATAGAAAGATAGATAAATCAAGAGATAAATGTATAAATGTATTAAAAATAAATACTAAATAAATAAATAAATAATTAGAAATTGAAAGGAAATGCAAACTGATTTCTGTCTCAATCAATGATATTGCTGCAGTTTGCACATGTTTGCTGGGCAATTAAAGCAGCAAATGAAAGAGAGATATATAGAGAGAGAGGCAGAGGGGTAGAGAGAGAGAGAGAGAGGAGTAGAGACAGAGAGAGAGAGAGAGAGACAGAGCGAGCTGACAGCTGCTTGACGGCACTTGCAGGCGACGTGATGTGAATGTTTCGATTAACACGGCGCATAAATATGAATTCTACACACACACACACACACACTCGTAGAGCACGCACACACATTCACACAACACACACACACTAGTAGAGCATTTATCTTATAGTTCTTCTCACGTAGTAATCGCCTCCTAATCCTTCTCGATTTGCATATTTATTTGATACACACTCTTTACTCACTTCTTCTCTTCTTCTCCTTCTTCTTCTTCTTCGCTCACGCACAGGGCGCCTCACCCCGCTGGGAGCCACAGATCGCTGTGCTCTGCGAGGCCGGACAAATCTATCAGCCGCAATATCTATCCGAGGAGGGACGCTGGATGACGGACCTGAGCAAGAAGACAACGGGCGCCACATGTTTGCGTGATAAAATGGATTTGCTTGATTACTGCAAGAAGGTAAGTGCAAAGGGGGATGAAGAGAAGAAGGGAAGAAGGGAAATGGCCAAGAAACCTTTTCCATTTAAAAGTGAGGTTATAATGTGCTGCTGCTGCTGATTGAATTGAAGCCGCATGAGAAATTGCTATTTGCATTCGCTATTGCCATTTACTTTGCATATATGTAAGGGAGGGAGGAGGAGAAAAAAGTGTGCAGAGATTGCGCATACGCCACGTGGCCCCCAAGTGGGAAATGCAATTTTACAGCCAGGGCAGGGCAGGGCAGGGCAGAGCAGGGAGGGGCAGGGAGGGGCAGGCAGGGGCAGGGCAGGTGGGGCAGGGTGTGGCCCGTGGACTAACGCTGCAAGTGGCTGACCGCAAGCTGATGCAGCAGCAACATGAAAGGCAATAAATCAAAGGAGTCAGGAGGCAGTAGCCTGGCTAAAAGCCCATTGTTGGCAGAAGAGAGTGTGGGGGGGGGAGGGGAGCAGGCAACAATTTAATTTGCGCTGCGTTGAAAGCGTTTACATTGAGACAACATTAAACGACACTTAATTAATTTTCCATTAATTTTCGCTTTTTACTTTTGCTGCCTTTTGCATGCGCGCATGTGTATGTTGTGTGTGTGTGTGTGTGTGTGTGTGTGTTGTGGCAGCTGCGCAGCTTGCATACACATACACACACACACACACACACACATGTGACGCATACGCTCGCTCGACGCCATCATAAATTGGCTGCCATTGGCAATGACGGCCGCCTTTGGCTTTTTTAATTAAATTTCTTTGGCTTTCTGGCTAATGTAGCCGAGCTGCGCTCGCTGCCTGCCGCTCTCTCCCTCTCCCTGCCTCCTCTGCTTTCTCCCTCTCTCTCTCTCTGTATTCTTTCCCTCTCTTTCTCCACAATAGTCCATAAATGCCAAGCCGCGCGCTCTGACGTCCTTGGCTGCCTGACTCGCTCTCTCTCGCTCTCTGTGTGTGTTTTTCCCTGCTTTTTTCCTGGTTTTTCCTGCATTTTCCCCTCACTTATTTTACTTTTGCACTTTCATACGCTTTTCTTCTTCTCTTTTTTTATTTTATAACCACGCCTCCGCCTCCGCCCCTTCCCCTCTCTGCCGTACGCTGATTGACAGAGGCGACAGTGTTAAGTGAATTGTGACAGCAAATGAAATCAGACAATAGAGCAAGCGTACAGCAGAGCAGGGGGGGAGGGGGAAGAGGTGGAGAGGGGGGTGAAAAGCGGGAAAGCCTGCACGGCACTCGATAAGTTTTCCACGGCATAAAGTAAATAGTCCAGCTGCATAACGTAGCTGGGCGACAGCGAGTCTGGCAATATGAATACAAATGCCAGCTGTGAGTGTGTGAATGAGTGTGTATGAGGGTGTGAATACTGTGCTGTGAGTGCAGCAATAAGTATGAGTGCTGCAGTGAGTGTGAGTGTGAGTGCAGGAGTGCAGCTAAACTGATTTGTTTTGCCATTTGCAGTCGAGGAATTTAATCACAGCTGCCAAAGGCAAACGAATCGATTGATTACACACACACACAAACACACACACACACACATACACCAGCACACACACACCAACACACACAGTTAATATATATACATATATCTAGTCTATATATGCATACTCTATATAGCAGATATATGCACCATAACTGACTATATCTGAGTGTTTGCTGCCAATCGATTTGCCCGCGACTTTAAGCAGATATATATGCACCTAGATATATATATGTTTGTATATATATTCCTGTTCAAGGTTAGAGCTGACTGCAGCTGCTTCTAATGAGTCCTGCGGCCTGTCAAAGCTGTCGCTGTTGATTTTGACACGCAAATTTGTTGCGGCCTCTGCTGCCGGTGTTGCTGCTGCTGCTGCTGCTGCTGCTGTTGCTGCTGCTGCTGTCATTTTGCCACAACATAAATCAAATTACACACACACACACACACGCGCGTACACACGCTGCCATAAATAAGGTACTCGCACATGCTGAATATGCTTTATGGCTTATGCTTTATGCCCGCTATAGCCGATATATGCTGCGGTATATTATGGTACTATATATATATATATATATATACATATATATATACTCTCCTCATATGCACACTTTATTGACGGCGGCTGTGTGGCAAATATTTTATTGGCTTTTCATTTGCATTTCACTCCGCTTGTCAACCGGCAATTTGCTGCTGCTTTTCGCCCTCTCTCTCTCTCTCTTCCTCTCTCTGTTTTCCCTTCTTTTTTGTCGCACATTTTATAATTATGTTAATTTATTTATTATGCTTAATTTATGTGAACATGTTCCATGTAATAAAATGCATTCGCTTGCTTGTAATAATAATGATAGCAGGGCAAAAAAGAAAAAAGAAGAACGAATTTGGCAGGCAAATCGAATCAGAGAGAGAAAGAGAGAGAGCGAGTCTGCAACTGATTGAAACGCATTTATTTGTTAAGGGGGGCAGGCATAATAAATGATAAAAAAAAGGTAGAAGAAAAACAAAAAAAAAACACATTTTATTTGCCATACACAACGCAATGGCAAATGCTGTGAAAATCAATGCAAATTATCGAGCAAGAAAACTGGACAAAGCTGTGTGGCAAGGTTGTAGCAGGGGCACAGGGGCGTAGCTGGGACAGGGGCAGAGGCAGGGGGAGGGGTCTTACTGCTGCGCAATTGGCAGTCCATTAGTGGCAAACCCAACAATGCTTGGTAACTACGCACTTTCTGGCGATTAACTCGCAAAAGCCTCGAAACGCGGCGGCACATGTGGCGTATGCGTAATGCATTCCCATCGTACGTTCTATTCTATACGTAACTCAGAGATACGACGACGATGACGACGACGACGATGCATTGTTGAGTGCAATTCAAGTGTGGAGGGGAGGGGTAGCAGAGGGGTAGCGGGGTAGAGCGGGTTGTAGTGCGCTGGGATTGAAGAGATGAAGAGAGATTCCTGTGGTATATTTGCCTGCTGATTGCCAAAAATACTCGAAAGGCAGACAGTGGGCAGTTGGAGGAGAGGACAGAGAGGGGCAGGTGCAGGCTCCAGGGGGGTGGGGGGCTGCTGCAAGGTAGCTGAGCAGCGCAGCTGCAGCGTTGCCTCTTTTTCACGTATACGCAATTTTCAATCTCTGCAGTTTGTTTGGCTTTGCGGCCAGCGCGAAAAACGTGCAGCAGAGGGCGAGGGCGGAGAGGGCGGTAAAGAAGATGGAAAGGAAATGGCAGGGGGTGAGAAAAGAGGCGGGGAAGAGGCAGCGCAACCGGTCAAACTCAGCCCGAAACACAGCCTTGAACTGCACCACTAACGAAGGCCCCCCGCGCCCCCCGCGCCCCAACAAAAAAGCGGAAATTAGTTGCACAGCGCACAGATACCCTGTAAGTGGGCACAGGCAGCAAGGTTGAAGTTGTGGGAGGAGGAGGTGCTGCAGTGCATAAGGGGGCGCAGCGCAGCAAAGCCAAATTGATGCTAAAGCGACGTGGCAGCTGAAAATTGCATGCAGGGAGCGGCGAGCCTGAGCTGCGGTTTATGCTGTGTTTGCGCACACACACACACACATCACACTACGTGCGAGGGAATATATGTGGTAGTATATGTATGTGTGTGTGCGAGTGTGGTGTGTGTGCAGTGCGCAGTTTTTCTTAAAACATTTGCTCGCTTTTTAATTTGGCTATTTTCCGCGCAAAGAGCGCCAGCAGCACACACACACACACACACACACAGAGCGAGAGAGTTTACGCTCACTTAATTCACACACACACTCACACACTCAAAAAAACATACGCTTTCTCTCACTCTCACACTCCATTTTCGCGCTGCGCGCTGTTTGCTGGCGAAATAAATCAAGCCGCACAAAAGTATGCAACACTTTTTTTCGCGTTCCAAAAATTTTGATGGCGGTCGCCGGCAACAAAAAAAAAAAAAAAGAAAAAAGGAAAAAATAAATTAATTAAATAAAACCTGTTGTCCTTTGCCGTTGTTGTTGTTGTTTGCTTTTTCTGCTGCTGCTGCTGCTGCCGTCTCGTATTGGTTTGCGCTTTTCGGCTCCGACGAGTGCCAAGTGCAGCATAACATATTCATTTATGTGCATATTTAAATGTTGCCAGCTCGCTCGCACTCCTTTTACTCTTCCCGCTCCCCCCCCCTCTCGCTCCCCTTATTTTTTGGTTTTTATTTCGCTGTTTGCAATTCAAATGGAAATTAATTAATTTGCAGCTGCTTTAACGCCGCCTGCGACCGAAAACGCGAGGAACGCGCGCTGCGTCCGAGTTTCCGAGTTAAATATGCCGCGGGTCAAGCAGCGCCGCCATAGATGAATGTGCTGGGCAGAGGAGAGGGGGGAGGAGCGGAAAGGGGGAAGAAGGGCAGCAGTTTCCCTATGCCAGCGTCTGTTATTTGCTTTGGGCCCGCTTTTGCAATTATTTCAGCCGCCATTTTTGTTGCTCTCATTGTCGCTGTCGCTGTTGTTGTTGTTGTTGCTGCTGCTGTTGTCGTTGTCTCTGATGTTGCTGCTGCTGCTGTTGTTGTTATTATCGTGTAGCTTGTTATGCATGTGGCGCCCGCATTGCTGTTACTGTTGCTGTTTGTTGTTGTTTTTTTGCCGTTTGCCATAATGAGTTGAATTACGTATACGCAATGTAAGCTGCGTTCAATGTATTCATTTGCATTGAACACGCCTATGCGCCGCGCTCTCTCTCCCTCTCTCTCTCTCTCTGCCTCCCTCTCTCTCCCTCTCTCTCTCAACTCTAGTATTTACTTATCTGTTTGCTGAATTTAACATTTTGCCCCTGCTGGGCTAAATATTTAATTAACTTGCGCAGCGTCAAGTCAAAGCAGTCGATTATTGTGTGAGCATTATCCTCCCCCTTCCCCCCTGCCCTGGAGAGTTATGTCTATATCTCTTTACAAGCTGTTTAACAAGCAAATAAGCCTGCATAATTGATAAACAACAGTGGAGCAGAAAGATAGAGAGAGAGGGAGAGAGAGGGAAGAAACTCCATTTAACTTCTTAATTAATGCGAAATCGATATCGAATCGCAGTCTCGATTTGTAGGCTTCCTCTGTGCTGCACGTTTCATAAATTCGTTAGGGCAAAAACACGCTGCTAATGATGTATCGATAAGCGATATCGATACCCACACACGCACACGCACACACATACACCCCTAGAGTCATCGAAAAAGATATAAAGTCGGTAAACTGTTAACATCATAACGGTTCGCTGTATTCAATTACAGAAACCTTCCTAATTAACAACATGACGGACGATGCCAGCGGTCGCGTGTTCCTCCTCTTTCTCCCTCCCCTCTCCCTACTCTCCCCCCGTCCCTGCACACTTGCAGCCACTAAGCTAATGAGATTTTGCGACAAATGAGCTTACATTCATGTCGGGGAGACTTAGGGGGGAGGGAGGGAGTTGGGTCTCCAATTGCAGCCTGTAGCCCGCTTGACCCCGCCAACCCCGCTGGCTGCCACAGTGACCGCTTCTGCTGCTGCTGCTGCTGCTGCTGAGGATGTTAATGCAGTTAATTGAATTAAGATGCGATTTATGTTTCAAAGTGCAATTTACGCACACACACACACACACACACATGTGTTTAGACACAATTAAAACAAGCATTAAGATTGGGAGATATAACATACGCGCCTGACTTACTTCATTACGCCCCTATATGACACGCCTTCCCAAGGCCAACCCCATCCAGAAAGTGAATACAATCACGACCCAAGCGAAACTGTACGCGATAAGCAGCGTGAATAGATCAAATGAGTCTTTGTTCTTGTTTTATGTAAATATAGAGAAAGAGAAAGAAAGATAGAGAAAGATAGAGAGAAAGAGAGAGAGAGAGAGATCTAGAATTGACTACTCATTTTAGCTAACATATGATCCTTTTTTCATTACTATTCCCAAGCTTACTCTCTGCCATATTCACTTCTTTTGCATCTCTCAATTATTTTGTTGAATTTGATACATAAAAAAAAGTTATTTTCGTTTTGGCTTGTGCCTTCCCTCCCCCTCTACAGCATTCATTTACATTTCCTTGACCCATTTCTCGACTTGCAACACTGCATTTTTCGATGCGAAATTTAAATGCTTAGGCATATTATATTATATACGATTTTATATGGCTTTACGACAGTGTTGGAAAATATTTAAAAAAGCAAAAAGCTTTACTTTTAACACTACACACAATTTTAAGCTATTTTTCACACGTTTTACAACACTAATATGCAGTAGGGTTACAACAACAGAGTATCCCATCGTCAAACTTGCTCTCCCAAATTTCTACTTGTAAATTAAACCTTAAATTAAATGTGGAAAATGAAAAAATGGAGAAAACGTAGAAAATGTAGAAAATGTGGAAAATGTAGAAAATGTGGAAAATGTGAAAATTGTGGAAATTGTAGAAAATGTGGAAAATGTTTTGGTAAATTGAAAAAGGGAAAATGCGAAAGTTGCGCTTACCGCAGATACGTTTTTTCCATCGATTTGATATCGATTGAATGGTGAAAAGAGTGAAAAGAATGAATAGCAAACGAATGGCTGAGTGAATGAATGAATGAATGAATGAATGGTGAATAGAGTGAATGAGTAGTGTGTGTGTGTGTGTGCAGGGAAATCAATTCGCTAATTGCGCGCACGGGCTGCGCTCAAAGTGCTTCGAGTGCGAGGCAAGGTATGGCGCTGGATGTGTGTGTGTGCTGCCTGCGTGTGTGTGTGTGGGTGTGTGTGTAGACAGATAATCGCTTGAGCGACTTACACACACACACACAGAGAGAGAGAGAGAGAGAGAGCAATGGCAGCTCGAACTGAGCAAATCAATTGCAATTCGTAATTGGCACTTGACTTGCCTGATCAGCTCGTACCCTGACGCGGCTTTGGCGTTGCCGGACTGTTTGAGTACCGCTCCGCTCTACCCAGCCCCACTGCCATTAAGGTGAGACTATTTATGAAATGTTTATAATTAAATGCCACATGGCCATTGGGGCTCAGTGAGCTGGCAAAAAGTAGTTTAGTCGCGTTTGCCCGCTCAACCAGCGAGAGCGCCATGAGAGCCGAAAGGGAATGGGAATGGGAGGCTGTGTATAGCATGTTTATGGCTAAATATAGTTAGCCAACATAGAGGAGAAGAGAGGGAGAGCTAAAGAGAGAGAGAGAGAGGGAGAGCGGGAGAGGGGCAGAGGCAGGCCAGATAGACACACACATGCATTAGGCCACAACTAACAAATGTGCCTGGGGAGCGTGTCGAGCCTCAGTTTCAGTTGCCCCCCGTCTCTGCCCACTGCCACGCCCCCTGCCTGCCTTAAATGGCTACAAAATTTCACAGTTGTGAGCAGCGCTGGGGTGGGTTGGGTGGCTCTGTGCCCACAGCTCATTTGGAGTCTGTGGAGCGGCGGCGGGGGCAACAATTGTGCAGCGGGCCAAGTCTTAATTCAATTGTTTGTAACATTGCCGGGGCATTTAGGACTAAATGCTTGCTAACACATAATGCCCATTAAAGGTGATGTATGGCGCACACACACACACACACACACAGCGAGGGGGAGGGGGGGAGGTGTAGGGGCACTTTAAGTGCGCTCTGCTGGCTGTGCCCATCAGCTTGATATATTATCCCCCCCCCCACCAAACAGTTAGATAAGAGACTACTTTTTGATCATAGTCAGGCAGTTGGGATTGCAAAGTACAGTCTACATAATGATAGGCATAGCCCTTGGCCAGTGTGGTAAACTGCTTGTTTTATTTTGCCCGCTAACCAACACTGCGTATGCGTAATATGAGACGGAAACGCAGAGGGAGCTGTAAAAAAAAACAAAACTGACTGTGCGGTCAGCAGGGAAGACCCAAGCACACACACACACACCTAACACACACACACACACACAGGCAACACACACACACTCACACACACACTCCCATACACACACACACACACACACACACAGAGGGACACTGGGGCAGGCTGGCAGGTTATAATGTGTTTGCTTTAGCCTATTTTGACTCAGAAATGACTTTGTGACACAAAAGTTTCAGAAAGAAAAACAACAACAACAACGACCACAAGTGGCCCTGGCAAAGCCGCAACAACAGCAACAACAAGAGAAACAACAACAACAACAACAAGAGAAACAACAACAACAACCGAGCAGAAGCAGAGGCAAACATAATATTTAGCCTTTTTTGGCCCTTATTGTTTTAGGCCGCGTGTGGGTGCCTCAGAGTGTGTGTGTGTGTGTGTGCCACATGCGTGCCTGTGTGTGTGTGTGTGTGTGTGTGTGCCACATGTGCGTGTGTGTGCGTATGGCTGCCACTTGTGAGTGTGTGTGTGTGTTTGTGTTTGTGTGTGAGCAAAGAAAATTATTTTTACAATTTCAATGTCAACGCGCGTGCGAAGGCCGGCAAAAAGGGGAGAGAGAGAGCGGGAGGGGGGCGTGGTCAGCCGCAGGCCCCTCTCTCTCTCTCTCTCTCTCTCTCACACTGTTAACTAACGTCAGCGTTGACTAACACTCAAACAAAACAAAAACAAAACAGAAAGAAAAAAAGAAAAAAGCAAAAAAGCAACGCATGAAAAGCGTCGCCATTCGACACGACACGCTGGGCGAGGGCGTGGCAACGCCCCAACGGCTGCCATTGCGGCGGAACTTCAAATTACAACAAGCTCAGCACGGCGTGTGCAAACAAAATGCCGTTGGGGCCATCGGGGCCGGGCCACGCCCCTGCGGACTTCAAACAGTGCGCGACGAAAAAAACAAAAAAAAAACGAAGGGAAAACTGAAATTGAAGAGGGAAAAATTAAAAAAAAAAAAGAAGAAACGGCGGGAAAAGCGGGAAAATGCAAATAGAAAGTTGCCACACAAATGATTTGCCAGGACACGCACACGCAAAGTGTGTGTAGTGTTTGGCGAGGGGAAGGGCTGGAGGAAGGGGAAGGGATGAATAAGCGGGGAGAGGGGAGGGGAGGGAAGGCAAGTGTGGGAGGCGGCGGCACGTCAATGCCGCATTAAAAAATCATTTTCAATAACGCGCTCGGCTGCGGCGCTTCCCACACACAAATACACACACGCACTGGCACACACACACACACACACACTCGCACACACACACACACTGGCACACACACACTCACACACGCACACACACACAGTGTATACTCACACACAGCAGTCAATTGTTTGCAATTTGCATGCAACGAAAAACACTTGAAGCGTATGTTTCGGGCCTCAGCCTGGCTAAAAAAAACCCCTAACCCAGCCAACCTCAACCCGAACCCCAATCCCAACCCTCAACCCCCAATCCCCCTCCCCAGCACGTACCCAACTCAACCCAAAAGCGAAAGCAAAGCGAAACCACCAACTGTCAGCTGCAAGCGCCACCACAACAGCCAAAGTCGCCCCAAATTTGTGCCTCGCGGTGTGCATTGACTTGCCAGAGAGAGAGAGAGAGTGGGAGAGAGAGGGAAAATAAATTGCCAAACGTAAGAGAGAAAGAGACTAATTTGGCTGCAAATGAATAATGAAGAAACCACAGGAAAATTCCATCAGAGCTTAAAGATGCAAACAAAGTTTTGGGAATAATTGAATAGAATCTAAATTTAAAGCAGATAAAATAGTTCGATTTATGCTAGAAAGCAGCTACATAATGCTGGAAAATACTTAAGATACGAAACGATATATTGAAATTAGGGATACACCTATGCAAATTGAACATTATTAAGTAGAAGTGAAGAGAGATCGTACATAAGTTGGGTTAACAAAGATTTAGAGAAGTGAGTAAGCATGTTGCCTTAGATCTGCTTGCTGAACAGGAATATATAGCATAAAGCTCGATTTAACTAGTAAAATTCTCATCATACTTTGTGCAATATGAATATTCAAATCAAAGATAGTTTTAAAAGTAAAGAAAATACAGCTAAAAAGCGAAGCAAAAGCAAATCGACTTAGATCTACATGCAGAATAGGAATATATATGTTTATATTAATATCATAGTGTTTCATGTAATATAAGTAAGCAAATTGTGTATAGATAACCAAACAAACATACCGAATACATATAAAAAAGATCAAGTAAACCGACTTATATCTGCTTTCTGAACAAGAATATATATAGCATATAGCGCCATCTGCCTGCCTGAATTACAATGGAGCATATAAAAAGCTCTAAAAACAATAAAAGGGCAAATAAATATATAACATATGTAGAATAATAAAATATATATAATACAAATATATATCTATCTATCTATATTTATATATAGTGCATATAAGACCAACTCGACTCTTCGCTGAACAAGAATCTATAACATTAATCAAGTGCAGCCTGCTTTAGTACAATTAACTCTGCATATTTTATAGGCACATTATGCTGCCAATTTATTACCATATTAAATGAATGTGCGCCAGATACAGCCTATATACGATATATATATAAACATATACCGGGCGCACACTAATCACATTGAGATCCATCAATTTCATTAACTGAAGTGGAAGAAAATAAATGTCAAGGGGTCAAGTGCTTTGCCGGCTTAACTAAGTATTTTTTTTTGGTACTTTTTTCGATTATTAAAATACTGCTGAGGTATTAATAAAATACCAGTTAAATGCCAGCAGAGCAGGGGAAAGGAGGAGGGGGTAGGAGATCTGCTCAAGCTGTTATCTTGCCGAAAAGTTGTAGAAACTTTGCGCAGTTTCAATTAGTTTCAGGCGAAAGTTGATTGCATATGAAATAAGGCATATATAATGCATATTTATATGGCTATATATAGTCGGTAGTATATATGGTATATATAGGGAAGGTATCTCCCTCTCTCTCTCTCTGTGTGCCCAAAAATAACACGTATCTGTCAAGGACAGCGGCTGCTGCTGCTGTTGTTCTCGTTCGCGTTGACGTTGCTTGGGGAGATGACAACAATGCGGCCATTTTGTGTGTTCGATAGATGTATGTATGCGAGGGACGCCATATTGTTTTTAATGTTTTTTGTTCTAACTGTTGTTGTTGTTGTTGTTGTTGTTGCCATTCGCTATTGAAAGTCGCCTAATTGCATTGCTCAAGGATAAGCGCGACCAGGCAGGCAGGCTGGCAGGCTGGCAACAATGGCTCTCTCTCTCTCTGCTATGGGTGTGTGTGTGGGTGTGTGTGAGAGAGTGTGTGTGTGTGACTGTGTGTGTGTGTGTGTGACTGTGTGTGTGTGCGTGTCCCTCTGTTTGTTGTGCAGGGACAATAGCGAAATGTCAAGTTTAATTGTTTGTCTGTCATTAGCGCACAAAGCGACACACACACACACACAGGCACAACACACACACACACACACACACATTCACAACACACACACAGCTGCAGCAGTTACGCTGTGGGAGCCGGCGCGCTTTTTCCTAATTTTATACAATTAAATTTGCTTTGCATTTCACTCGCTCTCTCCCTCTCTCTTTCGCTCTCCCTGCGTGTGTGTTAAGTGGGCGGGCCAGGGCTGGGCGAAACAAAAGAATCAAATTCTGTTACAATAAGTTGCCCGCTGCGTGTGTGTGTGTGTGTGTGTGTGTGTGTGTATTTGTGGCAAGCTCTCTCGAGCGAAGCACTTAAACAGCCTCACGCTCGGTTGAATATGTTTTGATTAAGCCAAGTAGAACGAACACATTTTAGCCGGGCCCAAGCTAAGCTGAGGCCGAGCGCAGGCCGGAGCAGGCGGAGCAGGCTGTGCAGGGAGCGGGAGCAGGAGCCGAGGGACTACCAAGGCAGCCCCCCAAGCGCCAAGTGAGGCACAGCGAGGCTGCCTCTGCCTGCCACTGCCACTGCTGCCTGCTCCTCCTCCTCCTCACACTGCGTGTGAAAGTGTTTCTCTGTGTGTGTGTGTGTGTGTGTGTGTGTTGGTTTGCGCATTCGGTTGGCACGTTTATATACTCCAACGACCAAACAAATGACGGACTCGCAGTCACCCACAGGCGGCAACAACAACAGCAGCAGCAAATGCCGCTGGTCAGGCCGAAGTTGTTGTTGTTGTCTGCATGACGTCGTCGTCGTCGTCGTCGTCAGCGCTGCCTCCTCCTTGCTCCTCCTGCCTGCCCCTGCTCTGCCCCTGCTCTGCCGCTGGCGCTGCTGATGATGTGCGTTTTTACATTTCTCTTTAAACGGCAGCTAAGCGAGTATGATATGTGGGCTGAAGGTGAAAGGGGATGCTCGTATATCAACTCGCACGCACACGCAATGCCGTCAGTGCAGAGGAGAAGCCTCCTTCCTTCCCACTTGGGTGAGCTGCGTCTGGGTGGCTGGGTGGGTAGCGCACGCACAGTGGATCGCGGTAGCTTTCAATGGCTAAACTGTTAAGATTAAATATGCACTACTATGGCGAATATGGCAGGCAAGTGTTATACATAAAAGTGTTATACATAAAACTGTTATACACAAAACTGTTATACACAAAACTGTTATACAGAAAACTGTTATACACAAAACTATTATACAACAAAGCAAGGCATTGGAAGGCACCAAGCGCATTTTAACACCTAAGGCCTGCCAAGTGTTGTACAGCACACTGTTATACAGCGAACTATAACACTTATGCCATAGTATGTGTAATACTGAAACAGTTTAACTACAAAATTAGATAATAATATAGAGCAATACATTGCAAATGTTATACTACAAACTGTTATACAACAAATTCAGCTACTTCAACTCAATCGCGCATTTGCCATGCATAACAACCAATTATTTGTGTTATACTGACAGCTACTTCAAAATTAGCTAAACGAAATGAACAAATATAACAGCGCTGTCATAACTGTAATACACACCACACGCGGTGCAAAATGCCATTTACAACATTCAATTGAATGCAAAACCAATGGCAGCGGCAGAGGCAAAGGCAAAGGGATGCCAAAATTGATGAAAATGCCATAGCTTTTATTGAAATTTTCTGATTTCTCCCCCCTCCCCCCCTAAAAAGAGAAAATAATATGAAATGAATGAATATCATATGTGTGTGTGTGTGTGTATGTGTGTGTGTGTGTGTGTGTGTGGTCGAATTGAATTTCTATCGAATCTTTGAAATGAAATCCACAGTGCAGAGAGGCCACACACACACACACACACTCGCACACACACACACACAGCATGAGGCCATGCAAAGGCGACTTGTTTTTGCTTCTTTCCTCTCTCTCTCTCTCCTGTCTCTCTGTCCGCCTCTATCTCTGTTTTCTCCTGCTCTGTGTTCACTTGGAGCTCGAGGCCCTTTGGGGTTTCGGTTTTCAGTTTGGCTTGACATGCATCAGCATCATTATTTGGTGCTTTTAATGTTTTATTTAGAGCCCCCTCCCCTTTTTCCTCCCCCCCTTCGGTTGCCAGCGGCGTCGGCAATACATCGCATACATAACGCATACGCAGTGTGTGCAAGGAGCAGGGGGGGAGAAGGTAGCTCTGTCTGGCCACAGCAGCAGCATGTGCTCATTCTCTCTCTTCCTCTCCCTCTCTTTCTTCCTCTCTCCCTCTCTCTCTCTCTGTGCCATTTGCAACGAAACACACTCAAACAACATTTAAAAAGGCCTCATTTTCATGAGCTGTTGCTGCTGCCGGCCGAGTGTGTGTGTGTGTGTGTGTGCGGGTGTGTGTGCGGATGTGTGTGCGAGTGTATACTCGGCACATAATTGTTTGAAACAAATGTAGTGCACACACACAGAGAAAGAGAGAGAGAGAGGCAGAGAGAGAGGTCTCTGTGCGGCACGTGGCAGTGTGGTATATTTTATTAGGCCATTCAGTCAGTCACTCAGTCAGTCAGTCAGTCAGTCACTTACTCACTCAGTCAGTCATTTAGGCAGTCAATCAAAGCGTGTAGCCAATTAAAGTTTTACTGGCTCGTTGGCCAAGGAAAAACGCATCAAACACGCTTGGCTAAGCTGGGGCAGACAATGAAACCGGAGGAGCAGCAGGAGCAGGAGGAGGAGCAGGAGGAGGAGCAGAAGAGCAGGAGGAGCAGCAGCAGGAGTAGGAGGAGCAGCAGGAGCCCATAAATATCTAATGATTTAACCGCTTACGCTGTTGTTACGCTCCCGCCACGCTCCCACAGGACGCACACGATAAATATTTATAGAAGCAGGGGCCGGAGAGAGGGGCAGCAGGGGCAGCACGATGAAGGAGTTACATAGTAGTCTATATATATATACATATGTGTAGCTGTACCTGCTGGATTCGCGTGTCAAGTCCTTTGCTTGAGCGTTAAATGCGCACATTACGCATACGCCGAGTGCGCCGTAGCCAAACAATGCCAAAACACAAACGTATTGAAAACTTTGTTGGCCACTCGAAGCGGGCACTTCAAGGGGAGGAGGGGAGGGGAGGGGAGGGGTGTGTGTGGGTGTTAAGTGTGTGCGAGTGTGTGTGTCTGTGTCAAGATTGCCCCAATTCGACTGGGTGCAACAGTCAGGCGTCAAAATCGAAGTCAAGGCTGCTTCTGGGCTGCACTCAATTTGCAAGTGCTTGCACAGACACACACGCACACACACACACACGCACGCACACACACACGCACACTCTCACACACACACTCTCTCATACACACCCAGAGAGAGATGTCAACTGGCACAAGTTAATTCAGATTATGTTGATAATTTCAATGTAGTTGCCAGGCAGCACAATGGACACAAAGCAAGTGAGAAGTGAGCAAACAGAGAGATAGAGAGAGAGGAAGAGGGAGAGACAGAGACAGAGAGAGAGAGAGAGGAAGAAAAAGAGACGTAAGCGGAGGCTACTGTATGCCAGTCTGTCTGTCTCTCCCTCTCTCCCTCCCTGTCTCTTCCTTTCTCTATTTGCAACAGCAACGTGTCCAAGTGTGCTATCGATTGCTTTTTAGTTACAATCGATTGTTTTTGTGGGTTTTACAACACTGTTTAAATGAAGTTGAGGCTAAAACTCCAGGATTAAGCTACAATCATATAAATTTAGGTATAAGTCTTGCTTAAGAATGCAAAATTATCGATAGTATCGTTAGTTTTGTTCCTAAAAAGAAACCCTTCTAGGGAAAAAGTGTCTTTTGCAGCACTACACAAGCAACTTACCAACACTTAAACTGTCTTTCTACAAAAGGAATAAATATGAAGCCTGCAACTAACTCCCCTCTCTTTCTCCTTCTTTCCTCTCTCTCCCGCAGGCCTACCCCAACCGTGACATAACCAACATTGTGGAGTCCTCGCACTACCAGAAGATCGGTGGCTGGTGCCGTCAGGGTGCTCTAAATGCGGCCAAGTGCAAGGGTGCCCATCGCTGGATCAAGCCATTCCGTTGCCTTGGTAAGTGCAGTAGATGATCGGAGGGTTGGGTCACTTGTTAACCAGCTCCACTGTCTCTCCATCTCTCTCTCTCTTTCTCTAACTTCTCTTCATGCTGTCTTCCATTACCCTACTCTCCCCCTCTCTTTCTTTCTCTCGCTCTCACTTCACCACATTTGGCAACTCGTTTGGCTTCAGAAGGACCATTCCAATCGGACGCACTGCTGGTGCCGGAGGGTTGCCTCTTCGATCACATCCATAATGCCTCACGCTGCTGGCCATTTGTCAGATGGAATCAGACCGGAGCAGCCGCCTGCCAGGAGCGTGGCATGCAGATGCGTAGCTTTGCCATGCTGCTACCCTGCGGTATTTCCCTCTTCTCCGGCGTCGAGTTCGTCTGCTGCCCCAAGCACTTCAAGAGTAAGTTGTGGAGTTCCTAGGGTAGCGTGGATCAGCTAATCCTTGCACTCTGTCTCCCTCGCAGCCGATGAGATCCGTGTAAAGAAGACCGATATTCCCGTGATGCCACCAGCCCAGTTGACCAGCAATGCACAGGATGAGCTGAGCAGCGTGAACGAGGACGATGAGAGCAACGATTCGAACTACTCCAAGGATGGCACTGAGGATGAGCTCGACGATGAGGATGATCTGATTGCGGACGATGAGGAGGATGAGATGGTTGCCGACGAGGCGGCTGCCGCGGGTGGAACAGGCGCGGGCAGCGAGGCCAACAGCGGTGCCCTGGACGACATCAATGCGGAATACGATAGCGGTGAGGATAGCGACAACTATGAGGAGGATGGTGCTGGCTCCGACAGCGAGGTGGCCGGCATAGCCGATGCCTGGGATCAGAATGGTAGCTCCAGCGGCGCTAAGCCACCGATGCCGGTGCTCAAGTCACCCTCGATGACCATGTCCATGTCTATGTCGTCGTCGTCTTCGTCGTCTTTGCCCTCTTCATCTTCGCCCGCTAGTGTACCCTCGGCTGTGGGTGAGAAGCCGCTGGCCTCGCAGAAACCGGAACTGGCCACCAGTAGTACACCACAATTGTCCGCTGCCGCCGCCGCAGCTGCTGCTGCTGCCTCCGCCTCCGCTGCTGCCGCTGCCTCCTCGGCCGCCGCAGCTGCTGCCGTTGCGGGTGTCGCTGTGTCGGGTGGGGCTCCACCCTCGACGGCACAACCCACCTCCGATCCATACTTCACACACTTCGATCCGCACTACGAGCATCAGAGCTACAAAGTAAGTCAGAAAGTAAGTGTTATCGTTGAGGGCGCAGGTTTATTTATCCAAGAAAAAACAAAACATATTCTAAACAAAGGAAGCCCAACAGCGCCTTGAGGAATCCCATCGCGAGAAGGTCACCCGCGTGATGAAGGACTGGTCCGATCTGGAGGAGAAGTATCAGGATATGCGACTGGCCGATCCCAAGGCAGCACAGAGTTTCAAGCAAAGGATGACGGCACGTTTCCAGGTTTGTTGACCCACCTACCTAACCCCCCCTCCTCCCCTAACCCACGAGACCTAACCCAACCCCAGACCTGAAACCCCACATCATTCGCTTCAACCTGGCCTAGGTTGCAAGTGCTGCAAGACAGTGTTGAAAAACGTCGATAGTGAACATCGATGTTATCGATTGCAGCACTGTGCCACGCCTCGTTTCCAATCCCCAAACAGACACCTTCATCTCCTCTGTCCTACCTAACCCTCATCACTTTTACTCTGCATCTTTATTTTTCTGTTATTTCTGGCTATCTCTCTTTCTCTATCACACTCACGCACTCTCACTTGATCACCCACTCTCTCTCTCTCTCTCTCTGTCTTTGTCTAACTCTGAATACCGACTACCTTTGTCTTTGTATATAGTGTATATAACCCTCCTCCCCCCTCCCACATATGTATTTGTGTGTGTCTGTGTGTGTGTGTGTGTCTGCGTCTCTTACACTCTTTCTCTGTCTCTCACTCACTTGGCTTGAAAGCACAATCTGGCTCGAAAGTAGCCAAATTGTGCAGATCTCGCTCTCTGTAGCTATATATGTAGTATATAACAGCACATCTGTAACTATAACCGTAACACTATCATTATCATTATTATTATTATTATCAATATCATTGTCATTACCACTGCGATTGCACATTATCATTTCTAGCTTGGCTTATCATTTGATTCGGTTTGAAGACACATCACACCATCACATGCACCTGTCGATTGCGAATCGAAACGATATATATGTGTAATCGATAAACGATACATGTAATCGATAGACCATACTTAACTGCCTGACTTATTTGCATTATTCTCTCACTCATCTCGCACTCACTCACTCTCACTCTCTGTCTCTCTCTCTCAGTACTCTCTGTATGTGTATGTGTATGTAGTTGTAGTTTCTCTCTACTTTGTGTATCCATGTATGGCAAATGGGAGCGAAAGAGGCATCAGATTGTAATCATAACATGAAACGATAACGATAACAATAACTGTAACAATAACAACAATAACAAGCATAAGGATTATACAGATCATACTCGTAGTACTTTAATAACTCCAAAGCAAGCCCAGAACAACACGAAAACAGTTACCAAAAAAACACTACAGTACAGCATTGCTAGAGCAAAATACCGTTAAAATACCATTGTATCTTACAAAATAATATACGTGCTTCGTAGTTGAACTGATTGGCTTTCTAGTGAACCATACTCGTCTAACCCTTTTAGTTCTCGACGCCTTTTCATTTCTGTCTTAACAATTAGCGCTAACCACAACAGCCCAACTAACCAACGAAACCACACACAGATACACACATACGCAGACAACTATCTTCTCTCTCTCACACACACACACACACGCTACAAATGTATTCCGTTCTTAACCTCAATCGAAATGCTGCTAGAGAAATTTTATCATTTGTCGTCCTCCAAACCCGCCCGGTTAACTTGGCTGTAAATTGTTAGTCCCAGCAGCAGCAGGAACGACCCATAAATACAGTTGATACGATTTTAGCCAATTAAAAAGTAAAATAGATTACTCGCACCACACCCCCATTTCAAATCGATTGAACCAATTTTGGGCTCCGATTGAAGCGCTTCTCAGGGTTTTTCTCGAAGGTGCCAGTTGCACGTTCCATAAGCTTTAGCTGTCTTACATTACATGTGGTTTATATTGTATACTATACTGTATAATCCTGAGTTAAACTAAACTAAATTTAAATTCTTGCATAGGTTGTGCGTTAAACGACCTATTTCTGCTTAACAGTGCGCTGTTAAAGCGCTAGCGCATTTTCTAGCAGGTTTAGGGCTACGAAAAATAGTTATATGCAGCTGCTAAGAGTTATCAGATATACTCTAAAAATTGCATTCAAATCGGTACAGCAGAAGTCCGAAAAAGAACGCCGTGACACGAAACCAAAACGACCTATTTCTGCCTAACAGTGCGTATCGCTGTTAAGGCGCTAGCATATTTTCTAGCAGTTTTAGGATTATGAAAATAAGTTATAGGCAGCTGCTCAGACTTATCTAATATACATTTAAAATTTCATTAAAATCGGTACACCCGAATAACAAAAGCCGTGAAACGAGACCAAAACGACCTATTTCCGCTGAACAGTGTGTATCGCTGTTAATCATTGAATCGATTCATACGCTGCGCTGCACTCATGTACCCGCACTTGTGAATAATGTGAATACACTCGTATCATATACACACATTTATTTTGGGATTCTTCATAATCCTCGCGTCATTCACAAATCGATATTCCTACGCTTTGCACAGCATTGTGTGACGTCAGCAGCACCTTGTACCCCCAACTCCGCCTACTCTGCTTCTCTTTCTCTCTCTCTCTCTCACTTCACCTACACGCAAACACACACACATACTCACACCCACTCACACACACGACCAGTGCAAGTTATAGCCATGAAATTTGTACAATTTAGAGCTAAAAAAAAAAAGCAAACTTAATGCAATCGTAATCGAATCGATAAATCGATAAATCAAGCAAAAGCAGAAAAAACAGTCAAAGTCGAAAATCAATCAAAACTCATGCTGATAATCTTTCTCTCTTGGTGTGCAATACGTCTTTATATGGGAATGTAATTTTAGACTTCTGTTCAGGCACTCGAGGAAGAAGGCAACGCCGAGAAGCACCAGCTGGCTGCGATGCACCAGCAGCGCGTCCTCGCCCACATCAATCAGCGCAAGCGCGAGGCCATGACCTGCTACACCCAAGCCCTCACCGAGCAGCCCCCGAATGTGAGTAGACCAGTCCAATCCGCATGCATGCATCACCCTGATCCTTTATTCCATCTGAAAACCTTCTCTGTGGCCAACTGTAATCGGTTATCGATCTCCTTGCAGCCCCATCACGTGGAGAAGTGTCTGCAGAAGCTGCTGCGTGCCCTGCACAAGGATCGTGCCCATGCCTTGGCCCACTATCGTCATCTGCTCAACTCGGGCGGTCCCGGTGGTCTGGAGGCAGCCGCCTCGGAGCGACCACGCACTCTGGAACGTCTCATTGATATCGATCGTGCCGTGAATCAATCCATGACCATGTTGAAGCGTTATCCCGAACTCTCGGCCAAGATCGCCCAGCTGATGAATGATTATATACTGGCATTGCGCAGCAAGGATGACATTCCCGGCTCATCACTGGGCATGAGCGAGGAGGCTGAGGCCGGCATACTCGATAAGTATCGCATCGAGATCGAACGCAAGGTGGCCGAGAAGGAGCGTCTACGTCTGGCCGAGAAGCAGCGCAAGGAGCAGCGTGCCGCCGAGCGTGAGAAGCTGCGCGAGGAGAAGCTACGCATGGAGGCCAAAAAGGTTGATGACATGCTCAAGTCGCAGGCGGCCGAGCAGCAGCAGCAGCAGTCCCAGTCCCAGTCGCAGTCGCAGTCCCAGCAGCAGCAGTCGCAGCAGCAGCAATCCCAGCAGCAGCAGCAGCAACAGTTGCAGCAACAGCAGCAGCAGCAGCAGGACAAGAGCATCAATAGCAAGGAGCAGAGCATGGAGAATGTGGGCGGACTGGTTACCTCACCCAATCTGAATCTGGATACCACAAAGAGCGAGAAGGAGTTGGCTGATGCTGAGTATGCCGAGGCTACGGTCAGGTTAGTCGATGGTTCCCTCTCTCTCTCTCTTTTTATACCGCTCTAACATTCTCTCTCTCTCTCTCTCTCCCACTCTCAGCACCAAGGTGCAAACCGTCTTGCCCACGGTGGACGATGATGCTGTGCAGCGCGCTGTCGAGGATGTCGCTGCCGCTGTGGCCCATCAGGAGGCCGAGCCGCAGGTGCAGCACTTCATGACCCACGATCTGGGCCATCGTGAATCGGTATTTGAGCTGCGACGCGAACGCATCCAGCCGCATCTGCCTAAAGCGTATCCTCTCTCGTTCTCATTGCAGAGCTTCTCGCTGCGCCGTGAATTTGCGCACGCGCACGCGGCCAAGGAGGGACGCAATGTCTACTTCACGCTCTCCTTTGCCGGCATTGCCCTAATGGCGGCTGTTTTTGTGGGCGTGGCCGTTGCCAAATGGCGAACATCACGCTCGCCGCATGCGCAGGGCTTCATTGAGGTGGATCAGGTATGAATTCTGATAGGGAGCGGGAAGGGGTTATTGGTATAACTAACCCCCTAATCCCAAACCCTACATGCTTCACAGGCCTCATTTCTGTGATAGAGTATAACAGTTGCTAAACACGCTTCTTCTTTGATAACATCGATAAAAACTATCAATACTATCGATATTATTGATTAGATGCCGTTCAAGTATTACATAAGCAGATTAAAATAAAAGAAGGCGATTTTGAATGTTAAAAAAAAAAAATCTGAAATTGTAACAGGGGGGACCCTTACCAAAATCACAAAAATTAACATTTTTTTTTAATTTCTTAGACTGCAAAAACTATTAAGCCATTCTATTCTATAGCTAAAATCATGAATAAAATGCATCACCCGAAGAAAATCGTGTGATTTTTAAGAAAGTTATGAAACGTGAAAAGTGAGGATCTGGTCCTGTCAGGGGTCTTACATGTCAAATTTTTGGTCGACTTTGACATGATTTTTGACCAAAAATTAAGTGTCCTCTAAATTAACTGTAAACAATTGGTTTATACTAATTTTGACCTCCGCAATCGATTAAAAGTAAAAGCAGGCGATTTTAAATTTTAGAAAAAAAAATTTGTCTGAAAATGTAACAGAGGGGACCCTTACCAAAATCACAAAAATTTGAAAATTTTTTTAATTTTTTAAATTCCAAAAACCATTAAGCCATTCTATTCTAGAATTAAAATCATGAATAAAATGCTTTACCCGAAGAAAATCGTGTGATTTTTAAGAAAGTTATGAAGTGAGGAAAGTTAGGATACTGGTCCTATCAAGGGTCTTACATGTCAAATTTTTGGTCGACTTTGACATGATTTTTGGGAAAAAATTAGATATGGTCTAAAACAAATTTAAACACTTGTTTTATACTAATTTTTAACTCCACAATCGATTAAAAGTAAAAGCAGGCGATTTTAAATTTTGAAAAAAAAAAATTTCTGAAAATGTAACAGGGGGGACCCTTACCAAAATCACAAAAATTTGAAAATTTTTTTAATTTTTTAAATTCCAAAAACCATTAAGCCATTCTATTCTAGAACTAAAATCATGAATAAAATGCTTTACCCGAAGAAAATCGTGTGATTTTTAAGAAAGTTATGAAGTGAGGAAAGTTAGGATACTGGTCCTATCAAGGGTCTTACATGTCAAATTTTTGGTCGACTTTGACATGATTTTTGGCCAAAAATTAAGTATCGTCTAAATCAATTTCAAACACTTGTTTTATACTAATTTTGACCTCCACAATCGATTAAAAGTAAAAGAAAGCGATTTTAAATTTTGAAAAAAACAAATTTCTGAAAATGTAACAGGGGGGACCCTTACCAAAATCTCAAAAATTAAAATTTTTTTTAACTTTGTAGAAAGAAAAAAAATACTAAGCCATTCTATTCTAGAACTAAAACCACGAATAAAATGCTTTACCCGAAGAAAATCGTGTGATTATTAAGAAAGTTATGAAGTGAGGAAAGTTAGGATACTGGTCCTATCAAGGGTCTTACATGTCAAATTTTTGGTCGACTTTGACATGATTTTCAGCCAAAAATTAAGTATCGTCTAAATCAATTTTAAACACTTGTTGTATACTAATTTTGCCCTCCGCAATCGATTAAAAGTAAAAAAAGACGATTTTAAATTTTTATGAAAAAAAAATTCTGAAAATGTAACAGGGGGGGGCCCTTACCAAAATCACCAAAAATTAACATTTTTTTTTAATTTCTTAGACTGCAAAAATCATTAAGCTATTCTATTCTAGAACTAAAACCACGAATAAAATGCTTTACCCGAAGAAAATCGTGTGATTATTAAGAAAGTTATGAAGTGAGGAAAGTTAGGATACTGGTCCTATCAAGGGTCTTACATGTCAAATTTTTGGTCGACTTTGACATGATTTTCAGCCAAAAATTAAGTATCGTCTAAATCAATTTTAAACACTTGTTGTATACTAATTTTGCCCTCCGCAATCGATTAAAAGTAAAAAAAGACGATTTTAAATTTTTATGAAAAAAAAATTCTGAAAATGTAACAGGGGGGGGCCCTTACCAAAATCACCAAAAATACAATTTTTTTTTAATTTCTTAGACTGCAAAAACTATTAAGCCATTCTTTTCTAGAACTAAAACCATGAATAAAATGTTTTACCCGAAGAAAATCGTGTGATTTTTAAGAAAGTTATGAAGTGAGGAAAGTTAGGATACTGGTCCTGTCAAGGGTCCTACATGTTAAATTTTTGGTCGACTTTGACATGATTTTTGGGAAAAAATTAAGTATGGTCTAAAACAATTTTAAACACTTGTTTTATACTAATTTTGACCTCCGCAATCGATTAAAAGTAAAAGAAGGCTATTTGAATTTTTTGTAAAAAAAAATTTCGGAAAATGTAACAGGGGGGACCCTTACCAAAATCACAAAAATTAAAATTTTTTTTTAATTTCTTAGACTGCAAAAACTATAAAGCCATTCTATTCTATAACTAAAATAATGCATAAAATGCTTTACCCGAAGAAAATCGGTTGATTTTTAAGAAAGTTATGAAGTGAGCAATATAAGGATGCTGGTCCTGTCATGGGTCTTACATGTCAAATTTTTGGTCGACTTTGACATGATTTTCGGACAAAAATTAAGTATCGTCCAAAACAATTTTAAACACTTGTTTTATACTAATTCGGACCTCCGCAATCGATTAAAAGTAAAAGAAGGCGATTTAAAATTTTAAAGAAAAAAATTTCTGAAAATGTAACAAGGGGGGACCCTTACTCACATACAATTTCCCCCATAGTGCTTACGTAATACTTGAATGGCTTCTTAAAGCGAAATAATATCGACAAAAAACAGCGATACTATCGATATTATCGATTGTGGTGCAACTTATCAATAGAAATGAAACCTATCAGTGTGTACATGCATATACATATTTCCCTCACTCTCTCACTTCTGTGTCGTCAAATACTTATCTCTTTCCCACTTGCAGAATGTAACCACACATCATCCCGTCGTGCAGGAGGAGAAGATCGTGCCCAACATGCAGATCAACGGGTACGAGAATCCGACCTACAAATATTTCGAAGTGAAAGAGTAAACAACTAGAGAAACACACACACAAACAAATAAAAATAAAAACAAAAAGAAGTAAATGAATAATATAATAACACAAGAAATAGCAAAGAGAGAAGAAGAGATGAAGAAGCAGAGCAAGAAAGCGCAAAAAGCAACACTAAACAAAGCAGTAGAAGGGGCTGCCCGACGGGTGCGTCATTAATAAGAAACGCGAGAGAACACACACAAAATAACATTAAAATGCGAAAGCAGAAGCAGAAGAAGATGAAAGAAGTATGAAGAAGAAAACAAACAAAGCGTAAATGAAATTAACATTAAATGAGAAAACAGAAAGCAGATTTTTTTTTCGTCTAAAAGGAGCGCAGTTCCGCAAAAAACGCGTACGTGAAATGTAATGCATCTATATATTAAATTAATGAAAGCAAGGCAAGAATATAAAGCAAGCAATTAAATTTAAGTATTTAAATGTTTAACAAATGCAGTAAACAAAACAAAACAAAACAAAAAAACCAAAGAAAGCAAAAAACAAAAGAAAAACAAACATCTCTCTAGCTCTCTACCCTTTCTCACACTCTGAACGTAAGAAAATGCTTCAAAAAATGAAAAATTCAAATGGAAAATAGCAGGCACACATACACCCACATACACACACGCACACACACATACCTAAGAGGAAAACAACACACTCACACACACAAGTAAAGGGAAAGAATTAAATAAAAAGGCAATAAACTCATCGAGAAAGCGGCAAACGATCGAAAGATCGAGAGTGGAATGAAATTATTATGCTGGCAAATCAATTGTGGAGACATTCGTAACGCACACACTCACACAGAGACACAGCGACACTCACACAGCCCACACGACAAGCAAGCAAAAAAAAAGCGTAGCATACTTTTCAGCGCAGCAAGCAAAATTCTCTTTAAAATGGCTTCGCAGCTGCAAATCAAGTAGAAAAGCAACAGCAGCCGGCAAAATACGTAAGCACACACACTCACACACACCCATACACACTCTCACACACACACACAGAGCGACACATACACATGTGAACCTAAGAGCTACCTACGCGTACTAATCTCTATACATATATATATATATATATATACGTATATACACACATATATACAGCTATATATATGGCAGACAAGAGGCAAAGCAAAACCAACAAATTATATATATATATATACAATATATTTAATGAAAAAAAAACAAAAGAAATAAAAACGCAAAATGCAAAACGCAAACGCAAAAACGCAAAAGCAAAACGCAAACGCAAAATGTCCATAAATGTATTTATGTATCTATACACAAGACCCGATTAAAGCAAAAACAAAACAAAAAAAACTCAGCTAGTAAGGCAACACTAAGTAAAATGAATATATAAAACGTAATTAAAAAAAAAAAAACCAATGCAGCATATAAAGCAAGAAAGAGAAAACAAAATACACAAAAGCAGAAAAAATAATGAAAAAGGCAAGAAAAAAAACCAAACTAATTGCAATAGAGCTCTTTTAGGACATTTTCCCAAGTATTTTGTAACTGGTTTTTGTTCTTTTCGAGACACACACACACACAGACAGAGACAGGCACACACGCAAATACACACACAGGCAAGCGAGCTGCCTGCCCCTGGAAGCATGCAGCAGAATGTGTTTTGGGCAATTTGTTCAACGTATTTGTTTTCATATCAAAATTGATTGTGTTAAATTAGTCAAATCGATGAACCGATGATGATGACGCCAGCTATTTGCTGTGTCAATAATGCACATACATAGTATATCATTATCATGTGAACAGCAAAACGGGTACTCGAACGTGTATTCAGGGCTCAGCTCGAGTTCTGCTGCTCTTCAAGCCGCTTGCACAATGCACAGCAAAACAATTACGGGCAATTTTAACACACACACACACATACACACAGAGACACACACACGCGCGTACACAAGGTAAAGCTGCTCGCTACACTTCGGGACAGTCGTATAGGGACGGGGCGAGACGGGAACGGCAGGCGGCGGCGGCATCGAGGCAATTGACAGCGTGAGAGATAAACCATTAGAAATTGCTAGTTTAATTTCTCAGCTCGATTGCTTGGCAAATATTGAACGAGTGTGTATGGGCCAAATGCTGGCAGATTCGAGACGCCCTGTTATTAAATAAAACAGCACGTACACACGCACACCCACACACACACACACAAACACAGAGCTAGTCAGACACAAGCAAATCCAATTTATATAAATGTAATTTGTAGTACATTTTTTGCTATAAACAAAAGTTTGTAACTTTATTTGTATACCTAAGCAAGTGACTATATGGAATATATCTAAATATATATATATATATATGTATGTGTATACCTATATATGTGTAGCATGTATATTTATATATGTGAACTATATATGCGTATATATATACTACATAGCGAACAATTATAGATCAGCCTCGATTTCGATTTCATTTTTTTCCCCAGTTTGCATTTGCTTCTGTTGTGTTTTCCTTTATGGTATATATATTTTGCATTACCCATACACACACACACATACATAACACTCCCCCTCCAAAAAGTATTGCTGTGACACAAACTATTTCATAACCTCTCGCTCTAACCAAATCATCGAACGATGCTTCAGGCATACATATAGTAAAGCTTTCCTAGGCTCCAAGCAATCCAAGATAACCGCCTATACAAATTTTTTTTTTATTATTCATTCGATTTGTTGCTATACGTAATAAGCATACTCTATATAGCATACTCAGTCCCCGGACAAAAAGAGAGGGGGAGAGTGAGACGATCAGAAGAGAAATTTCCAAGATATTATAGCGTCCTCTCCCTCTCTCACACACGCACACACACTCATGAAACAAAGAGTATTAGAGAAGTAACAAAAATACACATACACTCACTCACACACTTACTCACACACTCCACATAAATGAAAATCTAACTAGTAAAAGCTTGAATATTTTTTAATTTATTCATTATTATATATATATATATGAAAACGACAAAATATATACATATATATACATATATATATACATATATATATATAAATTAAAAACCACAAAACGCAAAAAAAAAACACAATTGATATTTACACTTAGTGAGCAAAACAAAAGTAAATGAAAAGAAAGAGAAAATGAAAGCAAAAAATGCAAATGTGTAAGAAATAAACCCCGTCCTGCGTAAATAAAATTAAACATAAAAAATAAACGTAAAAAATATCATAAAAGAAAATTTACACAAAAATCTAAAAGCAAACGTAAACAAAATGCAAAAACCAAAAAAAAAAAAAACTACAAAAAACCAAAAAAAAAAAAAAAAAATACAAACACAAAAGTATATGGAAAAAAAAACAAAACAAAACGTGTAATAAGTCGCATGTGTTTTTGTCGTAGTCTCATCATAACAAAAGAAAAATGAAAAAAAAAACCAAAAAAGAAAATGCAAAATGGAAAACCAAAGAAAAGCAGAAAAAACCAAACATGTACTTCTTTTTGTCAACAACTATGATTTTTTGCATAGGTTCGAAATGGAAACATATAAACTTAAATATTAAATGTACTCAAGACAATTGTAATTGCAACAATAATTGTACGCTATATATATTATTATTAAATGGGAACGTGCATTGTGCGTTGTGCAGGGCGTCCCTGTCGGCCCCCGAAGCCATCGCAATTGATGCTGATTTTCAATAAATAAATAAATAAATAAATTTGTCCGCGGGCAGCAAAGCAAAAATGCAAAAGAAATTATCGGAAAGCAGACGCAGAATACACAAAAAAGAAAAGCAAAAAACAAAAAGGAAAGCCATGACAAATTATGCATAACAATTGTAAAATGTTTCACAAGAATGCAAAATGCAAAAGAAGAAGAACAAAAACCAAACATAAAACGTAAGCGGAGAAATGAAACCAAAAAAACAAATGCAAAACCAAAAATAAAACAAAACAAAAACAAAAACCAAATGGCAAATAAAACAATTTTCATTGTATAATCATATATATTATTTAATTTTGAATTTTTGTGTTCCTTTTCGAAATATTTTGCATAAATAAAATAAAATAACAGAAAACAAATTCCACCAATGGGCCCCATTGTTTTTCTCTCTCTCACACAGACACTCACTTGAGTGCGAACCCCCCATGGCTATAGCGATACCTGATATACCCATTGAGCTAAAGTATTTTAATAATACCCATCGAATCAACAGATTATTATGATTTATTTAATGGCACCTTTTGAATTTCCTGCCAATCGAGTCATATATAACAACCCGTACTTCTGATTGTTACCGCCCAATGGTGAAACAGCGAAATTTCTTGTGAATTTGGAAAAATAGAAAGAAAGAAACACGATCGATCGATCCAGCGTAATTCCATTTATTACCAGCTTGATAAGACTCATTTGCCTGGAGACTTCACCACGCTTCAACCATATTATCATATTTCATATTTGGTATATATATTACATTATTTATTGTAGAGCAAAGTATTTTAATTGTTCCAGGATTTTTCTTAAAATTATGTTAAGATTATATATCATTATTTGGTAGAAACGAGAAAAGTGCAACAAATAATCAAATAAACCGTAGAAATAGTTTAAAGAAAATTTGCTATATTAAATACCCATATACATAGAGTACTTAGGATCTCGGAAATGCCAGTACTATCTATCTATATAATATACTATATAGTATGTTATATGTGCACGTCCTTCAACAATTGTCAATTGAGAAATCCAAAAATAGTCGCAATTATCGCAACTAGTTGACATCTATGTAATCTATGAGTGTTTTTTTTGTAATATTGCCCTCTGCAAGGGTATACCAGGTGGGGTGGGGGGAGTACGGAATACGGAATAGGGGTGCTGAAGGGCTCACTGTGGCACTTAATGAGGCGATTCCTATGCCGCCGCGCTTACGTTGATTATGATGTGTGCTCATTATGAGTTTCAACTTGGAGTGCACGAACAAGCCTTTACAATAAATCACTTGAAACTGTACGAGGTGTACGTGAAATCAATGTAAAGCACTTCAGTCTATCAAGTGTCCGAAGCATGAAAATTGACGTACATTTTGATATATGAGTCGACGACACAGAGCAAACTATGAGAGAGAGAGAGTGCGATGTATACGATTGTATGGGTAGCTCACCCTACTCGAGTATAAACACACACAAATGATCGATTTGTGTAGCCACAAATGTGGAGCACGGCATAGACATAGATAAAGATCACGACTTTGAGACAAAAGTGCAGCGTGATAAATGGAACTCTTCCCTATATAAACTAATACGTTGGGCTTGTGCTACTGCAAATGGGAAAACTTTAGAACTTTAGAAGGAATTTTAGTAAAATAATAAAAATATTTCTTATTGATTTCTATAAAATATTTTAGTGGATTTGTTTAGTTAAGATTCCAAACAGACTTGAAAAATACTAAAATTATCTTAACTGGGTATTTCCCTCTAAATAAATACAGCTTTGCCTACATAATATTCCGATTTGCAGGGAAAACTTGTGCGTAAATTTGTGGGGAAATTTTCTGATTATAATCATTAAAATTAATCGTATAAAATATATGCCGAGTTTCAATATCAATTTCGTCAAACAAACTTGCTGAAGATCCATCAAAGTTTTTTTTTTGGAAAATCCCAAGCTGATCTTAACTTGGTTTTTTCCTCGATACGTTGATTCTAGGGTAACCGTGTTCTACCAGAGAGTTATCAAGACTTGCGACAGCCCGTGCGATAACTGTTTCTTCCTGCACATTGATTTTTGTTATTGTTTTTTTTTTCTACTTGTTTTTTTTACTTGTTTTTTTACTTGTTTTTCTACTTGTATTTTTTTTTTGTTTTTTAGCTCGGTCTACAAACTTTCCAAAGTGCATTTTGTATTCCAAGTGGCCACCGTCGACAGAAAAATAACAACAACACGACAACAAATAATGCACTTACAGAATGTGCACACTGTGTGTTCACAGCAGATACAGATACGGATACAGTTGCACAGTGCGACAGATACAGATACAGATACAGATAGAGATAGAGATAGTGGGGGAGGGGGGAAGGGGTAGGCAGAACAACTTTGAAATGCACTTGAGGCTCGCTGACAAATTGTCGAACACCTGCAGCGGGCAGAGCGCCAAGGCGGAGCTGATAAGGCGCCACAAGCTGCAAGTCCGCTCGAGGTTTTTGGCTCAGATTCAAGGGGAGAGGTTCCTCAACATGGCAAATCCCATCCGAGCGATCCTCCAAAGATTTACAATCCCTGCCAAAGTAGACAACCAGGCGACTAGACAGAGAAGCTGACAGTGGGAGTCGGGAGAATGTTTTGCGGCATAGACAGTGGCAACGATAAGTGGCGACAGTGCTTGCACAGTGGTACGAATGTTATCTGTGATATGTATCTGTGCGCAGGCACTTGCGCTCTTGGGTGCGAGCGAGATGCAAGCACACAGACCATGGGGCAGTTGCCTGCTTTTGGGGGCCGCCCTACATGACAGCAGACAAATATATATACCCTATGTATGCACATATATATGAGGTATATATACACATATGTGTGTGTGCGTGTGTGTGTGTGTGTATCTGGTATATCTGTTGAGGTGTGAACAGCGCGATAACAACCCGAGATTGTGTTGTCGCCTCCAAAACCAAAAGCGAAACAGGGCTACCGGTTAAACCGATAAGCTGCACTACACACACACACGCACACACACACACGCACACCAACCCGGAGACAACTCACACACACACATACACACACACTGGCACAGCGAGTGCAGCTTAATCGTAATCATTGATCGTAAGTACATATCAAAATTTCAATACCTATAAAAGGGAAACAAACAAATGCGACTACCTTATGCCCTACTCCAGCCCCTACTCCTGCCCCCACTCCCCATACCGAACCATACCCTATGTAGGTTGTCACAGCTTGCAAAGGGGGGCACTACATATTATCATGGAGCGACTGGTTATCGCAACGAGTTTTTTTTTTTTATACAAATACAATTGTTGTAAGTTCTTGTGGCTACCCTACAACATATATACGACTCCGAACTTACGGGAGTTACGGAAGTTTTACGAGTGCCCCCTGCAGGGCACTACTATAACATATAGTGGCATATCTAAAGTGTGTGTGTGTGTTTGTACTCTCAACAAACATATGTATGCGCCACATAATCATCATAATAGTAAGTAATATCATTTGGTATTATATTGATTCCCGTTCGAACTGCAATGTATGGTAAGATAGAGTACGTGTTTGGGGGGGCAGCAAAGCTGAGTACTTTGAGCAGGAACAGTGGTGCAAGAGCCCGAGAAACTTTACTGTATGAAGAGAGGTAAAAAACAATGTTATAGCCTGAAACAAAGCGATTTTTAATGATCTTAAAGCCACAGAGAGGCGTGGCAAATATTGTAAATAATACAGACAAGCATAATACGCATTCTCAACAAATTTGATAGCACTAGCTCTTCGGGTCTTTGAGTTATAAGCGTTCATACAGACAAAAATTGATTTTTTCGCGCACTCTTTGCGCTGCCTGCAACCACTGTGCCGCTGCAGCGAAAAGGGTACAAAAACAAATACAAATATGACAATTCAGCGTGTATCTTTGGCCCGTTGCCTGTTTGTCTGTATCTGTATCTGTATCTGTATCTATATCCAAGTAGTGTATCTCTGGCTGCGACTCTGCGCTTATGCATATGCAGGCCTGCCATATCTCACACACACACACACACGCACACACATTATCGATATGCGCTGTCGATGTTCTTGTGCGCTTTATTTATATTTGTTTAACTTCGTTTTTTTTTCTACCTTTTTGTTTAATACCTATTTGACTTTAATAAGTGATTGTTGTAGCATTTAAAGTGTCCAACTTCTGGCTCGCCCTCTCCCGCTCTATCTCTCTCTCTCTCTCTCTCTCTCTCTCTATAGCTGTCTCGCTCGCTAAGCGAGGCAGGCGGCACAGGCAACGCGCCTGGCCCCCAGTTCGTGAGTGTCCGTTGGACGCAGAGCCTCAGAAAACGCAGCGCAAGGCAAGAAATCGACGCGATCGTCGATCGTTTTGCGAATTTACAGTGTGTGAAAAAGAGAGAGAGCGAGCGAGAGCGAGAGAGAGAGAGAAGTGTGTGTGAGAGAGAGCACGCCTGCGCATCTACTACATTGGCCGATTTGTTTTAGCCTAGTTAGTTGTACCGCTGCTGATATCGCGCTATCACCCAGCAACGGTATCAGCAGCAGCAGCAGCAGCAGCAGCAGCAGCAGCGCGTCGCGACGTCGCAAGTGCGTGAAGTGGACAGCGGCAGCGGCGTCCGCTCGGGTCCGCTGGGGCCCCCGATGGCATTTTTATGGCTTATTGAAATCGCAACGGCAGCAGTCAAAAGCGCGCGCACCGCACCGCTACAACAAGCTCCCGGCCGGAAAGCAGGAAAATGTAAGGCAGCTCAACCGTCAAGCAGCAGCAGCAGTCAGTCAAGCAGTCAATCAGTCAATCAATCGCTCAGTCAATCAATCAATCTGTGTCTATCATCAATCGGCAATCATCAACAACAATTGTCAAGTGCGAAAGCAGAGTATACCGCAGCCGAGCAGAGCCCAAAAAAAAAAAAAAAAAAAACGAGAGTCATAAAAGCGTCTTGTCATAAATGAATTAGTTGTTGTTGTTGTTTTTTGTGTTTTTTTTTTCGTACGGAATTAAATAATAAATCAATTTCGGAAGCTCTCGTGCCGTGCCGTGACGTGACGCGTAGCCAAAAGTGAAGTGACACGCCCGTGACGTGAACAAACCGAAACCGTGACTCTCGCTGTCACCGTGAACCCACTCAGGTTGCCTTAGGTTAACTTATATAGTTTATTGTACACAAATTATAAAGTGATCGCGCATTAAAAACCGATCCGATTCGTGCAAATAATTGCCAGCAAGCTTAAGAAATAATTGATTCGAATCAAACTAATTGAAGTGGGGGAATACGAACCGAAGAACCTAAGCGAAACCCGGCCCAGTCCAAACACAAAGAAGAACACCCTTTGCTCTAGTTTTTTTTTTTTTTTTTTTTTTTTGATTTTTATTCAACCAAATTTGTTGCTTATCCCTGTGGCAACACGCTAACAATAATAAAAACAACAACAATAATACGAACTGGAGTAACGTGCACTGGAAACGGTCTTAATTATGAGCAATTATAATCCGAATTGTGGTTACTTCGAGGATTGCAGCTATTATACAAATAATGTATATCAACAGGATTATTGCATGCAGCCGGATTACGAGTACAACAAACACGTCTACGAGTAAGTCCCATTTCCCATTCCCAATTTCCCCATTTAAATATCACAATTCATAATGTTATGTATATGATATATGTAACGCTGGGATAATAATTCTTCGGGCTTAATAAGTTGGGTGTAGATGCCGACGGCAAATACGAAATTTCAAGCAAATTTTAACCCTATCGCCTAAAAGACAATATTTATGGCTCTCTTAACTGAAACGAGTATTCAGTTTAACCTAATCTACAATTGCCGTAAACAACATAATAAGGAATGCCGATGACGCACTTAAGTACTATGTAGTTTGGCTATATTATTGGAATCGCTTTGCCAATTTTAATGAAATTTGCTAAGCAGGTAGTAAATACATATAGCTAAAGAACCCTCAAGTTTGATGGGTATATCTGCTAAATTGCACAAGTTATTTATATGCAAAACTCACTGGGACTGTGAAAAGTTTAAACTATACAATATCGATATAGGAGTTGCTCTTCGTATTGCACATGTTGTTCCACTGCTCAATGGAACTGTCCAAACACTTCCCAGAAATCGGTGCGGCAATTAAAAACAATTTGATTTAAAATCAGCTAAGAAAACACAAGAAGAGAGCGTGACGAGATCCCTGTAGAGACCGAAACCAGAACCAAAATCTCAATAGATCCGGCAAGTTTAAGGGGATCAATTCTGTGAGAGTATTAACATTTAATGGCATGGCATAACATAATGAAATTGTGCCGATGCCTTACAGTATATATACACTATATACTACTATATATACACTTCCTTCGCGTTGATCTACCGTCTTAAGTCCCTGATTTTCACACCAACACACAGCCCTGGCCTAAGCCAATGTTACGGCATTGTGACGATTGCAGAGAGAGAAAGAGAGAGAGCGAGAGAGAGAGGGAGAGAGGGAGTGAGAGAGAGCGTACTCAATGGAACTGGTCAGGATGGGCATGTGTGATAAGCCCGACAGAGGCAAAAGGTGAGGGACGACGACGACGACGATTGCTAACAATGCGCATTATTTCCACTTTGTCACCTTTCGCATTTTTGGCACACTGTGCTGGACGGGGTTTTTACGGCTGCACTTTCGAAAACCAAAACACATGTTTAGTGAAATCGTTTGGAAAATCACACATCCCGGCCAGAGGCAGAGGCACAGGCAGACACAGAGGAGAGCGAGAGAGAGAGAGGTAGAGAGGTAGAGGGAGAGCGAGTGAGTTTCACAAATTTTACTTTAATTGGGTTTGTCCATAATCGTTGCATCGAACCCTCGGATAATCTCGGATAATGCTGTTTGCCAAATAAAAGCAAATTCTATTTATTTGTGAATTTATTTCATGCTATTTTCGTTGTTGTTCTGCACACTGTGCTCCGTCGTCTACCCAGTTTCGCATTCCAGTTGGTTATACATCTCGGGTTTTTCATTTAGGTTTTTCGGTCTCTACACAGGTTCCATTTGGGCACAGGTTGCCCTCAAAGATCTTTCGCAATTTCACTGACATTCTTTGTGTTTCATTTTCTTTATTTTTATTTTTCTTTAATACAAAAATAATTTTAATTGAAGATTTGCTTGTTTTGGTTTTGCACAAAAATGACAAAACACTAGCGATAAGTTGATGTTATCCCAACAATTGTTTGCTATGTTTAGGGAACCGAAAAAAAACACAAAGCAGTAGAAAGAGAAGCTTAAAAAAAATAGGTAGAACAATAATATATCAATAATAATACTCCAATTCGTACTCGAAAGCTCAACTCAACTCTTTTCCAAATGGAAATAGATTAAAATAAATATGAAACCAGTTGGCCACTCGATGGGTACTCCTTCTCCCTCTCTCTCTCTCTCCTTCTCTCCCTCCCCCTCTTTGCTGCTCTTCAGCGCGTTGCGCACTTGTTTTTTGGAGTTGAAAAGGACACGCTATGCACTTGTCTGGCGCCCTGAAATATGAAGTTCGAAAACATAATTTTATTTGATGATACCATTTTTTTTTCCATTTTTTTTGGGTTCCGCTCGTTTTTGTTTTATTAATAAAACAAGAAGAGTAGGCTAAAACGAGTAGTAGAGAGAGGTAATAAAATACAACAAAAAAAAAAGAGTAGACAACGTCGCGTAGCGTTACTAAACGCAATTCGGAAACGCAGCCAGTCAAGTTGAACGTACTCCAAAAAAATACAAAAAAAAAAAAAATCGAAAGCTTCGAAATTCCTGGGAATGTGTGCACATGTTGACGACGCGTCGTCGGATGAGCCAGGAAGTAAACAAAACACACACGAATAGCCAGAAGTTTTTTGTTCCAGGCAGGCCACGAACTATGAATACCCTTAAGCCGTGTTAGAGCTCAGAAATTGAGCTAGAAAATTAATTATAATTAATTTAAAATATTCGCCAGCTTGAAAATATATATACAAATATTCTCTCACATAATTCGCTGTTTTTTTTTTTTCTTAGCTTTCTTTCAGTTTTATAATTATTAAATCTTTATTATGGCACTAACGATATACCCCACCTTCAGTTAGGGTAGCCAAGTGTGGCAAGTTGCATGTTTTGAATGCGTTTAATACGCCCCTTACGCGAGATCATTTGTATTATATATGTATTCTTTTTTTTCGCCCAAATTGTTTCTTTCTTGATGTATTTTTTTTTCGAGGCAAATATTAACGTAAAGTCGCGAAGGCAGCAGGAGTAGGGTTGTCGAGTTTGCCACAGACTATAGAAAAATGGGAAATCTGATTAGTTTTTTCGAATTTATTGACTTTGAAGGGTCTCTAGGGGGTCTCAAAATCATACAAAGTGGTAGCAGGGTAGGTCCGAATTTTTGAAAATTATAGATTTATAATATTTTGATGCAGAATCAATCTAGAGGAAATCTGATGTTTTTTGTCGAAGTTTTCTATACCAGAGTCCCTATAGGGGTACTGAAATCGAGCAAGGAGATAGATTGGAAGACATGTAGAAAGGTCGCAATTTTTAAAAACTCTAAATTCATTATTTTTTGATGCAGAATCAATCTAGACGCTGAAAATTATTAAAAAGTCCTCTCTTAAGGAAATCTGATGATTTTTGACAAAGTTTTCCATACTAGAGGCTATATAGGGGTAATGAAGTCGAGAAAATGGGTATCATAAAAGAGATAAGGAAGGTCGAAATTTTGTAAAGTCCTAGATTCATAATATTTTGAGGCAGGAACAATCTAGAGACCAAATAAAGAAGAATTAGTTCTCTCAGGGATATCTGATGATTTTTGACAAAGTTTTCTATAGTACATGTGGCTGCAACTCTCTGCGAATTGTGACAGCTCGACAACCCTGGTCGGGCCACATCACTAGCCGAACTGTCAACCGCGTACTACTTCTTTTTTATTTCTGCTGTTGGGTTTTTCCTTCGTATTTGAGCTGGCTAAAACGACGCTGTCAAAGCGGCCACTTGCCATCGTAGCCGTCTGTCATTGTTGTCGCTCTGCTGATTCTTTTCGATGTTGTTCTCGTTCCTGTTGTTGTTGCTGTTGTTGTTGTTGTTGTTGTTCCTGTCTGTAGCTGTTGCTATTACTGTACTATGCTGTCCTGCTCTGTCTACGCGGTGCATGCAAGGTTCCGCCGAAACTTGGCCGAAACGGCGACAGTTTGGGCCAAATCAGAAACAGAAATTGATACATTTAACAAAATGTTGCACAGCTTTCGAGTTGAAGCGACGCGACGCGTGACTTTGTGACATTTAATGCCAACTTGCCAGGCAGAAAGGCACCCAGGCAGCCGCCCGACTGTCTCCGGCTGCGAGGCATCGCATGTGAATGTGAAAATAACCCAATGAAATTTGCATCTAGTACCACCCCAAGGGTGAATCCATGTGGGGCCTACCCATTCTTCTTCTACGCTTTGATGGGCCTATAATGAAGCATGTGATTGGCTGAAGTGTCACACGGTCACTGCAAACTCCACCTTGCAACGGCAACTGCAGCATGCAACATGCAATGCGCTGGTACCAGCTGCGAAGTGAAGGTAGCATACTGAAATTCAATGTTTCCTATGGCAATATGTGCGGGTTCTTCAAGCGGAATTATTATATAATATAAGGTATTTATGTTTACTGTACAAGCACAGTCAAAAATGCACGATCTAGCTGTAACATAATGCTATCTTTTCGATTTTTATCGATTTATAAAGGTGCTAGCGGAATTTTGAAACCTACTTCCTGTTACTGTTCTACATAGAAGTGTGGACACCAAATTTCCCGGCTCTAGATCTTCTAGTCTCAGAGTTATAGGCGTTCATACAGACAACCCCAGCTAGATCAATGCGGTTGTTATTGCTGGCTATGCAAAAAGTTGTATATACCCTAGCCAAGCCTTAGCCATACTATATCATAAAAATCAAACTGTTATACTCTATAGAAAACTATTGAAATGGGGTAAAACCAAACACACTTTCCGACTGCATTTGGCCTAATGATCCCTTGGCGAGTGCACAAAAATCGAAGACAATACCACAAACATGGGCAAGGTGTGTGTGTATGGTGTGTAAAATACCTTTAGCAGCGCTGTGCTGCTGTGCCATTCATTCATTCATTCATTCATGAATATTGCAATTGAAATTGCTTGGCATTTGAAATAAATTGCGAATGTATCTTGCGAGTGCGCATCGCCGCCTCCCCCCTGTGGCGAAGGAAGTAGGAAGTGAGCGCGCAGAGTGAGAGAGAGAGAGAGAGAGAGAGAGATAGAGGAAGTGCCAGACAATTGGGCTGACTGAGCTGGTCAACTGGCTGGCTCCGAGGCTGGCTGACTGGGCAACTGACAGTGGGAAATTGGCACAGTGGGACACGGCACATCGCAAACCCATTTGTCAAGTTTGGGTTTTGGGCCGTTTGCTTTATGACACACACACACACGCACACACACAATTAGATCCTCACAGCCGGCTCTCACACACACACACACGCTCTCGCACATTGTTGTTGTCTTTGTTTTTTATTAGTCAATGAGCTTGTCCCGCCCTTTGTGCCATGCAACGCTGCCTGCCTCGAACCGTTTAGCGTTTTCATTGACTCGAAATCGATGTAGAGAGAGAAAGAGAGAGAGAGAGAGAGAGAGAGAGAGAGAGAGCCCTTCCCCCGGTACCCTCCTTCATCGTGGAGTACACAACATCCGTTTCTCCACGATGTCGATGTCGATGTCCTTTTCAATGAAACTACGAGTACAACGACCATGAAACAGCATTAGGTAGGGCAGGCCAGATAGGGCAATCCAAAGTCGGAAGTAATTTATCTAAATTTTGTAAGCCGTTTTGCATTTCGAATTCGTATTGAATTCTGATTTCGTAGTTCCTTAACAGCAACAACAACAACTCCCTGACAATGGTGTGAAAAGTTTCCTAATCCGATTTGTGTCACACTGAAAAAAAGACTGAAGAGACTCGCCAAGATATTAGGCAAATGCTAATTGATTGTTATATCGCCCAAAAAAAAAAGACTTTTCCTATAAGCAGCATCGTTTTCGCAAAGCGCTTGTTTGATTAATATCTCAAGTCACAGGGCAACCCTAGACAAACTGAGCAGAACTGGCACTTGGGAAGGTATTATATGATATAGGTAGCAGATGTTTGAGAGAACTGAAATGGGAAAACTCGGTAAAGTTGTTTGATTTAAGAAAGAGTATATAATGATCTTCTTCACATTATGCTAACGATCAGAAAAGATCGTATTCAATATAAACAAAGTAGGAAACTCTGGGAAGCTAGAAAAATATTTCTAAATATTCTATTTATAATATTAAGAATTTAGGATCTTGCTTAAGTCACCTTCACGATCACAAGCGATCGTATTACACAATTAAATATCTACATAGTATTCTCAAACATAATTTGCCTCCATTCGAAAGATATTGCAATTCTTTTCGGAACAAATTGTTTCACATGTGTCACAAGGCACATGATTGATCGCACTCTCTCGATCTCTACAAAATATATGTTAGCTCTACGAAGTGCCCGAATAATTCTCCTAGAAGAATGCGCTACGATCGTGCCGCATTCGATGCCGATCTTTTCAGCTGCAGATATCCAGCTGTATTTACACAGAGAATCAGATCAATGGCCTCAAGTAGGACACAGATCTGTTAGATGTTAGAGAAGAACAGAGAGAGGTAACGCCCATTGAGGGAGGGGGGAAAAAACAAAACAGAGATCGGCAAAGATGGTTACAAAGATCACGCCAGCTAACTGACCGGGGGACGGCTTGTTAAACAAACCCAAGATCAATCAAATGGGACCGGTCCCTGCCCTCTATAGAGGGTATACCATACCATACCATACCATACACCCGGTACTACTGAGCTGAATGAGGTATTTCCGCCTATTCGAAACTCCTTGGAACAAAGTCAGTAATATTGGGTAAATCACTTCCGCGCAACGAATCTGGAACCCAAATTGTCATGGCCGTCAATTGACAACACGAGGCGAGACGGGGCAGAGTGAGAGAGAGAGAGAGGGAGAGCGAAAGAGAGTGCGTGTGTGTGTGTGAGAGAGAGAATGAAAGGAAAACCGGAAGGTAAATTAAAATGGATGACAATGGATGAGCGGGCTGCTGTTGGGCTATAAACGAGCATTGAATGAATGCCTGAGACTGAGTGGCAGCAAGAGGGAGACAGACAGAGAGAGGGAGAGAGAGAGAGAGTGTGTGTCTGTGTGTGTGTAAAGGTGTGCCGCTGTCATGGCTGCAAAGTAACTCCAAGCTGGCAAACACCTTTGCCGCAACTCATCCAGGGTATATGCGTGTCTCACCAGCTGTATGTGAGTGTACTTGTGAGTGTATGAGTGCCATTTGTGAGTGTATGCGAGTCGGATGCCTCTGATTTTTTACGCCTCATGCTGCTGCAGCCGCCGCCGCAACGAAGCGTTTAATTGGGGTTGTTAGCCAAAAATCCCGCCCGCCCCTGACACAAAAAAAAAAAAAAAAATAGAGGCGAAAAATTGTCGCTCGGTTTTCCCCCTCTGTACCTAGACAATCTAACATATATTTTATTGCATTTGTATATGCCATATATAGGGTGGGGTACACATTAGCACTCGCTGTGTCGAGTTATTGTTGTTAATTGTATCTCTCGGATACGGTACGTTTGAGTGGCCTACGCATTGTCACACTTCAGTTGGAGAAGCAGCTGCTCAGAGAGAAAGAGAGAGATATACTATATAGAGAGAGAGAGAGGGAGAGAGAGACAGAAAGCCAATTAATCGTTGCTTGCTAAAACGTTTTCATTTTTTCTTTTTTTTTTTGGGAAATTTATCAATTATCATGTTTATTATAGACAGCCGCATTAAAGTATCAAATCAAAAGGCGCTATAAAGCACACTGGTAATTAGATCTAGATTATGGAAGTATGTACTTGTGAAAGAACACGCAATTTCCCCCCAAAAAAAAAAAACACAGAGAGCGAGAAAGACAGAGAGAGTGAGAGATACCCATGTACCCATGTGCCATATGGAGAATCTAGAACAAGATTAGAAATAATCTTGAGAGAGAAAAAAAACCATAACACACGAGTCACCAGACGAGGTGTGCCTTGGAAAACGGAAGTTGTAGCTATCGTGATAAGAGTTTTTTATGGATCTACATTAAAGTTTGTTTCGAATATGTCGTAAGATTATTTAAAATACAAAAATTGCAAATTTTCCTTAATCATAAATATAGTAAATATATCATGAAACCCAATTAAATATGGTGAAATATATGTGAGGATCAAGATAGTTCATAGCTCACAGTTGTAGCTATCGTGATAAGAGTTTTTTATGGATCTACATTAAAGTTTGTTTCGAATATGTCGTAAGATTATTTAAAATACAAAAATTGCAAATTTTCCTTAATCATAAATATAGTAAATATATCATGAAACCCAATTAAATATGGTGAAATATATGTGAGGATCAAGATAGTTCATAGCTCACACGGTTGATAAACAAATTCTTAATCATGTACAGTTATTTTTATTTGTTTCTAAGTATTATTTATCTTGTGCTACTGATGACCTTGGCGCAAGGTGAAGGATAATAAGTTAGAAATCCCGGAAACCAGTTTGATTTGGTTTCTGCTGCTTAACCTAACTCTTTCAATGCTTTCATGTTAATAAACGGTTTAATATTAATTTAATAGAAGTTCAAGAATTATATTTACTACTTATGATGGGCTTACAGCACTCTTAAAGCAGAAGAACTTAAGAACCCAAACTTAGAAAATGATTGAAAGCTTCTGTTGCTGCCTAATTTGTTACGCTTTCCAACACTTTCAGTGTTGATAAACGCACTTTTTCAACAGTTGAATATATTTTAAAATATGTTTAAGTCTTTTATCATATTTTTTCTGAGTACCTGAAGGATAACAACTTAAGAACCCCCCAGAATAAAGTTTAGTTTAATTAAGAACAAGTTTTTTTGGGGTCCGTAGACAATTAGATGGCATTTGAATAAAAAGCAAAAGCAAATAAACAAAATGAGAAAATAGAATAGAAAATCCTTGGAACAACGCGAGCTGGAGGGGCGATTCAATTGAGCTACTTAACCCTAAACAAAACTACAAAATGGACAGAAGTAGCAAAAACAACAACAACAACAACAATGGGTTAAAGTATTCTGAAGTGTTGTAGCAAAAATAAATAAATAAATGAGAAGGCAGGCAGGCAGGAAGGAAGGAAGGAGGCAGGAAGGCGAAACTAGTTTCATGCGAGAAATTCAATTGAATTTGCATGTAATTTGAAAGCAGCAGCTACAGAAACAGATACAGATACAGATACAGCCAGAGCTGCGATGAGATACAAGATACATGTGTGCATTGTTGTTGTTGTTGTTGTTGCTGCTGACTGGCTACTTAAACTTCCTGCGGAAGCTAAAACTACAACAACAACAACAAGAACAACACGCTAAAAGGCTTTTACTTTTGCCTCTGCCGCCGCCTCTGCCGCCGCCGCTGCTGCTGCTGCTGTTTCTATTGTTAAATGCAACATCATCATTAAGCGCATAACAATGGCCATCTTACACACACACACACACGCAGGCAGAGAGAGCGAGCGAGGCGCGCTCACACACGCACACAGAGAGAGCGGCTCTCTCTCTCCCTCTCTCTCCCTTGCAGGCGCGCGCACTGTGTGCTCTTTTTCAAAATGGGCGTGCTGGAAATTTCCCTTTTTGGCACTTTTATATCCTTATGGGAAATTTTTTTGTTGCGCGCAAGTGCGCGCTATTGCCATCTCGCTTGCACAGCGCTGCCATTGGCCGCAAGCAGAACGCCCACTTTGCAGCCAGCAGCAGCGGCAGCAGCGCCAGCGACGACTGCGACGCAACGCCGACGGCATTACACGTAATTTCCCTCCAGAGGGCAGTGCGCTGCGCGGCCTGGCGCGACGCGGTGAGGTGTGCGCGCGTGTTTTTTCCCACATTTTCCCAACGTTTTTCCCATGTGTAATCCGAGCCATGAACGAGCATGAAGTGGCGCTGCCTGGGCCTGGGCCCGGCTTGTTATGTAAAGCAAGACACTCCATGTAGAGGAGTATATATATGTAGTATACTATGTGGGGTATCTCTTTATATACACATGGCATTTTTTTTCAATTGCTAAAACTTTTTCCCCCAGTTCTGCCTCCCTCCAGGCTGGTGGCATTGTTCAACTTGGCTAATGGTCGTTTTGATTATGTTCCTTTTCAGCAGACCCTCCACAGGCCCCACACCTCCCACAACAGCCACGCCTACACTTGGTAGGTGTGGTATGCCGTAATGTTAGACAAAGCGCCAGCACCCTCAACTCATACAAACATATATGTATAGTACGTGTCTATGTACTCGAGTCTCCCTCTCTCCCTCTCTCTCTCCCTCTCTCTCTCTCTCTCTGTCCCCTTATATAGTATGTTAGATAGGGTCTTATGCAGGATCTGAGGTAATCATGGGTTTACTCATGAAATCGAATTTCAAATTTGCACCCTTCCCTCCCCGTCATATGAGTGTACCTCGACAAGTCACGGCACACATAGTTCGAGTTTTGAGTTTGATACTCGACTTTTAAACGGGGAACAACTTTGGATATATGCATATATGCTATATCGAACACTCGAACACTTCTTTGCTCTACAAAATCGATAAGAATGTTTTTTTTTTGTTTTCTATTTGCGTGTTTGAGTATTACTTTTATAGTACTATATATAAATGTGATTTTATGATATTTTTAGGGCATGGATTTTTAGGGCAATTCGTGTAGATCTCAGCGACTTAGGCAGGTAGAGTTCGGAAATTTGGTGAGAACACTCTTAAGTACTGCAGTGCCTGTAAGTTTGTTTTGGCATTGCGATACACCCCTTTTGCGTCACGTAAATTGTTGATAATCAATTTGAATATTATTTTGCGCATTTTTAAAGCTGCGACTATTATTTTTTTTGCGTTTTTTAATTATTTTCAGATATGAAATAGGAAATATATATGAAATAATTTTTAAAAAGCAAATATAAGTATTATATTGAAAACGTATGGTATCTATACGCGTACATTACTTGGGTTATATTCAAGCGATAAAGTCTAAATAAAGTAGAAACTTCGAAAACTGGAACTTCTTTTTAAAGGTTCTAAGAAAGAAATATAAATTACATTAATTTACTAGTTCAGAGCGATGATATAATAATGCAACTTGTGATATATTTCTGAACAGACTGAATTATATAAGTAATATTGATGTCATATATGTATAATATATCATATATTCAAGTAAAAATAAAAATCTTTTCAAGGACCCTGTCCGAGTACGCTAAATATATTTATGAGATTGTTCACTTAGTATTCCTGATTTTTTAGTATAATATAAAAAAAATAATACAAAATATTATAATTATTCGGGATAGAGAACTGACTAATAGATTAGTATAGTTAGGATCCCTAAGCGATTATTTGCAATTGGTTTATTGAGTTAAATGGAGTCCAAATAGAGATTAGCAAAGGGCTAAAATGTCAGATTGCGTGTACACTTGAATGGATCAGAGCATATATATCAAGTAAGAGACATTAAAGGGAGACCTCTTCCCCATAGGAGACCCAAGCGGGAAGCTGCGCTCTACCTCGCTCTTCTCCTCTCAATCTCGCTCTCTCGCTGTCTCCCTCTCTCTGAAGAGAGATGATAATGATAAATACAATATAATGACGCGGCAATTGTTGACAGCATCAAGTGCAGGAGCAGGCAGGAGCAGGCAGGAGCGGACAGGACACAGAAGCCAGCGATGCTGTCCAGCTCAGGCTGTCCAGCTCGGGCTGGTCAAACCGCTGGCAATGAATGAATGAAGAATGAAGAAAATGAAGCGGAATGTGCGGCGACTTGTCTGACTGGCTGGCGGCGGCCTCTCGAGCGGCACAATGGCAGCACACACACACACACAGCCACACACACACAGAGAGTGAGATGAGACACATAGAGAGGGCATAGAGAGGCGGCACTCAAGTGGGCACTCGTCGTGGTAGGGCAGAAGCTGCTGTGCGAGCGAGACGGCAAGCGTTCTGGCTGGCCCTTTGTGTTCGCGCTGGCCTTGTTTGGCTGCCGAAGGATATGCGCGAGAGAGAAATGGTGGTGGTTTTTGTTGTTGGTGGTTGAATGAGCCACTCACATAGTTGCTGCTGCCGTCGCTGCCTGCGCTGCCTCTGTCGACGTCTCCGTCTCCGTCGTCGTGCTGCTCTTCGTATCCTTGTTGAAAAGGACATGAGAAGCCACTTAGTGAAAATGCGACGAACGCGCCGCGACTAAACAACAAACAGAGCGACTCTCTCAGTGTATGAGTGTGTATGAGTGTGTGTGTGTGTGAGTCTATATACCCAATGGTGGATGTATGCGCCATATACCATGCTCTGCTCTGTCTCTCTGCCCCTGTATCTGTGTGTGTGTCTCTGTGTCTGTGTGTTTTTGGTACTTTTGCGCCGTTGGCTGCTTGGACTCGTGTCGAGTTCTTGATGTCTCGTTAGTTGTTGATGACACTTCAGTTTGGAATGTTTAGAGTGCGCCTCTCTGACAGAACGCAACAATCCGAGCACGACCACGACGAGTCCCGAGTCCCGAGATCAAGATCGCAGACGGTGAACGTGCAGCGTGAACGTGAATCTTGTCCAGCTTTGCTGCAGTGCATCCACTAAGCAAAAAGCTAAAAAAAAAATTATAAAAAAAAATCAAAATTATTCTGTGTTCTTAGTGTTTTTTTCTTGCAACTTTTAAGCGAAACGAAAGTGTTTTATTTTTTGTGCGTTGTGTTAGTTTGATTTTTTTTTTGGAAAACCCCCCCTTTTGCCCCACTGTTACGACGCCCCTGTTAAGTAACGGCCGCAAAGTGGCGGAGAAACGCAAAAGCAGCCCGTCGCCAACGCCGCCGCCCGCGCAGCAGCGACGCAAATCGAACGCGACGCCGCCACCAGCAGCAGCAGCAGCAGCATCACCCACAAAAGAAGCAGCTGAAGCCACCGACATGACCACACACAGTCAACCCGCGCTGGAGCGCACGCCCGCCAAGCAGGGCAAGGATCGCGAGCGGGAACGGGATCAGGCCAGCACCACCACCAATAATAATAGCAGCGGCAACAGCAGCGGCCTGGGCAGCGCCGGCAGTTTGCCAGCATCGCCACAGAGCGCGGCCACAGTCAGCCCTGGCACGCCCACAACGCCCAAGCGACCGCTGCGCACATCGACGCCATCACAGGAACAGCAACAGCAGCAGCAGCTGCGCTCGTCCAAGATCATCAGCACGGCCAGCACCACGGTGCCAACGACGACACCAACAAGTGGCGCCAACTTGGCCGCAGCGGAGCAACTGCGCATCCCCACGGGCGCCGCTGCCTTCAGTGGTTTCCCCGGCCTGCACAGCATGAGCAGCCTGATGGTTCCCTCATCGGCAGCGGTGGCAGCAGCAGCGGCAGCTCCATTCCTGCCCTGGTCACCCATCCTGTTGCCACCCTGGAGTCATGCCCTGCTACCGGCTGCCTTCTATCCGGCGGCACTGCGTAACGCGTTGCCAGGGTAAGCAAAAAGAGAAAGAGCTGAAGAACTGGAATAGATGAGATGAGAGTTGTGGAGATCTCTCCAGTCTTTAGACCCGTAGTGATCTCTCCCTACCTGCCTGCTTCTTGCTTGGGCCAAAGCTTCAAAAGAAACCCTAGAAATAACTTTCGTATATCTCTTCATTTTATTGCGGTTAAAAAGCTCTAATCAGTCTCTGAGAACTACTCGATATAATAATGATCTATCCTTATCAGTTTCATTAGATTATGCCTTGGAATGATGTGGGAAATAAGGTTTAATCAAAAGTTCCTGATAGCATTGCGATTTAGAGCTATTTGCAAGAGATCTCGGCGCTACTTAGACCCAATCCTGAACTTGAAAGTCTTTTTAAAAGATCTTGAGACTCCTAAGATCTGACTGATGAATCTAAAGTATTAATCTAAAGTATTTTAAAAAAGGTTTTGAAGTTATTTTCACTTACTCCTAAGCTTGAAAGTCTTTTCAAAATATCAAGAGACGCTCTAGATTTTTTTGAAAAAAAAAACTGTAGACTTTCTAGACTTCAAACTGAAATCTAAAGTATTTTCAAAAAGATCCTGAAGCTACTCAGACTTATAACTTAGAATCACAATCGAAACTCTATTAAAAACCCAACAAAATAAGCCCTTTGTCTACATATACCACAAATTAAACAATATCATTTCAAAACCCCCAGTTATCAATCAATATATCATATATAATAAGGCTTAGCAAGCCCATCAAAAGTTTAACCAAGTTTCATAGGCAATTTTGATATAATCCTCTGCCGATCGACTGCTCTGTTTCAGCTTGATCCGCGTAGTACCTCAATAAGCCGCAAAATCCTTAACTGACTTACTTATTTTGGCTGTTATTTTTAGCCACATTTGGCCCACCTAATCCGGTCAAGCATAAAATGAATCCAATCAAGACTCAAGACACTTGCGCCCCGCGTGCACTCGCCTACCAAGCAAATTACCCAAATCCTGTCCACGTAATTCCCCCTTCTGCACAAGCAGATTTTGCAAAGTTGCTGGCACTGGCCAAGAGATTGGGTCTGGCCGGGTCTGGTCTGGTCTGGTCTGGCTTAGAGCGCACGTGAAACTAGAAATTCCCATAGGTGTGTGCTGGGTGCACAGGGAAACCCCAAGCTAGCCAACATGTGTGCAACAGACATACGCTCAATAACAAGATCGGGCAGGACGATGACGAAGACGACGACGACGGCAATGTAGACAACGTCGGCGTCACACTGTCTGAGCGAAGGCCGGACGAGTGCAGAGGGAATTCCGTCCGGGGAATGCCCTATGTGCTGGACCTGAGCGCGTGGGAATTTCGCACAGACATTTGGGAAAATTCAGCATGGAAAAACCGGAAGCAAGATCACTTTTTACTTGCGCCAACATGTGGTCGAACCTGCGCTCAACTCACCTCACCTAACCTGAGCTGAGACAGGTAGATCTCTGGAAGGGTCTAAGGCGGTGCTGCGTTTAATTGTTGATGGTATTAGAGGGAAATCAAATTTGCATTAGGCTGAGAGACTGACACTGCAACTGGGACTAGGTACTCAGGCCATGGGTAGCCTGGACTAGGTGTCAATAATCCAGCGATTTGCTGGACACTTAATCGAAGTTAATTCCAAGTGCGAGCGAGAGAGGGAAACCGAGTGAGGGTACGCAAAGTCACTCGGGCAGGGCACGGCAGGGCAGGTACTGCTGCAGCACCTGCAGGTAGTAGTTAGCTAGGCCCATTGTGATCTTTTCCGGCCATTCATGACACGGCACCGGATGTCGGATGTCGTCTATGCATTGTCATCTTCTCACCTCTCTCTCTCTCTCTTTCCTTCTCTTTCTTGCAGCCTCTTTGATGCGAAGGTGCCCTCATCGCAACGTTCCGGCTTTCATATCTCCGACATACTCAATCTGGATGGCTCCGAGCTGAAGAGCGCTGCCGCCGCCGCGGCTGTAGCAGCTCATCACACGCACAGCCATGGCACAGAGCTTGGTGCAGAGTCCAGCAATGGACATGGTCATCCAACGCCAACTGCCCTGTCGCCCACGCCCAGCTCCACGTTGCCACCGCCCGCTTCCAGTGCGGGAGATGAACATGTTGCTGCAGCGACTGCAGGAGATCATCACACCACAGAGCATGCAGCGCAAGCGACGCACCACCATCAGCAGCAGCAGCAGCACCAGGCACAGCAGCACCAGCATCAACAGCATCCGCACCAGCAACAACCGCATCCACATCTCCATCAGCATCCGCATCATCATCAGCAGCCCGTCGCACCGCTGCCCTTGTCGCATCATCAGAGCGCCAGCGGCGGTGGTGCTCAGCCACCCATGCCTCATGTTGGCGCCCACGCCCATGCCGCCTCCGCGCAGGCCGCCGCCCATCTGCTGGCCAGTCACAATGCGGCGGCTGCTGCTGCCGTCGCCGCCGGACAATACCTGCCCAAGAACTTTGCGGGCAGCTTCGGCGACGAGATGTCCTCGTACCATCACATGGCACAGACCATGCTCTCCCACTCGGGTCGCAGTGCGTGGATCAAGGAGAATGAGCTCTATGGTAAGTCTCAGTCTTGATATACAAGTATTCTTCAAGCTAGCAAAGACCTAAGCTAGGCTTATCCAGAAAGATCTAAGCTAGTTTCGTAGTATGACCTAGGCTAGGACGACTTTTCAAGCTTGAGGGTTGAGGGAAAGATCCATCTAGCAAGGTTCACAGATTAGACCCTACAACCGAAGGAAGAACTTCTAAATTTTGATACGAGTAATAACCATAGTATGAACCTCTTAGACTCTTAGATATTCCTCCCAAATAGGAGAGTCCTAATCAATCTTAAACCACAGCGAGAAGACTCAAGTGGAGGTCTCATTGAAGTAATGATCCTATGAAGCTCCCAAGCAAAACCCAAGCAGACAAGCTTCCAATATCAAAAATACAGCCTCAACATTCCATTACAATGAAATTCCTATAGATCAGCTAGCAAAATAGGCTTGAAACCCTAGAGCAAACATTGCAATTCGCCTAGACTTGGCAAGACCAAACCCCTAAGACCTTAAGCTGTATGGGCTGCTAGGCAGAAATTGCACTACATTAGACGGATAACTCGACTGCAATCGGTAAACCGCAATCTTAGCTTTCGGCTCACCCACTGTAGAGCTCATACTTGATGGGTTTGGGGTGGTACTGCCAGCTACCTAGCTGGGGTGCTACTTTCAACTGGGAATGAGGCGAGTCGAGGCAAGTCGAGGCGAGTCGAGTCGCGTCTAATAATATTGTTCAATAATTGCCACACAAAAGGCAGCTGTGTTTGCATATGGATGGACGAGGAGTTCGCAGGCCACTTTCATGCTGAGTCGCTGAAGCGGATACCCTACTCTACTCTACTCTACTCTACCCTGGTAGTCGGGTGCACGCCCCGTTTTGGCAGACTTAGAGCATGGCGATATGTGTCGATTCAGGTGCTTCAGAGAGCGAAGTACCCGGGGCCAAGAGGAACCACCCTTTTTTTTTATTGTATTGTATGGTTGCACTACCTTGTGCCCTGTAGAGCGAGAGCGACTGCGCCCAACCTAATCTTGACTAATAGTTTGTATGCGCTTCACACTTGAGGATTAATTTTGTTATTTTATTTTCGTTTTTTTTTTTTTTTGTTGTTTGTCTCACCCCAACCCCGCTGCACTACCCCACCGCTACCCTCTTGCTGAAGTTGTTGTTGCGCAGACAACATTTTTCAGTCATTCCTTTCATATAAGCCTGGAAATTTATGGCACGCACTTCCGTTTCGTCCTTTCCTCTTTTTATTATTACAGTTCGCTCTCGCTCTTTTTCTCTCTCTCTCTCTGTCTCTCTCTCCTGCTACAAATTATAATTGCTGCCAGTTTGCCGTTTTTTTTTTTTTTTTTTTTTTTTTGGGAAATTTCACAGCTGTAAGTCGAGTCGTTTTGATTATATTAAGTTATTAATTTGTTGAGTTGTCATGGTGAGCATGATTCCCGGGCACTGGTACAGGCTGGGAGGGGGGGGGAACCTTTGTTTAGTCAATTGCACTACTGGAATCTCTGGCGGAATCAAGGCGGCTCCCAGAGCAGAAACCAACTGAACGAGATCAGCCTCGCCAAGTGATAAATCAAGAACGGTATCAAAAGTGGGCGTGTGCTGGGCTACCAGAAAAAAAGCCAACGGAAACGGAAGAAACCGGGGGCAGGCTAACTGCATACCATACCATAGGGCAGAGGGATAGACGGGTAGATGGTTAGATGGGCGGGGGGCCATTAGGAGGAAGCGCTGTTTGAGGTTTGCCTTTTGTGTCGCCTCGCCATTGTCTCCAGCCAGCCTTAATGTGTTTTCATTAGCATGCGTGCTCCCTCCCTCCCGGCATGCATACCTCTCTCTCTCTCTCCCTCCCTCCTGCCAAACAATGACAATGGCAAAAAGATCGCACACACACACACACACGCTCACACCCAGAGGGAGAGAGAGAGAGGCAGAAGGCAACACATGTAGTGGGAAAAGGCAACACTGGCGAAGGTCAGAAGGCAATTGCCTTGCTAAAGGTGTAACTCGGCAGGGTTGCCCCGCAGCATGCAGCCCCGATAGGACCAGGTAGAGTCCCCTAACGATCGATCGATCGAGCGAGCGAGCGATCGGTCGTCCCTCTCCTAATTGACATTATTAGGCTCAGCTCGTCAGTCAGTTTTGGCTTGTTCGGGGGTAGCTACACACGTTCCTCGAGCGCATCTGGCCACCCCGATCTGGCGATCTCTGCTCTGCTCTCCCTTTCTCTCCCTCCCTCTCTCTCTCCTCCCTTCTCTCCTAACTCGGTCCTAATCCAATTGTGCGACTCGTTGGCGGTTCTGCTGTGTTTACCCACTTTGACTTTTCAGTTCGTTTAGCAGCGCTGCCAATTTCTGCCTGCTCATCTTGTTTGGGGTGTGGCTGTGTGTGTGTGCGGTATGCGGTGTGTATAGGGTGTGTGTGTGTGTGTTTATAGAGTGTGTTATGTGCCAACGCATTAAATTATCCAAATTGGTTACAAATTGTGCTCTAGACTACACTGTGGAAAACCAAGGTGTAACTAGACTGCGGTTGAGCTAATTGTACAGGAATATATATGTATATAGACATGCAAGGAATAGCTTGAGTGTAGGGTATATAGAGAGTTTAGCAGGCTGTTTATGAGAAAGATATAAGGACGAATGAGCTAGCTTATGAAATCAGTTGATTTAATCTGAGATTGAACAGGAATATATATGTATGTATATAGAAGGCATATGTTGAGTATAAGTATAGAAAGGAGATACATGCATGTCATATAGTATATATGCAAAGGAAATTGAAGAAAATACTTGTAGAACATATAGAATATGTATATAATCCTTTTTAAAGGTTTTCTAGAGAACATTTTGATTGATTTTTATGATATAGAAAATATGATGATGTATAGGAATAAATTAGACACTGTAATCCATAGAAGATATAAGGTATAGCTAGTAGATATCTCCCACCTTCTACCCACACAGATTTAAGAAGTATATATAGACTGTTTAGAGATCTACCTCAGCTTACCCAATATGCTCCCCCAGCTAGTACCTTACTAACCCCTCTCTCTCTCTCTCTCTCTCTCTCTCACTCGCTCTACAGGCACTCAGCAGCCTGCCAGCCCGGACAGCACATCGCCGGTCACCTCGGAGGTATCGTACACCTACATCGGCTCCAATTGCCAAACATCGCCGGCTCTGTCCGGTGACTACAAGAGCTACAGTCGTTCCGCGGACAGTGATGCACTCTCGGTGGGCGATGCGTTGCATACGCTGCACGGTGGAGCTGGCAGTGGAGCAGCTGGTGCCAACTCGGCGGCGCATGCTCTGCACAACAATAACAACAACAATAATAATAATAACAACAACAACAACAGCCTGAAACACGATGCAGGCAATGGGAGTGGCAGCGCTCATGAGGATAGCCTCAATGAGGATGGCATCGAGGAGGATATCGATGATGTGGACGATGCGGATGGCAGTGGAGGCGGCGTAAATGCCGATGGTATGCCCAATAAGAAGCGCAAGCGTCGTGTACTCTTCACCAAGGCACAGACCTATGAGCTGGAGCGTCGCTTCCGCCAGCAGCGATATCTGAGTGCACCGGAGCGCGAGCATCTGGCCAGCCTGATCCGCCTGACGCCGACCCAGGTGAAAATCTGGTTCCAGAATCATCGCTACAAGACCAAACGGGCGCAGAACGAGAAGGGTTACGAGCATCCCGGGTTGCTGCATGGTCATGCCACGCATCCGCATCATCCGTCGGCATTGCCCTCGCCACGTCGTGTGGCGGTGCCTGTCCTGGTGCGCAATGGCAAACCGTGTCTGGGTGATGGCTCCAAGTTGACGCAGGATTGTGTTAGCACTGCCACCGCCATGCAAAATGCCGCTGCCGCTCATCATTTGGTTGCCCTCAATGGGGCAGCTGCCTATCAACATGCCGCCGCTGCCGCTGCCGCCGGTCTCCATGCCCATGCCCATGCCCACGCCCATCCGCATGCACAGCGAGCCTCCTGGTGGCCCTAATATTGCTAGAGCCGTGGGTGATTCGAGTTGGCTGCGCTGCGCTGGACTGATGTGACGATTGCTAACTCGAATAACTCGCTGGACAATAATGGAGCAGCAGAGCAGATTAGGGGCGGATAGGGGGAGTGGGAGGGGAAGTGGGAGGGGGAGCGGGAGTGGGAGCCGCTTTCGAACAAAAAACAAAATCGGTGCAATAATTATTAGAAAAGTTGTCGAAGCCAGCAGGAGCCTCCTCCTGCTCCTCCTCCTCTCCCACACACACACACACAGTCATTCCTTTCCCTCCGCCCAGCCAGAGTGCTTCTAGGCAAATGTTCTGCACTGTGGCGCCACAGTGCGCGCCAAAATAATATCATTCGTGTAAAAAAAAAACCCCATAAAATAATAAATACTAATCACAAATTTTTTTGCCCGCCGCTCTAAAGCCGCAGGCCAATTTAGACTTAAGATCAAACATTTTTTTTTTTCAAACATTTTTTTTTTTTATTTTGCACTCAAGTCGATAATACTTATAAAACTTTAGCTGTAGTAACAAGTTTTTTTTCCTAGCCGTAGTAGCCTAGTAACTTAACTAAAGAATATACTATAAAGAATAATATACGAAAATAAATACTAATTCGTACTGTAAATACTATAAAAAAAAAAAACAGAAAAAAATATACAATATATATGACAAAAAAAAAAACAACCTATAAACATAGAAATACCATACTATTCCAGCTACAATGCAAATACAACTCTAGATCTAGCAATGTACATAATACCTATATAAGTATATATACTATACACAAACATATACTTAAAGAACTTTACGGATAAGTGTTCAAATTTAGGCGGAATTAATCTTTTTTGATATAGTCCCACAGATTTACGTAGTCTATGTAAATGTAAAAAAAAAACTTCTATACAACTCTAATAATCCATATATACAAATATATATATATTTTTTTTTTGTATAGTCCAGATACTAGAAAAAAACCCAACTCTTTGAATTTATAGTGCGTAATGAGTTCTTAAATGTTAACAGATACGACAAAATTCAACAAATTGTAATTGTAATATACAAAAGAAAATAAAATTTTAAAAATTCAAACAAAAAAAAAATATCAAAAGGAATACTGAGTTTAAATAAGGGAATCTATAGCAATACGATAAGAATGGAAAACTTTCGGAGGAGTTTATTGCAAAACAAATTAAAAAAAAAAAAAAAAAAAAAAAAAAACAATATAATGTTCTATGTTTATTCAAAAAAATAAGATTAGACCACTATATCGTGCAGGCTATGTCTGTCACACAAGGGTATTTAATCTTCGACACACCGTAGATAACTGGGTAGTATAGCTTACTACAACTGCTATCGTAATACTATTACCGGGTTGGCTGGGTTTATCATCATGGAGTTCAGACTCCACACGGTGCATAATGGTGCCAGTAAACAATGGTAAAACATTAAGCAGCCCATAAATACGCCTTGATTATGGCTTTTAGCTACCGTTTACGTCTGCAGCAAGTGCGATTGGGATCGTAATCCATTAATGATTATACGAGTTGTACTACTCGCGCACCGAAAAAAAAAAAAAAAAACCTTTGAAGCGCTCACAACCGATAAGCGGTAGCGACCCAGAGGTAGGTGCATGATCTATATATACCTAATGTTACTATATGGTATTTTATATTTGGAGTACAGGCCATAGTATTATAGCAGTAGTAATTACCCGCTTACCACACATTGACTTTATGGCACAACCATCAAATGCTGATTTTGGGTACCCGGTAAGGTAATCGTCTATATATGGTATATATATATATAGTATATGGTAACAGGATGAGCAATTGATATCGAAGAGAGAGAGAGAGAAAGAGGGAGAGGGTACTAAATCAAACCACGTCAATACAGACAATCGGTAATCGCTAAGAGGACCCTGTATGTCTCTCTCTCTGGCCCCGACCCGGCCCCAACCTATAATGCCGCATAATTTGCACAAATAAAGAACTTGAACTCAAGTATATATTTTGGAGTATCTCATAAAATAAACAAGTGCTATTCGAATAAACGACAAATTAAATTACTCATCATTGAGTACTAAAAAAAAAAAAACACTCGAGTACAGTTGAGAACCTACATGCTATATAGCGCTGGTATAGCAAGTACTCCATAGTGCGCCATTAGCTAATACTGAGTTTTCCAATTTGTCATCTGCAAGGGGAAAGCTGGAAAAACTATACAACGAAAGCGTAATACACTATAGAAAATTAGCTATAAAGATACCAGCTATAAGAAAATTTGCCATAAAGATGAACTTTAAAGGAATAAATCTTAAGGAAACTCTAGAGAAAATTTAAAAAAATGAGACAATCTTTTGATATTTAATACTTGCAGATTGTATAAGCCCCGCGTTAGGGTATTAAGGCCATAACAATAACCATACCGTGTATTAATAAACATCGAGTGCGTGGTCATATATATTTCTACATATATCGTACAACAACAACAACTGTGGAAGCATTTTTACAGACCCATAAACCCTGATGATTACTGAAGTACCATAAATAATTTTATATATTTATGATTTCGCATTTCGTCTTTTTTTTCGAGATTTATCTAAGCGTTGTTTTTTGACATGCAAATAAAGCAAATAGATTATAGCATCAGTTCCATTGATTTTAAAGCTGTAGATAGATGCTATAAAAACTTGCTATAAAACTAATTTAACAATATTTAAATGAAATATATTTGCAATCTTACGAATCTTACTCTCAAATTTCTTAAACTCATCCCACTACACAGTGCCTGCTATAATTTGTAGTCAAGATCTCGACAGATACCATAAATATATATGGTATGAGTGCAAATGTAATTAATCTATAAATTCGCAGCACTTGGCAGCACCAGTTTATTTGCATAAAAAAACACGGGCATTATTACTACTACCTTATCGCACAGGATGTTGATTATACTGGGGCCATTGGTAGGTAGGTAGGTAGGGTACATTTCGAAGATCTTGATTAGACGTAATAACTCTGCTCAAGACTGATATAGCAATTGCCTGGGTCTACGTCTCCGTCTCGGTTCTTTGGTTTTTGGAACTCGAGTTAACACAATAATAAACTTTCAGTTATTCATAGTATTGTTGTATTATTATTATTATTATTAATTTTTTTTCTGTTTTCTTTTTTTTTTTTGTTCCCTTTCCGATAAGCCAATTTCGTAGAGTTCCCTCTGAAGGCAGCAGCAGTCAACCTGATTGCCTCTGTTTACGTACACATATATATATGTATATATACCCTATCTGCGATATGTCTCACAATGCCGGACAACCTGCTTATACACACACACAGTTCTATATAGACACATATCGATAGATTGGTCAGCATGCGTGGACGTCATGTTAGGTAGTAGGAACGTGCGGGCTTATCGACATGCTGCAACCCGAACAAAACCCGATTGTGCTCGTTGCGGAAGAAGCCCAACCAACTAGTACTACTCTAGTACTACGTACGTAAATCTGATAGATAGACGACCCACAATTGACTTTTAAATCGGGTACAACTGAAATTAGTTTCGGGGGGAATTATTTAGATCAAAACTTAATGGAACTTTGACAGAACTTGTGATTATTTCTTGATCGGCGTTAGTTTGGCTAAGAACTCAACGAGCTTAGGAGCTTATTAGCTCCTAAGTTATCCTTAGTTATCCAAAATTATTTATAAAATTTATAATGAAACACAAACAAATGAGATTTTAATTTTTAATCCGGAAATTGTCACTGAATTAGCTTGAAAATATTTATATATTAATTTAAATTTTTAATCTAGAAATTTTCACGGAATTAGCTGGAAAATATTTAAATAATAAGCTAAAAGAAAATAAAGAATATAAAAAAATGTATTATATTTTTCCGTATATCATTGTATATCTAGATATATTTTGTTTTTAATGGGGATTATCTGTCTGTTTGTACTCATCTTGAAATCTTTTCGGGAATTTTGAATTGGGTAATCGGCACAAGGTAGGGAAAAGACAAAAAGATCAGACTAGGGTAGGGGTTGCACTTGTAAACGAGCCCAAGAACAAGAATGAGAAACAAGTCAAGGAGGAGTACGTGCAGCATATGAATCGACTGACACTTACAACGCTTAATCAGCGCCGATTTCTTTCTATATATATATAGTATGAGGGGAAACTCGTGTTGTTGTTCAAATTTGGCATTGATAAAGCTGGCAGACGGTGCCAGACAATGACAGGCTGGCACGACAGACCCGACAGACCCAACAGACCCGACAGACCCAACTCTGCTGATGTGGTCAGTATGTAATGAAAAATTGATTAACGCTTCCCCCAACCGAATCGAATGTGTGTGCGATACCTCGATACGACACGTACTATATATGTATATATATATATATAGTCAGTCGATCGAATAAATAAATTTATCAGAAAATAAACGTAAATCAGTGAACAGAAATGTTGAAATTAAACGGGCCAAGTAAAGGCGGCAAAGTAAATAAATGAGATTACAATTAATAAAATAATAATCGATAAGTGCACGAGTTTTGCTCGGTTATTGTTGGAGTTGTTGTTGCTGTTGTTGCAGCTGGCGCTTTGTGGGCCATAGTTAATTGCGTTTTTGATTTTTGCAGTCCCAGCGAACTGACCCTGTACGTTTTTCCCAACTCTATAGACCATATATGTATGTACATATATGTTTATAGCACCTGTTTCAAGTGGGCGTCAACATTTCTAGCTCTTTCTCTTTTCTTTCCAATTGAAAACTGCCTATTTGCCCGCTCTCATAACGGGGGTTGGCCCCCAGATAAGAGACCCACAACACAATCGTAACTCCCATTGGCCCATGGCAGGCGAACGCAATTGGATATTTGGTTTGCTGTACTTTCAAACTATGGCGATTTATCGAAAGATATCGATAGCTTTAAGATCTGATATATGTCGATTAATAACGTTTACAATTTTTGGCTTAATTTCTCAAGTTCTTGTTTTTTAAATTTTCTTTTTTCTGGAGGTTTTTACTATATCTTTTTTAACATTTTGAATTTATTACACTCTGCTCTACTTAGTGCCTTAGGTTAAGTTTTTTTCCTTTATAATTTGCATATAATTTATGTATATAATATATAAAGAATATTTTATTTATCATGTCTTCCTTAAACAAATTATATATATTTTTTTTCGATATATGCCTAATCATTTTGAATTAATATTACTTAAAAAACGCAATTTTTAAAAACTTTGGCCATATAATTTTTTTATATTATATATATATAATATTATATTATATTATTAAGCACATATTAGCTTAAAGTATGCTATGCTTAAGTTAGTCTACAGCATGTTCATTTTATAAAAAGGTTTACTCTATATATTCCTGATAACTACATACTCATATCAATCCCTACGTATATATATTTATATAATATATACAAGTTAGAAGTATATCAATTTAAGAGTTTTTCCTGACGTTATAAATATGCTATATTCAATGCTGTATATGATATAAAGTGCTATACATACCATCCACACAATTACCACAATTAATGGCCGACAATAGAACGTGTGATATCGATGCTATTGCAATAATTCTAACACCCACTGTGCGTGCCAGCTGAAACGTGTCGAGTAGGGGGTGGAGGGAGGCCTGGAAAACGTTTTTAATTAGCCCTGGCTGGTTATTGGCCTGTCCCACTGTCCGCTCTACCCACTGTCCGCTCTGTCCGCAAATAAAATGCAATTTTAATGACAAAACTCTCACACATTGTGGCAACTTTGTCTCGCAATTCTAATTAGACTGCGCGCTCTGGGCAATAAAGCGCCGGAAGAGAGCGAGAGGGAGAGAGAGAGAAGGAGAGAGGGAGAGCGAGAGGGGGGGCAGCTGAGGTGTGAGCAGCGCAGGCGGTTTTCAGCCAGCCTGGGCACACTTTTTTTTGGGGGGTTGTTGTCGTCGTCTCTGGAAATCAAATCAAATTAAGTCAAAGTTGATGGCGCATTTTACAGTTGTTTAGCGGGCCAGGCAGGGGCGTAGGCTGTGGGGGGGCGAGGGGGTGGCTGTTGCAGTGTAAAATTTAATAATGCCTTGTCCTTGTTGTTGTTGTTCGCGCCGCTGTTTGTTGTTCATTTCGCGGCCATCGTCATTATCTGCATGTAATTTCTCATTTTCATAGTCAATTAAGTCAATCACACGCCCTTTTAGCCACCGCAGCCACCCCCTCAGCCCTCGGCCCACTCCCAGCCATAGCCACCCTGCAAATTAACACGTCGTCGCTCTGGTTGTGTGTGTGTGTGTGTGTGTGGGTTGTTGCCTTGTTGGCTTGGATGAGCTGCCTCTGCTGCTCCTGGCCTGGTGTTGTGCCTGCGTGTGCCACGTTTCCGTTGCCATCGCCCGCGTTTGCTTTTGTTTTGTTTGCCGCGCAATGCAGCGCAGTGTTTATTGCTCAATTTGAATCGATGTTGCCAAAATTACATATTCATAGCCTGGCCCAGGACGCAGTGCAGCCACCACCACCACTATTACCGCAACCCACACAGAGAGACGTACCCCCTGCCCCGGGTCTCTACCCAACCCTCTGCCCTGCCCTGCCCAGGAACAGGCTCAATAGCTGTAACAATTTCAAGCACTAAAAGGACACGTGGCAGCTGCTTTTAAAATTGAATTTCCTGCTTGTAATCTTGTCGAGTCAATTGTTTTTGCGTGGGCCGCAACCCTGCCCACTGTCTGCCTTTGCAATGCAACCCCAACCCTCTGGTATACACGTGCAACATGCGCGTGTGTCGCCCTCCTCCTCCTCCTCCTCCTCCTTCTACTGCCTGGTCACACGTCTTTATTTATGAAGATGTGGCCAATATGTTGACTATTTGTGAACACCAGCAGATAAACCAACCTCGCACCTCGAACCCCAGCAACACCCCCCATCCTGTAGAGCACATCCCTGTCTTTCACTTCCCATTTCCCCTTTCCTCCTGCCCATACCCAACATCTCTGTAGCCCACAAGTCGCGGTTTTATGTGCTTAGCTGCGGTACATCGTGGATTAACTTTTTGACTTATGACTCTACTCACTTGCCCAGGGTACCGTAGGCTTGGGAAATTATTGCAAATTTGACCAGACTTGCTCAGCTTAAACCTTATTTGATTTTAGCCAATATATATACAATATTTGTCTCGAAAAACTCATTATATAATTTTTTATATACTTTTTGAATAACTTGTACAAATTTCATATTTAAAATTTAGTTTAATAGTATGCATCTTATATCTGATATGATTTTTGCCAGTAACATATATATAGAATATTTCTCTCGGAAACTCATTATATCATTTTCATTTTCAAAATGTACTTTAATCCTGTTGAATCCTATGCATCTTATATCTGATATGATTTTAGCAAGTATATATAGACTATTTGTCTTGAAAACTCTATATATCTTTTTTTATATTATTTTGGAAAATTTGTAGTAAATTTAACTTTAAAATTTTACTTTAATACTATTTTAAAACATTTTTAAAAATGTATCCTGTAAATTTAAATTTAATTTCAAAAATTTTACTTTTGTCCTGTTTTAAAACATTTTTTAAAATATATCCTGCACATAACTATTTTTTCTAAAGAATTTTAGAATATTTTGTAGTAATGTTTAATTTGAAAAATTTATTTGTATCCTGTTTTGTAACATTTTCAAAGATGACATCATGCACATAGCTAAGCTGAAGAAGTTAAAAAAAAGAATACACAAATTTACTATATAAAACAACTTTAAATACTTTAACTATTTTTGGTATATCATATTATGTTTTTGGTATGATTCAGGCAAATTTTGTTATACTTAAGCGTCATATTTAATACTCTATATTTCTATTGTTGATATATTACTATGATATAATATATTATAATATTTAAAATTGGTTATTAGTGAAATAAAATAATTAAATTTTAATTTTTAAGTATTCATTCTAATTTGTATATATTATTTATCTTTTTGGTATTATTTAGGCATATTTTGACATATTTTACGTAGCACCTCGAGATGCCACTTCATGCCACAAACAATTGAACGCATCTGCCCTTTGACCCCGGTCGGCAACTCTGTCTACTCGTATTACATGTCGAAACCCTGCGCCGCTTTGTTGGACTCTCTATCTCTCTCTCTGTCTCTCCCACTCACTCACTCCCGTGGGCAATTAGGCACACTGGCGCACACGTCGCGACGCGGTCGCGCTCGCGACGCGCTGAGACCGCAACCCTTTCTCGATGGGCAACTTAATGACTTCCGCTTTGGCGCGGTGTGCGGGCGGTATGCGGTGTGGAGCGGCATGCGGTGCGGTGCGGTATGCGGTGCCGAGCGGTTGCGGTGCGCTGCGAGTTAATTGCTGCGCCTCGCTCGGCTAGGATAAAGTTTTCCCTTGCAGGACTCGAAGATTGACGTTTCTATTGATTGATTTGTCAATTCTGCACCCTCGATTTGTTGTTGTTGTTTTTCTAGTTGTTGTTGTTGTTTATTTACCAATAATAATGCAATAAAAATCAAAAGGTTAAACAATCGCGAGATCAACACAGGCCGCAGATCTGTTGCCTTTGCTCAGGTGTTGCACGTGCAGCGCAACCCCTTCGATAGTATCTATGTGTGTGTGTGTGTGTGTGTGTGTGTGTGTGTGTGTGATTGTTGTTGCCACTAATGGTTGCTGCCACTTTGCGTTGTTGTTGTTTTTTGTTGATTTTTGATTTGAATTTTGATTTGAAGCGACGACGACGGGCGACACGACAAAGTCATATCAATATCGTGGGAAGCACTGAGGGTTCTCTGGGTATTCAAATTAGCTAAACACACACACAGATACTCGCACACCCTCACACACACACACACACACCCGCACACACACACGCCCTTTTGGCCGCCACGAGGTCATGTGAAAGTGCAAATTTATATTGGCTTAATGGTTGCTGGCTTTGATTTCTGAGAGACAGCAGGACTCACCCAGCAATTCACACACTCATTCACTCATTTACCCATGCACTCACTCACTCACCGGCACACTCACTCGCTCCCTGCGTGCTGCCTTTATGCAAATCATTGTAATGCAATATTTAAATTGATGTTCGGTTCGCTTTTTTTTAATGGAGACACGCAACGCGGGGCCCCTTCCCCAGGAGGGGGGGAGCGACACCCCCCCCCTACCCCCCTTGCTTACTTGACTTCTTGCCAATTTCTTTTGACGTCTTAATTATGCCTCGAGCGATGGGGTAAACCCAAAAATGCATGTAGTTTCTCAAGTTTGACTGAAGATAAATGAGAAAGAAAGAGAGGAAGAGAAAAGGTAGAGAAGATATAGAGTAGGAAATATATGGAGTAGACAAGGAAAAGGGGAAGAGGGAGGGGGAAAGCAAAAGGAAGTGCAAAATAAATATACAAAATTATTTACGCAATTTTTGATTTATTTTTTTAATCTTTCAGCTAAAAATCGTTTAAGAAAATGTATTTAGTAAAAGTTTCTAATACTTTTTAAGCTGTGAAACGATTTGAAAATTCAGTAGCTAGCTTTATCTAGAATTTAAGCTTGTTTTGGCTAGAAAAACGGCTAAGAACAGCTTTAAAAAAAATTTCTAAAGGTTTTATATAGGTTTTTCTGAATTTAAAAACAAAATCATATACTCAATTTTTAATTTATTCATCTTGCAGCTAAAAATCTTTTTAGAAAACATTTTTAGCAAAGGTTTATAATACTTTTAAAGATGAGTAACAATTTAAAAAATCAGTAGCTAACTATGTCTAAAATTTAAGCTTTTTTTTAGCTACAAAAACGGCTAGAAACACCTTTTAAATATTTTACAAATATTTTTCCTAGTATTTTCTTGATTTTAGCTTCTCTTACTTCTTTGAATAGAACAGCATACAAAAACTATATATAGAGTATGTAGTAAAGTGTATAGTACAGTATTATATAAGAACTTTATTTTCGCAAAAGAAAAGAACTCATAAAAAAGCCAGAAACGCTTTGTTCCCATACTAAATTACTGTTATTTGATCCATATTTCCATTCACTTTGTTTGGCATGTGCCAAGTGCCCTCGCCCTCCCCCCAACCTCTCCAGCTCCCTTGGGGTAATACGAAGGACATGGACATAATTTCGATTTAGCATGTGTACTAGAAGACAAGTAGCGAAAGAGACGGCATAAATCGTGCCCAGTGAGAGAGAGAGAGAGAGAGAGAAGGGACAACAAGAGGACCGCACATAAATCAGCAGTGCGAGTCCGAGTACGGTTCATGGGCTTCCAAAGATGGAGATGGAGGGCAGCTGGAGCGGACAATTGACGTCAACAATAACTAACAATGATGTCAACTTGTAATTGAATTGATTGACAATATTTTATATAAGAAAAAAAAAACGAAAAAAAAGGCTGAGAATGGGGCCCCATTTAATGACGAAATTTGTTTAGATTAGCATTAATGTAGGAGGAGGAGGAGGAGGAGGAAGACACGGAGTCACAATGTGTATTGGTTGGCAATGATGACGAGGGGCACTTTGACCCTCAGGGTCGTTGTCTATGACGATGCTGACGCACAGGACACGGGCGAGTGCTTGGCTCGCTCTCTCTCTCTTTCTCCCCCTCTCTCTCTCTCTCCCGCTGGTCATAAAAAACGATAAGACTATTCAATAAAAATACTTTAAGCGGAAAAACAAACTTGAATGGCGATAAAAAACGTTCGACTTGGCGAGTCGAGGGTCGCCCAGGCGGGGGGGGACTCGGGTCACCCACATTGCCTGCCGCCCACTCGTTTTGCCCTCTGCTCGAGAACAGCAACAATATGTCACAGGAGAGGGGGAGGGGTGAGGAACGGGGGCAGGGGTGACTGAGCACACCCTTCACTGGCTGCGCTGCGCTTTTTAGTTAATGAAATCGTTTGCCAAATGAAACGTAAAGCCAAAGCAAAAAAGCCAAAAAAGGCAACAATCTCCAATCTTCGACTTGGACTTGGCACCCTCTTAGCTGCTACCCTCAATCCTTTCCAGCACCCCTGCCCCTTCCCCTGCCCCTTCCACTCCACATACAGCAGAAACGGAAATGTGTTGCTCGTTGAAGGTTTTTTAAAATCGAATTTCGTTTGGCATTTTGCGTGATTTTGAAAAATCGGCCGCAAAATCATTTTAAAGCCACTTGAAAATGGCATTTTTTGGTAGAACTAACCACCCTCCCCCCTCCTAGAGGCACTGACTGTTTTGGCAGCGGCTAACTGTGTGTGCGTTTCCGTTTCCGTTTGCGATCTGCCTCATTTCCTAACCCAGCCCCCTCCCTATCTCTCTCTTTCTCTCTCTCTCGTGCGCACTTGGCGCTTTGGCGACTAATTTGTTGATTTATTCACTACGGAAGGGTTGCTTAATCCGCTTTCACAACGTTTTTATTTATTTGCATAGTAAGAAAAAAAAGGCAAATCTATTTGCTACTCTCTCTATACCTCTTCAACCCCCCTGCCTGTCTTTCTATACCTCTTTTTCACTCTGCACAGCTTGTTTTAGGCAAATCTAACGACCTATTTTCGACCTATTTCTATAATTTAAAGATAGCAATAGGTTTGTTAGTTTATTAAAATGAGAAAGCGAGTAGGATGCTTTGAAATCTCTACAGCTTCCTCGATAAGGTTTACTTTAACGAGACTGCACTGTAAAATTAACATTAGTAACGACCTATTGATGACCTATTGCAATAATTTGGAGAAAGCAAGGAGTTTATTGCTTAAATAAATTGAAAAACTAATTGAGATTCAAAAAAATCCCAAATATTCCATTATCATGTACCCCTTAGAGAGCCTGCCAACCCAAGTACTTCTTCTATTTCACTTTAAAAGTAAACCTAGTCAAGTTTTACCAGATTTTGGTATCGTACAAAAAAAAACAAGTGGGTAAGGCTACAGTCGGGAGCCCGACAGTAAGATACCCTTCTCCCAATTTTAAAATCCGTTACAAACGTGTAATCACACTCATAATTTCAAGCAGAGAATTCTGCACAAATACTTCTACTACATATAGCTTACTCGCTCGCACTCACACAGCGACGCGCGTAAAGAGTAAAGCGACACGACGCAACGTCGACGTCGGCGTCGACTGCTCAAAGCAGCGCGCAAGCTGCTGCCCGTACCGAACATTTGTACTGAAAACGTTGACTTGAATAACTTCTGTGTTATTAGTCCGATCGGATTGTAATTTGGAGGATATGTTCATATTGCATTTAGCTTTATACATACCAAAGCAGAACGTTATGGGTTTAATACTTTGCTTAATAATCGCAAATAACCGATTTGCGGGGGCGGTGGGCGTAGCATCAAAAATTTGAGATAAACTTTATCTGCCTATGATTTACAGGAACCTTCATGCCAAATTTGGTATCTCTAGCTTTTTTAATAGCTGAGATCTGTTGTCTCATACAGACGGACAGACGGACAGACGGACAGACGGACAGACGGACAGACGGACAGACGGACAGACAGACGGACATGTCTCAATCGACTCGGCTAGTGATCCTGAGCAAGAATATATATACTTTATGGGGTCTGCCACTCCTCCTTATGCCTGTTACATACATTTTGCACAAAGTTAGTATACCCTTTTTTGACCATTTTCAATGGTCGAAGGGTATAAAAAGTTTTTGCCCAATTTCTTTTCGCATATGCACAAAGTTATTGCCAGAGTCGTTGGCCCTGCCCTGCCCTAGACAGCAGCCAATTACTGCAGCCCCCGTCCACGTTTCCAGTCCATTCCATTCCCGGCCAGGCTGGGTGAGTCTCTCTCTGAGTCTCTGGCCTCGATGATATTTGCATTCCGCATGCGGAGCTTTTGCTTGTTGTCTGGTTATCAAAACACACTTCCGGAATTTAATGGCCTGAATCCTTTTGCTGCTCCAGCTGCAGCTCCTGCTCCTGCTACTGTTCCTGCTGCTGCCTTCTCGAGCTCTACGTTTGTTACAGTTCTGTGTTGTTTGTCCGGGACACTTGTAAAGTGCATTGGCCTGTAATAATTCCATGGCCAGTACGGTTGAGTTTTTGGTATCATATCATCAGGCATGACAAACTGAAAAGAAACGCACATTTTATACAGCATATCATACAGATCAGTTAGGATACATTAGAATACAACTAAATATATTTATTTAAAGTAGCTACTATCATAATTTGATAAGAATTTTAGTATATATATTAGACAGTTAAATATATCGAATTTCGTTTCTATATTATATATTGTATAATTCATTTGTTTAATCAGTTAGATATATGAAATTTCGTTTATATACTATATAGATCATTTATGATGCCCTGGACTTTGTAGCTAGAGTATAGCCAATTCGTTCTGTGTTTGATAACATTTTATTTCATTTTTATTCTCTCTCTTTCTCTTTCTCTTTCTCTTTCGCTCTTGTAATTATTTTTGCGTAGATCGTAACGCTTTTGGGGCTCGTTTATCTTACGTTTTGTGTAAATCATGCGACGTTGCTGACTTTGAATTATGGAAAATTGGCAAATTTACGAGCTGCACAAAGTGAAGATGTAGCTGGGTAGTTGGAAAGGGAGCTGGCAATGGAGTTGGAGTTGGAGCTGGAGTTGGAGTTGGGACTTGCAAGTGGCGTCCCAGTTGGAGATGCGTACGGGGCAAACAAATGCGGTCCCTTTTTTTTTTTTTTTTTTTCTTGGCTCATTGCCCATTGTGTTGTCTTTGTTTGTTGTTGTTCTGCCTTTTGTTGTTTTCTTTGTTGTTGTTTTCTTCCCTCTTATTGTTGTTGTGTTTACTTAACGCAATTTACACGCTTTGTTTTTAATGCGCTTTTGATGAAGCCATCATGTCACATTACATCAAAACTAGCAGCACATCAAGTTGCCTGGCGAGGGGGCGAGTTGACACACACACACACACACACGCACACACACACACACACTGAGACAATAACAGCACAATAAAAGGCGAGCAAATCTCCAGGCAGTCATCCTCATCCAATCCACATCCCTTCCCTGCCAGCATCATTTAGCAGCACGTCGTCGAGCTGCAAAAATCTCATAAACACTTTCCTCCTTTTTTGCACAAATTGAAATCTGGTTAGACACAAGGGTGTTATACACCCCCGTAGCAGTACACACCCCTCCTGCCCCGCCGCCCCTGCCTGCCCCCTGCACAAACATTGCGAATGGGAGGAATTGGGCAGGACAGTGCGTTTTGGGACATTCACAAGCAGCTCATGCGTGCAAATCAAAGCGAGCAAGTGGAAAATGGACCACACAGTGGGGGGAGGGAAGGGAAGGGAGTGGGATGGGATGGGATGGGACAGTTAGCCAAGTGTACACTCACAGCCGGAACAGATCGCAGGCCAACCCTGTGCTGCTCAATCTATAGTATAGTACAATATATATATATTTATATAGCAAGTTGTTTATTAGCTGACACTTTTGTTTGGCCAGCAGGATGCATGGGCACAGGGGCACGGCAGGAGCAGGAATTGCACCCACGCCTTGTTAGCCTGCGAGCATATTGCCCAGATCAGGCATTGAGTAGTTCAATGGGGGCAGAGGAATTGGAGTATATGCTTTATTTTGGGGAAATTTTCAAAATCTCCTCATAAACTATAAAAAATATATGGTAATATACCAAAGTACTTGATAGTTAGGTATGTATATATATTCTTGCTCAGGATTACTAGCCGAGTCGATAGAGCCATGTCCGTTCGTCAGTCCGTCTGTCTGTCTGTCTATTTGTTTAAGACAACAGATCTCAGCTATTGAAACAGCTAGAGAAACAAAATTTGGTATGAATGTTCCTTTATATCATAGGCAGATCAAGTGTATATTAAATGCCTCCAGCAAATCAGTAATTTGCGATTTTTAAGCAAAGTGTTAAGCTCATAATGTTCTGCTTCGGTATACATAAAGCTGAAAGCCATATGAACATATTCTCAAAATTTCAATCCGATTGGACCTATAACACATAAGTTATTAAAATCAACGTTTTCAGTACAAATGTTAGGTACGAGCCGCAGCCTGCGTGCTGCTATGAGCAGTTGACGTCGACGTCAACGTCGCGACGCATCGCTTTACTCATTACGCGCGTCGCTGTGTGAGTACGAGCGAGTAAGCTATATAGAGTAGAATTATTTGTGCGTTTAACCTGAGTGATTCTACATTTAAAAAATAGAAAAGTGTTTTTGAAATTTTTCATTATTTTGGTAATTTAGGTAAGGGTCCCCCCTATGATTTTTCAAACAAAAATTTTTTTTCAAAAATTTAAATCGCGAGTTTTTAATTTTAATCGATTGCGGAGGTCAAAATTAGTACTAAACAATTATTTAAAACGATTTTTAACGATACTTAATTTTGGCCCAAAAATCATGTCGAAATGGTCAAAAAATTAGACATGTAACACCCTCAAGAGGCCTGGCACCATGATTTTACACCGATCGTAACTTTCTTAAAAATCAAACGATTTTCACGAGGAATGACATTTTGTTTATGTTTTAACAACCTCAGTAATTCTACATTAAAATAATAGCAAAATAGATATTTTGAAAATTTTCATTATTTGGGAAATTTAGGTAAGGGCCCCCCCTATGATTTTTCAAAAATATTTTTTTTTTTTCAAATTTTAAATCGCGAGTTTTAAATTTTAATCGATCAAAAATTAGGTCAAAATTAGTACAAAACAATAACTAAAATCGATTTTAAACGATACTTAATTTTGGCCAAAAAATCATGTCGAAATGGTGATAAAATTTGACAAGTATTACCCTCTACAGGCCTGGTACCCTAATTTTACACCGATCGTAACTTTCTTAAAAATCAAACGATTTTCACGCGGAATGACATTTTGTTTATGTTTTAACAACCTCGGTGATTCTACATTTAAATAATAGCAAAATGGATTTTTGTAAATTTAGGAAAGAGTCCCCCCTATGATTTTCAAACAAATTTTTTTTTATAATTTTTTAAATCGCGAGTTTTTAATTAAAATCGATTGCGAAGGTCAAAATTAGTACTAAACAATCATTTAAATCGATTTTAAACAATACTTAATTTTGGCCCAAAAATCATGCCGAAATGGTCATAAAATTTGACAAGTATAACCCTCAACAGGCCTGGTACCCTCATTTTACACCAATCGTAACTTTCTTAAAAATCAAACGATTTTCACGCGGAATGACATTTTGTTTATGTTTTAACAACCTCGGTGATTCTACATTTAAATAATAGCAAAATGGATTTTTTGAAAATTTCGATATTTTGTAAATTTAGGTATGATTTTCTAACAAAATTTTTTTTTATAATCGCGAGTTTTTAATTTTAATTGATTGCGGAGGTCAAAATTAGTACTAAACAATTATTTAAAACGATTTTATTCGATACTTAATTTTGGGCCAAAAATCATGTCGAAATGGTCAAAAAATTAGACATGTAACATCTTAAACAGGCCTGGTATCCTCATTTTACACCAATCGTAACTTTCTTAAAAATCAAACGATTTTCACGTGGAATAACATTTTGTTTATGTTTTAACAACCTGAGTAATGCTTCACTTAAAACATATCAAAAAAGAGTGTTTGAAATTTTCGATATTTTGAAAATTTAGGTAAGGGTCCCCCCTATGATTTTTCAAACAACAATTTTTTTTCAAAAATTTAAATCGCGAGTTTTTAATTTTAATCGATTGCGGAGGTAAAAATTAGTACGAAACAATTATTTAAATCGATTTTAAACGATACTAAATTTTGGCCAAAAAATCATGTCGAAATGCTCAAAAAATTAGACATGTAACACCCTCAAGAGGCCTGGTACCATCATTTTACACCGATCGTAACTTTCTTAAAAATTAAACGATTTTCACGCGGAATGACATTTTGTTTATGTTTTAACAACCTGAGTGATTCTACATTTAAAAAAAAAAAAATAGAGTTTTTGAAATTTTTCGATATTTTGGAAATTTAGGTAAGGGTCCCCCCTATGATTTTTCAACAACATTTTTTTTTTCAAATTTTAAATTGCGAGCTTTTAATTTTAATCGATTGCGGAGGTCAAAATTAGTACGAAACAATTATTTAAATCGATTTTAAGCGATACTTAATTTTGAACCAAAAATCACGTCAAAATGGTCAAAAAATTAGACATGTAACACCCTCAAGAGGCCTGGTACCATCATTTTACACCGATCGTAACTTTCTTAAAAATTAAACGATTTTCACGCGGAATGACATTTTGTTTATGTTTTAATAAATCGAATGATTCTACATTTAAAAATAGCAAAATTGATTCTTTAAAGTTTTTCAATATTTTGGAAATTTAGGTAAGGGGGGACCCTATGAATTATCAACAAAATATTTTTTTCAAATTTTAAATCGCGAGTTTTTAGCCTTACCGACTTGTTTTAACTTAAGAGATCTCAAAAGATTTTGTATTTTATTTGGTACAAGGTATATTGTGCTTTAAATATGCGTAGAAGTCAGAAGAAGGCGAGGTAGACCCTACATAGGCCTGTCTGCCTTGTCTGTCCGTCTGTCTGACTATTAAAACGTCCAAATCTCCGAAACCATACGAGCTAGCGCTATCAAATTTTGTAACAAGACTCATAGCTATTGCCTATTGTCTTAAGGTGTATTTTACAACATGACCAGGCAACTTTCATCTCCAGAGATCAATAATTTGCAAAGTACAAGCATTTACTTAAAGCTAAAAAATTCATTTGTAGTTTATCCCATTATGATCATAATATGTATAATATATAATATCATGATATCATAATTATGATCAATTAAATTGTTTCTAAAACTTTGATTGGGATCGAATAATATATATATGCAGGATTCTTATAACAATACATCCTAGGCCCTCTAGAGTGATTTCTATTTGTTTTTCCTGTCCAATTTGTCAAATTTGGGAGTTACTTCAGGACATACTCGATGGGCATTGTGTGATCCCTGAGTTGCACTCAGGTTCAAGTCCTTGCGCACTCTCGTTCTTTAGTCCAAGGTGCAAGGATCGAGAATTTATTGGTCATTAAAAGAGGATGCAAGTGACTTCTTCAGTTCAATCAGGAAGAAGGGGAGAGAAACCGAAACTGAAAGATGCGGAAGAATCGCAGCAAGGGCCATTGTGAGTGCATTGTGAATGAGTATGTGAATGTGAATGGGAATGTGAATGAAACTGAGAGCGCTCTTTTTTAGTGCTGCCTCAGCGAGAAACAGTGACAACAATAGCGAGGGCAATGTGTCATGCTTGTTGATTTGTAAGGATGCACTGCATCCCCCTCACCAGTTCCCCTTTCCCGTTCCCGTTCCCGTTCCCGCTGTCGTTGTCAATTGTATTGACCGGAAAATCATAAAGCTCTTTGTGTCCAGTCGAGAGCGAGAGAGAGAGAGAGAGAGGGAGAGATAGAGATAGAGAGGAAGTCGTGTATCTCTCTCTCTCCCTCTCTCGCTGTTGGTCATTCTGTTTCGTCATCGTCTTTTTTCTTGACTTTTTTCCCTTTCATACCGGAAATACTGGCCCGCGCATCTTCAATCTTTGTCTGTGGCTCAATTCGATTTTCCATTACGCGATTATAATCCTTTCTCTCTCTCTGTCTCTCTCTCTCTCTGTCTCTCTCTTGAGTTTTCAGTTTTGAGTTTCCGCCGCAAAAGTTGTTCATTATTATGGAAAACTGTTCTATAAGTTGACAGGCAGTAAACAGGATTTGCCTCAGCCTCAGACGCAATCGGAAATGCTTAGACGACGAGTTTTCTGTCCCCAATGAAGATCGAGAAATTACCATGCGAACATGACAGGAAGTCATCTTCCATACGTGTTGTAGGTGAGTGTACTTACAGTTGTGAGTGTATCCAAGTGTGTGTGGTCTGTCTTCGAAAATTGGAACAAGTGCAGGCATTACGCACGTTTCAGCTTTAAAATGATGCTGGCAATTCGATTTATTTTATTTTTGTGGGCGATAGAGGACGTGGCTGGACTTTAAAATATTGGGGTTATATCTAGAAATATTGTCACCAAATTTCAAGACTCTAGCTCTTATGAATCTCAAGATCTACGCGTTCGTACAGACAGAAATTTGTTCTTTTTGCCTTAGAACTCAATAAGACATGCATTTAGTCTTATTTAATATAGAAACATTTATGTTTTAAATAGTATATCTTACTTTATATCAACATACACTCAAGCTGCCTTTCTATATGCCTTAAAAACCTTCTCCATAACTCCCAAGACCTTCACTTTGCTCTGACTGTAGAATGTCCTGCCCATTGGACTGTACGCTCTAGTTTTTGTCAAGCAAATGACCCATAAAAGATTATTATTAGACGCGATCGACCAACAGTGAAACCATCAACCCGTCGACCCACTGAGACTCCATCCAATCCCACTCCCACTCCATCTTCCTCCCCCACCCTGCCGTAGCTGGCCAAAGCATATGGCATGCGCTTATCCATTTATGAGTGCACATTAGCTATTATATGATGTCGTTATGATTTACGCCCCACAGTCATACATATATGACTATATGTAGTAAGCTAACTAACCCCCGTAGCCAACCCACAACCCACTCCCCCCTCCCACTCTCTCGGGGATCTGAGCGTCGTCCGGTAAGTGCCACCGTTGTGCAGCTAAGTGGAAACTATAGATAATATATTTATGCCATAGAGGTGCATTGTCTCTCTCGCTCTCCCTCTCTCTCTCTCTCTCTCTCTCTCTCTCTCGTGTGGCGACTATTTTGTATATTAAAATGTTGCCACATTGAAATTTATTTGCCGATTTCTTGATTTATGACTTGGCATTTCTTTTTACCCCACTGTCCAGCTGTCCAGCTGCTCCCGTTGGTCAGCAAATGATGCGTCAGCATTCCATGGATTCATGCCATGCCATGTGCCGCACATTAAAACGATACACTCGCTTTTCGTTCGTGCTACTTAACTTGTCCAGCTTGTCCTTTCGGCCACCTGACCCACTGCCAGTTCCAGTCCGTATCCTTGTGCCTGCTCCTGTCCACAGTCATCCCAGAGAGAGTCGGGGTAATCGCTTAATTGACAGCGGCTCTTTGTGCGGTTTATCGTAAACGGTTACGGTTTTGGGTATGAGTTGACCCCGAGCCGAAGGGATTGGGATTGGGATTGGGAGGCTGTATCTATGGTGAAGAACGTGCTGTGGACAGCAATTGTGGAGTTTTCGGGTTTCGAGGCTTAAGAATTGGAAAAGCAAAAAGAAAAAGAAAATGAATCGAATTCATTTCGAAAACTACGATTCATTTGCGGTTTAAATGGAAATCTTAGCTATTTCTGACTTACACAGGTTTCAGCAATTATTTTCATATATCATATGATACCTATGTGGCAGCTGGTCACTTAGGATATCATCTACAAACTACAATAATTAAGGAAATCTGTGCAAAAGCATGTTCTGACAGTGTATTTAATTTTAATCAAGTTGTATAAAAGAAAAATAAAACAGAAATTGATGAAGCTCATTTTTTCCAAAGCTTGAACCTTATAAAGCTGTTTTTATTTAGGAGTTTTTATTTTAAAGTAGAAATATATTGAAAACAATTACTAATTTAATTTAGAGTGACCATCGCAACAAAATAAGCAACATAAGCAATTTATTTTAATATTTTAGATATTTAAGAATAGAAAATGTGTTTTTTATATATATGTATAAAATATTATTATTTATTACTATTATTATTATTATTTATATTTATATGTAGAGCTACTATGGTCACTCTAAAATATTTAATATGAAAAAAAAAACTCATTTAATACTTTATAAATAGATTATAGTAAAGAAAACTTGACGCTTTTTAGAGTTATTTAAATTGTCCTGCTGTGGTTGCTTAAAAACAAGATCTATCAAGCAGTTTGAGCATCCTAAGCTGCCCGGATAACCAATCCCAGCTCAGAACATTTTTTCCCTCTCTCCCTCCCACTCCCTCTCGCTCTCTCTCTCTCGCTCTCCCCCGCTCTGTTGCGCTATCTGTGCTGCGCGGCTTAACTTGCCGCAAACTCGGTACGATGGGCGAAACAAACTTGCCGACACTTATTAGCCTCGAGTACATCAATCATCGGCTTGTTTTAATTTTAAAAAATCGCACGCAGCGCAGCGTCCTGCCACGCCCCGCCGCCCGACTCCATCCCTGGTTTTAGCACTTAATTAAATGCCGCACGCCACACACACACACACAGATGCACACACACACAGACACACACGCACTCGCACCCCCCATTGCGGGAATCCCGCCCACTGTGCGCAACATGTGCGCCATCTCTTTCTGGCACAAACTTTCTGTATCTCTTTGGGAAATTTTTGGTTTGTGTGCAGCGGCCCAAAAAGGAAATTTCCCATATTTACGCTTAAAAAGCGCCATTTTCTTTTCCCTTACGAGGGGGTGGGGTATGCGGCCTGCTTAAAAATTCATTCAACTTGAGCGTGTGGGTTTTTTTTTTTTTTTTTGGGGCGTGTCTGTCGGCCGGCATTGTGCCATGTTTACGCACAAGATTGATCTGTTTAATAAGCAACCTTAAATTCTGATTACGCACATTTTGTAAACCTTTTTAATTCACTTTTATGTGGTGCGCCTCGTAAAAGAGAGAGTCCTGCGCCGCCACCAAGCGCCTATAGCATTATGAATACAAATTTTTTACCTTCAGCAAAATGATGTACCTTTTTTTAAGGCCAGCGACCTGAAATTCATATAAAAAACAAGCTGGAAACTTTTAATGAAGTTTTTCACTTAAGTTATATTAAACTGGAAGACAAAAGATTGGGGCGTAGTTTACTAAATATTAAAATACTTAATCCTTCGTGTCTTTGTAAGCCTTCTACATAGTAAATAGTTTGTTGTGGTGCCCAAAAATGGGTGATTAATCAAGACATTTAATAGAATTAACTTTTATTTAATTTTGTTTGAGCGGGAACTTGAAAATATGTTTTTGAAAAGCAAAGTGTGACCAGCCTTGTAAATGTTGTTATCTACTAACTTTAATTGTTAGATGTGGCCACACTGCTTTGAATTGAACATCGATAGCGCACTCCGATACATAATGTGAGTACTCTTATCGATGCCACACTACTTAGCAGTGCTCAAAAAGTACTCATTATTTGTTTTTTGTAAATTTTGATATTTTGTAATTACTCATGCGCAAGAAGCACAAATTTCTAACCATCATAATTGCTTTTCTAGGTTAATTAACTTAACAAAGTCACACAAAGCTGTTAAAGCAACCTGAATTCAAAATGTAAAACTTTGGCGCGCAACCATCTTACATTGCTGCTATGCATCGATATGTCAGCCTGCAGCCCTTAAGTGCTGTTTCGATACGAAATCTATCGATATTTGCTGTTATCCATCGGCTAGCCTGTTTTGCTAGGCGATAAACAAATAGCACAACAAACTTGCAAAACTACGATAAAAAAAAAATCAATTGCAAAAAAAAAAAAAAATAACATAAAAATTAACGCATGAACCAAATCGGCTGTCGCAGACAGAGCCAGAGTTCAAGAAGTCGCTTAAATTGTGCAGCAATATCAAATAACAACGTTGCGCTGCGTTCTTTGGCTTGACAGGGGAACCTTTTTTCTACTTTTTGTTGTTGTTGTTGTGCATTTCGTGTGTTGGCAGTGATTTTTTTTTTTTTTTGCAAGTGCAAATTTAAAAGTGCTTAGAGTGAAAAGAGAAAAGCTGAGACGCTGCCGGCGTCACTAGCACAAATACAGCGACAAATTTGTTGTTTGCGCTGGTGCATCTTGTTGCGGGCTATTTCGATTTGAAGCAACCATATTGCTGCGCTGGAATTAACCGCAGCAGCAGCGGCAGCAGCAACAACAACAACAACACAATTATATCGAGAGCAGCGCACGCATCGAGCACGACGACGGCGACGACGACGACGACGGTGAAATGGCGTTAAAAAAAGTGAAGGGAAATTTCGAGCGAATGTTTGATAAAAATCTAACAGATCTGGTGCGCGGCATAAGGAATAACAAGGATAATGAGGCAAGTTATCTCTCTCTCTGTGTGTGTGTGTGTGTGTGCGCCCACAACTTTTGCTAATTGACTGCAAACTTTACTTTTTTGCTTTGGTGTGGGTGCGCAAGTTGTCCCCCTCCCCCTCTTCCATGTGTGTGTGTGTGCAGGTATTTGCGTGTTTGTGTGTGCGTCGCTGCTGCCAGCATCTGCCAGCGCCAGCGCCAGGCTCAAAAGCTTGACTCAATTAGCGGCAATTCGCTGCTTCCCATTTTCTTCGCTGCGTTCCTTTTCAGCTCATTTCCCTGATGTGGCAGCTTACACACACGCGCTCGCTCTCTCTCCCTCCCTCTTTCGTACACATACGTGCCCGCCCGCACAGTGGGCGCGCTAACGAAACTTGCCAACTTGTCCTTATTGGCAGCTCCCCCTCCCCCGCCAGGTTCCCTTGCTGCCTCCTCTGCTCATTTTACAGCTGCGCTGACGCCAGCAGAATATAAAAAAAAAAAACATAACAAAACTGTAGATTGGCAGTGCAATTGACAAGTGCCCCCTGCCCCCTGCACCCTGCCCCATCCCCCTACGCACTCACAAGAAGCTGCAGAATTCATGCTGTGATTGATAACTTGAACACGCCCCAAACCTACGCCCCCCTCCCCCCTACCCAAAAATATGTGCATGAGATTAGACACGCGTTCAATGGTTTTTGCTGCCCGTAGATAGCCGCAAACACACACACACACACCAACACACACACACACTCGTGCTTACATTCCATTTACTAATTGTTGTTGTTGTTTATTTTTGCATTCCACAGGCCAAGTACATATCGCAATGCATTGAGGAGATTAAGCAGGAACTGCGTCAGGACAATATCAGCGTCAAGTGCAATGCAGTCGCCAAGCTGACCTATGTAAGAGAAAGAGAGAGAGGGAGAGCGAGAGCACCTCCTTCTTCCCCCTAGCGAGATAAGCCAAATCAAGCATCAAGTGTGTGAATCACATTTCTCAGTGCCGCAGATAGACGAAGATGGGCAAGGAGGCAGGATGCATTAGCAGCGTGCCAACTGTGTACTCGGATCAAGTGCACAAGCTTAAAGAATTTATATAGCTAGCTTGTGGCAGGGGTAATCCCGGTACTCCACTCTGAAATGATGTCATAGGCAGGCTTGCTGCTTAAATAAATCAAAATAGTTCCCATTAGCAATGGGAATGTTAAGTGTAGACTACAAATACCTAGGAGAAACAAGTGTAGACTACAAGTATCTGGGAGAATCAACTGAGAATACATATATCTACATATATTATAAAAAAAACTAGCTCTAGTTTGCATTAACCCTATATATACTATATCATATCTATCTCTATTTGCCAACAGATACAAATGCTCGGCTATGACATCTCCTGGGCGGGTTTTAATATCATTGAAGTGATGAGTTCGTCGCGTTTTACCTGCAAACGCATTGGTTATCTGGCTGCCAGTCAATGCTTTCATCCGGACAGTGAGGTAAGTGAATCCCAATCCATATTCACACCAGTTACAACTGTTTCTACTTCTTTTTCCCCAGCTACTGATGCTCACCACAAACATGATACGCAAGGATTTGAACTCACAGAATCAATATGATGCTGGGGTTGCGCTCAGTGGACTCAGCTGCTTTATATCGACAGATTTGTCACGGGATCTGGCCAATGACATTATGACATTGGTAATAAAAAATTGAGCTTAGCTTGAAGTTCATGTTACAATCTTTTTCCTTTCCGCAGATGAGCTCTACGAAACCCTATCTGCGCATGAAGGCTGTGCTAATGATGTACAAGGTATTCTTGCGCTATCCCGAGGCATTGCGACCTGCGTTTCCCAAGCTCAAAGAGAAGCTCGAAGATCCCGATCCAGGCATGTTGTATAGAGTTTTCCTTTTTTTGTATTTTGTTTAACATGTTTTCTCTCTCTCTCTCTGGTGCAGGTGTACAATCGGCTGCCGTTAATGTCATCTGTGAATTAGCCCGTAAGAATCCAAAGAATTATCTACCCCTGGCACCTGTGTTCTTCAAACTGATGACCACATCGACCAACAATTGGATGCTAATTAAAATAATTAAACTGGTGAGTTCGGGCAGTGTTCCAGTTCTCTTTTTTTATTTTCTTTTTTGATTTGAAACATTCAAGAAAAAAATAGAAAAAAAAAGAAAACCATAAACACACATTTTGTTGCCGTACAATATTTATACGAACTGAATATTTGTCTATCAACAAGTTTAATTAACACAACTCCTACTCCTCCACTTCCCCCAACAACCAACCACCTGCCCAACAACCAAATCGAATATATCGAAAAACAAAAACCTTAAACCAAATAAAAAAAAAAAAAAAAAAAAAAAAAAAAACAGTTCGCGAGCCTCACAACAATTGAGCCGGCGCTGGGACGCAAATTGACTCAGCCCCTAATTGAAATTATTTCCAGGTTTTTATCGGCGCGCTTTTCTTTATTCAAGCAACAAATTTATAAACTGAACTTTAAGAAAAAAAAAACAGCACGCGCTTTCGATTCTTTATAAAAAGCATATTTTGAAAATATATTTTAATTTTTTTTTTTGTTTAGTATTTACTTTGTTTTCTGTTCATTTCACATCATACATGCTCACACACACAACGTTTGGAGTCTCGTAATTGGCAAACTTTTCTGTATTCTACACTCAAAATTATAATATCAACTGTAAATGTTGCTATATTGCACTTGGTATACCCCAAAATGAAAGTATTACTCCTCCAAGCATTATAAATGTACATATATAAGAAAAGCATTAAAATGTACCCCATAAATGCGATAATAATAATATGAGACTTGTCGAAGCAATTGTAAATTAAGCAATACAATTACTGGATGAGAAAACATATATATTCATGATCAAACACACAGACTCCCCCAGACTTCATTGATATGTTTATGCTATTTGTATATCTTTTATTTTCTTTTGTATCTTATTTTGCCAGTGCGAAAAGTGATAAAAAGAAATCGACATTAGTTTATAGCGAAAGAGTGAGAAATTGATAAACCCATCTATATATATGAATTAATCTGGTAATATTTAGATGAACGTACGCTACGATTACAAAGAAAAAAAAACCCCTTAGCCGTTTATTTATATATTTATTTCCTAAGTTTTCAGTTGTGTGATAAGAAAAAAAACGATTAAGAAAATGAAAATGAAATGAAGTTTGTATTGTATTGTATGGTATAATTTGTTGCTTGTTTCTTTTTCTCTTTGCATATATTTGCAGTTTGGCGCTTTAACTCCCTTAGAACCCCGGCTAGGAAAGAAATTAATAGAGCCACTCACAAATCTAATTCATAGGCAAGTTTATATTATTATTTGGTTTTGTATGAAACAAAAAAAAACAAAACAAAACGGCGAAAACGAAAACAACCACAAGATAAACGGCTGAACTGATCGTGTATATACATTCTATATATATTATAAAAAAAAAAAAAAAAAAAAAAAAAAACCAAAATCGATAACGAAATCAAATGCTTGTTACGTCTCTTTTGTGTATTCCGTATCCTTTGCGCGCTCTCTCTTTCTCTTTGTCTATTTTTGCTCATATTAAATATTTCTGCGTTGAATGCTTTTCTCTCAGTGCACCCAACATTGAAAGTCTTGAACTATATGAATTAAATGGATTATTTTGCATTTTAATTATGTTACAAGTAGCATTTTTTGAATATATTAATGTAGATATGTATATAATGTTTATATAACTTGAGTATATTTATTAATGATGTATTTTAGTAATATTTTTTTGTATTTATTTTTATTGTTGTTGTTGTTGTTGTTGCTGCTCTGTGTTGTTGTTGTTGTTTTCGCTTCTTTTGCGCCGCTTCATACGAACCACAAATTGCATTTGTGTGTGTGCCAAATATATACGAAACGCCCCTATAACCCACAATCACAATCCGTGTCCATGTCCGTCCATCTCGTACAGCACATCGGCAATGAGTCTACTCTATGAGTGCATCAATACGGTGATCGCGGTGCTGATCAGCATCAGCAGCGGGATGCCCAATCACAGTGCCTCCATACAGTTGTGCGTGCAGAAGCTGCGCATACTCATCGAGGATTCCGATCAGAATCGTAAGTAAACAGAAATATCTCTCATCTCTTTCACACTGATAACTCCCTCTCTTTCTCTTGCAGTAAAGTACTTGGGTCTGCTGGCCATGTCGAAGATACTGAAAACACATCCGAAAAGTGTGCAGGCACACAAGGATTTGATATTGGCGTGCCTGGATGATAAGGATGAATCGATACGTTTGCGTGCGCTGGATCTACTCTATGGCATGGTCTCGAAAAAGAATCTCATGGAGATTGTAAAGCGTCTGCTGGGTCATATGGAGCGTGCCGAGGGCTCAGCATATCGTGATGAGCTGCTCTACAAGGTGATCGAAATCTGTGGCCAGAGTTCCTATTTATATGTAACCAATTTCGAATGGTATATGACTGTACTGGTCGAGCTTATACAATTGGAGGCGGGCTCCAAGCATGGTCGCCTCATTGCCGAACAGCTGCTGGATGTGGCCATTCGTGTGCCGGTTGTGCGTCAATTTGCGGTCAATGAGATGACCAATTTGCTGGATACATTTACCATCTCCACGCAAAGTAATTCCATGTATGAGGTGCTCTATGCTGCCGCTTGGATAGTTGGGGAATTCGCTGCCGAGCTGGCCGATGCCGAGCGAACACTCAATATACTGCTGCGACCACGACAGCTGCCCGGTCACATACAGGGTGTCTATGTGCAGAATGTGATGAAACTGTTTGCACGCCTGGCCACCACATGCCTCGAGCAGCAGGATATGAGCGGCATAGTGCGGGTGAGTCCAAACTGATCTCTATTAGATGCCTCTGTCTGATCTATATTCGCTTTGCAGCTCTGCGAGCACGTGCTGGAGAAGCTGCAGCACTTCAATGGTTCCAGTGACATTGAGGTGCAGGAACGTGCCAATTCCGCCTGCATGCTAATTGAAATGCTGCACAAACAGCTCACAATTCCTGCTGAGGATACTGCCACAACGATACCTCCGCTGGCCATTGAGATTGTGCAGGAGATGGCACTGCTATTTGCCGGCGAACTGATACCTGTGGCGCCCAAGGCGCAACGTAAGGTTCCACTGCCGGATGGTCTTGATTTGGATGAATGGATTAATGCACCGCCACAGGAAGATGCCAGCAGTTCGTCCTCAGAACACGATAAGGATGAGCTATTTGTTAGCTCCACACATGGCATGGAGGAGGATGGTGGTGCCTCACATGGTCAAACTGGTGGCAAGCGACGTCCGAGTCTCGAGCTGACGCCCGAGCAATTGGAGCGGCAGCGTATGGCGCGCCTCATCGAGCAATCGAATAATCCACATTATCTAAAATCGGCACCAGCCTCAACAGCGCTGGGTAGCAGCAGCAACAATTCGAATGCCGATCAATATGACAATATCGATGATATACCCATAACGGAGCTGCCGCTGGACATTGAGGGCGTGGCAGCGCTGCGGGTGGGCAGTAAGTGAAAGGAACCACAATAATAATGAACTCGAACTCTAATCGATTGTTACTTTTACCTTTTCCAGTTACCAAACGATCTGATAAATACTTGCAGGAACAGCAGGCAGCTGCTGCTGCGGCGGCTGCATCCGCGCACAGTGGCAAAGATGGCAAGAAGAAGCATAAAAAGAGCAAGAAGAGCAAAAAGTCAAAAAACAAAGTGGCCTACGTAAGCAGCTCCGAATCGGAGGCGGGTAAGCAGAGGCTACGGCAAATAAAAGATATAAGTTATAATAATATATATATACATATTTTATAGAACCCAAGCCGCTGCACATTGTGAATACCACGCTGGACATGCCCGAGGGCGTTACGCTATCCGACAGCGAGGATAAGGATGGCAAATACGATCCAAATGATCCGCATCGTGCGCTCGACATTGAGCTGGACATGTGAGTAGTTGCGGCTAGAATGAAACTCGAGAGATATACTAATGCAATTTCTTGTATTCCATACAGTGCCGTCTTCGATGCGCCCAGCAAGTCGTCCAAGACGGCAGCCAGCAAGGCAGACAAAGAGAATCTCAAAGCGCCAACGGGAGCAGCAGCAGCAGCAGCGACAGCCACATCCTCCTCCTCCTCAACGGGCAAAAAGGAGAAAAAATCCAAGGAGCATAAATCACGCCATGTTGTGCAGCAGGAGCAGCCTGTGGCCGATTTAATAGACACCGGCAGCAGTCCGTGCAAGACCACAGCCGATAATGGTGGCAATAACAATAATATTGTGCTCACCGATGCTGCCAATCTGCAGCATAAAAAGAAGAAGCGGGAGAAGGGTGAGAGGAGTGAGAAAAGTGAGCACAAATCGAAGAAACAACAATCAAGCGATCAGGCAACAGGTGCAATTGGCAACATTATCGATATGGAGGAGGATGTAAATGTGGCAGCTATAACTCAAAACGTAGCTGAACCAGCTGATCCCGCTGATACCGCCGGGCACAAGTCGCACAAGTCGAAGAAGCATAAAAAAGACAAATCCCAACAGAAGGAGAAGCGAACACACCACAAATCTGCCCCGAACTCGGCGGGCTCATCGACAGTTCCAGCTTCCGACTATGAGCACTCGCTGGGCATTTCGGCGTCAAGCAAAGAGATTTTCTAGATTCTAAAATAGTAATGTAATAAAAAGAAAATATGTAAAAGAAAAAATTCCACACAATTTCCATGCAATATGCATAGTTAGGAAGTCAATATATAATGCCTACTCCTAATCCTACGTCTAAATTATCGCTGCGATATAAAAACAAACGAATTGAACAAATGTTATTAAAACAAACAAACAAACAAATGTTATTAAAACAAACAAACAAACACACACACATGCATTAATAATAATACTATTATCATCATACACACACACACACAATAACAATTTACTTATAGATAACAAACAAACAGATTGTAATTTTAAATATGCAACCGTATTTGCCATTTCGGTTGGCACACACACATTTCTATTTTTTAAATGAACTTGTAGCTTGAGAGCGATTCCACCATATATACAACATACTTGTACAACAACTCGATCAAATGCCCCCAACTAGAAATTATATATAATATTATATATGTATGTAAAACTGAACATGAACAGAAGAGAAGAAGAGGAAGTACACATAAGTGAAAACTATATACATAATTACCAGATGTAGTACTGAACATATATATATCTATATATATAGACGACGTTGAGCAAAACATTTGTATCCCTAGGCTCGTTTACATATATACGATTGAATGAGAATTACTTAGATCTAACTAATATGCAACTGTTGCGTCCAATTATAAAATACGTTGTGTATGACTTCAAAAAGAAAAAAATCTCAATTCTTCAAAACCTTGCTGCGACGCATACTTTCTTTTTTTTCGAAATTTATTTGAAATATATTTAAGAAAACGTTGATCTGTGCAATGTGGAAGATCGTGTGTACACAAGAAGAAAATGGAACAAAAAAAAAAAACAATAAATATAACAATCAAAAGGAAACCAGTAATATGTCTTCTTATAGCGATATATAGTAATATATGTTAATACCTGCGACGCATTCGCCCCAAGTTGAGACACATTTGTGAATGGGTTCGTTTCCTTTCAAGCGGTGTGTTCTGCCAATGATGAATGTAAATCCAGTGCACCATTGCGTCTAGTGCCATGCCAAAGAGTGCCAGATATATGACAATGTGAGTGTAGAATAAATGATATAGTATTTTTTGCTTGAATCCCATATCCATGGCAAGTATAATGTATCCGAAAAATCGTAGAATATTCCTTATGAACGTAATGAAAGAACTATAGAACCAGGGCGTCACTAGCATCACAAATACAAATCGACTCTTCACCACATGCCATTGTTCATAGGTCGGCAAGAAGATCATCAAACTACAGATCAGAGAGAATATGATCTTCCTATGCATGCGTCCACATTCAATTCTAAACAAATGTTTCTTTTCGTAATTCAATGAGATTGTTAAATTCACCGTCGGGGAGTACATAATCAATGCCAGCAGCACGGTATTGTGCACAATTTTTCTCAACAGAACCAACAAGAATGGAGTTGCCATTATTTGTTTTAAAAATTTCTAAAAATGTTTAAGCAAAATATACTTTTTTTATATATTTTTTCGTTGCAAGTAGTTTTTAGGGGGAAACTTTCTGAAATGAAATATAGAGCTAGGGGCAGCATGATAATCTTAAGTTCCCATAATTTAATAATATCATTACTAGCCAGGTTTAGCACCTTTCAAATTTGTTGAAAAGGTTGAAAGCCCAACTAACCGTAGCTCTGATTGCATCGATATTTCCGGCTCTGTTAAGTTTAACAGACTGTTAAATCGTTTAGTTGTTTTCAATATATTTTTGCAATCTGATTGGAGTTACATTACCGGCTCTGTTATGTTTAACAGACTGTTAACTTATGTTATTGTTTTTAATATGTATATTTCTGTAATCTGTTTAAAAGGCTTGAAAGGTTGGAAACCCAACTAACCGTAGCTCTGATTGGAGGTTATATTCCCGGCTCTGTTAAGTTTAACAGACTGTTAACTCGTTTAGTTGTTTTCTATAAATTTTAGCAATCTGTTAGCAGAAAAAACTCTTTATAAAAACATAATCCGTTAGTTCTGTTGCCGAAAACCAGGAAAATCTTTTTGTTTTATCAATATCTATTGGAAAACAAGCAAAAATATCGCTATAGAACTGTATTTAAGATATTGAAATCTTTTGTAAATTTTTAAAGATTGTTATCTGAGCCTAGAATAACCGCAAAGTATGCAACGGTAGTGGAAATGAGCTCAAAAAATATTCTATAATATCGAATCTCAGGAATCTTATAATCTGGCAATAGGGATCAACTTTTTTGAGGCAAAATCTAGAAGTGAAGGCATAAAAGATATATGTTCTCTTAGAAAAATCTGTTGAAATTAAACTTGAGTTCTGTGCTGTGGTATAGTTATCTAAAAATCTCTTAAGAGATAACAAGGTCTTATATACTTGTTATACCCTATATTTTACTGGCTATTCTTGTTGCCATCTAGAAAAGTGACGAATAGGAGGTAAATCTATCATTCTGCAGCCGCACTGTTACTTCTCAGGAAATATAATGCATAGGATCTCAATAGGCAAGGTACTTCCCGACACACACACAGAGAGAGAGAGACACACACGCATGCGCGCACACACAGACGAGTGCAGGCAGCTTCGGTCAAGCCGCATCGGTAGCCTGCATGATGATGCTTGCAAGCGCGTCTTCGGCGAAACGTTACGACGCCTCGTTGTATACCACGGGCCGAACGACAAGGTGAGCCGAGCCCAGCCGAGCGCGGGCCACTCTGCTGTCCGTCTCGCTCTGCTGCTGTGCGCTGCGCCGTTGTCGCTGCCGGTGCTGCTGCTGCTGCCGCTGCTGCTCAGTTGCTTACGTGACGCGACGCTGGCAGGTTGTGTGTGTTCCGGTTCGAGAGCGCAAAAGATTCTGCGAGATTCTTTAAACGCTTTTTGGCGTATTTCGTCGTCAAAAAGAAAACAAAACAAATCTATTGTTCTTATTCAATATTTCTTTTTTTTTTTGCCAGTGTACTTCAAACTTAAAACAGTTGTGTGTGTTGTTTGTTATCAATGAAACTAATGAGGTTAATAATATGTTGATGATCATGTCAGATTCGGTTACCTGTTAATGTAATTAGCGATCTGTATGCAAGTCGGGCCAAAATTCTCACGATTTTAGTGCAAAAAAAAAAAAACAAAAACAAAACAACAAAAACGCCGCGGACAACGTTTGCATTGTTAGTATTTTTTGTCTTATTTATTGTAGTCTTATTTTTTTATTTTCGTTTTCGTTTTGATTTTTATTCTCATTTTCATTTAGACTGGCTCGTGCTTTTTTTTTTTTTTGTTCTGCTACTCGTGCTGTTTGTATTTATTTTGTTTTTATTTTTAAAACGTCTCTACCGGCTAAACAGCTGCAAAGCAGAGCGACAAAATGGCACTAAGCATGTGTGTGTGTGTGTGTGTGTGCGAGTGTACCTATTTGATGTACCGTGCGTGATGTACCCAAAAATACAGAATTGCATAGAGCGCATCAACTACACGCACACACACACACACACGCGTGTATTTATTATGTGTGTGTGTGTGGGAGAGTGATAACAAATACTACGTGCATGGAAATCATTCATGTTATGCTTTAACAGAGTTCATTCATGCAAATGCCGGTAGACAAGTGGAAGCAGAAGAAGAAGAAGTAGGTGAAAAGACAACAAGTAAATCACACAGCAAGGGGCGTGGGGAGGGGAGGGGAGGGGTTACTACTGACACGCACACATTGAGAGACATGTGTCTGTCGCCTGCCCATGCCGCCCCATTCTCTCTCCCTCTCTCTCGCTCTTTCGCGTTTATTTGGGAAATGTGCCGTTGCTTCTTCTCCTTTTTCTGCGTCTTCTCGCTCTTGTTGTTGTTGTTCTTTTGTTAGCTAGGGGCTCTTGCCAACGGATGTGATTAGAGAGGAGAGAGAAGACCAACCAAATAGAAATTTATGCCGCACAACAGTTTATTTTATACGAATTTGATACACTGCCAAAAGGATGCTATGATTTACTTAAGAAGTTGGGTACATTCAAATTTCTCTAAAATTCCAAGACTTATGTACATTACCTAAAACTATTATATGGTATACAATTTCTTTAGTTTATGCCTCTAGATGGTAAAAAAAGCCACACTTTTTAAAGATATTATATGTAAGTTTGCATATTTTTAATTAAAAGAAAAGGAAGTGAAATAATTAAAACAGGACGACAAAATAAAAATAAATTATAATAAATAAAATTAAATTTCAAAATCTTATAAGTTTGCAAATTTTTATATAAAAAAAGAAAAGAAGTGAAATAATTAATACCGGAAAATAAAAATAAATTAAACAAAATTAGCATAAATTTGCAGCTAAAAAAGATTTTATTTAAGATTTTCAATATTCCAAACGAACTGTAGAGTATCTACGCTTCGACTAGGGCGCAGCACACCATTCGCTTCTGCTCAAGTTTTATTTTGATTTTGTACACTGTAAAAGCCTTCAAAGAAAACTATAACATTTAAATGGGTTTTATTTTATTGCATGAGAAACAGATCGGTTCGTATCGCATTGGTTAGGATTGTTCTGTTCTATTGTTTGCCTTTAGTCAGATCTTGACAAAGTGTTGAGTACATATACACATGTACATATGTCGCTAATCCGATAACGTTTTTGTTGTTTCCTCTGTGTGTGTGATTGACAAGATAGAAGATAAAAAATAATAGAAAACTCTAAAGGATTGCAGAACGAGCGGTACAACGAGGCACCTGACTGCAGCATCGTACTGTACAGGTGAGTCAAGCAAGAGAGATTTGTCACGTCAAGTCAACTGGAATATAACGGAAATTGTGCGAGTTGCCGCTCTCCGGAGTGGGAAAGTAGTTCAGCTGGTCAACAAGTTGTCCATAAAACGCAACTGGTCGCCGTCGCGATGCGCTGCGATGCGTTGTCAATTTGTGTGGGGATCTGCTGCCTTGCCTTGCCTTGCCTTGCCTGACCATGTCCTTTTTCGGCTAGTCGAGTTTGCCACCGGTTTTAGTTTATTGACTTTTTTCTTTCATTCTTTCCCCAAACAACTCAACTTTGTCCCATTTCTGTGCTGTCTGTCAAGGCAGCAGCAGCAGCAGAGAGAGAGAGAGAGAGAGAGAGAGAGAGAGGAGAGAGCAGGAGCAGAGGCAGGAGCGACGTTTTAGTCAAGACACAAACCCGCAGACAAGTCGCAACCTGCTCGACTTGTTGCTGTGTCAAAATAGCATGAAAAGGCAACAAGTGCGGCTGGACGACTGCTAGATATGCTGTAGAATATGTTATGCAGCGCGTACAGGTGCAATGCGCATACCTTTGCCGCTGCTTCCCAATCAGTTGCAGGGTATACAAATGAGCCAACAACCCCGACCCCAGGCTTGTTGATAACTTTAATGAACTGTCGACGACGACGACGCTGCCCGCACAAGAATAGAAACCAATACATTCACGCACACACACGCACACGCATAGCGAGAGAGACAAGCGGATGGACACGCACAATTCTTGTCAAAAGGTAAAAATCGTTGAGCGCAGAATGCAACAAGATCAACAACAACAACAACAACAGCAGCAGCAGCAACAACAGCTATACGAGAGGTATTCACGCAGAGAGAGAGAGCGAGCAAAGCAAAGAGAGCAGGCGCAGGAGAGTGAGCGCACGCTCTCCTGCCTCTCTCTCGCAGCGGCCCAGCGGCAAAAAATGTCATTACACTGTGCATGACAAGGGCATTACTTTATGCAGGTTGAATGAGTTCCAAAGCAGATTAACTTGTGTACAGCTGGGATTACCGACTTAGAGGATCAAAGGAAAATGCTGCAATCGATAAATCGATAATTCCTGCGATTGCAATAAATGGAAATAAATAAAAAAAAATTCCTTTTTAGCTGAGTTCTCTGCTGCATGAGGGCGCAAAGAGAGCGGGCAGCAGAGCAATACCACGAGGTGCGCGCCTCCCCCCCTCCACGCCGCTGGGCACTGCAACAATGTGGCCACGCTGCGTTGCTCTCTCCCTCTGCTGCTGCTGCTCTGCTCTGCTGCTGCTCTGCTCTGCTGCTGTTGTTGTTGCAGTTCTTGTTGTCGTTCCTTTTGCACTATCCCCGGGCGCATTCATTCTCTCGTTCCCGCCGCTTACAATAAATCAAAAGGCGAATGCACATGCAGGTATGCCTGCCTGTCTGTGTGTGTGTGTGTGTGTTCGCATGTGTGTGTGTGTGTGTTTTAGTGGAAAAGCCCAACATAATAAAAATCAAGGCAAGTGTCGTTTACGTCTGAGTTCTAAAACGGAACAGGCAAAAAGGTGCAGAGCGCATTTTGTTCTGGAGACCCTGCTTTGTGCCCTCTTCTCTCTGTCTCTCTGTCTCTCTCTCTCTCTCTGTGTGTGTTTTGTTGCTGTTGTTGTTTATGAGATTTCATTATTGCTTTCGATTGTTGTCCGCGTCGCCCATTCAGAGAGTGAGTGAGGGAGAGAGAGACAGGGTGTAGAGTTGCCCTTTGGTGAATAGTTTCTTGGTCTGAAAACAAATAAACACGCTGCCATCATCAGCATCATCATCAACATCAACAACACAGTCCCAGACCCAGTCCCAGTCCCCGTCCCCCAATACCATTCCCAATCCCAAGCTGAGCTCCTTATAGACGAAGCTGCATTGTAATCGCATAAGCAGATATGTAGTTGGCTATAATGGAGTGAAAGAGAGAGGGAGAGGGAGCGAGAGCCCACACTGAAGAGGTAAAAATTAATAAAGCAATAAATGGAAAATAAATTTCAGAAATTGCTTTTCAAGTGGCTCAACGAAACTGCAACAGGTTACCCTCTCCTTCTCTCACTCCCTTGGATCTACTCACTCGTATTTCCCCTTGTCATTCAGAGAGTCTCAAGACTCCTCTACCCCCTCCCCCTCCCCCCAAGGTTCCTGGTTCTGGCCTGCACTGCACTTGCAGCGTCATCTGTCAGTACCGAAGCTACCCGGCTTGAAGGAAGCCATTAAGAGCAAGGTAACCAATGGGTTACCAAGAATGGGGAATGCGATCGAGAACGAGAAAGAGACAGAGAGAGAGAGAGAGAGAGACCTTGTGACCATTGAGAAAGAATGCCTGCTAAAGTCTGGGAATTTCAAGGGCTTAAAGGGGGAGAAAAATATGTGGCATATTTAAGTGGACAGCGAGTACCCTGCTAAGGGTAGATCCCTACAATAGACAAAGATACTATTGTAACTCTCTCAACTGTCCCAACTCTTTCAACTCGTTCATAACTTAAAGTCATACCAGAGGAATACAGTGAAGATCTTACAAAGGTATCCTAACAATACTCAAAAAAAGAAAACGTTAAATATTATAACAAACTTCTTTCTTTTGATATTGCTAGGTTAAACATAAGGAATATTATATATAAGTTCATTTCCTGTTTGACTTTCTAAGCTTTTTTGTATACTTAAGTGTTTAGAGATATAGAAACCCTTCCAGACTTTTCGAGCCCCTCTTAAGCCTGCACCCTATTGATTTAACAAAACATCTGTATGGATAGATATTGTATTTGTATAATCAGAGAACAAACATTAGATAATATAGGGTAAATATATATTATATACTCATGGAGTTTGATATCGCATTTCCTCTCCCGGGGCTTTGAAATTAATGAATTGTGCTCCTTTTATGAGCACTATGAAGGTCAGACATCTTATCGCCGTCTTGAGCTAAACAATTCCCCAGATTTCTAGCTATCCCCATTGATTAAAACCCTTTTTTGCAGCGATAAACCTAACCAGATGTTGTATGTTATATTCCATTCCATTTGCCTTACTCAATTCTGGGAAAATAAATCCAAAAAAAAAAAGAAAAAGGAAACTTAATTGAGCCGCCAAACAAAGTGATTAATAGTACGCTCTCACAAAACATAATGATAGGTTATCGCATGGAATATCTTTAATGTATTCAAAAAAAAAAAAAAAAAACAGAAAAAAATCAATTTCGATATTGCAGCAGTTCCGCTCTGTTCCAATGACCTAAACCCCAACGGAGCTGCGGAACTGGTTCAAGTTACTTGACGCATTGCTAATTGCAAAACCGTGCAATGCACCATGCTATCGGTTATCGGGTTATCGTCTATCGGGAACAAACGAACGATCGCACTGGCCGTCAAATTAGCGATTGACACCTTTTCGGATCTCTGGAGTTCACTTTGTTCCGTAAAAACGGCGAATAAAAATTATTTCACGCTCTGCGAGCGGACACCGAAATTATGATTAATGTTGGGTTACGGCTAGAGAGAGAGAGAGAGAGCGAGGAGGAGGAGAGCAAAAGAAAAACAATAATAATCGGATTTGATTTTTGTTTGTTCGCCGCTTCTCGTGAGGCTCTTCCCCTCTGCTGATCTACACTTTATTCGCTTTTTTTTTGCTGTTTTCCGTTCGTTTTTTGCACAAGCTAAGAGAGAGAGAGAGGGGAAGACAGGGAGAGAGAGAGGGAGCAACGCTGAGAATGTTGCCGCCGCTGCCGTGAGGCATGCGGCAAAGGCGGCCCCAAAAGGCCCAAAGGTGGCAATCAACACGAATGAATGAATGAATGAATGCTCGCTCGATCACTGAATGGAACCTGCTGACGGCGAGACGTAGACGAAGAGAGAGAGAGAGAGGGAGAGAGGGAGAGAGAGAGACGTAGATTAGGGCTGAGACTTAAATGAAGATCAGGCCGGTCCGCAGCAGTCGTCGTCGCAGCGTCTCGAGCGTCCGCATGAATGAATCGCTGGCGGCTCATTACGTTTCGAATCATTCGTTTTTTTTTTTTTTTTTTTTTTTTTTCGGTTCCCTCATAGCGGAAGTGTAATTGCTGGTTGCAACCCTGCCCCGAAATCGACCTTAAGTAGCATCTACAAATGAGCCGAAAAAAGAAAAACGCTATTTGCCAAGCGGCGTCTGCATCGACACTCCCCATTCCCTCCTACCCCCTACCCCACGCCCGCATCTCATCTTCCCATCCCATCCCGTTCATCTCTTTGCTCAGGCAATTAACGTGGCAAACGGAAGCGCATTACAGGTCGAGACGTAACCGAGAGTAACCGAACCATACCCATATCACATATTGTATTATATCATATGTTACCTGCGAGCAGAAGGAACAGAGAACGACAGAGAAGAGAGTGGGAGAGAAAGAGAGAGAGAGATAGAAGCGAAGAAAGAAGAGCAAACAAAAGCTAACTCGGTAGCACGTAGCGGGCGACGTTATCGCAGCGAGGATATCGCACGAGCATTTTTTATAGAGGGGTAAACCATGGAAATCAGGGGGGAGGGGGAGGGGGGAGAGAAGAGAGAAGAGAGGGAACGGTAAGGTCTGTCTTATCAGCCAAACATCGTCGGGCCGTGACAGCCGACAGCAACAACAGCAATCAAAACTGATTTGCGGCTGCGCGACAACATGCCGTGCCTGGCCAGCACTCCTGTGGAGAACCAGAGCGAAGAGGAGAGAGAGAGAGAGAGAGATGGAGTGGGAGTGGTAGAGGGAGCGAGAGCGAGAGCGAGAAGATGAGCCAGACAGGAAGTGAGCTATTTGCACTTCCAAACAAGTCATAATTTTCGGCAGACAGACGACCTTTACGTGGAATTTCGAGTCTCGAGTCTGATAAAGTAGCTCAAGCGCGTCCCATTCATGCGCGTCTCTAAGCACAACCCTAAGCCACAGACAGAGACGGAGAAGGACAGAGAGAGAGAGCGAGAGAGAGACAGAGAGATGAAGAGATAGAACGAAATAATAAGCGACAATTTAGCGCTGAAGTTGACATTGACACAGGTCGACATAATCGCCAACTACTTAGACAGTAGTTGCCAGTAGATCGTAGAGTAGATGGAACAGGGTTGTCAGTGTTTTTGCAGAGACAAAAAAAAAGTGCGTAGAAATGTCAGGAAACCCAAGAAAATGGCTAGATTTGAGGTTTAGCAAGCTGTAGAGCGATCTTCAGAGCGTTAGACCCAACGAAATGGGCTGAACTAGCCTAGTCTGATCGCGCCCTGATCGTCGCTTTTGTTAACACGGATATACGAACTAAAAGACAATGTCTAAAGCCTTCCCAGATCGTTGGGCAGGAGAGAGAAGATGGGAGACTAAAGCGATCGGTGATCGCTGAGTCTAGAGAGAGAGAGGGAGAGAGGGGGAGTCACGTGAAAGGCATAGTTGATTTGTCTGATGATGATGTATTAATTTCTCACAGCGCACTGCGAACAGAGATTGAATAATCCCAAAGTTGTGTAAGCCAGCGCCAAGTAGAGGAGACTACAACAAGCCAAAAGCCGACGATCAACCGTTGAACCGATCTACCGATCTGTCTATTTGTCTGGCTGGGCACACAGCACGTAGCTGTCAGCAGGCACAGAGGTTGCCAGCTGTGTGTGAGTGTGTGTAGGGTCAGTTTGGAGAACATTTGTGAACTCAATTAAAATAGCAGAGACGCTCGAACTACCTCTGCCTCTCGATACCCCTCGATCTGCCGCGATCTTCCTCTCGATCTACCTCGACCTCCCTCTCGATCTAGCGCGATTTGTCTCAACCTCCCTCTCGATCTACCTCGATCTCCTTCGTTCTTCATCGACCTCCCTCTCGATCTACCTCGATCTGCCTTTAGATCTACCGATCTCTCTCTCTCTCCCCCGATCTGCTTGCCTTGAACCCTGCACAGAATCGCATGCAAATGGTGACGCGACAAGATCCGAGCAAGATTCACAACTGTTTAAGATTCCAATTGAGTTGCGAAATCTCTCGCTCTCTCTCTCTCTCTCTCCCGCTCGATCGTCGGTAATTAAACCTGGTACACACGAGTAGGGCCTGCCCGGGTTAGGAGACGGAGACGGAGACTGAGACTGAAGCCTAATAAGCACATACCAGAGAAGTGGCCCACAACAGACGCCGTCGTAGCGAGCACAATGAATAGACATTCCTCACCGTGGGCAATTAGAAAATGAGTTCAAGCGAACGCGCCAACTCGCACCAAGTTGCGCCGAGTCATAGATCAACGTTCATGATAAGCCACAGCAGCAGAGCAGAGCAGAGCAGACCAGGCCAGACCCAACATCAGACTCGACCAGGCCAGTCGTTGTGATCCCAGCTGAAGCTCTCGGAAGCATTTGGAGCAGTTAGAACCACTGGAAGCCGTAGCCGCCGTTCAACGATCATTTGAACGATCTGTGCCTCCTCCTCCATTGCCTGCTCTGCGTGCTCTTCTATTCGCTATCCATCTATCCGTCTCTCTATCGTCCAACGTCCATCGTCGATCGTTGGCTATATCGACTACATAGATATATCCAGCCAAAGAGCCGCCGGAGCGAACTGCGAACTGCGTGAGTAGAAAGCAATCAGTGAGTCGTCGTCGTCGTCGTTGTTGGTTCCCCCCTCGGGCGCCACATCAACATCATCATAAGAGAGCATCGTTTTGCCGTTTTTTAAAGCGGTTTTTTTATTTTATTTTATGTTTTTTTTTTTGAAAGTCTGCGCTAGTTAAGGCCCCAAGATTGGGGAAGAAGAATGAACGCGCAGAGTTCAGCGAATTCCAAAGAACTTGCGAATAGTTAACTATTTCCTCTTCAAGTTTGCTGAACGTGGATTGAAGTTAATTAGAGAAGGTAGCAAAGGTGTAGGGATTGTGGGGTTGAAGGGCCTTTCGTAGTGCCCAAAGTAAGTCTGGGAAAAAGCCGGGAAAGTTTTAATGGGAAAGCCGCTATGCATTTTTTGAGATTTTAGTCGGTTTTTTGATCGATTGATCTTACTGGACTCAAGGTAGGATCATTGGCAATAGGGTTTCATGATCTTTCTTCGTGCTAGACCTAAGGTTGGATCTTTAGCAATAGGGTTTCCAAGGGTTTTATGATCTTTCTTCCTGATTTCCTCGCTTGAAGCAACTTTTTAGCGATTAAGCAAGGGGTTTCACTCTCGTTAGGTGCCTAGGCTATACTAAATAGAAACATTTGCTTGATGGGTCTAGGATTGATCCTACTATGATCTTCAGCAATAGGGTTTCATGATCTTTAGAGACGGGTTTTAAGGGTTTCATGAACTTTCTTCCTGATTTCGTACTAGACTTCCTATCTTGAGTCATTAGCAATAGGGTTTCCTAGGGTTTCATGATCCTCCCTACTGATTTCCTAGACTTTAACAAGTTATTATCAATTGAGCAAGAGATTTCACTCTCGTTAGGCTAACCATACTATATAGAGACATCTTCTTGATGGGTCTAGCTTAGCTGACTTCGGATGGGGGAGGCTTCTCTACTCATTTGTACCTTCAGGCGGAACGCATTGGGAAGGGGAGAAACAATTGGAAAGATGGTGAAATGGGGAATAACGTTTGGCACTAAATTTGTTGTTAATTTGGCATCGTTGGAGCTACGCAAGATCTGCTAAGGCAGTGAAGCGTGCGATAATCCCCCCAGCCCGAGAAAGCCACAGGGACAACTGTTACGGTGTAAGAGAAGGAGGGGGCAGTGCGACCCGTGTGGGAGTGTCTGTGTGGGCGTGCGGCATGCAGTAGCAACGGTTTTCTTGCCACATTGAAAGCCAAATGGAATTCACGATGGATTCATTCATGAAAACGAGACAGAGAGAGAGAGGGGCGCACACACGCACACAGAGACTCTTTACATTCATAAAGTTCAGCTCAAGAGAGTTGCCAGCCTGCATTACGCCCACACAAGAGAGAGAGAGAGAGAGAGAGAGGGAGAGAGCGTGTGTGGGAGCGGGAGTTGCCAGCTGCGAGAGCGCACTGCATTCACAGCTGGCAACTACCTGCACAGCCTCAAAAAGGAGAGCGTAAAGAAAGCAAGCCGGAGAGAGGGAGAGAGAGCGCAAGAGAGCGAAGGTTAACGATGCCATTCAACTGTGGCAACTCTACTGTGATACGGCAACTCTGCTTGGCAATATTAACTGCTTTATTACAACAATGAAATCGTTGATGCTGCCACTGCCACTGCATCCGCATCCACATTCACATTCACATTCACATTCTGATCGCAACCGGACCACGTGTAAGTCAACTTTTTCGTCGGTTCACCTTGGCGCGCATACCACAGACAAAGGGACAGATCCAGACTCAGGCCCAGGCACAGGCTAGACTATGTAGAAGTAGAAGAGGGGGTAAGGTAGGATAGGCTAGGGTAGGAGAGGAAGAGAGGGGGAAACGTGCACGTAGAGGGAGACCTTTTCATTGATTGTTTTTCTTTTGCCTCTCTCTCTCGTTCTCTCCCTCTCACTCTCTCTCCCTCTCTCTCTCTCTCTCTCTTTCACATGGTGGAGCAGGCAGTACGTAGCCCGTTTCATTTCTCGGGAAACAAGAACCAGTTGACTGCATTCCAAGGCATCGCGCTGAAGGGCTCCACACAGCCAGAGGGTCCAGCATACTACCGTGGCACAACTGCGCTAATTGTTTCCGACTTCAGGGAGTGAAGAAAGAAGAGAGAGAGAAAGAGAGAGAGAGCTGGAGAGAGAAACATCCTGGCTAGGAAACTTTGTGTGGAAGTAACTCCAATTGGCATCGATCTGCAGTTCTACATGGCAATGAACCCATAGATAAGCTTAAGTGAACTCAACTCAACTCAACCCACCTCAGCTTACCTCACACCATACCAACCCACTCCCTCTCCCACTCTCTCTCCCCCACACTCTCTACCTCTCTCTTACTCTCCCCCCTTAAAGTCAGAAGTTCGTTTGGTTTGTGTTACGTGATAAAAAAAAGAGAAGAAGAAACCTTGTTCTGCGGCGATTCAACTTGCCGATAAGGCGTGGCAACCCATACCCCGCTACCCTCTCTGTTGGCTACCCTGCCAGCCCCAACAAGCGTGTCTTCTCTCTCTCTCTCTCTCTCCCTTTCTCACTCCATCTCACACATCCGGGCGAGTAAATAAATGAAACAAATAAAAACAAAATTAAACTGGGTTTATTGCATTTCATGTGAAAAGCAAACGAGAGCAGACCCAGACCCAGAAGAAGAACGTAAGATAAGTGCACTACACAGGCGGAGCTGCCCGGACAGCCAGACCTGACTGCCATATGGAACCCATCCGTGTATATGGAACGATCGATCGATCGATCGTTCATCGGACAAATCAAATGCGTGGTGGTGCGTCAACAAACTGTTCGACGTTCAATCAACTTGGCGGAGTTTCAATTGGGCATGGAATACATAGATGTCGAACAAGGCAGGCAGGGGGGAGGGGTTTGGGGGGGGGCTATCTCCCTGCTTAACGCATCACTAACGATCGAAATTTGTTGTTGTTCTTCAATTAAATAACCGAATGCCAATTAATTAAAAGCCCATATCGGTTAGAAACCACCTAACCCCGTCCCCCGTTCCAACCCAACCCCTTCTTCGAACATACACCCTAACCCCCCTCTGAACCTCCCCCTTTGGAAACTGTTCGGGTTTAGTTGCGGCAACGTCCGTTCTAAATTACAAATTTGTCGTACCTAAAATAGATAATATGATCTAATAAAACCGAAAGAGCATATAATAAAAACAAAAAAAAAAAAACACAACACCGATCAACGAAAGAAAAGGGAGAGTGAGAGGGAAGGGGAAACTGACGAAGCTGTTTTTGTGTGTGTCTCGCTTTTACGATTTCCCGATAACAGATCAATGTCAAAAGCTTCAAAAAAAAAAACAATAGAAGAACAAACTAATGCAGACACCATTAAGAGACTTAAGAGCATTACGATCCATAGAGATCTCTTACTAACTCGTACTATAAGCAGAGACTAGAGTGAGGGAGATGTAGAGGGAGAGAGGAGGGGTGGAGGATTCCTTAACCATGTAATGCGACAGGGAGTGGCGATCTAATGGACTAAGCTCTACACATGATCATAATACTAGTATATTCGACATGAGATCATCAAAAGAAGCGAGAGCACGTTTTAATCGCGTTGCGAAAAGCTCTTAATGGTACGGCTGATACGCATATATGCCGGAATTGTATTATCATGAGGGGTCTACCTACCTACCTCCCTCCCTCTCCCTCTCTCCCCTACTTTCCATTTATCAATCAATGAGTAATGCACGTTGAAAGAAAGATCACAGATTTGTATAGCTCAATAACGATGATGATCATCAGAAGAATGTTTCAAATCGTATCACAATATTTCCAAGTGTCACAAAAGTCAAGCTTGATTGTAGACTTAAGATCGCAAACAATGATCAATAATCTTGCTCTTGTTCTTCCTCTTCCTCTTCTTGTTATTCTTTCTCTGCGTGAGCTGCATCAAAAATATTTGTGTAGAACATGTTTAGATAGCCTAGTATTAAACAAGGTCAATCTATGCAATGATTTGACAACTTTTGTAGAGATTATTTAGTTCCGAGAACTCATTATAGAATTGCTAAATATTCTGGAATGTTTTGGAAACTCAAAAGAAACGCAAAAAAGTAGAAATAGTTGGGAGTCTAAAATCTTGTTTCATTAAGGAATTTTGGAGTAAGATCCATGGATTTGATGGAAATCTCAACGTTTTTTCTAGAACTATACAATTCAGGGAACTAACTCAAGTTGCTCTATGAATATATATACTTTTAAGCATATATATTTTTGTATATATTCCTGTTCCTGGCATTATCCTCGTTTGCAAGCTTTTCATACTCTCTATAAGCAACAAAAAAATGCATGATCATATTGCAGCTTAGCAGCTCTACGATCTCTCTGCTATTCTTGTAGTCCCCCTTAGAGTATTACGTGCTTGACGTTCAGCATCAATTGCATATTTCATGGGAATTCCCTCAGGCAAGCGGGAAATCTTTATTTCGCATTCATTTCCTACATTATTCGTTTCGAATTTCATGAAGGAGTTTCTGCGAAACTTTCATGCTCTATGCTCGATTTACATACACTACCCGATACCTATGCCATCTGCCATATATATATATATACATATAGTATGTATGTATGTTCTTGGATAAACACAAGAATCGCAGACTTAACATTTGAGATTGCCACTCAAAGTGCCCCAAGTTGTTGTCTATAAGGCCGACATTGTAGCGTGTAATTGCTTATGATTATTAGTAGCGTCTATCAGCGCGACAACAATCGAGCAGGGGGAGGGGTCCAAAGGGGGAGGGGAGATCGCGGCACAGTGGAGCAAGCAGACAGCGCACCACGACGCGTGCTTAATTGTATAATTAATTTGAGTTTTTTTTTGTATTCTTTTTCGCGATCTTCACGACACGTTTTGTTTATATTTGGCTCGACGCCAGATAAAGATATCGTTGCACTATGGCGGCAAAGCTGTTGCCCCGCTGCCCTCTACCTGCACTTCTCATGGGAGATTGGCCTTTATACTCATTGATCTCTGGCGTCGTTGAAGCGATCCTTATGAAATTTGGTATATTGCAGTTTTTAAAGGCAACTGACAAGTTGGCAATGTTTTTATAGTCATTTAAAGCTGGAAACTAAAGTTATGACTAATAAAGGCTTACATATGGTATAGGAATATATTGTTAGGGGCGTTTTTATTGCCTCACAAGTGTGATACATGTACTTAAGAGGTCTCTTCCACGTGCTACCGACCGCAATTGTTTTTTTTTTTTGGCAGGGAAAACTGTTTTGAGTTCGACTTTTGTGCGAATACCTTCTAGAATTACATGGGGCGAAGTGGGGAGTTGCCTCACACACACACACACACACACACATGTGCACATAAATTCTTGCATAATGAAATTGTAAAATGATATCGGGGCACGTTTCTGGCTGTGATGTTCGGGCAGAAGAAGAAAACCCGAAAGCGAAACAAAAGCGAAATATCTCCTGCCCCAAAGTTGCCACTCCCCTCGCTCGCACCCCCCTTACACGTTCCACGCCCTTCGTTCGCGCACAAAATCATCGTATCAAATTCTCAAAATGTTTCTTTGGTTTCGTCTTGTTTTCGTTTAGTTTTGGTATTTTTTTTTTCTTTTTTCGCTTTGTTTTTCTGTTTCTGTTTCGTTTTTTTTTTTTGTTTTTAGCATTTGTTAACTTGGCTTATTTATGCATAATTAAAATTAATGAACAAAAAATTAGTATTAGTCTCAAGCGACAGCAAAGCAACAATGACAAAGGCAGCCATTGTTTTTGTTGTTGTCGCTGCTCGCGTTTCAAATTACACAAGAAACAAGACGAAACAGAACACAGATACAAAAAAAAAAAAACCCGAAACGGAACCAAGTAAAAAACTCGTATCTGACGCAAATCGCATGTAGCATCCCTAAGAAAACTCCGAGAGCACCCCAAGAGACACAGTAAATCGGAAATTAACTTAAGATCATGTTATAATGCATAATATACGGAAATCAATTGAAAACTGTTGAGTTGCAGTTACATTTTTTCGGAAATAATTAGGATTTTGCAATATAAACTTAAAAAATAGTTAAAAAATACTAAAATAACACTATATACCATTATTATTAAGATATCAAATTGATGACTTTGTTATTTCTTTTATTAACTTGCTTAAGCTTCAGTAACATGAGCTTAGAAAGAGTTAAGATTGTACTAAATATTATTAAAAACACTAGAGATGATCTTATTTATTTTTTTATTTTTTTTTATTTTGCATTATTTCAGTTTTTTCTTATATCTTAACTTCAGTTTGATTGAAATATGAAAACATAATACCATATGCTAGTTTATAACTCAATTTTATGCATCCTGCACTTCTCTACTATATATATCCAAATACATATATCGTATAACTGATTGTGTTATTTTTGGGGTGAAACTTTCTTATAAAAACTGTGCCCAAATTGACGAATCTGTATTTTCTTCGTTGTTTTTTATATTTTTTGGTGATATTTGAGGCGTTGCAACTTGACGAAAAACACTAGAGAGAGCGAGAAGGAGAGAGAGAGTGAGAAGGAAATTAAAACGAATGTGGGCCAATTTGATGCCACCCGGTGGCAACGATGGCGGCGGCGGCGTTGCCTGCGTCTCGTGGCCGTTTGCCAACTGGCGGCAACAGAAATATGAAAATTAACAGAGAGGGAGAGAGAGAGAGAGAGATAGAGAGAGGGGAGGAAGAGAGGTGTGTGGGGAAGCTGACTCTACCACCAGCAAGGTGTGCGGCAGCGCATTTTGTCGTGCGAAAAAAAAAATTATTTTTATATGTTTGACACACATGCGACTGCGAGAGAGAGAGAGAGAGAGCAGGTGAGAGGGGCAGAGAGCGGGAGAGAGCGACAAGTGAATGGCGGCGATGCAGCGATCACGCGAGCCAAGCCAACTCAAGCCAGATAAATGGAGCTGTTTGGACTTCTGGCTGCATTTCCTGTTTGCTGCAGCTGCCAAAAAGAAAAATATGCGAAAATGCGACATTTTGATGAATTCCAAATTAATTCGCACAATTTGCCCACTGTCCGCGGCAGCGACTCATTAGGTGGCCCATTAGGTCGCCCACGTGAGGCACTGCGAGGTGTCGCAGTCGCAGTCGGCAGCTGTTGCTCCCCCTCCCACCACGCGCAACGGAAGCAGCGAGACTAAAATATATACAAATGTCTTAATGAACGCCCAATGCAGGGCGTAGGGCACAGGCACAGCACAGTGGGGCAGAGTAGACAAGGCGTCAACGAATATTGCGTGGGAATGACGTATATTTTTTTATGATGAATTGCGCGAGAGCAGCGACGCAGCGCAGGGCAGCGTGTTAGGTGGCATCTGGCATCAGCAGCGAAGAAGTTGCGCAAAGCGTACCAAACAAAAGGTAAAAGCAAAACACACACACACACACACACACACACAGAGAGACAGAATGTTGTTGGCACAGCAAGAGAGTTAAGAGAAAAACCGAATGCAAATTGAAATTCCAAGATCAAAATCAAAGATGGCGACGCACCAAAAACAAAAGGCGCAAGCCAAAACAAAAGACAACAACAACGCGAACAGCAACAGCAACAGGAACGGGAACGGGAACGAGCTGGCAGAAATTGAATGCAATGAAAATCAAATAAATTGCAATGAAAAGGCAACGGCCAAAACGAAAAAGAGCAACGGCAACAGCAACAACAACTCGTACAATGTCAACGATTGCAATCGCTGAACATGGTGGGCTAACGCCAACAGCGCTGTTGCTGTCGCTGTCGCTGCTCGCGCGCCGCTGCTTCGCTTCGTTCAAATGAGAGCGCGACTGACCAAAAACGAAGCATTTGAAAAATGCAAAATACAAGCAAGAGGGTTGGGAGAGGGGGCAGAGAGCGCGAGAGCGGGAGCCAAGTGTCCCAAAATCCACAAATGAAGCCACGGCCACAGGAATGCAGTCAGCAGACGAAGCAGCGGAAGAGCGCAGCCAGAGAGTGAGAGAGAGAGAGCGCAACTTAACGAATTGCGCCAAACTGGAACTGATCCACTACTCTGCCGCCGCTCTCCTTATACGAGCACACGCACACACACACACACGTGCATGCAGGCAGACAGGCTGACTTGAACTGCAGCTTAGGCGACAGGCGACTGCTGACGCTGCCGCTGCCGCGGCTGGAGAACGCATAAATTTTGGAGCATGTTGTTGCTTGCATGCAGCGCTCTGCATGCTGCTTCTTTTTTGCATGTCGAGCAGCTGCAATTGCCAAGAGGCGCGCGCGTGTCCATGTGGATGTTGTTGTGGTACGTAAATGCAGCATGTGGCTCGAGTTAAAGCTTGGGCTGCGACGCAGACGTAGGCACAGGCTTTCACCCGTGGAATGCGAGCAGCGACTGCGGCAGCGGCAGCGGCAGCAAATTAGCTCAAATGCTTTTGCCGCAGGGCAGACAGACGGCTTGATGTAGCTGTTGTTCTTGTCGTTCTTGCTGTTGTTGTTGTTGTTATTACCGCTGCTGCAAGGGCCTGACAGAGTGTTGCTAATAATAATCGCAGAGACGACAGCAAGCAATAATAAAAAAACAACAACGCGAACGCAACTACCGCAAAGAGCAATAAGAAGAGCAATAAGAAATTGCATCCCATGTGCATCAATTATGACAAGCCCAAAGAGACAGACGACAGAGGCAGCGGCAGCGGCAGCTGTGAGAAACTGCGCCAACGGCAATAAAAGCGTTACGACGCCAGCAACAACAACAACAACAATGAGAGCAGTGGCAAACGCCTTGCACGCTTCTCCTTCTGCTTCTACTCTTGCTTCTTCCTCTTCTCATTCGCCCACACAACGCCACAACAAAAAGTTGCGCTGTCATTTTCGTCGTTTTCTAACATTGCTGACCAGTGCAGCCAAATGCCCCAACAAAAGTGAACGAAAAATGCAACTGAGTCATCGTCGACGGCAGCGACTGCGACTGCAACAGCGGCAACTGTCACCAAAAATGGCAACTGACAAATGCAGCCAACAGGTGGCGTGCCTAAAAGGCATATGTATTAACATATTTATATAGCATGCAATCAAGCAAAATATATATAATATATAAATATATAATATATTATATATTATATATGAAAATACTTCTATCTTCCGCGCAAATTCCATAAAATGTTGATAGAGTAATTGAAAATTCTTTGCCAGCAAAATTCCTGAATAATTTCCTATATATATATTTTGTTATTTTTAATTCTAATTACTTAAGTAGTTCATAGTATTTTACAGAGTACTCTATATACTATGTGCCATATATCATAAATAACTGGCGCACAGTGTCCAGCAGAGGCCTAGAAATCAACAGCATAAAAATAGAGCGAGTCTCTTGCTAAGATTCCCTTTCTAATATTCGAAATAGGTATACCCTAATTATATATAGGCTATAAATATTAATATGAAGTTCTGTATATTATATGGAACTTAAAATTGACTGAGATCTTAAGCCAACATTTTTAAATTGTGAATTTATAATCGTTTCTAACAGTTTAAATTTCGAAAATTCAAAAAACTCTTTAAAAACTTTCAAAATGCCTTATATAGAGTATTTTTAGGGTATTTTCCTGTCGCATAGTCACTGCCTAAGCATTTTTTTCGTTATTTTCAAAATACTTTTCGTGTTTTTTTTTTTTTTTTTTTTTTTTTTGTTTCCCGGAGAGAAAATTGAAAAATATTTATGAAAAATGACAACTGTCGTTCAACACACACACACACACACACACGAATACACAAACAAGCATTATTGTTACGGGAGAGGGGAGGGTGTATGGCGCTTTGGGTGTGTGTGTGTGTGCGGGTGCGAGTGTTATCTGTGTTCTTCATTGTTTTTTCCCGAGACGAACAACAATTTTGTTGTTGTCTCGGAAAATTTGCCTTTTTTTTTGTATTTTATTTTGTTCGACTTGGCAACATTTCAAAATATTTCAGAAATTATGGACAAACAACTGTACATACATGGGATATAGAGGGGGGTGGGGTTGGGTTGGGTTGGGTAGAGGGTGTCTAGCTAGGCGCCCGGTGACAAGCGGCAAATCGGGCGCATAAATTAATTAGAAAGCGTATTCGATGCATAAAACAAACTCGGGACCTACGCGATGATCATTGTATATACTATATAAGACAGGGTCCTCTCCCCCCCCCACACACGCTTGTATTATTATTTATGTATTTATTGGTACATTTTCTTTAGTCACGGGGCAGAGCAGAGGATGCTACGGGAAGATATGCCTAGACACTTTCAAGTTTTATTTCTTTTTAAATGGACAAGCAAACACTAAAAAGGGACTAGAAGCTTAGCCCCCGCAGCATTTGGGGGCATTCTTCACTCTCTCTTTCTTTTTTTACTTGGTAAGTGTGAAGAGAAAAGATATATTTTATATAGAGTATTGGATCTTCTTGGTTATTTATGCTTTGTCTTGGGTGATAAAGTTATTTTAGTTTTTTTTTGGTATTGTTTTCAGATATAATTATATACGATATTTATACTAGAATTTAATATTATTGTTAATGCTGTTGCAAGGGGTAACCCTACTGTATATAGACACTATTTCTCTCTCTCTCTCTGAACTATTTAGACGCCTTTTTCGTGTTCACGCTCGCTCGCTCGTTCGGGTCTTTCTTTATTTATAGCCAACGCATTTATTTGGCTGTCGCTGAGCTACTTTAGGCCTCAATTATTTTGAAATTCATTAAAAGTGTCATATATTTTCAATATTTATGTGGCGATGGCAACCCTATCCCCAGCACCCTGCCTACTCCATTTAGAGCGTTTTCTAACACTTTTTCTTTTTCTTTTTTTCTTGTTGCAGTTTTACGCTTTGGCGATGCAGTCCTAAGTTCAACTGGATCAGGAGACAGAGACAGAGTGAGAGAGAGACAGAAAGAGCGAGAGAGAGCGAGACAGCATTGCGGCGGCGCAAACAAAAGGCAAACCAAGGTAAGAGGCGGCTGCTTCAGATTTAATAAACTTAATCCTGGACCTGGTCGTGGCGCCCACGCAACGTGCTGCAGCGCAGCGTGTGGGCGTGCAACTCGCTCCGCGCCCATAAACACAAAAGGCTGGGCCCCATCTGAACCCAACCCAATTCCAAACCCCCCACCCTGTACCTTCCCTGACGTTTGGAACAGCAACAATACAAATCGTTCTCGTTCTTCTGGCCCACGCACCACGACTCCAGCTTCAGCTTCAGCTCCAGCTTGGAAACGGCGGGTGGCAGGCAGGCGGAGTAGAAGGGGCGTGCCAGCTAGCAGGTGGGACGCCCAAGCGAGAGAGAAAGGGAGAGAGAGGGAGAGCGATCTGACTGATCACCCTGTATGCATTTCTGAATATATATCTGCTTCTCGCATTACTGCTAACTTAATCATCACTTTATTGACAGGTTTATTATGCGTTTCATGCATTCTCATGGTTTTAGCTGAGAAAGTAATAGTTTCCCTATAGATATATAGCATACCTAGGGTAGATGTGGATTTAGGCAAGCTATCTTACAAATTTCAGAACTCTAGCTACTGTTTTAGCAGAGATCTATGTGTAGAACTCAGAAGAGGCACTAGATTTTTCATATTTTGATTTCTAATCAAGCGTACTATGTCAGAGAGTCAGTGCAGGAAAGGAAGATGGAGAGAGTCTGATATAGGAGGGTTTTCCAAATCTCCATAGACAGTTTCATAGCTCTAGCTGCTGTAAGGCCAGAGATCAACGAGTATAACTCACAAATGGCTCTATGTTAGCCTTTATCTTATGATATTATGATTTCTAATAAAGCGTACTATATTAGAGAGTTAGAAATAATGAGAGGCTAAGGCAGAAAGGTTCGACAAATCTACAAACCTAATTTGATGAGAGAAGGGGGGGTATAGGGTAACAAATACTACAGGAGGAAGGTTCCCCCAGTTGTCCAGTCCCAGTTTAATAACTCTAGTTGCCTTGGACTTAGTCTGAGATGATTTCATTTGACTCTTTCTCTCTCTCCCTTCCTTCTCATTCCTTTCAATCCTTCTGTACACCCCTTTAAGAGAGTCGTACTGCCATTTGGGTACAGGGTCCAAGAGAAGAACAACAGCAACACAACAGAACACAGAAAAAATCCTGTTGTTGGAATGCAAATTCCGAACTTGTTTTCTGGCGACTTTCCACTACAACCCCGCCCCCCTTGCAGTCTACGCCCTTTGTCAGCTCTCTCTCTCTCTCTCTCTCTCTCTCTCTCTCTCCTGTTTGGAGAACCAACAGCATCTTGGGTCTTTGGGTCTTGGTTATGGGTTCTGGTCCTCTTCAGCTGCTGCTGCTGGCCAAAACAGGTTTCGTTGCTCAAGAATTTTTGCTATATCTGACGAATGTGTGTGTGTGTGTGTGTGTGTGTGTGTGTGTGCGATCCATTCGCTTTGTTTGTATAGGGCCAGTTCTCAGTTCGTGATTTTTCTATTGCTCTCGGTTCTATTCCTGTTGCTGTTGTTGCCAAGTTTTATTGAACTCGCTGCACAACAAGAGCAACGGCAACACGGCAACAACAACAACAACGGCAACTGCAACACGCAACATGCGGCAGGTGCGACTGTTTTACAAGCTCAGCTCCATAAAAAAAATGAGCAAGAACAACGGCAACAACAACAGAAGCCAACAAGCTGGCGACAACAGCAACAGCAGCAGCAACAGCAGCAACAACAGCAACAGCAGCAACAGCAGCAGCAACAGCAACATCAGCGACCTATCAATTTCGTTAGTTGTCAATGCGCCCCCACCCAAAGCAACAAACCTTCTCCAGGTAGACAGTAGAAGGGGAGTAGGCGGGAGAAGGTACCAGGGAGCAGGGAGCAGGGAGAGCGGGCTGCCCAAGAGGTTAGCCAAGTCTCCTTGGCAATCTATGGTATTCTTCGCTTGGCAGCACTTCGATGCCACGCCCACTGCGACATGTGTATTTCAATTGTCTTCAGCTACCAAGAGCTGCTCTTTCTGCTACCCTGCCCTGCCCTGCCCTACCCTACCCTACCCTGCCTTATGCTAACCCTCTGCTACCTCTTTCTCTAACCCAAGATTTCTAACAATTTTATGCTGATTCTTTGGACAAGCAAGCCGCATTTGAAGAAGCCGCTGACAAGCGACAACGTTGCCATTCACTTTACCTTGTCTTGCATACCCTACGCACGCGCAAGGCGCCGCCAAAAGGGGTATACCAAGTCAGAAGGGACTAGGCAAGATCCTAGACCTGGCAAGTTCAATAGACTAGACCAAGCCTTAATTCCTTACTCTCAGCTAATAAGAAATACCAGTGCAGGGTATCTGGCAGTCAGGCATGCCCAACACATGTATACATGCCGTGGTATTTGCTTGGGTTAATTTATGCTGTTTAATTTGGCAGTTCATTTGATTAATAACTGTTTTTTTGTATTCTTTAATGTCTCTTATCCCAAATAATAGACTAATCTCCGGTTTTATACTCAGGGTGTGTGTGTGTGAGTGTGTGTGTGGCCCCGAAAAGTGTGACTAATCAAATTACATAGCTCACACCCCATTGAAATTGGAATAGAAAACAAAAGAAGAACACGACTGATACAATAAAGTTGCTCAAGTAGAAAAAAAAAAAAAAAAACAAACAAAACAACAAACATCGCAAACACCGCAAACACCGCATGCTTGCAGCAGTAAATGCGGTGTTTCTGGGGAAAAAGCTAGTCTAGACAGTTTAGTAAGGGATTGTTAGGGAGAGACCCTCAGCAGACTGCGATAATGCTGTTTTCTTATGCTTGCGGTGTTTGCGGTGCTGACAGAAACACCGCATATGATTTTTGCTTCTTTTAGCCACTCTATATCGCAGCTGATCTGCATTTTACCCATTTGGTGCTGGTTTTATCATCCAGCTGCGTATCCAACTCACTTCATCTTGCAGCCTAAACTATTTTGATTGCAATTTGGTTTTCCACCGCCTTCCCCCTCTCCACACCACACCCAGTTGGCACCTAGCAGCCTCCCTACCTCCCCCCTCGTTGCTGCCATTTTTGCAATCCATTTTTGGACTTGGATCTTTGCGCTGCAACACACATTCTTGCAACACCATTCATTTCCTTCTGCCTGCCTGCCTGCCCCTCATCCCAGCCTGCCTGCCTGCTGCCTCCTGGCCATGGCACTGGAATGCGCATTAATTTCCAACACACGCAACAACACCACAGTGAGCCAGCGCGGAGCACGGAGCTCGGAGCGATCGCTGCGAAACCTGCGTCAATTTCGCGCTTTACTTTTGTTGTCAGATGCTTTAAATCAGCGTCGGGCTGCGTCGAGGATCGTCGCCAGTCGCCAGTTGGAGTCGGGTATAGTCGGAGGCGGGGGAGGGGGGGGCAGTCCGGTTTCGTGCTCCTTGCGTTAACAAGTGGCCACCAGGCAGCAGCTGCACGCGCCTGCCCGACTGCCAGTCTCCTTCAGCTGCACCTCTACACTCTGCTCCGCCTCCTCCTTCTCCTCCTGCTGCTCCTGCCTGCCTGCTGCCCAATCAATAATGACTTTCAAATGGGAGCCGCGTTGCAATTTATGTGCGTCAAGGCAGGCAGGGACCAGGCAGGCAGGCAGTCAGGCGGACCTGGCGGCCGTTTCTTGGAATCTCGCGCGCGCTTTGCTGTTTTTTTTTCTCTCTCTCTTTCGTTTCGTTTTTCTGGCTTTTTTCTTCTTTGGCATCGTTTAAATTTCAAATCGAGCCCCAAACTGTCGCAGGGCAGCGCCGCGCAACCCGTTCCACTACCTCCCTCCCGCCCTCCTGGTCTGTGCCTGCAGCAGCACCTGCCTTGCTCATTCGCGCTCTCCCTCTCTCTCTCTGTCTCTCTCTCCCGCTCGCATGATAATGACACGCCATTACGAATCTGATGACCAGCTGAAGGACAGCCAGGCAGGCAGTGCCTGCTCCTGCTGCTGCTCCTCCCTCTCCCTCCCGCTTGTTCCCGCCTGAATGCGCTGCTGCTGCTGTTGCTTCCGTTGCCACGCCCCCACAGGACAATCAGGCGTGCAGGCTACCTGGCATCGGGTAGCTTTCGGTACAGTTGTACCATGAGTGTACTAGGGGATTCCAGAGGCGCAGTCTGCTCCAACCTAATGCATCCTTTAGTTTGGAGCGCTTTTTAGGGGTGTATCAAATTTAAGGCAGATCGGTTGAGTTCTAGTTGAGTTCTCTGGGACTGGGAGCGGGTTGGGTAGGAGGGTTTTCTTGGAAAATTAAGTGCAGGAAAGATAGGAGCGAGAAACTTCTGTAAATCGTGAATATATGTTAAATAAGTGGGTTTATATCGTAGGTATGGCATATTCTAAACCTCTATATCTTGTGCATATATATATTCTTGTACAGTTCGATTTTGTACCTAAGACTATATAACCTATAATTAAGATTCCAAACTCAGCTGTCTCTCTCTGTCTAAGATAACGAAGCTATGAACTTCCTCCTCCTGATATATAGATATATATTCCAATGATATATATATATATTTCAATGATATAGATATATATTCCTGTACAGTACACAATTTGCTGCGATTTTAGCAATATATTTCGTATATCTTATTAATATTATACTCTAAAGTCAGGTATACTCCTTCTACCTATAGTAATGTCTATATATATTCCTGTACAATACATTAACTCCACATCTCTCTTACTCTTTGCAGTCCCATTCAACTACCCTGCCATGAGCCGCCTGCTGCGTCTATGCCTGACGCTGGGCATGCTCAGCCTGTGCAGGGCGAGCAACTCCAACTTCAATGCGAACACCAACACAAATGAGAATCTGCTGGGCGTCTTCATTGAGCGTGCACCCGAATCGGCTGTGGCGCCCAAAGGGGATGAAGTAGTCTTTGAATGTGAGATGAATCTGAAGCCAGATCGCTTGGAGTGGCGCTTCCGGAATAGCAGCGATCAGCCATATCGCTACCTGCACTCGGGTGGGGGTTACAATGTGACCAGCAGCAATGAGGAACGCACATGGAAGCTGCGCATCTATGTGAGTGCCCAGACGGTGGGTGACTATCAGTGTGTGGCCTGGTATGGACCTGGTGCGGTGGTCTCGACACCAGCCCGCCTCACACTCGTCTCCATCTCGCTGGACAATGCCAATGGCGGCTATAGTCGTCATGCTGTGCGCTGGAGCGTTGCACCCAAGAATTGTGTACTCCTGCGTTGCGGCTCTGTTACCTCTAATCCTCCAGCCATTTGGAGTTTCTATCGCAACGGGGAAAAGCTACCACAGTCGGAGCTACTGCCCGGAGCAGCGGGTGCACTGGTCCTGAGCTCGGTGAGTGCCAAGGATGCGGGTAACTACACCTGTGCCGCGACCAATGCCATCACCGGCAAGGAATTGCGTCTTCCCCAGGTCATTGATCTGCGTGTGGACTATACGGATCGTACACCGCCCTATTTCCTGCTCCAGCAACCCGCAACCCTGATGACAGCACGACCCGGCGACACGGTGGTCCTCGAGTGTCCTGGCGTCGGTTCACCACGACCCAGCGCCGTCTGGAGCAGTCCCAATGTGGCCAATATCTATCACAATCGCAGTCGTGTACTCGCCTATGGATTGCAAATCTCAGATGTGCGTCCCGAGGATCAGGGCTCCTATGTGTGCCGGCTGGACAATGGCATTGCCCCAGTGCTGGTGCACATGATCAAACTGAATGTACTGGAACGTCCGCGCATCTCACGTGGTCCCAACTCAACGTTGACCAATGAGGGTGATCCCGTCACCTTGGAGTGTGAGGCCAGTGGTCATCCGGAACCGGAGATCTATTGGTTGCTCAACGGCGACGATGCCAGTCTGGACAATGAGACACGGATCGAGCACAATTGTCTGGTTATCCATCATGTGCAGAAGCGACATGCAGGCGTTGTTCAGTGCTTTGCACGCAATCAGCTTGGCGAGGTGAGTCCAGAATCTGTGGCCCGATCCGATTCAGAACGATCTTCAGACACATCTTTCTCTTTGCAGACAAGCGAGGGCAACTTGCTGCGCGTGAATCCTCTACAGATTAGTGGAGAGAATGAGCAACCATTGGGCACGGTACCGATGCGTTCACAGCACGATGCCAGCGGCGGAGGTGGCTCCTCCTCCTCCTCCTCCTCCATGTCATCGAACCGCAACAAGAAGCGCAAATATATGAAAGTTGGTGAGTCTACTGTTTGCTTTAACTTCTCTCCTGCTCTTCTACCTCTTCTTCTGCCTTCCCCTACTCCTCTTCTTCCTTCTCCTCCTCCTCTTCCACTTCCTCCCTTGCATCATGTTCTTTTTGCTTATTTCACTGTATTTCACTTCGCTTTACAAATACAGTAAGAGAAATGGCTTATGCTTAATCGATAATCGGTAATGGTTAATCGATAAACGTTAATCGGTAATCGATAATCTACAAAACGATATTCTATAGTTTCCGGCCAACTTGCGTCGGCCGCCCCAATCCCTCGCCCATATAAACGCGGATAAAATAGAAGATTAATTAAAAAAAAAAAAATTGTGTTAATCCTTGTGTAGAGCCAACGTCGTCGTCGTTGGAGTAGGAGGAGGAGGAGGAGTAGCTAGACCAACATATGCACATCCAGATCCATATACGCCTCTGCCTCCTCCTCCTGCTCCTCCGCCGTCATTGCTCTGCCGCCGCCGCCGCCATTTAGTCCATCATCCAACTCCTGCTCGGCATCGCTAATGTCCTCCAGATCTCATGTGCCAGAGCATTTGCGCAATTGCTCCTCCTCCTTCTGCAGTATACGTATCTTCATCTTCAGCTCCTCGACCCGCAATCGATGCACCTCACGCATATATTTCAACTCATCCTGCGCCTTATTCACCTCAATCTTCTTGGCCTCCGTCGACAATTGTTGCTCCTTGCAGCGCAGCTCGGCTTCCTTCACTTTAAAATAATTGATACGCTCCTCGTAGCTATCGCTGGCACTGCCAGTCGCTCCAGCCGCTGTGCCCAGTACTGTTCCAATACTGCTGGCCGATACATTGGCCGCCGCTGGCGCTGGTGCCGCTGTCACGGGGACCGGTGTCGCCGCCGTCACTGTGGGCAGTGCGCTGAATGTGAAGGTGGGTGTGCCGGCAGTGAGCTGCATCTTGACAGCCGCCGCCGCTGCGGCTGCCTGTTGCTGCTGCTGCTGCTGTTGTTGCTGCTGCTGTTGTTGTTGTACTTGCTGCTGTTGCTGCTGCTGCTGCTGCACAACAACAGCTGCCGCCGCCTGTTGCTGTTGCTGCTGATGATGCGCTGCAGCTGCTGCTGCCGCCAATTGTTGCTGCTGTGCCGCCAACTGTTGCTGTGCCAATTGCTGTGCCTGCGCCTGGGCCTGTGCCTGGGCCTGCGCTTGGGCCTGAGCCTGCGCCTGTGCCTGAGCCTGCGCCTGGGCCTGCTGATGCTGTTGTGCCTGATACTGCGCCAGTGTGATCTGCTGTGGCTTGATCTCACTGATGATCTGCTGATTGTAGCCAGCGGTGATGGTGGCCATCGTGTGCTGCTGCTGCGCGGGTATCGTGTGAATTTGCGCACCTGCAGAGGGAGAAGAGAGAGAGATGGGATTAGCTAGAGATCTTTGCCAGCCAGCTAGAGAAACTCACCTGTGGCATCGGCGGGATGCTTGATCTGTAATATGATCTCCTCGCGCGGTCGCGCCGACTTGAATTGCAGCAGATCGGTGAGTGAGAGTTTCTCTGCACTGATCTGATCCACATTGATCTGGTGGGTGTTCAGCATGGTGGCACTGGCGGCGGCCACAGCGGCAGCATTCACCTGCAGCTTTTGTATCTCGGCAACGGATACGGATTGCTGCTGCTGCTGCTGTGCCTCCACCTGCGCCTGCTGCTGCTGCTGTTGTTGTTGTTGCTGCTGTTGCTGCTGCTGCTGTTGTTGTTGCTGCTGCTGCTGTTGCTGTTGCGCTGGTGCATCAAGCGGATCATCCTCCATTTCACTCACATCATTGCCATCCATTTCCATCTCATCGAATGCATCACCCTGCGGATTATGCTCTGAGGCATCGGGACTGATTTGATATTCCGGTTCCACTTTGACGCTGTCATGCTGCTGCTGCTGCTGGTGTTGCTGTTGCTGCTGTGCATTGCCCCCGTTGCCGCCACCCTTGCCCAGCGCGGCACTGCCGCCCGAGACGCTGCCATCGCGGTAGGGATACTGTTTGCGCAGACTGTGCGGGAGAGAGAAAGAGAGAGTGTAAGCTGGAGAAGATTAACGGATGCTGCTGCTGCTTACCGTGAGTTCAGCCAGAACTTCTGTATCTGCTTGATATTCCTCATGGCGCTGACATGTGGATGCGAATTGAAGTCACGCACAATCTTGTCCCAGGTATCGCGCACCGAGTACTTGTTGCGCTGCTTCTTGCGATGCTTTATATCGATGACCTCCTCATGCAGATGGAACAGTGTGTACAGCACATCCTTTTCATCTGCCGTGAAGCGCGGCGTCAGTGGCAGCTGGCCCTTGGAACTGCTCGCTGTGGAGCCGCCGTTGTTGGCTCCATTGTTATTGCCACCATTGTTGCCAACCACATTGTTTGTGGGGCTGCCATCGCTGCCACTGATGGTGCCGCTCACGGTGAGCGTTGCCTGCACGACGCCAACGTTGTTGCCATTTGCGGCTCCATTGCCCACCGCATCCTCGGCCGACGACATGGTGGTCACCTGCTCTCGGGGATATCAGTTCAGGTTTCTGGTTTTTCTTACAGTAGTTTCTTGTTTTTGTTTTGATTTCGAATTGAGTCGCTGCTGCTGCTCGTTTGTTTATGAACGGCGACGGCGGCAGCGGCGACGGCGACGACGAAGCACTCAAAACGCGACTCGAGTTGCCAACGCGAGTTGCAAAACGAGAACGGGAGCCGCGCGCAGAAAACTGAGTACGAATTGCATGGAGTCCCAATTCGAGTGCCAAAAACCGATGCCGAGTAGCGAGTAATATATGAAAATCAATTGCACTCGTTTCGCTTATACACACACACGCACGCACGCTCACGCACGCACACACACACACTCACGCGCGTGTATAGACCGAGCGAGAGGTGGGAATGAGACAAAGAGTGAGCAAGCCGAGCGTGTTTGTGAGCGTCGTCGGTGTGAGTAGTTTTGTCTGTTGTCGTTGCCGTCGTCGTTGTCGTTTTTTGTTGTCGTTGTCGCCTCCGCCACTCAGGTATATAACTTTATTAATTATTGTTGCACTTGAGAGTGTTGTATGAAATGGGTTTCATACGCAATATGGCTACGTTTAGCGCACGATTTTGTTGAACTATATTCGAAAATTATAGATGAACGCGCGCGCTTGGCTGGCTTAGGTTTTCATTTTAGTGGCAGGCAGGCAGCAACACAGTACAATATATTTTGAGCTCAAAACGCGTACGATGCGATTACGATACTACTCAATGCTTGACTGCGATACTACTCAAGATTGTACAGCGATACTACTCATTGCATAAGCAGTGATGATTTTTTTCTCAATTTTGCGTTAACAGTGCTGTTAACATGCTGTTGCAGTGGCTGGCTAACATAAGTCTGTTAATTTTGTGCGCATATCGATGCCTTTATTTGTGTCTCTGTCACATCGTATTGTATATAAAATGATCGATACTTGCTTTTAACATAGGCAAGCAGGTATCGATAACTTTTAACCGGTTGCCATAACTACTGCAAAGTGTTTTGCCCAACACTAATTTGCAAACAATTTATAGAAATTTTTAAAATAATTTACTAATAAACAAAAAAAATGCATTCCTTGCACTTGCAGCCAACATGGTGCCCCCATCGCGGCCCAATGTTACGCGCCTCTCCGACGACTCTGTCATGCTGCGCTGGAATGTGCCCAAAAACGATGGGCTGCCTATACTCTTCTTCAAAGTGCAATATAGGATGGTCGGCGATGGCTCGCGGAATATTCCGCGCGAGAGTTGGCAAACCACGAATGAAAATGTACCCTATGGCAAGCAGCGTGAACGGGAACGGGAGCGGGAGCGGGATCGTGACCATCATCATGAATCCGCCTATGCTGGTGTCAAGAATTTCACATCGTCCGTGACGGGATTGCGGCCAGATCGTTATTATCGCTTCCGCATCATGGCAGTCTACTCGAATAATGACAACAAGGAGAGCAACACATCGATTAAGTATTTCCTGCAACGTGGTGCAGCCAAATCAAATCTGCCTGCGCCTGATTTGCTTAATATCGAACCATATTCCGAGTCAGCTGTCCTGCTGCACTGGACACTGTCGCCATTGGATGGGCAAGTGCATAATATTGATGGTTATTATGTATACTATCGACCAGCTGCATCGGCTGCGGAATATCTAAAAGCTTCGATCGATGGCTCACACACACGCAAATTCAAGATAGATCTCCTCGAGCCGGGCACAGCCTATGAGTTCAAGCTGCAAACGTTTAATATCCATGCCGCCTCGGAGTTCAGTGAAATCAGGCAGGGTCGCACCAAGAGTAAGTAAACTCACATTGTGGTTGAAGGAAACCCAAGCTAACCATGTGCGCCTTTTTTCAGAAACCTCCGCTCAACTGGCAACCGTTCAGGCCACCTCAACCACTCTGCCCACATCGAAGACTTCTGTCACAGATCAGCATAATTCCATTTATCCCGTGATTGCAAGTGCCGCTGGAGGTGGCATTCTGCTGCTGATTGCCATTGTGGTTGCTTGCCTGTGCATACGACGACGCAGCAGCGCACAGCCCGAGGGTGAGTGCAAGCAGAGCTTGAAGTTAGATCAGACTCTATCTAATCCTATCTATCCTTCACAGATGAGAACAAGCCGCAATTGGATCACATACAAGCGGACTTTGTTACCTCTGCCGTGCTGGGCGTGGCAACGCATCATAATCACAAAGGCGCTGGCGATGTTAGGCGTCTGAATGGTGTCATTCCACGCATGAACATTACGCCGAATCCATTGGCTCAGGATCCTGCAGCGGACAAGGTAAGAGAGAGGCCTCATCTCTCCAAGCTATCATCTCCACATGCTACTCCTTTCATTGCTTTCATCTGAAAAAAAAAAAAAACAAAAAGAAAAACAAATTTTCGCTGGTTGGTTGGTCAAAATTGAAACGTTTCTTCCGCTGCCGCTGCTGTTGCTCCTGGCAAATCTCTCTGTCGCTGCTTGAATCGGGCTCTTCTTTTTTCTTCTCTTCTCTTCTTTTCCCACTGCTCCCTTCTTCTCTTTTAAGAATGCTGTATATATATTTTAAATACGTTTATATTTCGAGCGAGTTGTAGATGGTTTTCTCTTTTTTTTTTTTATTTCCAAGGAACTAAAGTCTAGAGCGAGCTCTTTAGAAAGATTATTATAGTAATATTAGTTCTCTTAAATCTCTGTTATATTTCTTGCTATATAGTTACTTCTTGGTTCTACTTTTCCAGCTGTAAATATGTGCATATCTTTTCTGACTTTTGTATAAAGAAATATCTATCTATCTCGCTCTCTTTCAATACTTTGTCGTTCTTTCTCCGGCTACGGCTCTCGCTCTCTCGCTCTCTCTGTCTGTCCGTACTCTCCGTCTTTCGTTCCTGCCTAGCCAAACTCAGAGTCCGAGTCCCCTGTTCCAGAATCGTAACGTTATGGAGCTGCGCTTCCTGCCACCAAATGGCACCGGCCCAGCCAATCCTCACATCAGCCTTAAGACCATGTGCGGCTCATCTGCGGAGCATGCGAATGCAAATGGGGATGTGGAGACAGAGACGGATGCGGATGTCTATGTTAGCGTTGCCGATGTCGATGCCGATGTGCCAGTTGCGGGTCCAGCCTCCTCCTCGTGCGAGACTCTGGAGGCATGCGAGGGTCTTAGCCAACAGTTGACACCGCTGCCGCAGCCGCCGCCGCCGCCCACCACGGAGGCGCCCAGTAAACCGTTGCCGCCGCTGCCCAAAAAGACGGCAGCCGCCAAGGCGCAGCAGCAGCAGCAGCAACAACAACAAGTAAACGTAAATACCGATTGCCAAGCCAAACCAGTTGAGATTGTTTCCACTAGCCAAGCCCAACAAGCACACAACCATCAGCAATAACCCACCACCAACATCATCCACAAGTAAACCAGAGCCAGAGCACAGCTAACTAATCCCGCCTCCTCTTACTCTCTCTCCTCCACAGAACAATGTATTGGCCGTAGCCGCAGCGGCAGCAGCCGCATTGCATCAACCTGGTCTGCATCATGCACAGCCATATCATCCGCCGGGAACACCCACATTGCTGCAGAAACGTTTGCCTGCGGCACATGACTTTCAGCAGCTGGGAGGAGCACCCCCAGTGCCGCCACATGGCAGTTACTATCATCAGCAGCAGCAGCAGCAGCAGGCAGCTGCCTCGCCCATGTTGGATCAACAGCGACGCACGCTGGAGCGCAGCGTGCGCAGCCTGCAGCAACAACAGCAGCAGCAGCAGTCGGCGCTCGACTACGGCCTGGATGAGGGTGGACTGCCGACGCCCACGCGTATTCCATCGTTGCGACGACAGCGACGCGCCTCGGGCAGTCAGCACAACAGCCATAATAATCTTAATCTCAATCATCATCATAACAACAACAACAACAACAATAATAATCACAACAGCAACAACAATCTGCCGCATCATCTGCTGCACCATCAGCATCTACAGCATCAGCATCTACAGCACCAGCATCCACATCCACATGCACATCATCCGCATCAGACTGCACACAACAATGGCGGCGTTGGCATACCCATTGTGCCGGGCAGTCCACGCATCCAACGCTCACCCATGCCCGGCCGCACGCTGATCAAGCGAACGCGCCTGGGCAGCCACACGGACAACATCTCGTCGGGCAGTCTCAACAGTATTGAGGTGTAAGAGGAGCACGCAGTCCTCGTTTCCCCCGCATAGTTCCCCCCTTTAGCTTATAGGATTGGATATATATATATCTATTTTTTTTTTTTTGTATTTATTTGAATCTATTTATACGCATCTAGAGTTAGGATTAGGCTAATCTGTAGTATAAGTTTTGAGGGGCGTACGGGAGTTGCCCCCCCTATTTTTGTATGTAATGTTATTTATTTATTTAACAAAGACGACTCGAATTGTTTAGTTGAATTAGCTAGCTCTAGACCCTTCCCTTGGCAACGAGGGATGATCATATAGAGTACATACATATATCATAATAAATCCTAGATTCTTTGTATAAGTCGTTCAACTATACCGTTATCTCGCTGCTTAATTTTAACTAATAGAATTATGATTATTGATTTGTAAGCACCCTATAATATATAACTCTTATGGGTTTATATAGCCAGATCATATAGAAGATGAATGGAAGATTGTACACAGCATAATAAAAGATACAAAAAACTCTGTAAATTATTTGTTTTACTTCTCGAAGGTTTATTATTATGGATTAACCACATTCAAGATGTATAATATTAAGTCAAACTAATTAATTAACCAAATTTCAGATGTTTGATAATAAGTCAAATCCTGAAAAAAATACACTGTAAAAAAAAAGAATCCCCAGCCCCACTGCCAAGTTAACAAATGAATGATATGCCATAGATTGTTGTTTTTTTTTTTTGTAATTTAGTTTAATTTACATTAAAAAATAGAATTTGTAATTATTGAAATATAATAAGAAGAAATAATCCAGCAAATCGTTCAGATGTTCAGATGTAGTGCGAATCCTTGGCTTGAATTATTCTCGAAGATGGTGTAATGTTTTTTTTTTTTTCTTTTGTTTTGTTTTCTGATTAAGCTGTGTTTATTTCATGCGCATTAAGATATATATTTTTTTAGGATATACATTTATATGCACAGACATATATATATACATATATATAGCAAGTTTCCTCAGTTATATACACGTATATATCATTTGATAGTATTTTGCTTCAGATAATATGGTTTGTGATATAGTTGTATTGCTTGAAGTATTTTATATTGTTTAGGGCGGGAGTCACGGTTTATCAGTGGACACTACTGGACGTAGACACTTAAGCTTCGGCCTCGACCTCCTCCTTCACCTTGGCATCGCCGGGCTTGCCCTTGGACCAGTCGGGCTTCTTCTGCAGGGATAAAAATAAGTATATAAAGATAATGTGCATTAGTGATGGTGGTGCTGGGGTTAATGATAATGTTCAGTACATTCCGGAACATAGTAGTAACTAGTACAGTAACTGTGCTGGGCACTACGACGACAACTATAGGACTACAGAGAATACACTCAGCGTGTGTGTGTGTGTGGGTGTATACGTGTGTGTGTGTATATGTGTGTAAGAAGAAAAAGAGAGAGAGATAGAAAAATAAAAAGAGAAACAGACAGAAAGTGACGAAGAAGGAAGACACTCGGTGCTTAACAAGAAACACACATCACATTTCACATTTCTTACACTTTTTGGCTTGTTTCAGAGTCGCAGCATCTTTTATCTTTTTCTACAGATTGTAGATCGATCGCAGATTGATTGAAGTATAGTTTTCAAATATATATAGCATATGAAAGTAATTAGATTAATAACTAGATCGATGGCTTTCAACTATTCCTTTTGCTTTTTTATTTTTTTTAATTTTTTTTTTTTTTTTTTTTTTATTGATCTTACCTCCTTCTCCTCCTCCTCCAATGTGAATTCCTTCTTCTTGACCACCTTGAGTTGGTTGCGGAAGTTGAATTCAGCGGCCTTCTTCTGCAGCTTGGCAAATTTGTTTTCGTATTTGGAGACCTTCTTCAGGGCTGGCTTAACGCTGCAGATAGAAAGAGAGAGGGAGATAGAGATGTGATTAATGAGATTTCTTTTAAAAAATCGTTTATCGATTACTTACAATTTGCCGCGAAGATCGTTAACTTGGGCATTGAGATCGTTGATCTACATTGAGAAGAATTCGTGTGCGAAGGAGAGAGAGATAGAGAGAGAGAGACATAGAATAAATTGGAAAACGTTAGTTGAGAAGATTCGTAATCAATGGATATTACACAATTTGACTGTTTCGGATCTATTGACATGTACGCTACTGTGGTAAACTACTTGAATATCAATATCAAAATCAAAAAGCATGCAGGGTATGCATAAAGTCGATTAGCTACGCGTTTGGCATGCGATAGATTGCTCATCCAATACCTCCCGGATCTTCAGAGCCAAGTTATGACTTAAAGCTAAAGTTTCAGAGGGAAAGATACTATATATAGATAGTACAGCTACAGATACATAACACATGGAGCATACATATATTATATTTGCATGCCGTTAGAGCGAGCTAGCTAGCGAGCGTGCATGCGTGCGAGCGGGCTGGCAATACTAGAGAATACAATACCCAAAATACGCAATGGGGCTGCTGGAGTAACGGTTAACGGTTCAGAATTTGGGGGAGACTAAGATTGGTTTTGTTTTTTTTTTTTACTTTGAAAAAGAATATTTTTGATTTTTGTTTCATTTCTTGATTTTGTTTATTTTTTTTTGTTTTTTTTTGTGGTCGATTGAACAGCATAACATCCAAATGTCGATTTCTTTATTTTCTTTGGTTTCGTTTTGTTTTTTTTTTTTTTTTTTTTTTTGTTTTTGTTGCTTTAATGCTTTATCGTTTATATCGAAAAATTTTGTATTATATACCATATATGCGATTTAATGGGTCGTTGAGAAAGTTTCACCTATCGATTTCAGCTATGTAGTACGAAGTCGAGAGCACCTGAGCGTCGTACAGATCTGGGGCCTGAGGTACTGCACAGCATTGGCACAAACGTCATTGAATTGATTGATTGATTGGAATACAACTACAACAATTATATATATTCTTGTCGGATCGAACGATATATATAGTATCTGCCCATTGTCATGTGTTTTCGTTATTTCTTTCGTTTCTTTTTTTTTCTTTTCTTTACTTCATTTGTTATTTTGATTTGTTTGTTAAGCTTTCGAGCAACACTTTGGGATCGGTAATCAGAACGTGTTTTTCTTGTGAACGGTAGACAAGTAGAACGGTAATTACGGTTACGATAGAATTTAGTGGGCAGCATGGAGACAGCAGAGAATGACTAGCGGGATAGACTATACACTATATAAAAGATATATGTAATATATGCTATGCTAGCTCTCTCTTTTTTTTTTTTTTTTTTTGATTGAAGAATTCAAGTATATCGACGCTTGGCTATAATGCTCTTCAATTGATCTTGGATCTTACGCTTTATCGAGTTCATTTGTTTCTCTTATTTTTTCTCTGTTTTCAAAAAATTTCCATTTAAGTTTTTAATAACATTATTTACAATGAAGTGCGAACGAGGGAGACTTGAGCTCAGTACTGGGTACAGTTGTGCTTGCCTTTCGCTGAGGTTGGCAGGGTGGAAGTGGGGAAGGGGAGCGGGGAGGAGAGTAAGGAAGCCTAGCTTATTGTTTTGTGCTTGCTGTTGTTGTAGTTGTAGTTGTAGTTGTGTGTCTGTGTGTGTGTGTGTCTTTGCTCATGCAAAAATTCGAGATTGAACGAGAAAAACGTTGCCTACATTTCAGCGCGCGTGCTACGTGCTTTGTGTGTGTGTGTGTGCGTGTGTTGTCTGTGTGTCGTTGTGTGCGTGGGGCAGGTTGCGGGTGACGCGACAGCGAAACAAACAAATTGTTACAGAATGAAGAACACAAGAAAAAAAAAAAAATATTTATAAAATTAAATAAGATAAGTTGAGAAGAAGAAAACACAAAACAATGTCAGAATCTTTGGAGTGCAGCAACTGCATCATCTGGTGTGCTTAGCCTAAGAGGACTATATACTCTAGGTACTACATAGACATAGAGTTGCCAGCTACAAGATACTAGTGTATACAAGATGCTTTATACTACTAGAAACAAGACTCTAGATACTAGATAGATGTAGTTACTAGTTACTCATCACTTGTCACAGTTACGGAACACTATTATATGCTAATTATGCTAATTAACTAATTTGTAGTGTTGTGTAGTGCTATATGTAGGTGCTATCGATAGCCAGTGTATCGGATTTGTGCAGAGTGAGAGAGAGAGGAGTAGAAAAGAAAACGATAACAGCCGCAATCGGTCGAAGTCGTAGTCAAAACTGAGAAGAATCGAGTTAACCTCACTCTAGCTTGAATGTGTGTCTGTCTGTGTGTGTGTGTATGTTGTGTGTGTATCTGTGTGTGTGTGTGTGTGTAGTGAGGCGAAAAGGTAATGGAAAATATCGAGTAATTTTTACTCTTCTGCATAGTTAAAGTTAAAGAGAAAAGAAGAACGATTGATTAACTGATTGACTGACTGACTGATTGACTGGCTGACTGATTGTTTGACTGTTTGACTGTTGGATTGATTGATTGACAGTTGCTGCAGTTCTGTGTGGCATTTCTCAACTCACAGATAGTTTTGTTCTTGTTGTTGTTGTTGTCGATTGATTAAGATAAATATATATATATATTTATATAGTAATTGTGTTTCCGTTTTGAAAGAATAAGAGTAACATGAGAGATTAAGAACGGCATTAAACAATTGAAAACCAAACAAAGAGTAGTACGAATTATAAAGAACCATATACTATGTTGTACATATTATGTAATTTTGGTACGTATTGAGTTTGATATAGTTTTTTTTTTTTTTATAGAGTTTTTTTTTTTTTTTTTTTGAGTTTAAGTTGTATATGTGAACAATTAAGGAAACAGATACAAGAAAGAGTATTTAAAAACAAGTATCAACATGACAGCATAACGGAAAATAAAACGTAGTATGGATACCAAAAGAGTTTGTATGTTGCATTATCTGTTTTTTGGTATTTTTTTGTTTTCTTTTTTTTTTTTTTTTTTGAGTTTCTTTATGTATAATATGTGTATATACTGAATTTTTTTTATATTTTGTTTTAATTGAATTTGTTGCAGTACCTCCCAGTCTTTTTTCCTGACTTCGTATTCCAGATCCCATTTCTGGCCTTCACAAATATACATACGCTCGTAATACTCTTCGCAAATTTCTTGCAACTCGCCTGGAAAAATACATTTTGGGGATTTTGATCGACGTTTCGACGTTTTTTAAATAAAGTTCGATTCATTTTTTTTTTTACGTTTTCACTACGAATCTTAAAGAACTAAATAGCTGTAGGCTTATATAGTATTTATAGTATGTGAATATAATCGTATTATATATCATTCGTTTATATATATATATATAGTTTTTTTTTTGCTTTTATCATCGATGCGGCTTTATTAGATGTTATGTGTTCGGTACTCTCCCCCCAAATTGGGTTTGGGGGGAACTGAAGATCGATATCAAGTTTTGGAATGGGGGCGCAACGTTCGGTTCTGAGAAATGTCTTGGCTGTATTTGTTATGGTATTTTGGTAATGGTATTTTGGTATTTTTTTTGGTATAATTGGTTTGGTATTTTGGCATGGTATTTTGGTATGGTATTTTGGTATTGGTATATTGGTATCATTGTGGTAGGGTATACGTAAGTAAGTAAGAAACGTTGTCACTGGACAGCAGCATCATTATTCGTAAAGAAAGAGACAGATAGAAAGAGAGAGAGAGAGAGAGAGAGCGCAAATGTGATAGATAGAGATAGAAGATGCGGGTACGCATAACTGGTTTTAGTTCGTATTTGACAATTAATTGAAGTATTTTTTTTTTTATCATTTATTATTTTTTATTTTTTTTTTGCTTCGGGAGGCGATCGAAGTTGCCAGCTCTGCGGGGGAGACAACCTCCATTAGTTTTTTGCATATCGATTCAGCTCTCTTTCTCTGACAGAATTTTTTTTTTTTTTTGGGCCCGACTGCGTTCCGATAAACGGGACCAACCGAACCGATTAACGATTCATCGAAGGGGGTCTCCCCTCATCGCAGAGTGAGTTCAAAGCACGCGCTGGGCACCTTTGCATATTTACTATATACATATGTATGTATGTATGTGTGTACATATATAGATAGATATATAGATGCATGAGAGTAGAGAAATCTTTGCTTCTTTTGGCTTGTACTTTGTTTTTTTTTTTTTTGTAGTTGTAGTTGTTGTTGTTTAGCGCAGTTAAATACAATATCAAAAAAATTAGGTTCGAAAAAAAGTAACTAAAAAAAATATAAGATTATTTCGAAAAAAATCAAAGTCAAAATTAAATATCAAGGGCGTAATTAAAAAAAAAAAAAGAAGATGATAATAAATAATAATTATTATTATTAATTATTATTATTGTGATTATTATAAATTGTTGTAGTTGTTGCTGTTGTTTGTTGCTTTTTATATATATAAAATTTTGCAATTGCAAATTCGGTAAATTAAAAAAAAAGACATTCGCAATTGTTTTTTGTATGTTGCTCAGTTTTTTTTTTTTTTTTGTTTTTTTGGTATTTCGGTGGAGTATATTGTGTATATATGCTGGTAATTTGGTATTTTCTTTTTTTTGGCTCTTTGTTTTGTTTGTTTGTTTGTTTTGGTTGTTTGTTTGTTTTGGGTGCATGGCAAGATTTATTGGGAATTTACCTCTTGTGCTTTGACTTTCTGCACGTGCTCTAAATCAAATTTATCGCCCTCCAATTGATACAGGCGTTGCCAATATTGTTTGCATATTGTCTGCAGTTCGGCTGTGGTTATCGGTTATCGGTAATCGGTGTCGGTTGTACAAGTAGTGGTAACGGTAGTAGTAACGGGTAAAAACGGTACACGAATATATATATTGTCATATATATATATCGAGATAAATACGTTCGTTGTGTGCGTGTGTATGTGTGTGTGTGTGCGAGTTTGAGTGTGAGTGTGTGTTTGCGAGTGCGAGAGAGATAGAGACAATGTATCGGTGCATAGAAAGAGACGCATATAGATGCAGATATAAGAAAGAGATAGATAGAGTTATATATAGAGTGAAAGAGGAAGAAATAGAGAGAGAGAGAGAGAGAGAGAGAGATGTTTTTGTTTTGATGAACGTGATAGAAGGATAGATAGGAGAAAGAGAAAGAGTATAGAAGGAAATAGACAGAGAGAGAGTGAGAGAGAGAGAGATAGATAGAGAGTGAACGTGAGAGGGTGAGACAGAGACGACGCACATGTAACGCGCGTATTGCGGCGCGTGTCAGAGAGAGAGAAGGAATACAATATTAATACAGAGTCGTTAATGATCTTCATCCTTAGCTCTATACACCTGCAGATGGTACATATATAGCCCAAGATTTTGGGCTGCATATACATAGATAAATACGTAAAAAAAATATATAATACTCTGCTTTCTGTCATTTATCGTTATCGTTATCGTTATCACATTGTAACTTTGCTTATTTCTTATTTCTTGTTGATATGTTTTTGTTTTTTTTGTCTTTTTTTTCAGTGTAGTGCGCTTGTTGCATGTTTCATGAAGTGTTTGTTGTTGTTGTTGTTGTGCTTGTTGTTGTTTTGTTGTTGTGCTTGATTTGTAGTGTTGTTGGAGAGAGTGAGAGAGGCCCTACCCGCAAGAAAGAGAGAGAGATAGAGACTGTCTCTTTTTTTTTACTTATTTGCTAAAAGTTTCTCGTTACTCGTTTTCGTATTCTTCTTTGTTCTTCTTGTTCGTTGTTCGTTTCAATCGTTTTTAGTACAAGCTGTTTACAAAATACAAAAAAAACCAAAAAGAACAGCTTCTACGAGGGGGGGGGGGTTGTATTACTAGTAATTCTAACTAATGCTAGATCAGCAGAAAAAAAACATTACTAGAAGCTTCTCCATAAGCAGCCACAAAAAGCAAATCAGCTGGCCGCATTGTAGTATAGAAGCTAAAGGGCGGGAGGATGGTAGGGGGAGTGGGGTTTAGTATAAAGGCAGCCTGGTTATAGATTCGCCCCGCTGCCGTGATGAGGGCCCAATGCGTTGCCCCACATACCACGCGCTGGGTGCGATCCTTTTTTGGGATTAGCTTGTTTAGTTGCCAGAGTGTTTTTTTTTTTTTTTTTTGTTAGTAATTTTCGTTTTTTTTTTGCTTTGTCCCAAAATTCAAAATGGATTCAACAAATTTTGATGGTGCTCTCTTGCTCACTTTTATTCAAAACTTGCATAGCTCTCATTCAAAATTCAAAATGGGAACTCAAAAATAGAGACAGAGTTGTGTTTTGTCTTTCGATTTTGTTTTTTTTGTTTTTGTTTTCTGGGGTTAACTACGTGTAGACTAACTAACGAGACTAACTAAGGTTGACTAACTAAAAGAAAAATAGAAAAGATTAGGGAACACAGTGTGCTTTGTACTACTACATACAGGGTGCCCCCAGACTGATACACACACGCACGCAGAGCGAGACAGAAAGAGAGAGAGAGAGAGAAATGAACGCCAGATGGCGCTTTGGTGCCAGCATCAGAATATTTTCATATATCGTTGCAGGTGCAGGCTAAATCAATTCTATCAAAAATATCGGTGTATTTCTTTGTTTGTTTTTTCTCTCTCTTGGTTATTAACAAAAATTACGAAAACTACGATAAGTAGCGAGAGAATAAAAATATGATATCTGCGATACACGACAACTGACTAGTTCTCATTTTTTTTTTTTTTTTTTTTTTTTTTTTGAGAAAATTGTTGTGTTTGTTGTGTGTGTGTGTGTTGCAACGCTTGCCTCATAGTCCTTTCTGGCTACTTCGTGCTCCACATCGTATTTCTCAGACTCCAATTTCAGTATCTTACTGTTATAATCCTGACAAACTTTCTGTAGGGTATCTGTGAATATGGGGAACGAGTGAGACCGAGTCACGAGAACCAGAACTAGTTGCACTTGTGGGAGTGTGTGTGCTTTGAGTGTGTGTGTGAGGGAGTGTGCGAAGGAGTGTGTGTGTGTGTTTGGAAGAGAGAGACGTGTACTGCAGCTGTGTGTGTGTGTGAGAGAGAGAGTGTAACTGTGTCTGTGTAAGAGAGAGGAGGGATTGCATTTCAGAGAGAGAGAGTGTAAGACTTCCCAGTAGAATACACCACACAAGTAAGGGGCGAAAGACAGAGAGAGAGAGAGAGAGAGATAAGGGAGAGAGAGAGCGCTATATAGGGTCTCCAATTACCAGATAATAACGCTCAATTACTCTACAAATTATACGGGTAATTAGAGCTTTAATTTCTGTTTTCTTTTTTCTTGTTTTTTTTTTTGGGCACTTTTTTTTAGGTTAGCTATACGAATATATATGTAGTATATATAGAGTTTGTATGTACAGGGACTGATTATCGTTGGTTTAGTTGTTGTTCGTAATCGCACGAGAATTAAGTGTATTATACAGGAGTGAGTACTTAAGACAACAATTATAGATGTTTAAGAGATCTAGTAGATTTAGATAGATTAAGAAATATAGAAAGAGAGAGAGAGAAAGATATAATTATATATAGAGATATAGCTGACAGAAGGTGTTGATTGTTGTTTATCTTAAGCTTCAGCTTCGGTTGTTGTTGTTGTAGTTAGGCGTTAAAAATTTGCTTAGACATTTTGATTTTGATATATATAAAGTATATAGTATTGTATGGAATTTATATTGAGAAAGGCAGCTTGGATTGTAATATAGTATATACGGGATAGATAGATAGATAGTTTTGTGTGTGTACCTCAACATCCTTGCGCTTAACAACATACTCAAGATCATATTTCTGGTCCTCCAGCTTATTAATCCTGTCATAGTGTTGCTTGATCAGGGTTTTCAGTGTATCTGTGCGTGTATGTATAGTATGTATATACAGACAGATATATGTGTGTGTGTGTGTGTGGGTGGATGTGTGTGTGTCGGATTGCATTCACCATGGACATGTGGAGGGGGGCGTGTGTGTGTTGGTGTGTGTGTTTTTTTTTTCATTGCAGAAAAGAGACGGGAAACAAAAAAAAATAGACATATTTAAATACTTATTATAGGTTTCTTTGTGTGGGAGTGTATAGAGTGTGTGTGTGTGTGTGTGTGTTGGTGTAGGTGTGGAGCGCAGCTTGTTGTTGATTTTCAATTTTAAATATCGAGTGTGTGTGTGTACTGAGTGTGTGTGTTGTGTGTGTGTATGTGATGATAGATGACACTTTTGTAGACTTTAATGTTTATGAAACATTTCCATTATCTCTGTCTGTTATTATTTTTTTTAAATTATTTTTTTATTTTTTTTTTTATTTATTTTTTTTTTTTTGTGATTTTTTTTTTCTTGATTTCTTGATTTTACGGCTACAGTTGAGCTTACTCCGCACGATAGTTATATATATATGGCTTATCGGCTCAGATATCGGACACTCACCTTCGCTGGCATCACTGAGATTCCTGGGGCTGCCGCAACGTTCTTCGATGATGCGTCTACGTTCAGCCGCTTTGCGTTCCTGTTCTTTCTTTAATTCCTCAGCGGCTTTCTTGCGCAGCAACAACTGCAGAGGGAGAGGGAGAGGGAGATAGAAAAAGGGGAAGATAGTGAGGTTAGTTATGCGCTTGATCGGTTATCGATAGATCGTAGTACCCACCCGGAGTTTCTTCTTCCTTTCTGGGGTCATGAAACCCTTCTTGGCCTTCTTGGCCTTGGAGGCTTCCTCCATGCGCTTGCGCACCTCAGCACGCTTGCGCTCGATCTCAGCCTGTTTAGCCTTCTTAGCCTGCAACAAGAACACACACACACATAATATCGATTACAATTTGTATCGTTATCGCTGCATCGATAAACACGTAGATGGCGAGACAGAGAGTTGGGAGAGACCGACACTGTGGACATTCACTTGGCGCTACAATATGCCACACGTACACCAGTGTACCTCCTCGGCCTTCACTTTGGGATCGTTGGGATCCTTGGGCGGACCGGCGGGTGCAGCCGGCGCAGCCGCTTTGCCATTGGCCGCAGCCGGCGCTGCCGCTTTGCCATTGGCAGCGGGTGCAGCTGCGGCAGCCGGTGCAGCGGCCTTGGCAGCTGGCGCCGCTGCTGCTGGTGCTGCTGCTGCTGGGGCTGGTGCGGCAGCCTTTTTCTGTAAGCAGATAAAGAAGAAGATAAGTAATCGATAACGATAACGAGAGAGTAAAACAAAGAGCGTAACAAAGACAGACAGCACTGACAGCACAACAAGTATCGGACTGGCACAAACGATAAACGATAAATCGATAAACGCGATAAACGTTGATCACTTGACGCTCGCAGCCAATGCCAATATGTCTGTCAGCGGAAACGGAAATGCCACCACCTGTAAAGCAAGAGAAGCCGTGCGTGCTTAGAGTTAATTTAAGCTAGTTTAGTAAGCGTTTAAATAGGTTCTATTAGCTGGTTTAGTAATCGATTAGCGTGTGTGTGGGAGAAAACTATCGCCACCTTACTCACCTCAGCAGCTGCAGTATTTCATCCTCAGTTGGGCCATTCTCTCTGCTTCCCCTAACACGCGTCTTAACTGATTTTTTTTTTATATTTTAACTCACCTCATCATCAGCCATTTTGATTTGTGTTTTAAGTTACTGTAAAACAAAGAGAGAAGGAGACAGCAAGAGTGCTGCACGTGAGTAAAACGAACATAGAATGCAGCCGCAGCTCACTTAATGCTAATGCCGACTGAGAACTATCGATAGCCGATGATGATGTCATCGCGCAGCACACACACACACACACACACACTCGTATCATACATATATATCTCTCTGCCAGACTGCGTGGGTTGGGAAAATGTCGCCTACGTAGCCTCCATAAATCCATAAAATAATTGCCTGCCTGATTAGTGGGAGAACATCTTGAAAACAGCCTCTTTTTACACACACACACACACACGCACACTCTAAATATGTATATACACACGTTTATATATAGTGGGGCGCACAGTGCGTATGCGCAATGTCTGTATAGATAAACACATCACGTATACGCCAGCGCTGCCGCACCGTATATGGGAGGCGCCTGTTGCGCTCTCTCTCTCTTTCTCTCTCTCTTGCCATGCAAGAGCAGCACAGCTAGATCTCTATCGATATCCAATTTCAGGCATGAGAGCTGTCTCTTTTTCTCTCCCGTAGCGCTCTCTCCCCCTGCTTACGCACTGTGCCAGAAAAGCTTCTGCTATCGATAACTGATCGTGCCAAAGAGACTGAGATCGAGCTATACTTGCTGAACTTGTATTTTGGATAGCCAAATGGGTCAGTCAGTGTGTATATACAAAATGCTTTGATCGAGCACGAAGGTCACTCGCAATAACTGAACTGATCGTGTGGGGGGAGGGAGGTAGGTAATGGGAGCTTAAAGCTCGCAAAGCTTCAGAACGATAACAAGAAAAAAGCAACACTGCATAGATTCACTGGGAAATTTTAAATTTGAAATAAATTGTGCAAGTTTAAGTTACTTTTTGATATCCAGAGATATGTATAATAAGCGGAATTTGCTGTATAAATTGTTCTCTTTAGTTATCCATGTATTCTGAGGTTTTTTTTAAGTATCTTTCTATTCATTTTAATATCTTTTAGCTATTTATCTATCTTTCTTTCGTTCTATCTTTCCTACCTATTTTTCTCTTTGTGCTATATTCCAAAATGTTCTGCTATATATCCTAACTAACTGTAGCATTTCCTCAGAGCTTTCTTCAAGTTCAGTCAAAATGTTGAGTAAAAATCGAAATTTTTGGATTCGAAAAAAGCACATATCTATGTATTTTGTATATATGCGGGTGTGTGCGTGTGTATATGCGTGTGTGTATGCGTGTGTGTGTGTATCTCTGTGTATACAAAGGCACATTTCTATTTTGGGGCCGTTTCTGCTGCGAAATTGTTGCTGCTTCGAATGTATCTTGTATCTAGTAGCGACATTTTTAGCTGCACACACACACACACACACACAACACACAAAGAGGCACACACACACATATGCTGTGCTCAGACAGTTCGCACTCCTTACATAATCGCTGCGTTCAACGATTTATGACAATCTCAAAACTTAACCAACAATACAGAAAAAAAAAATAAAAATAAATAATAAAATAAAATACGCGATCATCGTTATTGGATCAAAGTTGCTTGAACACGTTTTCACTTCAAAAAAAATTTGGTTAAAAAAAATATAGAAAAAAAATTGTATAGTTCATAGAAATGATTCTCGTCCATGTTCTTGTTCGATCAGGTTTATATATGTTAAGATTAACACACGCACAATATGTCGAATTCTGCACACCACAATTTACAATTTGTTCCTCTCGATCGATTCGATTTACTGTTATGATCGATCGAGTTCGATCTGATCTTACTATATGCTGGTACTATGTAGTATATTGTTTTCGTTGTTGTTTTTTTTTTTTTTTTTTTTTTTTGGTTTCTTTTAGTTGGGCGCCAGCAGAACCCACTCACCTTCAAGGAATTAGAAAAAAAAGAAAAAAAATTTGAGCGATGCTGTCGATCACACGAATCGGATGGTACTGAACGACACAAAAAGACTGAACGGTCCGACGATCCACGGCAGACTATATTCTAGAGGCGGCCAACCGATAGATACAGATACCGCAACGGATTCTGAATCGGATCGTGCACACACACACACATACGCACACACAGGCAGCTTTTGCCGCCCACCTGACCGTCCTTCGGGCGGCTCTCGCGCTCTGCAGCAACACACACAGAGAGAGAGAGAGAGAGAGGGAGAGAGAGAGGGAGTGCGGGAGTGAGCGCGACAGAGGGAGAGAAAGAGAGAGGGAGAGAGCGCGAGCGTGCAGCTGTATTTGTATCTGTATCTGGGCGCGCTGGCTATAAATAGACGTCGCGGGCAACCCAAATCGAAATGGATACCGAAAAAATGTGTTGCCCGCTTCGTGGTGTTGGTGTTGCTGCTGGTGTTTGCCATTGTTGTTGGTGTTGCAGCCAGTGGCCGCTGCAGGCACTTGGAGAAAACCATCTCTATATGCTACATACTCTCTCTGTGTGCGTGTGTGTGTGTGTGTGTGTGTGTGTGTACGTGTGAGTGTGTGCATGTGTGTGTGTTGGCGGTGTAAGCGGAGCCGCTTGGAATTCAATGCACGTATAAAAATAAATCTGCTCCAGTTGAGTGGGCCAGCTCGCTCTCGCTCTCTCTCTCGCTCTCTCTCTCTCGCTCTCTCTCGCTCTCTCTCTCTTCCTCCTCCATATGCAGTTAACCAGGCATGCAGAGCATATAGATCGTTCTAGGGAATAGACAACGCACAGCCTGTAGATAATGCCCTCAGCCCTGGTTCTTAGTTAAATAGATACGCACAGATTACGCTGCGTGGGCTAAATGCTTGAGGAAATTTCAAAGAAAGCTATGAAAATTTAAAGAAAAAAACAATCTATATCTCTCTCTCTCTTTCACTACCTCGCTCTCTCTCTCCATTTGCAGTGCAGTGACAATACTCTACTTATAAACATTGGCATATATATCTTACAAGAACTGCAACTGCCTTAGCTCATTCAATTTCCTTGACTTATTTCTTAATTATTTCACATAATTTTGTTTATTTTACAAAAAGATTTGGTCTGCGTTCAGCTGAGTATATCTATTATATACACAAGTAATTTTGCATATTTTCTGAAATAAAAAAAAAACCTTTGTTCTTTTAGTTCTCAATCGAATTAAGTGCGGAAATTTGGCGAATCAAAAAGGAAATTTCCTAATTGACGTGCGACATAACATATGATCTATACTATATATACGCCATGTACTTGAGACCTATATATACTATATAGTGTCTGTGTCTGTGTCTGTGTGTGTGTGTGTGTGGGTGTGCCTTTTGGCAACAAGTTTGCGTAGCGATGACGCTGCAACGCGTCGCATGCAGCAATTCGCAAAAAAAAAAATAAAATAAAAAATCAAACAATTCGCAGACAAAAAGACACAGATACAGGCTAAGGCTACAGATACAGATACAGCTATAGATACAGATACAGATACAGACAAAGCTATAGATACATGAACGTTATACAGCTACAGATGCGCAGTTATGCCATGCAGCCCAGTGATAATGTGCAAAATATTTCGAAAAAAAATCCCAAAAAGAAAAAAATTGTTTTTGCCTTCTATTTTGTTATGTAGCCTGCTCGGACGTCTTTGTGGCAGCCGGGGAGGGGGAGAGTGAGGGGGAGGGTAGGGAGGTGTTTGTGTGGGCGTGCATTAGCATATAGCAAGCATATAATTTATAGATACATATGTATGTATACATCGATGTGTGTGTGTGTGTGTGTGTAAACTTTGTGTTGAAAACAGAAAAGTATTGCCTTCACACGAGAATCGTTTCTACACACATCAGACTATTTCGAAATCATCATCATCATTGTTGTTGTTGTTGTTCTTGTTATAGTCTTGTTTGAAAATGTTCTATATTTGAGGTAGCCTATAGTAGCATCGCCAGCATCGGCATAATATTCAGAAAAACAGGAAAAACAGAACAGCTTGGGTTGTTTTTTTTTTTTGATTTTTTCATTTTGGTTTCATTCTTATATCGTTTGGAAAGTTTATTTCAATAATATTTTCAAGTAATGTGTACACAGTTAGGGAGCATATGCGACCCCATTAAACGCTTGCATTATAATATAATCATATATATTATATTACATAAATGTGCTGCTATAACCACCTGTCTGCAAAGGCGTAAAGTTTATTTTGAATAACTCTAATTTTGAAAACATGCAGAGCATAAAAAATGTTATCTTCAATTTTAGTAATGCCTTGCTAAACTTCAAGAAAATAAAAATAAATAAGTATATAGCAAAGTAAAGAGTATCAGACAGTCTTTTGTAGTTTTGTCTTTTCTGATTAACTCACTCGTATAGATTTTTCTTTCATGTTTTCGTTTTAAGAACATCATTCATCAATGGAACGTCGACCAACTGGGTAGCATAAAAGACATAGGAAGGGTCCAAATTTTTGAAAGTCTTGGAAAATCATTATTTTAATGCAGAATCAAATAAAAGACCTAATAATGTATAAAATGTCCTCTCTCAAGGAAATCGGATGATTTTTGACGAAGTTTTCCATACTAGAGGTTCTATAGGGGTATTAAAATCGGGCAAAGTGGAAGAATTAGGGACATGGGAAAGGTCAAAATTTTTGAAACCTTTAAATTCATTATTTTTTAATGAAGAATCAATCTAGAGGCCAAATAATGGATAAAAAGTCCTCTCTCAAGGAAATCTGATGATTTTTGACGAAGTTTTCCATACTAGAGGTTCTATAGAGGTACTAAAATCGGGCAAAGTGGAAGACTTTAAGACATGGGAAAGGTCCAAATTTTTGAAAACGTTTTTATCATTATTTTTTGATGCAGAATCAAAATAGAGGCCAAATAATGGATAAAATGCCCTCTCTCAAGGAAATCTGATGATTTTTGACGAAGTTTTCCATACTAGAGGTTTTATAGGGGTACTAAAATCGGGCAAAGTGGAAGAATTTAAGACATGGGAAAGGTCAAAATTTTTTAAACCTTTAAATTCATTATTTTTTAATGAAGAATCAATCTAGAGGCCAAATAATGGATAAAAAGTCCTCTCTCAAGGAAATCTGATGATTTTTGACGAAGTTTTCCATACTAGAGGTTCTATAGAGGTACTAAAATCGGGCAAGAGAGAAGAATTAGGGACATGGGAAAGGTCCAAATTTTTGAAAACGTTTTTATCATTATTTTTTGATGCAGAATCAAAATAGAGGCCAAATAATGAATAAAATGCCCTCTCTCAAGGAAATCTGATGATTTTTGACGAAGTTTTCCATACTAGAGGTTCTATAGGGGTACTAAAATCGGGCAAAGTGGAAGAATTTAAGACATGGGAAAGGTCCAAATTTTTGAAAACGTTTTTATCATTATTTTTTTAAGCTGAATCAAAATAGAAGCTAAAATATGGATAAAATGTCCTCTCTCAAGGAAATCGGATGATTTTTGACGAAGTTTCCCATACTAGAGGTTCTATAGAGGTACTAAAATCGGGCAAGAGAGAAGAATTAGGGACATGGGAAAGGTCCAAATTTTTGAAAACGTTTTTATCATTATTTTTTGATGCAGAATCAAAATAGAGGCCAAATAATGGATAAAATGCCCTCTCTCAAGGAAATCTGATGATTTTTGACGAAGTTTTCCATACTAGAGGTTCTATAGAGGTACTAAAATCGGGCAAGAGAGAAGAATTAGGGACATGGGAAAGGTCCAAATTTTTGAAAACGTTTTTATCATTATTTTTTGATGCAGAATCAAAATAGAGGCCAAATAATGGATAAAATGCCCTCTCTCAAGGAAATCTGATGATTTTTGACGAAGTTTTCCATACTAGAGGTTCTATAGAGGTACTAAAATCGGGCAAGAGAGAAGAATTAGGGACATGGGAAAGGTCCAAATTTTTGAAAACGTTTTTATCATTATTTTTTGATGCAGAATCAAATAATGGATATAAAGTCCACTCTCATCGAGTTCTGATGATTTTTGACAAAGTTTTTCTTATATATATGGATATATATCAAGGTAGGCGCTCAAGAAATTCTCATATGCCTTCGTCTTTTCTTCTTCTGCTTTTCAATTTTTCCTATTCTATGGCATCTATTTTTGTGCTGTAAACCGTTTGAAACAGTTTTGTGTTGCTTTTCAGTAAATGACCATCAGAATTTATGAATTCTATATTGTTTTCTATTTGAATATCTCTGCATATCTGTGTGTGTGTGTATCTGTGTGCTGTTTTGCTTTTTGCTTGGGTTTTCTTTTATTTCTGTATCTTATTTTTGGATTTTGGCAAACAGGAAACTGCGAGCAGGGCAGGGCAGGGCAAGGTAAGCGACATAAAGGTCCACAACAAACACACACACAAACACACACACAAACACACACACAAACACACACACAAACACACACACTTACTTTGGAGCATTAGGACTGCGTCAAAGCAAAATAAACGTCATAAGTGCAGCCCAGAAAGATACATATACAGATACAAATACAGATACAGTCGAGATACAGATACATTCGAGAGCGAAATAAAGTCAAATAGATAAACACAGATGCAGCTGCATATAAGGACAAAACAGATAACAACAAGTTAAACTGGCTAAAGCTAAGAGTGCTCGACCTGAACATACCCTGCGTTAAAGTGCAAACAGCAAGTGCATTGTAGATACCCTGTAAAAGCAATGCAGTTGTTTCTGACACAGTTTTGCCCTGTTTCGACTGGAAATAGTAAAGTGGATCGCCTCATATTTTAATCCTATTTTTTTATCCTATGTAAATATGATACGAGTAAAAAAGTGAATAAAATCTGTGCAGATACAAAGATACAAAGTGAAATGCGCATTTGATAGAAGATAGATACTTTGCAAGCATCTATATGTATCTAGATGCCTAAACATGTATCTAGATACCTAAATATGTATCTAGATACATTACATAGGTACCCAGATACATGGGCTAGATATCCAGATACATAGATATGTTCTAAAAACCAAACAGGCATACAAAGATACATAAGTTAGTTAGCAGATACATATGTATGGTACATAGATACATGAGCTGAAATTTGGAAAAGCTGCACAGGTGGCCAAACACACACAAATACATGCATACATATGTAGATAGATGTAAATACACAGATACAAATGAAGGTGCAATCTGTGCCCTACGGCAGCACACACACACACACACACGCACACGCACACACACAAACACACTCACTGAGACGCCGCCAATGGCGACCCCCAATTTGCACTAGTTTCATGTTGCACGTCATTGACGACCGGCAATGACGTCATCAAGCGTTGCCACTCATGGCTGCAACATGGCAGAGGCAGCAGCAGAGACGGAGGCAGAGACGGAGGCAGCGACGAAGGCAGCGGCAGCGACGAAGGCAGCGGCATGCAACAGCCAAACGGCGCCTAATTAATGCGCACACACAATAGCTCCAGCTTAGCTCCTCCAGCTTGCCCAGATCTCTAACCCGTTTAAGCAGATAATAAACCCTCCTGCCCCCTGCAATCCGCCGAAGCCTTGTGGCCACCGCCCTCTGCCCTCAGTGCCCTCAGTGCTCTCTGCACTCTCGCTCTGGCCGAGGCGTCGATTCCATTGCACTGTTCCAGACCAGCGTCATTCCGCATGAAGGTCACTTGGTGCGATGCTGCTCCGGCTACGGCTGCGGCTTCGGCTTCGCATGCAGATGCAGTACTCGGCTTGACGGTCTGACGTTAGCAGCTGCCCCGCCCCGGCCCCGCCCCCCTACCCGCCTGGCACCTAGCTAGGATCGCCTTGAACGGCTCTGGTTTTGCAGTTTTGTGAATGAAATTTTTGCGCCATGCACGCGTCATCAATGGTTGCTCCGGGGCTCTGTTGCTTGGCTGGGTCGTCGTCGTCCGGGGTCACGCTAAAATACACACACAAACAAACAGAGAGAGAGAGCGAGAGAGAGAGAGAGAGCGAGCTTGAGTGACCATGGAATGTTGGACACATCCAGCAAATAATGAGCTAGATTAGCTGCTGCCGAGCGTCATCGACTGACATTGGGGCCGCTTCTCGGATTCGGGGTCACAGCTGAGTCCAGCTCAGCCGGCTCAGCATCCCAGCTTCAATTAGAGTTATAAGATATCGCTTAAGGCATATGATATCTGCAGCATACCAGCTTCGATAAAAAAAAATAAAAAACTTTGAACATAGAATCATGTGGATAGAAAATGGATTAGGTTATTGCAGGAATATTTTATGCCGGCCAGGGAATCGCAACTTGTATGGTTATTTTAATGAAATTTAAAACTCTTCAGTCTTTAATCAGTATATTCCCTTGTCTCCTTGTCTCCTTGTCTCCTTGTCTCCTTGTCTCCTTGTCTCCTTGTCTCCTTGTCTCCTTGTTTCCTTGTCTCCTTGTCTCCTTGTCTCCTTGTCTCCTTGTCTCCTTGTCTCCTTGTCTCCTTGTCTCCTTGTCTCCTTGTCTCCTTGTCTCCTTGTCTCCTTGTCTCCTTGTCTCCTTGTCTCCTTGTCTCCTTGTCTCCTTGTCTCCTTGTCTCCTTGTCTCCTTGTCTCCTTGTCTCCTTGTCTCCTTGTCTCCTTGTCTCCTTGTCTCCTTGTCTCCTTGTCTCCTTGTCTCCTTGTCTCCTTGTCTCCTTGTCTCCTTGTCTCCTTGTCTCCTTGTCTCCTTGTCTCCTTGTCTCCTTGTCTCCTTGTCTCCTTGTCTCCTTGTCTCCTTGTCTCCTTGTCTCCTTGTCTCCTTGTCTCCTTGTCTCCTTGTCTCCTTGTCTCCTTGTCTCCTTGTCTCCTTGTCTCCTTGTCTCCTTGTCTCCTTGTCTCCTTGTCTCCTTGTCTCCTTGTCTCCTTGTCTCCTTGTCTCCTTGTCTCCTTGTCTCCTTGTCTCCTTGTCTCCTTGTCTCCTTGTCTCCTTGTCTCCTTGTCTCCTTGTCTCCTTGTCTCCTTGTCTCCTTGTCTCCTTGTGTCCTTGTCTCCTTGTCTCCTTGTCTCCTTGTCTCCTTGTCTCCTTGTCTCCTTGTCTCCTTGTCTCCTTGTCTCCTTGTCTCCTTGTCTTGTATCTGTCCCTCTGTCTTTTTGTCTCCTTGTCTCTCTTTCTGTCCGTCTGTTTGTCTCTTTTATCACCTAGATCTCAGAAAATATAGAACCTAGAGCCAGCAAATCGTGGCAATACGCTTAAAAATACTTAAAGTATCTTTAAATTTAATTTGATAATATAATTTTATTTTGCCACGCCCCCTAAAAAGCTATAAATACAAATTTCAAGCGTTATTTTTGAGCTAGTATATTCATTTTTTGTATGTAGAATATTTATGACCAGCCAAATAATATCTAAAAATTTGATTGGGATTGTATAAAAAACACAGCCGTTAGTTAAGGTTAGAAAGGAAGCTGCGTCTTCTTAAATGTTAATTGACTCTGAAAACTAAAAAAAAAACTTTAAATCTATAAATTTTGCTCCTCTATCATCAATAGTTGCAATAAATTTCTCCAATTTAAGAGATACCTACATATTCTCTGCACAAACAATAGAGGAAAAGCAAAGAGGATTCATTTGTAAGCTGCTGCTGCTGCTGCAAGTTCGCAGCGCGCTCGTTTAAGTCGTTTTTTGTTTTTTTTTTTTTGCAGTTTCCCCATTATTAAAATTGCTAACAAACAGTTGAAACTGGATTATCCAGCTTACTCAGCTAGTTGCTCCGATACCTGCTCAAAATACTCGAGGGATAATTGGCTGCGCAGGACCTTGTTCAAATCGCTTGTTGCTTCTGGCCATAAATTATGCGCTAACGTAGTATTCATCCCGGCGGGGGAGGGGGGGGATGGAGAGGCAGGGTAGGGTATTCAAATTGCAGTGTTGAGTGGCGAATGCAGTAACGGGTGCAATCAGTGTGCATCCCCGACCCGCCTGGGGTAGATGGAGGCGCGATATCAGGTGCGGTTTCAGGTGAACTGACAGCGATACCGAGTCTGGCCCAGAGTGGAGCATAAGCCGCACTCATTACAATGTGGAGCTTATTAACGGTGACAGCAAAGGACGTGCTCGCTCTCTCGCTCTCTCTCTCTCTACCTTTCTCTCTCCCACTCTCGCTGGACGCACTCTGAAACTGAAGAGCCTCATGGATACTCGAAGCGACAAATGAGTTTGTCGAGTAGCTACGGTTAGTTATTTATTATGCTTCGTTTAGCTGGCGATTATTTGCCTTAGAAGTGTCCTTGAGATATGCAATTTAAATAGTTTAAAGCAGATTGGCAGCGCTGTGAGTAGATTTATAGGGATTAATATAACAGGGATTTCTTTTCTCTCTTTTTTTGAGCTACGTTCACAATCGATTTAGATGCCTTGCTCCCTCTATAGATCACATTAAAATTTCGTTTTCTTTTATGGCATGTATTTAAAAAAAAAAACAACTGTTATTAATACACCAACATCTAAAATATAGTATATGCTTTTTTGTATACATAAAATATACACAATTAGCTGATCTATGGCATAGGAAAGGGTCGCACAGCTGCTAGGTTAGATAGGTGAGAACATGATGAGAACACTAGGATAAACATATAAAAATCTGTGATATATACCTAGATTATTCAATTATAAAAACTGTTAATAAAGAATTCATATACTGAATATTATATTCTACATAAGTACAAAATTCTAATATTAAAAAAAAAAAAAAAATAATAAAACTATCGACGTATTTTCTAATGTTTACTATACATGTTACATGTTTACTATATATTATAATAAAAATGTATATAAATGGTTAAAGTTATAATATAGCTATAATAATGTTTTAATTACTGTTGAAAAAAAAATAAAAAAAATAAAAATATATATATAAAAATAAAAAAAAATATATATATTTTTTTACAGATATTTCTTTGTTGAATTGAAAGTGATATAAGAAGCTTATCACAAGCACAAGTTAAGTTAAAATTTCCCAGCTATCATACTGCATATTTCTTACTGAGCAAAAAGGGTATCTGCTAGTCGTTGCTGGCACTCGCATTTCCAGCTTGTTTTGCCTAATCGCTGAGATACATCCAGCATCAATATATGTATATAACACTGCATAAACGGGCACATTTGCCTTATATATATGTCTATATATATATATATTTAGACTATGCGAGAGAGATATGTACGATATGTAGGTGCGTAAGTAATATATATATTATACATGTGTGTGTGTGTGTGTATATCTCTGTGTGTGTCGCTGCAGATGCGGCACAATAAAAATACATTTGCTTGGCAGCCCCCGTTGGCTTGTGCCGCACGCAGTACCAGCAGATCGAATAAATATACATATATACTATATATATGTATGTGTATAGGTATATATAGCTGCACGATCTGCCCTCTGTCGATGATGTGACTAATGCAACCGCAGCCGCATGCAAATTCAATTCAATTGACTTTGCAATTGCCACAGCTGATGCCGAGCAGGCGGGGGAGGGGCAGGAGGAGGGGCCGGAGACGCTCTAGGAGTCGAGAGAAAGTTTTCAGTTCTTTCTAACCGTTGCTGCTGCTGCTGCTCGGAATGGCGCGCTGACCCCGTTTATATTTAGAAACGCACTAAAAATAAATGCGAAGGTCGTCGCAAACAGTTGCACAGGCGGAGACGGTGGCAGCGCGGCGCAGGCGAAGGCGCATCGGCTATGCCTGGACCTCGCTCAGGCACACACTCCCCTGCAGCTGCCCTCACCCCCCTGCCCCTGCCCCTCTGCCGAGCGGGACTGCATAAGAGCAAAGTGTCAAATTCGCAGCGCCATTCATTCATGCCAAGCGGGGGGAGCAAGAACGAGAGAGGGGCGTGTGCGCCAGGGGGGGCGTGGCTGCAGCACGTTGATGACGTGAGGCGTTTGCAATGTCAAACAGGTCTCGACGTCATTGCAGCCTGCAGCAGAGGCAGCAGCGGCAGCAGAGGCAGAGGCAGCGACAGCAGCCGCAGCTCGTCCCGGGCAACCTTTTGCATATGCAAAGCGCGACACACACGCGCCTGCAAACGAGTACCCGAAACTCACACTCGCATTCATTCCCGCTTTCGTCATCGACGCGTCTGCCCAATTGGCACGCCCCTTCCCTCCCCCCTCCATTTCCTTCACACTCCTGCGCTGCTGCTGCTGCTGGGCAGGCACATCGATTGGCCGCGTCAGACGATGCTGCTGCTGCTGCTGCGCTGGCTGCTAACACAGTGACCTACTGCCGAAGCCAGTGCGAGACACGAGCCGAGCCGAGCCGAGCGTCGAGCCGAACGAAGCCATCAGGCGAGCCGAGACACGAACCAAGCCGAGCAGCAGCCATTGCGACAGCGAAAGCGAAAGTCTTGTGACGTCATGGCTGGCATTCATTCACAGGATATGAGAGCAGCAGAGCAGCAGCAGCAGCAGCAGCAGCCGCAGCAGCAGCAGCGCAGCAGCAGCAGCAGAGTCGCAGCATTTTTGCAGTCAGCAAGGGGCGTGGAAAAAAGAAACGCACACGAAATTTCATTGAGATAAAGAGGCAGCAGCAGCGACGGCAGCAGCAGCAGAGACTGCAAAGGACACACACGTTCGCAGCCGAAGTCGCTGCCTCTGCCTCAGTCGCTGTCGCTGCCGCAGCATCCATGCTGGCTTCAAGCTACGCCTGGCTGTGGTTTACATTTTAAGCTTGCCCAGTTGGTAGAATCAGTCGGAAACTCGTCTCCAAGCCAGCCAGTTCGTCAATCAGCCAACAGTCTCTCTCACTCTCTATCTATATATCTATCTATCCCAATCCCTAACTCTATATCGGCTAACTTATCCAAGTTACTAAAAAACTTAGCCACATATCATTTTCTATTTTTTTTTATTCTAACATTTTTTTTCAAGTGTTTCAAGTGTGTGTGTTTGTTGTGTGTTCAATTTTTATTGGGCGGAGCCTCAACAGTTGATTCTGAGTAAGTTGATCATATATCTCTCTATGTATACCCTATCAATACCGGCCGGAATCAGCGTGTGTGAAAAGATACCCTGTTAACGTGTCATACGCACGAGTTCCACTAATCAAGTTTTGAGCGTATTTGAATTCAAAAACTTGACACGTTGAGCTCGTCTGTGTGAGAGAAACAACAACAGTGGAAGAAAGAGACGAAACAACCGATCGAGCTGAAATTTTCTAGATATATCAATAAGATATAATAATTTCTATGTAGTAAAAAAAAAAGTGCAATACAGTAGTTAGAAAAGGAGAAAAAGCGAAAAAATCAACTCGTACAGTTTTTCGAATATCGTATAATATAGTACGCCCCGTCTATAGGAAAGTGCAACTCACCCACTCAACTTTCAAATTAACACTAAGCCTACCAGAGTGATTGAATGCCCGCTTTTGAGACTTTAATCAAAATTTGACCGCTCTGGTAGGTTTTATGTTAATATTACGAAATTGTACCATGTATGAGAATAATGAAAAATGCTCAATCAAAATATTTAAACAAGTGCAATCAATATCCGTATCTCTTTTTTTCAAAATACAATACCCTCTACTCAACATCTTCCAAAATTTAACTCATATTTTTATCACATTCACAGTCACAGTCGCAGTCACAGCCACAGTGGAAGCCACCCTCGACATTTCCCTATAATCCCATTGAAGCTGCTTTATAATTCCCTAATAAATGATTTTCACGCGCTTTGATTTTGATATATGTTTATTTTCATGCCTGATTTAATGAGTTTTAGGCACGTTTGTGTGGGAATAAATATACAAATACCTATACGAATATGAATACTATTCACACGTGCTATTTATTTGCTGCGATTTTTAATTTGAAGGAAATCAAAAGCGTTAAACCATCTGGCAAATATTTCTAGGTGAATTAACTTCACAAAAAAAAATAAAAATTAAAATCCCTTTTGAATATGTTTTGTAAAATACTTTTGCTTTGCAAAATCCCTATCGGAGTTTGAATTAACTCTTGCTTCAACAATCTGTTGAATATCATGTAAGTATTGGCACATGTCTTTAAAATCTGTGTTTATTATAAAGCATAAAAAAATCCTATACAAACTTATGACCTGAGCCACAAATATATATGAAATAAATACCAACTCTTTAATTTATTTTAATTTAATTTTAATATATAATTTTTATTTAATATTTAATTTTAATGATACATTACATCTGCTGTTATGTTTAAAGACAAGCAAATATATTTGATTCTAATTTTCTGCTGCGTGTACTTATTATTTTGACTCAGCCTGTACATGGTATTTAACTATTTATATTATATTTTATTTATTTTTGTATTTAATATAGTCAAATATTAAAAGCCACACTGCCGTTGCCTACTTTGGGGCGCAAATTAAAACGAAAGCGATCACTCGATAAATGCGTATCGATTACAAATTGAAATTGGCAACTCGATACACACGCACACACACACTGAAAACTATAGCATACTTTTCAGCTGCGGTGCAAAGCAATTGAGAAAAAACGAGATTGCAAATTACCGATTATCGATTACAAATTACAGAGATCGCAGCTCCGATTGCAGCCAGTGCTGCCACATTGTCAATTAGTTGTGGGAGAGGGGGGAGAAAAAGGAAAAGAGAGAGAGAGAGCGAAATATTGGCAATTAATAATGGCGGCTGTAGCCTGAGCTGCAGCATACTCGGCTGCTGCTGCTGCCTGTGGCAAGTGGCATGCCACACACTCTGCGGGTGTGCGTGTGTGTGTGTGTGTGTGTGTGTGTGTGTGTGTGTTGTGACTGCGTGCCAGCAACATGTGACTGGCCCACAGAGGCCATTTACCCGCCACAGCTGCTGACGTCATCGTGTGCTTTGCCACAGCATCAGGCCAGGTCAGGAGCAGCAGCAGCAGAAGCAGCACAGTAACCCAGTGCCGCGACGCACCCTAAAGCCGACGAGCCGACGCGACGCGACGCACTGAACCTGCCACAAGCGTCTGCGACGTCATCGACGCAGGCAAAGCACGATGAGGCAGGAGAGCGAGATGGCAGAGAGAGATTTGCGAGTCGAAGCAACAAAATTGCCTGTCCCACTTTTTGATTTAACTATTTTCGAATGCCCCTCTGGCTGCGCCTCTGCCCGGCCTGCCCTTCGACCTCTCTCTATGCCTCCTCCTCCTCCTTCTCCGCCTTGGGGGGGGGAGGGGGTGCACTCGCTGCCTGTGGCAGCATGTAATTATGTGGCGAGTGACGTTGCAATAGCCAAGGCTGCCACAGGCACATCAACTTGCTTTGACGTCCATTTGGTTGCATTGGCCCCTGAACCCAGCAACTCTGCCGCTGCCCCTCCCAGGCCCTTGCGCCCGGCAGCGCTGCCTCTGGCCTCGCCTCGCCTCGCCTCGCCTCGCCCCATCCCGCCTTGCCCCGCCTCGCCTGCTGCAAAGGACACGTTTGACGTGCAAACAGAGTGCACACTGCGATGGGGGCTGAAGCCGTTTATGCTGTCAGCTGCACACACACAAAGTACACCTGTGTGTGTGTGTGTGTGTGTGTGTGTGTGTGTGTGTGTGGTAGCCAGTGTGTGCACATATAATTACAATGTTATTTCATGAATATTGATTGCAATTGAATTTGTCAGTTCGCTGGGCGGCAACGCAGAAATCTCTTGAGCAACTTTTGATGTGTGTGTGTGGGTGTGTGTGTGTGTGTGTGGGTGTGTGTGAGTGGGTGTGTGTGTGGGTGTGTGTGTGTGCTTGTGGTTGGGCGTATGTGCGGTTATGTATATTCAATATCCTTGCATTCCAATATCCTTACAAAATCACGCATGCTGCCGACATGTTCATCCTGCTGCAAAAAGCAGCCACAAAAGCGACTACAATATTAATCGAATTTCTGCATTCGATAATTTTGACAAGTTGCTGCTGCCACAAAGGTTTCACTTTTGCTTTGATTTGCCTGAAACTAATTTCGAAAAAAAAAACCAAACTGAGTTTAAATTAAGTTTAGTTTGCTTGATAATTCAATAATTCAATTATCGAATAGTACAGGACTTTTTGAGCAGACTGTACACACTGCTGTGCTACTTGCGCTGTTTATCGAATGTATTTTTGGTATACTTAACTCTCTGTTGACTATCTCTAAGCGAGTTCTACGAGTATTCTTTATAGCATAGCTCTCTTTTCAGGCTAAACTTTATAATTAATATAGACATAATATTAGTGAGGTTAGGAGATTAGTTCTGGGTCCAAAGTACAGTCAACTCTTGAGTTAAAATGGTCATACTGTAGCTGATAATCGTTGCCATTCAATATTGACTTTTTCCAATTGATTTTTAATTGCTTTAGCTACGATCCCGCCTACTTTTTGATCTCAAGATTCTCATAGATTGTTGTTGATTGAAAATGTGTGTAAAAGTAGAGTATATCCATTTATATGTATACCAATTCCAATTTCATAACCATTTGAATGAATTCGAATTAACTTTAGTCAAGCCTTTCCCACAATTATTACCATTTATTAATGTAATCATTCAGTTATATCTGCAGCTAATTTTACACTCGACTGACTTAAAAAATATCTCATATCATATGTCATATCTCATTTGCAGTCCATTGCATTTGTGCCTATCGATGTCTATCGATTATAATTCTAATTATCTCGCTTGTCAATTGCAATTAACCTTATGAGTTTGCATTAAAATCTGTTCAAAATTTGCATATTAATAAATATGGGGGGAAAATCAAGGATAAATGTGTTAATGCAAATCAATTTTAAATCTATTTTTATTTCAAGGATATTTTCATTTCAAAGCTCATGCAATAATTTATTTCTTAATTTATTTATTTATTTAACGTCAACTCAGAGCAGTCGACTCAAAGATATTTAAAAAAAAAAATAAATTTACAAATATAAATCAAATTAAAAATATAAGTATAATTTATGTTAGAAGTAAGCATATTAAAATGATTTTTGTCAAATTTATAAATATTTATTTTAATAGGTTTTATATTTTTGAATTTTTTTTAACATTTAATCATTTAAATTATTAAATAAAAGTAAATATAATTTAACCACGTTGCTGTGCTAGATCAGCAGGAGTTACCATCTCGATTTCAGCTTGATTTTATAGTATTAAGTTTTCCCAGAACTCTGTAGAGTTTTTTGTATATCGTGGAACCACTCAAAAATCTACCCAACCCAAGCCACACTCAGCTCGTTGTTTTTTTTGTGTTCCTGTTGCAACCACCCTGTGCCTGCCTGCAGCGACTACAGGTTGGCTTCCTTCTCTAAATCCTTGATGCACCACTTGAATAACAATTGAACAATTGAAGGACTTCCCCCCTGTAGGTGCCCCCCCCTGCTCTCTCTCCCTCTCTCTCTCTCTCTCGCTCTCCCGCTCTCTCTCTCTCCTTCAGCTAATTGAAGGTTCTGTTGTTTGTAGACGTTGTATTATAGAACAGGGCAGAGCTAGGGGTAGATCGAGTGGGAACATAGGCAGCTAGGGGCAGCTAGATAGTTGCTTTAGCCTTGCTATAAACGTAGGTTCCGCCCGCTAGCTTAGTTTGCCATAATTATGGCAGAAGAATATCAAAAGAATCGCAAGAAATGCGCTATGCGAGAAACAATTAATAAGGCAAAGCTGGCGGAAAGAAGGTGTCAGAGTGTGTGATGGTGTGTGTGTGGGTGTGGGTGTGCACTATGTGTGTGTGTGTGTGTATGCTGTAGGTGTGTATGTGTGTGTGTTAAGTTAGCTGCTCTAGCTGTCTCTTTGCTTGTGGTTCTAGGGAAGTGAGTGTGCCCTGCTGTGTGTGTGTGTGTGTGTGGAAAGAGTGTGTGTGTGTCGGTGTGTGTGTGTGTGCCTAGGTGTGCCTGTCTGTGTGTGTGTGTGCATGCAAATGTGTTAGACAGCCGCCTGCTTTGAAAATTATGGTTTCACAAGAGCAACAACACAGCGGAAGCAGCCTACAACTACAACTACAACAGCAGCAGCAGCAGCGACAGCAGCAACTACAGCTGACAACGACAACAACAGTTGCTGCAACAACAGCAACAGCAACAACAACAACAGCAACAACAACAACAGTTGGAGCTGTTGGCCTCTTTGGCTGCAGACAATCTGTCACTTGATACGCGCCATTTTCGCTAAGCGCCGCCCGCCTCTGCTTGTTGTTGCTGCTGGCGCTGCTGCTGCCGCTGCTGCTGCCGCTGCTGCTGCTGCGGCTTTAAGCTCCTGCCCGCTGGTTACCTTGTTGAGATTCCCCACACGAACAGGCCCCGTTGTACGGGCGCAGCGCAGCGAAGCATTCCAAACGGCGATGCCATACAAGTGATCGCTAGCAGTGGCGCAGGGCGGGCAGAGGGGGGAGGAGGAGGAGGAGGGTTGCCCGTTGAGCAGGTGGGCGGTTAGCTCAGCCCCTGCCTCTGACCGAGGTAAAGGTGTCACATGCATGCAAAAAACAATGTTATTACGTGGCAAACACACACACTCACACACAGGGCGCCCTGTTCCACTGATTGTGTGACCCTTGTGCCGCCTTCCCCCTGCCCCCCTACCATGCCCAAAAATGAAATGAATGCCACCCTAACAGTTGGGAATCGGAATCGGGAATTGAAGTTGCGACATGGCATCATGTTTCCCCGCTGAGGCTTCTTTTGCTGCAGGTCCGTGCAAGCTGCCCACTCGCAACCTGCCTCAATGATTTTTTCGACGCGCTTAAAAGTAGGCAGCAACTTTTTGGTTTGGCGCTACCGCTACGAGCGCGCGCGGTCAAGGCATATAAGGGGGCTGTCCACTTACTAATACCGTCTAATAATATTACAAAGTCGCACACACACACACGCACGCACACACACACATATGTGAGCTGTGTAGGACTTCGCTTGCTGCGCCAGTGCGTGCGTGCGTGCGCGTGCGTGTTGGTGTAAGCGTTGCCATATGTGTGTATGCATATGTACTCTGTGTGTGTGTGTGTGTGTGGGTGTCTTCATGGGGCAGTTTAAAACTTGACAACAACAACAACAACGACGACGACGACGGGCAAGCAAAACGCCAGCGGCGCCGTCGACGTCGTAGCGTACCTTGCGGCTGCACCTGCAGCTATAAAAGCTGCTCGACGGCCTGAACATTGTCTCAGTTAAATATTGTTAATTAAGCGATAACAACAGCAGCAGCAGCAACAGCGCAATAACAGAGCAATAACAGCAGCAACAACAACAGCAACAGCAGCGGAGCAGCGAACCGTTTATAACCGTTAATTTGAAATAAGTGCAACGCAATTTGAATTTTTTTTTTGCAAGTGCTCAAATTTTTTTTACTATATTTTTTTTGGCCTACATACATTATACATATATGTGGTACATACATTGTCAGTGCGAATTATGTTTGACGTGTGGCTGAACAGGAATCCAATTAGGTGACGCGCCCCATTCACCTACCACACACACACACACAGGACAATCGCAAATAATGCAGGCTAATTGCCAGCGTCGTCGTCGCCCTTGCCGCCGCCCACATCCGCGTAAGCCTGGCGAACTGACCAAGCGGAAAGTGCAGAAATTTTGGGGTTTAATTGACATGTTCATTATTCACGACTTATCGGAGCTGAGCACGGCTTAAAAATCGATAAACGCTTCAATTGATTCAGCACGAACAGAGTGTGAGAGAGAGAGCGGGACGCAAATAACTGACTGAAGGAGCAGCAGCAGCAGCAGGAGACGACGAGGACGTGGACACGCAGGATCCCTGTAAACGGGCCAAATCAAATATTCAAAACAGCAAAACGGAGGAGTTGAGCAATTGGAATTGTGAACCTGAACATATGTTCGTTCCGTGGCTCATCATTAATGCAGCATGATGAATCGAATTTGCATGAGATATGCCTAGGCAGAAAGTCGTTGGCCATACCATACCGTAGTCATCGATGGATAGTGTAACGTGATATAATACAAATTGATCCTGCGACAGGTGCTTATTGCAGCTGCTGGCCACTGCACAAGATTAGACTCAAGACTCTTGTGCGTGTGACAGCGGCTATTGTAAGAGACCATAGAAACAGCATGTTTTATTTTTGTGAATGAAATGAAAAGACACGTCGTTATTTTTTAATACAAGAGTAAGTAGAACTTTTTAATATATGATATAATGAGAATCGTAGAATTTTCCTAGAAAAAAATAGTTATTTTTTCACCATTTCATTATTTTTACACTGTATATCATACAGACATATGTTATATAAAGTAACTCAGATTTTTATTTGAGCCACTTATATCGGATTTCTACGTCATTTTCTATATGTAACGTTTGCTAATTGAATTAAGGTTCAAATTCAAATTGCTTGCGCTGCATATCACGCATGCTCGTGAAGTTGGCTGCGCGCCTCTCATGCAGTCTTGTTAAGTTAGCTGCGAAAATTCGAATCGATACTTATCGATATTGCCAGTGCAGCATAGCAAACTTCCAAAGCTGCGCTATTTATAGTCTATTTAAAAATGCACTATAATGCAGATATTGCGAATATTTTTAGTAACAATTAGCATACAATTTTTAGCGAAATACATATATTTTATAATGAGTTTATTTTTACAGCTTTGAATATATCGATTACTGATCAGACAATTGGTAAAGCATTTTTAAATTGTCTATTAAGTTGGCAGCACGGTTAGATCAGAACAGCTGACAAGAGTTATTTTATTTTATCCACACTAAACATGACACCGCCGCCGCCACCGCCACCAACAGTCGGTGCAATACCAAACCCACAGCCACCTCCACCCGCAGGCCAGAACATTGCACCCCCAGGCGCATTCCCAGGTAAGCAGCCATACAACAGCGCCAGTGGCCAACTACAAATGTATTTCCGTCTTAACGTGCTCCCTTTTGTTGTGCTATCAGGTTCATTGACACCCGGTTGGAACGATCCACCTCCATTGAATGCAGATGCAGCGGCCAGCAATCGACGTCCGCGGCTTGACCTGCGGAAACGAGTTGCCCATCCCATGGGCCCCAACGATGGTCATTCGCAGCCGCCTCTCCTCTGATCCGAGCACTGGTCGGACGCCTAAAGCGGCGCCACGTCGACGTCAGAAGCTCTTAGATTTAACGTGAACTCATATTTTCCAAAAAATTTCCTTTGCTACAGTACGAAAATACATATATACATATAAGCTATATATACATATTTCTCATTATAAAGATATAACTAATCCAATTTGTATCCGTGTGGAGAATAGAACGGCGCTCTGCCGGCGAAGAAGGAGATTGCCTCTGTCCGGTATTACCAGGGCAGCTTGCCACCATCGTACTGGTAAAATCCGCCGTTATGCGACTTGTTCATCTTGGAAATGGTGTCCACAATTTTCGTAGTGCTAGTGGGGATATCCAACGGTGCATTACCACCACCCATGTCGGTGCGAACCCAACCAGGATGCAAGCTAACGCAGAGTATCTTCTGGTCCTTCAAGTCGATGCTCATCGATTTGGTGGCCGCATTGATGGCAGCCTTCGAAGCGCGGTATGCATACATGGCGCCCTCCACGTTCAACTGTATTGAGCCCAGTATGGAGCTCATGTTGATAATGGCGGCACGCCTTACGCCCATGTCCTCCGACTCGTTGGCCAACGATGCCTTCTTAAGCAGCGGCAGACAAGCCTTGGTGAACATGATCGGTGCCACAGTGTTGGTGCGCAGCACGTTGAGCAGATCCTCCGACTTGGTGCCAACGAGACGCACCGACTTGGTTGCAATTCCGGCATTATTGAAGAGCACATTCAAACCATCATCCTTGGTCACAGCATCTATCTTGGCAACCAGCCTATCGTAATCGTCAAAGTTGTTTAAATCTGCACAAGGAAAATCGATATATTAACCCGTAACATGATATTTTTACTCCATTCAACTTACCAATCTCAAGTATATGTATGTTTGAATGCTGCTTGGCCAATTCCCTCAATTCCTGTAAAAAAAAAAAAAGAAAATTCGAGAATATTGCATATAAGATTAAAATAATATAATTGCATGAATTTCGAAATTGCGCGCAAACAAGAGAGCAGTAAAACTATCATCGCGAGTGCTAACCATCGCTTAGCACACAATATATATCGCGCAACGTTATCGATATGTTTTATTCGAGTGCCTTCCACAACTGGAAAATGAACAGCCAAAGCCCAACCGAAGCGTCGCTGAAAACATAAAAGCGATTGCAAAAAGTTTACCGCTTATTTCGCATTTGCGTTCGCTGGCGAGAGAGTGTGGCGCGGAGTAACTTATTACTGTCTCGTTCGACAAATTAGAATTTGTTTTTTGTGTGTGTTTCTATTGCACTTCCCGCATTAAGTGCTCATCTTTAGTATAACTGAAAAGTTATTTTTCAACAATATTTGGCATTATCTGCTGATCCTAATTGTTAGTTTAAACTATCTGCATAAATTGCAAAACATGGCGCCCGTAGAAGGTAAAGGTGAGTAACCAAAGTGAAGTGATGCCAGAAGTCTAGAATCTCTACGTATTTAGTAGTTGCTATCTCCTCTCTCGCATTAAGTTATTGTTGTTGCGATTTTAAATTATATTCGAGTAGTTTCGATGTCTATATGATGATGTTGGTGTCTTTTGGATGGGATGTTGGTTGGGTGTGTATGACTCACACCCGCGACATGACTGGGCAAAACTTACTGTAGCCTTCTCCAAGTTGCGGCATGTTGTAAATAGATGCTGCGGCGGTTTCGGCAGCGCGGTGAGGGCCTTCACTAGACCGAGGCCTAGGCCACGATTACAACCCGTTATCAAAATGGATTTCATCCTGCCTCTGTTAGTAGTAGTACCCAGTAGCCAGTAGCCGAATAGGTGTGTTGTTGTGTTTACTCGTTTCTAGTTTCTCGTTTAATGCCTGCCGCCGCCGACACTTGATTTCGTCACGAAATCTAATCGTCTTTGTACTTGAGATTAGGCAATGAGAGCACAATAAAGTGTTAAATGTTCTACAACTGACACTGGCCACACCACACCACAACCACAACTTGCGTACTGCTGCAGCTCTGCCGTGTTAATAATTGCGTTTATCGCGAGCGTGTTCTTCTTCCCACACGTTTTGTTTTTTTCTTTCTTTCTTATTTTATTTTATATTATTAGTGTAGACAAGCAATATGTGTAGCAGCGGGCCGGTTGCGGCAGCTGACAGAGTTGCCAAGTGTCAGAGCAGTCAAGTGCTGATTAGATTTCAGTTTCTTTTGGAATTGATGGCAACCCTGGCGAAAAAACAGCCAACTGTTGCACTTTCCAGTATTATGTATTGAATATTTATGCAAATTATATTGAATACTTTTAGCACAACGTGTTTTTTGTTTTTTTCAACGAAAAGAATAGCAACTCGACGACTCTGTACTCGTCGTTGTCATCGTTATCGTATTCTCTTTTGACCGCGCAATTCGCGCTCTGAACATCTCTGCTGATGTTACGTAGCATTCGCTGCTTGCCTGCTTGCTGCTGCTGCTGCCCTCACTTTCCAATCGTTCCAAGAGCTCTGCCGCCGTTCCTGCGACAAACAACGGCGACGGCAACGGCGACAGCGACAGCGCGTTTTCTTTCTCTGTTTTCGTCATATAAAGTTTAACTTTGCCTGAGACGCGCGCAGCGCAGTAAACAAATTGTGAAATTGCAATTGTTTTGTTGTTGTTAATAGAAGGAATTGGAACTGCATTTTGTAGCTAACTTCTTGGTGTGTTGTGTGCATAATTAATTAAACGTGCTTCAGGCGCCGAATAGATACACGACATCAGCATGTCACTAACACTGTGGAATTCAAGATTTTCCGTAACGCTGATTCGCCAGCATTCAACGATATTTACGTCAGCTGGGGCAATAACAACATCTGGAACAGGTGTACGCCACACGAACTACAATTCCTATTTCCAACAACAACAACAACCACATCAACGACTACAACGAAGAAACATAACAACAACGACAACAACAAGAATGGCCAGCTCAGACAAAGGTAAACGCGGCTCTGGCCAAACTAAGCGCCAACATGGAAACTCCATGGATAGTTCTCATAGTGATACAAATCTCTCTGATCCGCCATTTCACCACCCGCACTGTGATAGGCAAGCTCAATACCAGCAGACGGTGAAGAAGGTTAGGGCGCTGCGAGGTAAGCCTTTTGTTTTTGTATCGATGGAGTTGCCACACACAAACGAAAGATCACTGTTTTTCGCAACTTGGTTGGCAACGCGAGCAACAACAGCGCGATGAGTACATTTCTGCCTTCTCTCTCCCTCTCTCTTTCACTGGCTCTCTCTCTGCATTCCAAGTCGACTTGCAAAGTCGTTGGGATCAAACGTGCTCTTGCAGACTAATACATATATAATATCTAAATGTGTGCGTGTGTGTGTCTATGGCAGTGCGTATGTATTATGCAATAACTGTTGTTAAGCGGCTCTGCGCTGCCTTTACGCACGTAGCTGCGCTCTTCACTTATCGGTTTTTTTTGCCGGCTTTTGTGTCGGTGTGACCAAATACACATAAAACATACAAATTTTGCACTGTCACGTTAATAACTGTGGGGGAGCAGCAACAGGGCATGCTCTCTAGGGTTGCACGTGTGTGTGTCTGTGTGTGTGTGTGTGTTTGAAAACAACTTTCTATCTGGCGATTGCCTTTCAGTCTGGCGATTTTGCGAGATACCAAAAATACTATAATGTCTGTACTTGCAGTAAATATGTGCTATATATGTGTATGTATATGTAGCAATATATTATGTATATATATGTCGTAGCTTGGGAGAATTTTCGAGAATATTATCTTGGGCGCATTTCACAAACATATTCGCTGAAGCGCTTATCTTGCAACCGTAAATTGCATCATCATCTAGAAATACGTCATCGTGAATGGCAATCTGCCATCGTGACTTGTTCTCTCTACCCTTTTTTTTACAGGGTTCGCTACTTTTTTTCTAACTGCGAGCAGGAAGGCGAAGTGGGGGGGGGGGTCACACAATTAACGCTATCACAACGGTTAATTAATATACATATTAAAATATTTTGTTTATAAAAAAAATCTCTTCCAAATCCCTGATTGGCTGTCAGAGTCTTAACTCGCACATGCCATATATGATTAATTATTTGCTGCCATATGCAGGTATTTTCTCACTAATTTCTTACATATTTCTATTTGCCTTACTTATTTATTTTATTTTGTTTATGTAAAAAGTGAAAAACGCGTCGACGTTATTATAAACAAAACATTTCGAAAAGTGTATTCCCTTCTCTTTCGTTACAATTACCAACTCTCGTGTGGCTAATAACACCTTGACCAAAGTCAAGCATACCTATTTATCTCTTTCGCACCCAGCAGAAGGGGGTTTACAAAGCAAGCTACGTACGTCTGGGTCTGTGTTTATCTGGAGTACTTTTAGCCTTCACTCTACTCTATGGTAGTATAAACAGATTTTCCCTATTTGCCCGTTATATATGATGAATACCGAATTTACTTTATCCGTAACCTTTTTTTTTTTTTTTTTTTTTTTTTTTTTTGCCGTAGTTTGATAAGAAAGTTTATTGCTTCCTTAATTAAGTTTTACAAATACAATATTGAAATGAATTGTGCTTATCACAGTCGTCGTTATAAATGGTCACTAGTTGGAGAAACAAAAAAAAAACCCTAACCCGCATGTGGTAATTCTGAAAATTTCGCAGATTAAAAAGGGAAATATAATATATAGAGAGAAGAACTAAAGCCAAAATTAGTTTTAATGAACTGAAATCATTAGAGGATTTATGAGTCTTTTAAGGATTTGCTTCCCTTTTTATTTAATATGCATGTGTCAAGTCATGCCAAGTTGTTGTGGCTGTTGTTGCTCATTTGGGGTTGGACACACCCACCCACCCCTTTCCCCTTCCCTTCCCTTCGAGTTTCGAGTTTGGTTTGCCTCTTGTAATCCAACACCTACATCGTCGTATTATCGCATAATCGTAACCATGGCAAGCGCATTGGGTCAAAGCAAAGCAAACCAAACCAAACCACATGCCAAGGCGGGGCTGCAGATGATTGTTTTACTTTGATTCGCACAGCGAGACACATGTTTCCCTCAATTAACAACAACAATTACAACGATAACAACAACAACAACAACAACAAAAGCGAGAACAACAACAGCAAGCAGAAGGATCAGGATAAGGCTTGCGAGGGGCCCTGCTTGGTAGTTGTAGTATCGAGAGTGTACCAGAAGTTGCTAGACAAATAATGTACCTGTTCGAATTTGTGCCCGCTTCTCTGGCGGATGCACAACCATCTGGTCGCAGCATTTATCGTTCTGCCTACATGGAAATCAGATTACGTCAGAGGCCAGAGGAATCATCGCCGAGGCAGCAGGAGCAGCTGCTGGGTACCGTGTGTGGTGTTACATCCTATCAATATGATCTTTCTAAACTTGTTCCATTTCGCTATCCTCTTTACAGGTAACTACGATTACGATCTGGTTGTGATTGGTGGCGGATCCGGTGGTCTGGCCTGCGCCAAGGAGGCTGTTGCCAATGGTGCACGCGTTGCCTGTCTGGACTTTGTGAAACCAACACCCATTGGCACAAAATGGGGCGTTGGCGGCACCTGTGTCAATGTTGGTTGCATACCAAAGAAGCTTATGCATCAGGCCTCGCTACTTGGCGAAGCTGTGCACGAGGCAGCTGCCTATGGCTGGAATGTCGATGAGAAGATCAAGCCTGACTGGAGTAAACTTGTGACCTCAGTGCAGAATCATATCAAATCCGTCAACTGGGTGACACGTGTCGATCTGCGTGACAAGTAAGTAGAAACTGGATGCGATAGTGTTACGGGCGACCTTTACAAATATTGTTCCCTTCCCCAACAGAAAAGTCGAGTACATCAATGGCTTGGGCTCGTTTGTGGACTCACACACATTGTCCGCCAAGCTGAAGGGCGGCGATCGAACAATTACCGCGCAGACCTTTGTCATCGCTGTTGGCGGTCGTCCACGTTACCCGGACATACCCGGCGCCGTGGAATATGGCATCACCAGTGATGATCTCTTCAGTCTGGATCATGAGCCTGGCAAGACACTTGTTGTGGGCGCTGGATGTAAGTGCTGCTGCGGCTGCTGCTGCTCGTTTTCCCTAAATCAATTTGTAATAATGACTTTTCCTCTCTGCAGACATTGGTCTGGAGTGCGCTGGCTTCCTGAAGGGTCTCGGCTACGAGCCCACTGTGATGGTACGTTCGATTGTCCTGCGTGGTTTCGATCAGCAAATGGCTGGCTTGGTTGCCTCATCCATGGAGGAGCGTGGTATTCCATTCTTGCGCAAGACTGTTCCCCTGTCCGTTGAGAAACAGGCTGATGGCAAGCTGCTGGTTAAATACGAGAACACAGAGACGGGCGAGGTTGATAGCGATGTCTTCGATACAGTCCTGTGGGCCGTTGGCCGTAAGGGACTTGTTGATGATTTGAATCTGCAAAACGCTGGAGTGCTGACGCACAAGGACAAGATCCCTGTGGACAGCGAGGAGACGACCAATGTGCCGCATATTTATGCTGTCGGTGATATTATCTATGGCAGGCCCGAGCTGACCCCAGTCGCTGTGCTGGCCGGTCGTCTGCTGGCCCGCCGTCTGTATGGCGAGTCTGACCTGCGTATGGACTACTGTGATGTGGCCACCACTGTGTTCACCCCATTGGAATACGCCTGTGTTGGTCTGAGCGAGGAGGATGCCGTCAAGACACATGGTGCCGATGAGATTGAGGTGTTCCACGGCTACTACAAACCCACGGAATTCTTTATTCCCCAGAAGAGCGTCCGCTATTGTTATGTTAAGGCTGTGGCCCAACGTACTGGCGCACAGCGTGTCTATGGCCTGCACTATCTGGGTCCAGTTGCCGGTGAGGTTATTCAGGGATTCGCCGCCGCCCTCAAGTCGGGCCTGACCATTCCCACGCTGATGAACACGGTGGGCATCCATCCAACAACTGCCGAGGAATTTACTCGTCTTACCATCACCAAGCGTTCCGGTCTGGATCCCACACCCGCCAGCTGCTGCAGTTAAGCAGAGTGCTCCATCTAAACGTAATGCCCTATCCACACGCCCCAAAACTCAGAACACAGACCCCAAACACACGCCTCAACTGACCATTTAGAACAGTTGTAGCCGCTTTGTAGCGATTGAAGTTCACGTTTTTTTATTTAGTTTCGATAGAATCCCACACAACAAAACACACACTCCACACACACACACTACACACTTACACCCACACACACACACACACACCTGCTACCCATAACCACAATAGCTCAGTTCACGCACAGATTAAGGCGAAATGGTGGGCAGAACTTTTGACTCTGGTCGAACTGGAGCGGGAGCGGAACAGAGACCGCCTGCACGAGAAGAAGGGGTGGTCTCTCGCCCCTCAAAATAAAACATCCATTGATGATGTTGCAGTTCATTTCTGCCCCTGTGCGGCGATGCACTCAAAATTATGAAATTCTGTTACATGGATATATATAAATAAATCTGTATTTTTACGGTAGAAAAATTTAATTTTTCACCCACATACAAAACTGAGTTGGTTTTTGATTATGCCTCTGCATGTATGGGTTGGTATATAACTGTAGACTGTAAAAAATGAAATATTTAAATTTTCCTCATGGAAAATCCTTCCTCTTTTGGGATCTATACCAAAAAGTGAATATCGATTCGAAATAAAAGCCAAACTGGTTTATCCCTTTTCTAGCTGATAAACCAACGCACTTTATATCTATTTATTGATGTCGTAGTATATCTATTGACGTCATCTTTCATCAAGTGCATTCCATGCGGTATTTATAAATATGTTTTTCCATCAATAAACCAGATGTGATCACGTATCAGCAGTGAAGCGCTAAAAAGCTATAATTCAATGCTTAATCTAAGCGAATCGATCAAGTGTAATTTGTTAAATTTTCCCGATGATTGGGGCTGCACAAGGCCAACGCCAGCGACGCCACGCCAGATCCTGATCCTGATGCTAATCGAGCCGCATTAAATTATTCCTTGACCATTTCACCTGAGGCTAAACCGATTCGAGTGCGATGGTAATTATACAGCATGGGGGCTAAAGCGAGATAGATATCTATATTGCCATGGAAATCGTGCATATCACACACACACACACACATACACACACACACTCTCCCCGTTTATAAGTATTTCTATTTCACGTTTATTTTGCGTCTCTGTTTTTTTTTTTCCTAGTGTGTTTGTAGTTTATAATTGTTTGTTTTCAACAAATTCAATGAAATATACAAATTGCTCAGCGCTTCCTCAACAATATATTCTCTTTTTCTCTCTCTCTCCCTCTCTCTCTATCTCTCTCTGTTTAGCAGTGTTTTTTTTGGGGGGGCTTCTCTCTATGACAGCAGTTGCTCCTGGTTCGCTTAGTTTGAGTTTGGATAGCAATAATCGAAGAGCAAGACAAGATTAAAAAAAAAAAAAACAACATTAATTATTTAATATTTATGTTATATCATCAGATCAGAGTGGGGCGACGACATCTGCTGTTTTTAATTGGCAGCACACTGCTTGGCCGCCTCATCCTCGCGCTGCTGCTTGTTGACCGCCGATATGCACTTGGCCATGGTGGGGGAGGCGCGTGAAATGGCATCGGTCATGAAGTAATCGCGCAGTTCCTTTAGTTTCACATCGATGTTGTTACCGCCAATTGATGTGCTCTGCGAAACGCGGGTTAATTGGGTCAGAATGGATGCAAATTGACACAAGATTTACTGAGGCTACTTACAGGTGTTGCCTGTGCGCTGGCTCCACTGTCAGCCGCTGGCACAAGCTCTCCGTAGCGTGTCAGATGTGGTGCAATTTCCTCCAGACGTGCACGCAGGTCATCAAGTTTGTCATAGGGCAACGGAGTGCCTGTTACCTCTGACAGAGCGCGCAGAATCTTCCAATCCTCACGAGCCATACCCGGTGGCGAGACACCCGGTTGCGTTTGCTGTGACCTGCCCTCCGTGTTGACATAGGTGGCTTGCTTCTCGGTGTATGCAGCACCAGGGAGAACAGCATCGGCAATGGATGCACCGTTGTCACCATGCGATCCAATGTACACAACGAAACAGTCCTTGGGCAATTGCTCACGAGTCAATTTACCAGCATCGGCATTCAGCAGGATGACCACCTTTGGTCGCTGCTGCTGCAGACGCTTCACTCCCGGCTGGTAGCCCACATCGAAGGCGCCCACCTGGGAGGCACTGTTATGCAACACATTGAATGGATTCCAGTCCTGCAAAGTGAATAGAAGCACACATTAAAACAGAATTTAAAGCAGCTCTGCTGCTCCTCTTTTTGGTCCGTTTGCTCACCGGCTTCTTCAACTTCTGACAGTACTCGGAAATGGTGGCATGGATGGCAGCACCATCGGCACGCTCCAGCAGATCAGCGCCAATAATGATGGCTGGCTTCTTGGCACCCTCCAGCACCTTGGAGAAGGCATGTGAGCCGCTGCAGATATCCTTGATGAGTCCAGGATCGGCACCAAGGTTCTGATGATCATAGGACAGATCGATCTTGGGGCCAATGGAAGCAACCTGCAACTCATTGTGCACATAGGCCTTACGCAGACGAGTGTTCACCAAGGGAGCCTCATAACGTGGATTGGTACCCACCAGAAGCACAGCATCGGCTTGCTCCAGACCTGTGAATACGCAAGGATTATGTTGATGGCGCCGAAGTCCACTTTGCGATCTGATCAAACTCACCTGCAATGGTGCTGTTCAATAGATAGCTGGAACGCACATCGCTACCGGTGCCCTTGATGAAGTCCTGTTCTGTGACAAGATTATCGCCACCCAGACGATTGACCAGATCCTTAAGTGCCACCATAGCCTCAACATCGGCCAGCTGGCCGGCCACACCGGCAATCTCACCGCCGGCCTTCTTCAGTGCCTTGGCCACGGAAATGAGAGCACCCTCCCATTCGACAGCCTGCAGCTCACCATTTGGCATGCGCACCATGGGTGCCACAAGTCGCTGACGCTTGAGACCATCGCAAGCGAAACGCGACTTATCCGCCAACCACTCCTCGTTGACGTCCTCGTTCTCACGTGGCAAGATGCGCAGCACCTCGTTGGTGCGGGTGCTCACAACGATATTGCTGCCGACGGCATCGAGCACATCGATGCTGCTCACTTTGCGAATCTCCCAGGGACGGGCGACAAAGCTGTAGGGTTTGTTGGTCAATGCGCCGACGGGGCACAGATCGATTACGTTGCCCGACAGTTCGGTGAGGAAGAGTTTCTCCACGTAGGTGCCGATTTGCATGTCATTGCCGCGTCCAGTGGTGCCCAGATCATCAACACCAGCGATTTCGGAAGCGAAACGCACACAACGTGTGCAGTGAATGCAACGGGTCATAACGGTCTTCACCAATGGGCCAATATCCTTGTCTTCCACAGCGCTAAAATGGCAAGATTAGGATTTTGAGCTTATTGAACTGCTAACTGGATGCGACAGCTCCTACTCACCGCTTGCCCGTGTAGTTGATGTCGGTGAAACGTGAACGATCGGAACCGAAGGCCATGGCCTGATCCTGCAGATCACATTCTCCACCCTGATCGCAAATGGGACAATCCAAGGGATGATTCATGAGCAAGAACTCCATAACGCCTTCGCGTGCCTTGCGGGTCAAATCGGAATTTGTCTTGATGCGCCAGCCCTTCATGACGGGCATAGCACAGGCGGCCACGGGCTTCGGTGACTTCTCCACCTCAACCAGGCACATGCGACAGTTTCCGGCAACGGCCAAACGTTCATGATAACAGAATCGTGGAATCTCCACACCAATCTCGGCAGCAGCCTGCACAGAATAGCGTTCAATTAGGTTAATCAATAAATCATTCAAGATTCACTAGCTATGCACCTGGAGCACTGTGGTGCCTGGCAGCACATGAACGGGAATATCATCGACGAACACTTCGATCTTCTCGGGCGCCTTGGCCGGTGTTTGGGCCAAAACGGCACTGGTGCGCACTGCTCGGCTGGCGATCTGGTGTGTGGGTGAGCCGAGGGCGCCCAGCGCCTTCACTAGCGGTGCACGTATCATATTTTCTGCAACAAATCAATGGACAATCGGGCAACAACATAAACTTTACTGACAATTACATAAGTTGCAAGCAGGCCAAGCAGACACTTTCGCCTATTTATCGATTACTGGCATCTGGCCGTGTTCCAAGCCATTCTGTTAGCTTACCAATTGCACTAAGTGCGCCTAATGGCAACAGTGCGCAACTTACCGATATGCTGGAAAATATTTAGCAGCGCCACAAATAATTTTTAATGCCGTGCACACAACTTTTTTTTATCGCTTTTGACAGTCGGACTGTAACTGTGCGCAGGGCTGCCAACTGTTTACGTTGACAGCTAGTCGAATGCGCGCGGTATTTGAAAAAACTATTATATTATGCTATTATTACACAAATATATATGTACGATCAGTTGTAAAATATATTTCATAATTATTAACATATTTGAAAATCGAATGCATAACAAAAAATGTTTAAATAAACACACGACTAACTCAATAAGTCGATGTGTGCTTTGTTTAGATAACTTCTATATAAGTGACTATTTGAGGTGTGCATAGACACTAAATGGTGTTTTTATAATTTACAATAATAAAATTCCAACATAATGTATACAAAACGTTTTGATTCTGCAATTACATAAAATTTATTGATTATAAAACCACGTATCGTGTTACATGGTTTATTTTTGTGGTTTGCAGCCCTCAAGTTTTTTTTTGCACCTGGCAACGCTGCGCGGCGCACAGCTGATTGCTGTTTGTTTATTTTCTTGCGCAGTAGCGGCAGCAGCTGCCATTCACATGTCGCCGGCAGCGTGGCGACCCAAAACAAGTTTCAATATTCTCCATCCAAAATTGGTCATTCAAATAAGGATTGTGGAAGCATCTAGCGAAGCTACCTGGTCTAGGGGGGGCCACATCAACTTCAGTTGCGAAATGTGAGCAGAGCGTCGCTAAACACCGACACACACACGTGCGCACAAGCGCAGCAGACAGGGGCGAACGCATTTGGCGTCACATTGATGATGGGACTGCGGCGGCGCCACAAGTGAGATCTTTTGATTAGATATCCGACATGAGAGTCACGCGAAAAAGCATACGAATAACACACACACACACACACACGATGGCAACAAGGATGACGATGATGATGCTTGCTGCCTATAAGCCGTGAGAGCACGAGTGTGTGTGTGTGTGTGCTGCGACGCACGATCTGTCTGCCGTCTGCTGCCTGAGCCGCTGTGCCTGGTAATCAGATAAAAATATATTATGACGTACCAGACCGACTTTTCATTGTTAATTGAGCAGCGTTGGTGGCGGCGGCAGCAAAAACCTTTCTGGCTAAGTCTGACCAGAGTCGGCCCTGAATGATTCGAGATTGAGACGTGTTTGATATCTGTTGGCATCGGCAACAGCCTCGGCGTCGCGCGATGCTGCTGCTGCTGCCCCGCGTCTGGCGCGTCTGCTTGCTGTCGCGCCTCACGCCGTGTGCCGCTGCTGCTGCTCGCTCTGCTTATCTTGTATCTCAGTTTGTGTTCTTGCTGTTTCGCTCTAACATTATCGCCACACATTGTTTCTCTAGCTGCTGCTGCTCTCCTCTCCAGACGTGTCGCCACAATTTGCCGACAAACGGCAGCGCCGCCGCTTGGCGCCTAAAAATCAAACGGGGCGCCACACAAGAAATTTTTCGAAATATAACGTGCAACAACGCCGTCGCCGTCGTCGTCGCCGTCGCAGTCGCAGCAGACAAATAATGCGATTTGTTCTCGTCGTGGCTATTTTTGCGCCTCATTGGCTCCTCCTGGCTCCTGGGGGATGGGCTCGCCTCGACTCGACTCGTCGCCGTCTGGCCTTTTTTTTTTTACAATGTGATAATTTTAAACAATTCGAGCTCCCCTTGCGGCTTAACGGTGATGTCGTCCTTGATGTGTGCACCACAACTACAACTGGGGGAACGCACGGCGCCGCCCGGTCGTTTGCATCAGTTTCTGGAGCAGCTGCCGGGTGGGTTGGCGGGTGGGGTAGAGATGGCTGCAATTTCTGCGCATCGGTCGTCATGAGATATGCATGATATGATTATAATTATATGGCAAACTTTTGTTGCTCCCGCTCCCGCTCGCTGATAGCGCCAGCAGTAGGAACGACTCCAGACAGAGTCAAATGATGACAATGCTGATAATGGCCCAGCGACAGGGTCACTGCCAGCAGCGACGGCGACTGCATTTCCTTTCGCAGCCAATTCGCTGGGGGTCACAACACGCATTGCAGCTGCATTGGTGCGGGAGCATGCGCTGCGGCAGCGCAGTTTTGCAGTGGCGTAGCCAGGGTTGGCAGAAAACAAATATATGCAGTGTATATCGATAAGTATCGATAGCATGCATGCAAGCGAAATTCACAATGAAGCGCAGCGCATATGCGTATCGATATGTATCGCAGCATGTCCAATTGGAGCGAATTCTCAATTGGGCATTCGCTCCCTTTGCCATACTAACTACGCCCATGTGTTTCGCTGCTGCTGCTGCCGCTGTTGGCGTCGCCGCACAACAACAACAGCAACGTGATCTCGCCGCGATTGCTTTGCCTCGTTCGGCCGGCGCTCGCTCAGCTGGCGCTCGTGTTCGGCTCCGGCAGTGACTCGGGCTCTAGAGCTCGGTCTCGTCTCGGCCCTCGGGTGCTGTCGGCGGCGGCGACGGCGACGGCAGCAGCAGCAGCTCCCCAATGATTCCTTCAAATAAAACCAGCGCTCGCGTGCAATTTTAGCTTAGTTTGAGTTCGAACGGCGACTGCGCCGGCGTGTCCGTGTGTGCGTGCGTGTGTGTGTGTGTGTGTGAGCTGCTGCTCGAAACGTATTTGTGCATGCAGATTGAAATTGAAACTGAAATTGAAATCGATCGATATCGATAACCGATCGCGCATTGCTCGCTTACAATAAGCGCGCCAAAAACGTTGCAAAACAAATTCGATTCGAATTCTGTTAGAATTTGTTTTTTTTTTCTCTCTTTTTTATCAAGTGCGTGTGGCGCATGCGCCAAACGAAAACAAGAACGGAAACAAATTTCCAAGTCGAATATCGCATATTCAACGCGCAACGCGCATATTTACTCAAGTTTGTTGTTTTTTGGTTTTTTTTTTTGTTTTTGTTTTGGACGCCCCAAATCGGCGCACAGCATTTACCTGACATCATCTTAGCGTCGTCTCGCAGCGCAGCGCAGCGTCGCCTCGTCGCCTCATCATCCCCTTCTTCATTATCATTATCGCGATAATAAGCCCAGACCTCGTCGTCGTCGTCGTCGCCGTCGTCGCCGTTGTTGTCGCTGACGTTGTCGGCATTTGCGGTTGACATCTTCACGGGCTTCACTCGAGAGCGGCGCAACAGAAGCGAATACAACCGGAACAACAGGCGCCGCAGCGCACATTACGTGTGAGTACCCACAGTGAATCCCCCTCCCTTCCACGCCCCCCTCCCCTCCCCAAGAACAACAATGTATGCACGAGAGAGTCTACGGTATAACCCGGCAATCTACGCAAAGGGAATTTCCAGGGTATAATTCTAATATAAAAGTTCGGAAATTGCTCGAAAATTCCAGATATTTAATTCCAGATATAAAATACTTGTACAATTTTAAGATTATTTGCCAATATTTGAGGTTATGCGCAGCCCATTAAGGCTTATCAATTCCAGTTAAAAACTTATTGACATTGAGTTCGATACGAAATCAAATTTCTGCCTAACTGAAACTCATGGTATTCGTCGGGAAGAAGAAGATGAAGGGGAAGAAGTTATTTATAACTGTACATAAATTTGTTCAACTCTACGTAGATCTCAATGTTTGATTATCATTTTGCAGCAAATGAAAATCAATTTTATGCATGAAAATTTGACAAACGGCAACTCGGAAACGATTTCCGTTCGTTTGGAATACAAAAAAATGATGGGTTTATTTTTGTAAGATCTTCACAATTAGATTTGAATTAGAAATTGACATATGTAAATAAACACATTATATAGTTGAGCAAACATTAAAGAGAACTCGAATATTCTTTGAAAAAACTTGTGAAAACCTTTTGCATGTTTTTGGTAAAGGTTTCTAGAATATTATAATATGTATATTGTCGCGGAATACTTAAAGAACTTTAAGTGTACGATTGTGTGTGCTGAGATAAATATGGATTTATTTCTCAAGAAAATGAAAATTGTAGATTTCAATTTTCGAACTTCATCCACTTCTCCCAGTCGATAGAAGAGCATCAGACAGTCGCGCACACTCTCACAGCTTTCCTTATACCATTTTTTTTGCTTTGCTTTTTCTTTGCTTTTGTTTCTTTCGGACAAATCAGTAGCCATATATTAAGCTAATTTCCTGTGTGATCTCAGCCAGCCGGCGCGCAGACACACACGTATCCGACAGATACACAGCCAAAAAAAATAAATGAATAAAAAAAAAAAAATAAAAACTGAACAGCAAAAAATAAATAAAACCCGAAAAAAAATACGCCAGCAACTCCCAAAAATGGTCAAAAACAAAAGCGCGGCGCATGTTTAGGCCAACAGCACCAAAACGACAACAGCACCAAAACGACAACAGCAGCAGCAGCGACAGCAACAGCAGCAGCAGCGACAGCAACAACAGCAGCAACAACAGCAACAATGTAGCATGAGGCACAGCAAATAAAATCAAATTAAATGATTTGTTATAACGTATTTTGTGAACTGCCATCTGTCTACCCCCACTAACCCCTTTACAACCGCCGTCCCTGCCTTCGTTCGTCTCATCCGTTTTGTCTTCGGCGACGCGTCGCTGGCCATCTTCGAGAGAGAGCGAGAGAGAGCGAGAGGGAGAGCGACGCCTGTGCGAAATTTATGGCCTGCATTTGTTGTACATCAAGAAGAAGCTGGAGTTGGAGCGCCACAGAGCGAGAGAGAGGGAGAGAGAGCGAGCGAGAGAGGGCACCAACGTCGCCATAAAAAATACATTTTCGGCCCACATGCGATGCCGCAGTCGCAGTCGCAGCCGCAGTCGACGGCGGAGACGGAGACAGAGACGCCCGCCACTAAAGAAATTAAAATATGCCCCGAGACGGCAACGCACACGCACACACACACACAGAGAGAGATGCCTGTGTGTGTGTGTGTGTTTGTTGGAGTTACGTGCGATCTGGACAGACAACAGAGCAATTCCCCCCTCGCTGCATCTGGCAACCCTGTGCGCACGCTCCCTCTCTCTCTCGCTCGCTGTAACTGCGTTAGTCGTTCCGCGTTTTACGTTAAAAGTTTCATTTCATTCATAAAAATAAAAACTCTGTCGCACTGGGTGTCTCTCTGCATGTGTGTGTGTGTGTGAGTGTGCGTGAGTGTGTGTGCGTGTGTGTATCTGTGTCTCCGTCTCAATGAAACTACAAAGCATGAATGAAAAAAAATATGTGAATGAAGCTGAGGCAATGGGAGCTTCGCGTGGTAGGCGTAAAATTGCTTTGGTTTCATCTCCCTCTCTCTCTCTCTCTTTTACATTTAAGTGAAATCTTCCGCGCCGGCCAGCCCCCTTTAATTTAGCCAGCATAAATCATTTTGCCATTTTTTTCTGTTTTTTTTTGTTGTCCCTGTCGCAGCTTAGTGGGCTGACACATGTACGACAAGAGGGAGAGAGAGAGAGAGAGATAGAGCTTGGCCAACGAACTGAAATACCCTAACTAAAACTGTGCGCAGGGAGTTGAAATTTCTACTAAATAAACACATAATATTTATCTATTTATACCATAAATAACTATACCATATACGCATCCAAATTTAGAGCAAATTTTAGCTTAGGCTTAAAGAAAAGTAATAGTATATAAAAGAATACTGAGTTGATATCTTGTTTTTTTATATATAATAATCAACCCGATCAGTGATCGTTCTTCTGAGGCATTTTCTGCTTCATTTCTTCTTCATATTCATGTATATTATTATCTTAACTTATCATACTATTCTTTTTTTGCAATTTAAATATAATATTTCTTCAACAAATCTATTGCCTATTTTATAAAGTATTTAACAAACGGTGTTGCTGCCAAATTCGCGTATAGCTTTTTGCCTTCGCCTTCTTTGGATCTCGGTGGGTTTTCTCTGCTTTTCTGGGAATTCTCATTCAGTTTTTGTTTTGGACAAAGTGAGGATGATCTAACAGTGAGTGGAGCCCAGTTTTGTCGCCTCAGAGATAACGATCATGATCATGTTAAAGTTGATGATGATCATGAAGACGATGATGCGATGCGATCGCTGCGAGCTGGCAAAATGTAAAGCGACTACAAAACGTGGCTAATAAATTAGGCGAAGCGTCAACAAAGCTGTTGACAAATTTCGAAGATCACAAAAGACAACAATCGACAATACGATCGATCGATCGATCGATCGATCGTATATAGTATAGACATGGATGGTACATATATGGTCTGGGTGCCAGCGAGAGTGTGAGTGTGGAAGTTAGTGAAATTTTTGGAGATTACTGAAAATGGAATGGAGAGAGACAAAAAAAATACTAATAAAATAATGATATCATGCGAGTCGGACAAGTAAGGAGCGCAACGGATATTGTATAGCCACATATAGCTATGGGTGATTCCCGAGTTTCCTTTTGAATGACCCAAGCGAGAAAGCTCAGCATGCACATACAGAGAGAGAAAGAGAGGGGGAGAAGACTGCATAACCCTCTCTTCGCTCTTGCAGCACAGTTCATCAATCAGAGAACGTCGACGGCGACGGCGACGCACAACCGGCGACTGGGCAGACAAGATCATTGATCAACGCTCGCGCGGATGCGGATGCAACAGACACTGCACTGCAGACACACACGTACCCTAGGTGTCTCTCTCCCTGTCTCTCTCTCTCTCTCTCTGGCTCAAATGAAAATTCAATCAATTGGCTGACATTTAATGGAGGGAGCCGTCAAATGTGATTGATCGATAATTAAAAGTGGCGCCCGACAGTCGACGCATTGCAGCATAATGAACGGCACCAACGACGACGACGACGACGACGACGACGTGGATGACTGCCCCTTTGACTGAGAAGCGATCTGCCCCTTGGAAGCGATCTGCCCCTTGGAAGCGATCTGCCCCTTCAAAACGATCTGCCCCTTCGCAGCGATCTGCCCCTTGGAAGCGATCTGCCCCTTCGAAATGATCTGCCAGTTCGCAGCGATCTGCCCCTGCGATCTACAACGGCATTCGGCGATCAGTGATCCGTGATCATTGATCGCTGATCTGTGATCGGCAATCTTAACGTGATCTTGACTAGACTTGTGTGTGCGTTTTAAGCATATGATAATGTGGCGCTTGCTAATTTTGTGTGCGTCGTCGCTTTCAAGTTTCGCCGCCTCTTGGTGGCGAGAATCTTGAGAGGATGCCTGAAGCTTGGCCGGGACCAATGGGTTTTTTTCGATATATAAATTTGAATTAATATGGCGCCTGAATGAATTTTTGGATACTTTGTCGCAGCATACGCTTTCCGGGAAGAGCTTAGTCAATTTGTGATACAGTTTGCTATCGATAAAATGATGATCTTGATGATATGATCTTTAGATCAGTTCATGCTTATGTTAGAGGAAAACTTGTATAGGCTATGTTAGGAATTTGGAAGCAGGAGATAGCTTGGAACCCCTAAAGGAGGAGCGCAATATGCAAGCAAATGATCTTGTCGATGATGATCTTCAGTTCAGTTTAGATTGAGTAATATAAGTTAACTTTTTTTAAGTATACTGGAGGTATTTTTAATCGAAAGAGAAGGAACGCTAAAGAGTTTTATATATTTACGATCATTAAGTGATCATACAGGGTGTTTTTTTTTCTGCATAATCTACATGTAAAGTCAAGAAACTGTTTAATAATAAACGAAACACGATTAATTGCTATAGAAACTATCGTATAACTATCGTATTCCCTCAGTCAATGAGCTGCAGGTTTTCTTCAGGGAAAATCAACTTCATTATAAGTTAAACTATATCATATTCTTCCTATATAGTGCATTTGGGGAACCGCTGTGAGCCGGCAAGCGTTGCTCATGTGATTTGTTTTGTTTTTGTTTTGTGTTTTGTTTTTTTCGGCACGTTTTTAATTTGTTTTCGAGCTAATGAGCTTTGTTTCATTTTAATGGAATCGCCAACATTTATCATAAATAACAAATCATGATCGTGATAACAGTGAGTGGAGTGTTAGAGATCGCTAGAGTTTGGTTCTCAGCTTGTATTCCAGTTTTTGGCTCCCAGCCTGAAGTGATCTGTGCGATCTGTGAGATCTTTGCGATCTGTGAGATCTGTGAGATTTACCCCACACAACTTCCAGCTGACCAGCAACTGTTGATCTGTTGAATAATTAAGTTGTCATGTGTTGCTTCGATAATGACAACAATGTTGTTGCTGCTGCTGTGGTTGTTGTTGCTGTTGCTGCTGCTGTTGTTGTTGCTGTTGTTGCTGCTGCTGCTGCTGTTGAATTTCTGTGGTTGTCTTTGAAGCGCCGCATTCAAATTATTTGCTAAATTTTATTGCCTGTCGCTCTCTCACACTCTGCTGCCTTCGCTCCCCCTCTCTCTCTCTCGAGAGAGAGAGAGATCTCTCTGGGGATCGGAACTGTGGGCAGTTCCCAGCTAATCGACAGCTCCATTGCCCATCTGCTCGTCCACATTTATCACCGTGTTGTGCTGCCAAACCGAAAGCAAATCTACTTTTATTTATTGCCTGGAAATATCTCTCTCTCTCTCTTTTTATGGCCAGCAAATATCTTTTGTCTCTTTTCCTGCTTTTTGTCTGCTGCCAAAGTTGCTGCTGCTGTCGCTGCTGCTGCTGCTGCTGTTGTTTGCGGGGAAATGTATGCCATAATTGCTCGCCGTCCGGCCGTCCAGGTTTGCATCAGTCATGGCGCCCCTTTGGGCACGTGAAACTCAACCGCCAATCAGCTTGGTGGCGCCACGGTCTGGCTACAAATTGCCATCCAGCTGCTGCTGCTGCTGCTGCTGTTGCTGCTGCCTCCTGTTGCAACTGGCAACTGGCAGCAGCAACATGTCGAAGAAATGCGCACAATGCAAACTGCATCCCATTGGGAATCAACCTGATATTTCGATATCAATACCAACTGAAAATTGCAATATCATTTTATGGAGTTGTTCAAGTGCTTAGGAAACAATTCGAATCATTAAATTATAACTACATACGCACTCTGAACAAATTTCAGCAAGATCGGTTCAGCCAGTTTCCAGTTCAATGGGAATAAATAACGTTTTATAGCCTATATTGGGCATTTATGGCTTTAATTTGCCAGCTTAGGCATATTTTGTTTCTATTAACTCTCTTTATAAATTTCAGCTAAGCTGATCTTACATTTATCTCAACTGAAAATCGGTTTAATATCATTAGAAGCAAGCTTATATAATATAATATGCTGATAATCTCCAGTCATATATTATAATATCGGCTCAAATCAGACTTAAGAGGCTTATATGGTGCCTGAATGGATTCCTTAGCTTTTTGTCCTTTCCTGGAGTCTCTTAAAAAATCTACTAAATAGATCTTTCCCTTACAGATCCTCCCTCACCCAGTTGGGTATCCCGTTTTAGGGGCGTGGCATATAATGCAATCGCAGCGATGCGCCGGCTAATTGCCAAGCGCCTGAGACGCATCGATAACGGCTAAAACAAAAAGGCTGAAAAAAGCAACGTAGCAAGAGGCAAGGAAAGAAAGTCAGAGAGCGAGAGAGAAAGAGAGAAATAACGGCAAATTGAGCAAGAGCAATAAAGAACCAGTGAGAGAGAGAGAGCGAGAGAGAGAGAGCGAGAGATCACTCCCAAGCATGCAAACGAGGAGGCGCCTGTACCTGAGCTGCAGCCTGCTCTGCCTGTGGTTCAGCTTGTGCAGCGGCCACAGGGTGATCCAGCTGCAGGGCATCCACACGGAGCAGCTGCAGGAGGGCGAGGGTGAGCTGGTGGTGCCGCGACGTGTGCATGCCGATGGGGAATTCATGTCGTACACACTGATCTATGCCCATGCGCACGATCATCGCCGGCAGCGACGCAGTGTGCGGCAGCAGGAGCCGCCGGAGCTGCACTTTCAGCTGCCGCTGGCCAATGAGACGCTGCATCTGGAGCTGACGTAAGTACCTGTGCAGGATTAGGTCTAACAATAATTATGATCCTCCCCCCCCCCTCCCGTTCCAGACCTCACAGTTACTTCCTGGCGCCGCATCTGGTGGTGGAGCGACATCGCCGGGATTTGCGTACGCGTGCGCCGCCCACGCCGCAGCAGCTGAGCTGTCATTTCCATGGCAAGGTGCGTGGCCAGCCGACGGCCAATGTGGCCATATCCACCTGCTCGGGGCTGGTAAGTAAAATGATGAGCAAGTTTGTTGCCTAAGTCTTTCGTTTTCAGCAAGCTCGCCCGCTCTCTCTCTCTCCCCCTCTCTCTCTGCCAGGTGGGGCACATCAAGACGGCCAAGAATGAGTATTATATAGAACCATCCAAGCATTATGCCGCACATCCCATCAATGGCCATCCCCATGTGGTTTTCCAGCGTTCCTCTGTGAAGTCCAAGCAGAAGGTAAGTGCGGTAGAGGGAGAGGAACTCCAGGAGTAATATACATCTTCCTGCCTTGCAGCTAGGGACGGGTGCGGGTGCTGGTCTGCGACGTCGTCACAAGCATCGACGCAAGGAGCAGCATGGCCGGAGCCAGCATGCGGTCAGCAATTGCGGCACACGTGAGCCGCGACGCCGCATGGAGACGCGTCTGGAGTGGCAGCCGCGTGGCAAGTTGAAGATACAAGGCGGACGCAAGGTGCGGCGACATCATCATCATCAGCAGCACCAGCAGCAGAAGCGCAGGCAGCACAGCAAATTCAAGTACGAGACGCAGCTGGAACCGGAGCATCTTCACTTGGATCGTGGCAATCGCAGTCGGCGCTCGATCAGCAGCCCGCGGCATGTGGAGACACTGATAGTGGCCGATCCCACCATGTCGGCATTTCACAAGGATGTGGCCGGTTATCTGCTGACCATTATGAACATGGTATCCGCCCTGTACAAGGATCCCAGCATTGGCAATGCCATTGAGATTGTGGTGGTGCGCATCATTGTGCTGCAGGAGAATGATACGGCGCCGGAGCTGAATCTGACGCAGAATGCGCAAAAGAATCTCGATAGATTCTGCAGGTAAGCCTTGTTTATCCAACTCTCAGCTCTCACTCACAGCCATCTCTCCCTCTCTCTCTCTCTCTCTCCGGCTTCCTCCCTCAGCTGGCAGCACAAACAGAACGAGATCGGGGAGGAGAATCCTCATCATCACGATGTCGCCATACTGATCACGCGCAAGAACATCTGCGGCAACAATTGCATGTAAGTGTGGCTGCTTCTGCTCCTCCTCCTCCTTCTGCTCCTCCTTCCTGCTTATGGTTCTCTCTACTGTCTCCACAGGACACTGGGACTGGCCAATGTGGGCGGCATGTGCAAGCCGAAGCAATCGTGCAGCGTCAACGAGGACAACGGCATCATGCTCTCCCACACGATCACGCACGAATTGGGGCACAAGTAAGTCGCCACTTCCGGCCGCCAAAAAGGCGCCACAAATGGGTGTGTGTGTGCGAGCGAGCGAGCGAGCGAGTGTGTCCAGTTGGGCAACATCGAAATGCACTTGCAACCAGTTGGCAAACTTGGCCGTCGGCAGGCGGGCGGGCGGTGGGGCAGCATGTGGCATGTGGCATGTGGCAGGCAGCAGGCAGCCAACGCATGCAAATGCATCAATTGATCGCAGCGAGAGATTTATGTGCAGCCCAATTCGTTTAATGAATGAATCAAAGCAGCAGCAACAACTCACAGCAACAACAACAGCAGCAACTCGCAACAACAACAACAACTCGCAGCAACAAAATGAATGGATGGACGCGACGGACGATTGCTTTGACACCTGCGTGTGTTGTCTGACAATGATCGCTCCGTCTCTCGCACGCCCACTGTGCACAGTGTGCACACACAACACGGTTGTGCACCCCTCCTCCCCCCTGCCATCTCTCTCTCTCTCCCTCCCTCTCTCTCTCTCTCTTTGCTCAATTAGTCGTCAATCCAATGACAAACAAAACAATTATGACCAGGGCTGGCAAACGTTTTGCTTTTGCTTACTTTGGATTAATCTTAGCTGGCAATTAAGCTGATTTTAATTGTATTTACTTATGCGATTTTAAAGCTTTGATGCTGTCAGAATTTTAAGTCGACTGAGCAGCTTTTAATCTTTCTTGATAGCTCTTGGAAGCTTTAGCCGAAAAAAATAGCATAGTTAGTTGATTATTTATTTTATTTCTTACTCATAATCTTATTTTCATTAAAATTAGCAGATTTTCTAGTTATAAAGACAAGTGCTTAGAAGCACATGAAAGCTTTACTCTCAGAAGAAGAAAGCTTATTTGCACAATTCATGCGATTTGTGTTCGATTTGTATTCAGGATTTCATAGGAATATTTTGATGATCCTATAGTCTTTAGACCTTACTCAAATGATGCTGATCTTTGTAGTCTATTGTAGATCGTGAAAGTTTATAAAGCGTATACCTTTACATTTATGTATTGATTATATCATATTAATTGCAGATCATGAAAAGCTTTAAAGCAGAAAAGTCTGAATTTCAAACAAAAGTATACTTAAAGCTAATGCAGATCATTTTAATAGTAGATTATAGAAAGCTATAGAGCTCAAAGATATCAATCGAAATCTACAAAGAGTCTCAGTATCTCTAAAAAGCATTTCTGAGCTTCAGCTTAATCCAGGCAAAAAGCTCTTTGCAATAAAAGCTTGCAATTTGCCTGCAACTTTGCGTTATTTTGCCAGCCCTGGTGCCCCCAGGCCCAAAGAGAGAGAGAGAGAGAGGAAGGGAGGGAGAGAGAGGAGGAGGAGGAGGTAGAGTGGCGGGTTAAGACAAGGGGGACACGTAACAATTTGGTAGCCACAGCCAATGGCTATGGCTATCGCAGTGGCAGCGGCAGAGGCAGCGGCAGTGCCAGCAGCAGCGACAGCAGCAGCAGCAGCGGCAGCAACAGTTGCAGGTTGTCCGGTTTCGTAGGCTTATCTCGTTCCATGTTCGTGCCAAGTGGATTTTTGTAAAACGCCTTATAAGCGCAGCCAAGTGCCCGACAGTCTGGCGTGTTCCGAGACCGATTGACTCAACCAGCGGCAGCAGTAGCAGTCGGCGGATCGTTGGATTGGCGGATCATGCGGATCAGCGATCAGCGGCTCAATCGTCACACACACACACACACACACACGTTGTCTTTGTTGTTGTTGTTGTTGCTGTCGCGCTTTGTTGTGCAATTTACGTTCGGTTGTCACTGGATCTCCCACCTGCCCGCTCCCCCTGCCCCTGCCCCTCATCGCGGCATCGTCATCAGGTGGCGATTAATAGCCAACACATATGCTTATTCTAGCTAGAAATACGTGTGTGTTTTCTGATAGCCTAATACCCTGTAATCTGCGCTGGTAGAAGGCTATATAGTGAGCTTTGTTGGGTCTTTGATTGCGTTAAACTTTTTTGCAATCCAATAAGTAGTGATCCTCAAAAGATCCTCAGTTTCTCAAGCTTGGCCTTGGCTTTGTTTGGATCTCTCTGGGTTTCGCATAGGTTTATGTTTTTATCTCCAAAATCAAGATTATATTTCTTACTTCAACTTGTAGAAGAGGCTTGCATAGATATATAGTGAGCTGTATAAGGTCTTTGATAATAATAAACTTCTCTGTAGTAATCCCTAAAAGATCTTCAAGCACCTGATCGTTAAGATCTCTCTGGAGTTCGCATAGGTTTCTGTCTTTAATTTTCAGAAACAAGAATCTATTTATCGCTTCAACTTGTAGAAGAGGCTTGCATAGATATATTATATAGTCTTTGATATTAGTAAACTTCTTTGCAATCCAATAAGTATTATAGTAATCCTAAAAAGATCTTCAACCACCTGTTCATTTAGACCTCCCTTGAATTCTCATAGTTTATGTCTTTCAGGATATATTTTTCACTTCAACTAAGCACAGATATTTTTTAGGAACAGTCTATACAGGGTATTCGCCCGTCAAGCACATTCGCACTCTATATATCCATCGCACTTGTTGCTACTGTTGTTTTGGTTGCTGTTGTTGCTGTTGTTGCTGTTGTTGTTGCTGTTGTTGTTGCTGTTGCTGTTGTTATTGTTTAGCTGATTTAAGCACTATTGGAACAATCAGGTTTTTGACTTGCTCTCGGATAAGTCGTTGTTGTTTTTTTTTTTAATTCGCAAAGACAATGTGAATAATAATAATAAATCTGAGTGTAGTTTGTCGTAGCAGATGGAGGAACTAAGAGGGGAAGGGGGAGGGTTGGGAAGAAGGTGGGAAGTTCGTAGCTAATGCAAAATCATTTCTTGTGTCTGCAAATCGAATACACTTGGGGTGAATGAATGAATACTTTAGCTGGAAACCTATTCTAAACCTATTTAGATTGAAATATGCATATTAATCGGGTTAATCCTCAAGCTACAAGCTTAGCGATCACTGGAGTATTGAGTGAGCAATTGAATGAGTTAAGATCGGTTGGAAGAATTGAATGAAGCGAGTTAGGAAGATTATGCTGGTTAGACTTATATATTGATGGGGATAAGCGATCAATGCCAACAGCGATCGCTGGAGTAATAAATGATCATTAAGATTATTCAAGATGGAAGTAGTAACCCTTCTACCTTGCTATCTTCATTGGTAAGGGAGTTCTACCTACAGCGATCACTGATCACTCAAGATCACTATGATCAGTTAGAAGAAGTAATTCCTCAGTAAACTTAAGTAAACTGTCACAGTCACGATCAATTCAAAAGTTAAACCTAACCCTAACTCACGCAAGATCACTGAGCTATGATCAGTGATGACTGTCACAGCTACGATCAAATCAAAAGTTAAACCTAACCCTAACTCACGCTCTGCTACCTTCGCAAGATCACTGATGATCACTATGATCAATTGGAAGAAGTAATCCCTAAGTAACCTGCCACTGCTACGATCAATTCAATTCAACCCCTTTTGCCATCCTCCACAGCTTTGGCATGTTCCATGACACGGCCAAGATCGGTTGTCATCCGCGTGTGGGCTCCATAGTGCACATCATGACGCCTACTTTTGGGGCGGATACACTGCAGGTTTGCTGGTCGAACTGCAGTCGCAAATATATCACACACTTTCTGGAGTAAGTAGTAGAAAATTAGGTGATCTCTGCTTCAGTTGCTCAACGCTTTCTCTTCTCCTTCCGGTGATTTCTAGCCAAGGCTTGGGCGAATGCCTGGATGATCGGCCAACAACGTTCGAAGAGTACGAGTATCCGGAATTGCTGCCGGGTGAGCTGTACAATGCGAAGCGGCAGTGCCGCATGCAGTTCAATCTGACCACAGACAGTGATGTGGGCGCCTGCTCGGCCCCGCATGAGTTCTGCTCGACGCTGTGGTGTCGCGTCAATGGGGAATGTGTGACCAATATGCGTCCCACGGCGCCGGGTACCACGTGCGGCAAGGGCAAGTGGTGCCAGAATGGGAAATGCGTGCGCAAGGATGAACTGACGCCCATACATGGTGGCTGGGGCAATTGGAGCGAGTGGAGCGAATGCTCGCGCAGCTGTGGCGGCGGTGTCTCTACCCAGCAGCGGGAATGTGATTCCCCCGTGCCGGCGAATGGTGGCGTCTTCTGTATTGGTGAACGCAAGCGCTATAAGATTTGCCGCAAGAAGACGTGTCCGGCGCAGGAGCCAAACTTCCGAGCGCAGCAGTGTGCGCGCTATGACAACGTTAGCTACCAAGGAGCCACCTACAAGTGGTTGCCCTTCTTCGATAAGAGTGAGTGCAGCAAGTGGGGAAGGGCCAATCTTCTATATCTACCTCTCTCTCTCTCTCTCTCCGTCTCGCAGATAATCCCTGCCGCTTGTTCTGCACCGATGTGGACGACACGATCATTGCCAACTGGGGCGAGACCGTGCTGGATGGCACACCCTGCACGCTGGGCACCAACAACATGTGCATCGATGGCATCTGCAAGGTAAGCTTGATCGTTGATCGATGATGATCGATGCCCGGCAAGATCAATTAAACGAGCCTTTCATTCAGAAAGTTGGTTGCGATTGGATCGTTGACTCGGACATGCAGGACGATCGTTGCGGTATCTGTGGCGGTGTTGGTGATCAATGCAAGCCCATAAAGGAGGTCTACAGCGAAGCGTTCAATGTCAGCGATGGTGTCTATGTGGAGATCGTTAGCATACCGGCAAGAGCACGTCACATACTGATCAAGGAGCTGGCGAATTCACCGCATTTTCTGGCGATCGGACAGTCGCAGGGTGACAAGTTCCATTTGAATGGTGACAGTCTGATCTCGATGCCCGGTGAGTTTGAGATTGCCGGCGCGGAGAGCCTGTACGATCGTCTCGATGAGCAGGAGACCATCAAAATACCTCAGCCCATACAGCATTCCATAACGCTTTACGTGAGTAGCTGTGCCTCAGCCCTTAGGGCAGTGTGATCTAACCGATCTAACCCTAATCCCTTCCAGGCGGTTGTGCGCGGCAACGAGAGCAACCCGGGCATATACTATGAGTTCACGCTGCCCGCACTCAATGTCAGCGCCGGGCGACAGCATCAGTGGCGTCTCAGCAATTGGACATCGTGCTCCGCGAGCTGCGGTGGCGGTGTGCAGCATCGTGAGCCCATTTGCCAGGAGAATGGCAAGGGTAGGTTAACATTATACTCTATACTCTGCAATCCTGCTTCATCTCCCTCCTCTTCTTCTAGTGCTTGCGGACAAGCTGCCCTGCTGGACGCACGCGAAGAACAAGCGACCCTTGCGACAGACACGCACCTGTGCGGAGCGTCCCTGCCCGGCACACTGGTGGCCAGGTCCCTGGCAATTCTGTCCGCTCACCTGCCGCCAGCCGGGTGCACCGTTGCCCCATAGACGACGCTCGATCGTCTGTCTCGATCAGCACGATGTTGTTGTCGTCGACGCCCTGTGCAGCCTTCTGCCCAAGCCACCCGACACGGAACCCTGCGAAGCATCGCTGCCCGAGTGCAGATCCAAGCCGTGAGGGATTGAACTGAAGGCAAATCGTAATGGAAACTATTTATTGATACTAATAAATCTAAAGCTAATTTAAGAGAGCTGCAAATAAAAAAACACAGACAGACATATTTATTTAACGAATCCCTGAACGAGTTGGCTGAGTCTGAAGAACCTGCTTGGGAGTAGGACCTTAGGACGATTGATCTATGCTTCAAATTCACAGCTGGGAGGGTCTCTTCCTTGGCTAATCCTTTAGCTTAGAGCGCACTGGATGTTACTTTCTTAGAATACATAATTTATTTATAATCAACTTTATTATATGGAATCGCTATAAAGTCGCAGCTAGCTACCTTATCGAGCTGAGCTTCGAAATTTCTACCTAACAATTGAAATAAATTTAGAATTACATAACAAAAAAAAAAAGGAGTTAGGATCTTGGCCGAGATATGTTATGATCCTAATAGTAATAATGATATAGTTATAATTATAATAATAATACACAATTGCAATGAGTGTGGAATGTTAGTAGTTCCTAGCAGAAAATCGAACGATCTTCAATTGATCGTTCGATCTAAACCGATCTTCGATCTTCCCCCGGGCCTAGAAGCGTGTGTTATCCGGCATTTTACGGAAGTAGGCAATCTTATCCTTGGGCACACGATAGTTATGCATCCAGCGACTGCCCTTGCGCAAGGAACCATCGATGCCGTCCTTCCACACGCCCTGCGGCAGGTAGACTGCAAGCAAAAAGGGAGGGGGTTAGGATTAATGATCTCCTCTCTACGTTACGATCTACTACGTCACTTACCTTCTCGCTCCTCGCGTCCTGCATCCAAAATGGGAGCCACAATGAGCTCCTCGCCCACCGAGAACTCATCGCTGACAATGAGGCAGGCAGGATCATGCGGATCGAGCATCCAGAGGGGACGCACCAGTGGCAAACCCTCGTTCATCGAGGGACTTAGGTACTTCTTGAGCAACGCTATCACCACAGTCTGTCGCACCTCCTTCATCTCCTGGGCAACGCGTGTGACCAGCTCGCTGTGGTATTCCTCGGGCAGATGACTGAACTGCATGGCGGGCAGGAAGGTGGCCAGCTGTAGCCAGCGGATGAAGAGTTCTGCATCGGGTAGCGGCGGTTGGGCGAGCGAGTAGAACGAGACCATCTTGGTGAGCGGACGCTGGAGTAGATAATCCCCACCAATGGCACCGGGCAACACAAATGGATAACCAATGACCCCGTAGTTGAGCACAGCAGCCAAGGTATCTCGCAATCCCTCCCATGTGGCATTCGCTGGTGGTGTGCTTAGGAACGTGGGTGGTTTGGGCACCACACTGGCCATCGAGACACCCATGAGGCCAACACTCTCCAGGCTGTTGGTGAAGATGCGAGCGAATGTGTCGGGATTATTCAGGGGCTGGCGGCATTGATAGTAATGCGGCAGATTGTAACCCGTGCCCAGATCCAGATAGAAACTCTTCACACCATACTCATCCTTGAGACGCTGCAGCTTCTCGATTAGCCAAGGCACTGAAGCATTGTTGGTTATGTCCAGGACACCGGCACTGGAGCTGCTCTTGTAGCGTGTCAGGGCGGGAATGCTGCGTTCCGAGTGACGTTCATAGATCAACAGCTTGCGAGCCACTGCGTCCTTGAAGTTGGGACTGTCGGTGCTGATAAAGGGTTGAATGGTGAAGACGACCTTGAAGCCACGACGATGCAGCACATCGATGGTATCACGCAGAGTGGGAAAACGTGCACGATCCACGCTGAAGTCACCGATATTCTCCTGCCAGAACTCATTGATCACAATGTGTCCCAATCCCATGGCAATGGCATTCTCCGAGTAATCACAGATGATCGATTCGTTGAGCGAGTCACGTTGCTGTTGATGCGGTATCTGCCAGACGGGTTCCTCCAGCAGCGAATGCAACTCGCCAATATCCGCCTCCGTCAATCCATCCCACAGACTCTGCTGGGTCATCAGCATGTGCAGGCTACGCATGTCCTCCGTGGTGCAGATCTTGTAGTCCAATTGTGGCAGCGGAGTCAGCCGATTGACAAAGGTGAAGTCATCATTGGCAGCCCGCAGGCAGAACTGATTCTCCGTGCGATTGATGCCCAACTGCAGTGGCGTCTTCTCGTTCACCTGCATCGCCACGCCGATGGAATTGATGAAGTAACGCTTCACCGCATTGCCAAACTGATGCACCTTGCTGTCCCCGCTGGCGTAGGGCATGAAATCAAAGTTGGCATAGCTCAGTGACCATTCCTGTCCCTTGGTGATGCCACCACCGAACCACAATCCATTGTCACGCTTCAGTTCGTAGCAATCGGTGGGCAGGAGGCCTGGCGTGAGTGCCTGCCACTGCAGCGTGTAGCAGCGGAAGACCTTCTTGTCCTCGAAGTTCATATGCAGCCTTGCGATGCCGTTCCACTCGATGCAGACGCTACCATCGCTGCGCCTGTTCTCCTCGAGGCAGTGGAACGGCGCCGTGTCGCTGCCCAACGTTACTCCTAGATGCCCATTGATCACCTCCTTGTCATCGTGACTCAGTATGCGAAAGATGCGATCCTTCGAATTGAACTTGATCTTCTGGAAGTAACTCTTTGTCTTCATCTGCTGATGGTATGCGATATACGCGTAGCCGATCTACAAACGGAATACGGCATAATTTAACGAGTCTCGATCACTGCGCCACCACCAATCGCACTTACCAGAAAGATGATCATGAAGAACATCACAATCACGAATATCTTGATCTTGTAGTCCTTCGTTTCGCGCTTCTTCTTGCGTATCAACTGTGGAAAAGCCTGTGAAAACAGGCTTCGGTTATTAAACCATCTCTCGCTCTCTGTCTACTCTCTCAACTCTACAGAGTCCTAGCTAGGTCCTAAATATATTTATCTGCGGTGAAACCCTTGAAGTAAGTGTGCTTCCCTCAAGATAACAGGTTTTGGGTATTAAACCATCTCTTGCTCTCTCTCTCTACTCTCGCTACTCTCTTAACTTTACAAAGTCCTAGCTAGGTCACTAATAAATCTTGGGTGCAACCCTTGAAGTAAGTGTGCTTCCCTCAAGATAACAGGCTTCGGTTATCAAACCATCTCTCGCTCTCTGTCTACTCTCCCTACTCTCTCAACTCTACAGAGTCCTAGCTAGGTCCCTAATTAATCCATGTGCTTCCATCTCTCGCTCCCTCTCTACTCTCGCTACTCTCTCAACTCTACAGAGTCCTAGCTAGGTCCTTAATAAATCTGGAGTGCAACTCTTGAAGTAAGTGTGCTTCCCTCAAGATAACAGGCTTCGGTTATCAAACCATCTCTCGCTCTCTGTCTACTCTCCCTACTCTCTCAACTTTACAAAGTCCTAGCTAGGTCCTTAATAAATCAAGAGCTCAACCCTTGAAGTAAATGTGCTTTCCCCAAGACAACCTGCTCATTTCTACATTCTACACTCTTCTCTCTGCTCCACTGTCTGCTCTTCTCCGCCCTCTGCTATTCTATCTACTCTTCCCTTCCCTTCAGCCGCTCTTTCTCTTCACTCACCTGCATCTTCTCACGCAGCAGACTAGCCAGGGAGTTGACACTGGTAATGGAGGTCTGATTGCTCGCCACGCTGTGGGTATCAAAGTCGCTGGCCAACATTTCCTTGCTGTTCAGTCGGAGGGCGGGCAGGGGGGCGATGGAAGCGCGTCTACGACTACGAAAACGATCTCTGCAAAAGTACAATAAATATGAAAATTAAGATGTCAAGCTTGTCAGATATTACGTAGAAGACAACAATTATATATTGTCATCATTGAGTGCTTCAGGCTTTACGATCGCTAACGTAGAAATCTGATAACCGATGTTTCATGCATGATCTTCCGACAGGTATTTATGACATCCAAAGCTAACTGTTGTCTATTTTCTTATCTACCCATCACGAATGTCTCTTTCCAATAAGAAATACTACACTGAGGAACGTCACTTGCTTCAAGAAATATACAAGTTAATCTATGCCTATGTTTGACTCACCAGTTATACCTCTATTTACATAGATTTCTATATGTTTCTATTGGATAAACCAGCGCAATAAGTTGTTTGCCTCAGCCTCTGCTTCTGTTAATAGAAATAGATTTAGCTCAATCGATTTCTGTGGAAATTTAGTTAAACTTGTTTTGGATCTTGGGGGATCCACGATCTTACCGAAAAGTGTTTAGAGATCGTTTAATTCTGGCGACGAATTGAATACCCCTACTGCTCTTATCGTTATCTCTTATCTTAATGAATAGCATATGGAACTACTAGAAGAAGGTGCACGTGTGAATACCCTGCATAGCTATACTCTGCCGTACAGGGTATTTTTAACACTTAAGATCAACGCTCCGCTAAGCGAAATTTTGGTGAGTTAAGATCGTATATCTTCTTATCTTTATTGCTCACATTATGCATAACACACACACACACACTCAGAAGAGAAACGTTAATGGGTCGCGATGGGCAAACAAGCTGGTAATTGATAAAGCCTTTATACGCACAAATACCCAACAAAAACCCACATATAAATGTATTGTTCATATAAATATTTATATTTACACTTATTTAATTACCGAATCGTTTCAAGGGGCTGGCGATATATGTAAAGCTCGTTTGCACGCTAAATTAGCAGAGGAAACGATATATATATATATATATATATAGTTACCTGAACTATAGCTATGGCTGCTGGATTTTGGGGTGCAGCTATACGCGCGCGAAATGTGTGTCTTATCACGCCTAATCACAACTATCTACTGAGCTGGGGCGACATTCAGATACGACGAGATTCAGATATCTCTTTCTACATATATGTACATACAGACAAGTATTCCAAAAGTTTTGATAAACAACAACAACAACAACAAGATCATTACAATTTATGCCTCCGCCTCAGTCGCAGTCGCAGTCGCATTCACAGTCGCATTCACCGTAACCGAGTCAATCTCAGTCTCAGTCTCAGTCTTTGATTCACTTATCAACAATAAGCGGAGCTCTGTCTCTGCCTCCTCCCTCTCTCTCTCCCTCTCTCTCTTTCTCCCCACAACGACTTAATTCGTTTAAACTGCAAAATTGCTCTCTCTCTCTCTCTCCCTCTCTCTGTTCTCAGTGCTCTCTTTCTGTTTGTGCATTCAGAAAGCTTTACGTGCTCTCACTACCCTGCGCTGTGAGAAACTTCTCGGCTAAAGTTCTTAAATCTCACTCGATCTTCTGTTTCTTTCTCAATCGATCTTCCTCTCAATTGATCTCTATCTCACTTGATCTCCCTCTCACGCGATCTTCCTCTCACTCGATCTTCCTCTCACTCGATCTCCCTCTTACGCGATCTCCCTCTCACTCGATCTTCCTCTTACCTGATCTTCCTCTCTCTCAGTTCTCTCGACTGATCGACTGATCAAAGCTCGCTTAAAGCTCTCTCAATAAGCAGGGTATTCCCAGTTCTTTCATGAGGTAGCACACGATACTCGTTAGAAATCGATAGAAATCACTTGAGTTTTGATTAATTCCAGCTATGATACGATCAATCCGAGAATAATTCCCAACTATAACTGAAGCATTGCAATTAATGTAGCGCATGGGAAGTCAACGTTTTGACCCAGAATGTTGGGAAAAGCACGTTCATGTTGGTAATACCAATGCCCCCATTGTTTCTCTCATTCTCTACACACTGCGCTATACCCTTCTCTCTCTTTCCACCCCCTCTCTCTGTTTCCTTCCCCCTCTTGATTTGCCGTCTCGTAAACGTAATTAAAACCAGAAAAAGTGACTAAAAAGTCGCGTCGAAAAGTTAATTAAATTAATTGCAAGCTGAACTTTGGCCCGGCACAAGCTACGCTTTTTTTTTGTAGGTTGCCAGATCAAATGTATTCGTGCTGCCAGACATTCCACATTCCTACATAGACAATGCAAGGGGCTACGCAACGCGTTAATCGACCGTCTACACAGTTCGAAAGTATAGTTACAATAGGGTATTATGATTTTGCTATGGACTATGTGACACGCTTGAAGGAAGGCAAACAAAAGTCGCTTGAAGATCGTATAGAGAGAACTGAACTTGGAAGATATTAATGGGTATTTTTATCAAAAGATTTTAAAGTGTATCAAAAGCTTCGGCATTTTTTTTCTCCCTTTAAATTAGAAGCTGTGAGTAAGACATACACACACACATATATACATATGCCTGTCTATTAAGTATTCCAAATCATGCGATCATAATATTGACGTATAGCAGGTCAGCAGGTGGACAAAATATTTAGAAGAAAGAGCGCGCATTGTTATGATTGTACCGCAGCTAAATATAGGCGGTAAATCTAAATATGATATTGATATAGAATATATAGAGCAGAGTGCTTGAAGTAATTATGATGGACTTGTAGATACCCAAAACACGGTACCCAAATTTAGTGATCTCTATAGCTAGCAATAATTTACAGGGTATGGCGTAGTCTTGCAGCTGCTTCGAGCCCAAAGATATTTATGGTTTGGCGGCCAATTAACACGAGGATGTGAAGTGTTAACGCGGGAACTAAGGGCAACTGCGATCGAGGTGACTGCTATTTTTGGAACCTTACTGGGACGGGGACTGGACGGGGAGAGGCCTGGACTGGGACTGGGACTGGGGCCTGGAACTGGCACATGAACATGATATTTACCTGTGCACGGGCTTCTTGACATTGCCAAACTCATCGCTGCTGTCGTCGTCGTCGTCATCGCCGCCATTATCCTTGTTCTTGTTCCCTTTAGGCGGGACAATCGTAATTGTTGTGGGCGTGCCCAAGCTGGAGGCCGAGACGGAAGCGGAGGCGGAGGCATCGTCGACAGTCTGCAATGGCAGAATATTTAGAATCAGATTATAGTCGCAATGCATGTCACATGATGCTGCCTGCTGCTTCCTGCCTTTGTTTGCTGATTTGCTTGGAATGATTTGCAACCAGTTCGCACCAGCTTCGAGTCATCGGATCGCATCGGATCGAAGTGGATCGAAGTGGAAAAGTAATGCAAATCGTATCCATATTTATGTAGTACCTGCCTTGACCGCAATTAGCTGCTCCGCTTCATCCTGCCGGGGCAAGCTCATGGCGGAAGGATCGCGGCAAGATCACGGCAAGATCACGGCAAGATCACTGCAAGATCACGGCAATCCTTGATCTGTAGATCTTTCAGCTCCGCTACTCAACTCGTCCGCTGCCTTTGCCGGCCGTTTGATAATTGCTCGAATATTGTGTTCGAAATGACGGCTCTGTCTGACTTTACTTTTTCCCCACTGTATCTCAGTGTGTGTATCTCTCTGTGTGTGTGTGTGTGTGTGCGTGTTTCTGTGTGTGTGTGTGTGCGTGCTTGCTTAATCGCTCGACAACGTCGAGCTTCGTGGAGACTTCAGAGACAACAAGTACACTGAGACTTCCTTATAGCGAACTTTGCAAAGGCCTCAAACTTGGTACAGTTCCCTTTCAGTATTCTCAGAGTTCCATAGTTGATCATCTTAACTGGGCTGCACTGTGTTCGTTCCTGAGTGATTAATTACAACGCTTCGGCATCGCATTTCTCACAATTTCATTGAGACTTTTGTCTCTTGCCATCTCACAAATCTTTTGCATTGCGCGGGCGGAATCCCGGCAATACAGAGTAGTAAGAGTAGTGGGAATTAACTGTGTCAAGCCGACAAACTGCATACCCTAACAAAGTAGCAGACTAAATTGTGTACTATAAATTTATTTACGGATCTTAAGACTTTGAAACTACTATACCAGCTACAAGAGAAAGCAAGCTATTTGAAAGATTGAGATGGAAGTTCTTGAAAGTCTTGATATAATTGCAATACCCTAAGCAAGAGCATACACAATGTTCTCTGTGCTTTATACTCGATATGAACAAATCACAAATTGTTCTTAATGATGGCTATTAAAAGTCTGAGGTTTTAGTCGAACAAGTTAATTGACAGTTTGAACGGAATATTAAAAAATGTATAAATCATTCGCAGGTTAAGGAACTTTACTTTGAATCTCTCTCTTATAACGTTTCTCAACACTAAAAACCCTACTACGAAAAACTGACGACGCAACGCAAATCTATTTTAATCATTTAATCAGTCACCTTGAGCTAGCCATATCTCTAAGCAATATATTCAACTATTTTTTTTTTTTTTTTTTTTTTTTTTTTGTGATTGACTGACTGATTAATCAGGGAACAGTCCACGGTACAAGTGCCAAATGAGGAATCCCTCACTACCTTATGTATATACTACAAAAATGATTCGACTTTGCACTTATTTTTGCCCTATTTTCTGAAATATGAATTCCCTATGTATTTCCAGTATTAATGAAGTTCTATAAATGACAGCATAATACTATGACATTTTTTGTTTACACTTGACACAGTGAAGAATGAGCAAACTTGCTTCACGCCTTGTTGCACAGTGTAATTATCGTATTGTTATATTTCACAGCCTGCCTATACCCTACACCAGCAGATGTGGTCGACTGGGCTGAGTTGAAGATCAACATGACCTTGTCGTAGCTCAAGATCTGTGGCAGAAAAGAAAGTAACTCTCTCTCTCTCTCTGGAAATACCAGATCTATATATATTTAGCCCGCATATCATATCATATTAATTCTACAGTCAAATACCTTACGTATTTGTTCGACTATTTGCAGTTCACATTAATTACACCTTAAGTGTAAATACAGCTGAAAATCAGCAATAATAATATAATAACACTAGGCAACAAGTTTTGGATGAATTGGTAGAACCATCGAGAAAGAGGATCAATCTCTATTGATTGCTTTGCCACACAGTGTATAAATTCGAATAGATCAATGATGATGATGTTGGGGGATAATATAATAAAAAAAAAAATAGATGATGATGATAACTACGACGAACTGAGGATAGGTAAACATGATGTAGATAGAACGTTCCCCAGTTCGTTCGGTTTGGTTGCGTGTTGCGGTTTTTAGTTACGTTCCCTGACTGAGTCTCAATTAGCGTGTGGAGAGATAACACATTAATGATCGTTTTATGATCGTGTTTTGTGCTTTATCTTTCGCATTCTCCACATTAACTTTTCCCCAACGCTCTTAACGATGCCAAAACGAATGTTTTGTGAATATTTTGTGAGTATTTTGTGAGTACAAACTCGTTTCGCAAATCAAGTCATTAACACCGGGAAATGGATGGATGGAATGATCGAGAGAGAGAGAACTTACACTCACACTCTCGTTGTGGCTCTCCTCGTGCAGTGCATCCTCTCGGTCCGCTTGCATCTGATGCCGTCGACGTAGTGCATCCAGATCCATGGAGTTAATGCCGGAGGGCAGCGATATGGAATTGCGTCGCATACCGTGACCAAAGTGTTCCCTTTCGCTGGGCACAGCCTGTGCTGGTGGCGGTGGCGTCTCCTCTGGCGTTGACGCTGTATCCGGTTGGTTGTGCAGCTCGTTGACCACAAGCAACTGTGGCATCTCCACATTGCGTCGCTGACCCAGTGAGGGTTTGCGTATCAATTGCGGTCTGGTGACTTCGGCAAGCAGTTGCTGTCGCTCCTCCTCCTCCTCCTCCTCGATGGGCTCATCCGCATAGGGCAACTCCAGCGAGCGATCCAATTGCCCATTGAGCGCCTGCGCAGCCTGCAGCGTCGGCGGCGGCGGCGGCGGCATTGCGTAAGCACAATCAATCGAATTCTCTGCGGGATTTGGGCTTAGCTGCGCTATTAGATTCGAGCTAGTTAGATGGTGTTGGGCACGTGCGAACGCTAACGCGTCCAGGTTGCGACTCGCGGCCAAATACAGCCGCAGCCAGCAGCAGCAGCAGCGTCGAGTCTCGATGAAGCAACGATGAGCTCAGTCAGCTGAGCGCGCGCAGGGGCAGCTACCCCGACGAGGTAGAATGGGAGAATGGATTGGAATGGAATACGTACCATACATACTAGCTCGTCGATTTCGATGTCGCTTCGGTTGCTTTTCATATACAATATTTGCATTTAATCATCATTGTTGCGCTTATCATTATCATCCCATCCGCTGTGGCGATTAACACCACCACCACCAGCCCTGTGATTACGCATACGTCGCGTTGTACGCATCGCTTTTAACTGGGCCGCAAGCTGTATGTATATATATGTATTTAATACGACAACAACATTGTTTATTGCTTATTGATTCAGTTAATTAAATTCGTTTTTAGCCAAAAAAAAAAAACAAAACCGAACTGAAAACGAAGCCGATCAACATTCGCCACGACTCTCTCGCCACCCTAATTAGCCGTTATCCCTGTCGCTGTCTCACTCGCTCCAGTCGCCTCACTCGCTCGCTCCTCTCTCTCACATGCCTAGGGTTTCTTATCAGCAACCATAAAACGTTAAATCGCGCCAATTGATCAAACAATTCAAAAAAAAAAAAAAAAAAAAAACCACAAAGGTTTCGCTGCTCGAGTGGAGTCTCTCAGCTAAGAGAGGCAAAAAGTGTAGGGAATTCCATTTAAAATATTTAAAAAAAAAACACTATTAACTGAAAGAAAGAGAGAGATATTCCCAAGAAGTGATCTTATTTTACTACTTCTACTTCTTCAAAAGAAACTTACATAACCTGAAAATATATGCATACAGAAAGTTCTACAGTCATACATAACCTGAAAATATATGCATATTATGTTTATAGCAAGTTGCATGGTCAAACATAACCTCAAAGTACATGCATATGATATATACAGCAACTTCCGAAGTAATACATAACCTTAAAATACATTCATTTATAGCAAGTTTATTGAAAATACACCATATTAAATAAAATCTCTCTATAGGGTATTCAAAATGCGACTAAAGTGTGTTATTAACCTCCACTTCCCATTGAATAATAACATGTGTCGCCGATACCAACCAACAACATAATAGAGAACTAGAAATTCCCTCCGACTGCTCCACGTTTAATCGCTCTGCCGATAAGTTTATCAACCTGCGCATAGCTTTGTTTTTATAGACCAATTCTGGGTGCCATAAAACCCATTTACAACTTTATGCTAATAAATTCTTGAGTGAATTGAATTGGATTAGAAATTGATTTAGTAGGTATGTGACAAAGTACTACCTATAGATGCCGTTACACCTCATATCTTCCTCTAAAATAGCTCTCTCTCTCTCTCTCGCTCTATCTCACGTGAGCCGTGTGAAATTTCCATGGCAATTGAGGTCGACTTTGTACTTACACTATACATATAATATACACTCTAACCATAACATTATGAGAAATGAGAGTTTACACAGTTTTTGCTTTATACTCATAAAAAAATACACAATATCATTTTTTAAAAGGGAAAAAATGCAATTTTATTTTCAATAAATTGGTAATTTGTTTTCTCCAGCGTTTGTTTTCTTTCACTGTTTGGTTTTATTAAAATTTTATTAGCTTGCTTTGATTTGTTCTTGTTTCTTTTTTGTTCATTGTTTTCTATTCTTTGTTTTTTTTTTTTCTTGTCAGTTTATCAGTGTTTTTGTTTATTTTGTTACTCTACATTGACTCACAGGCTGGCGGGGAGTTTAGCTCCACCATCAAACACTTTTTGATCTTTGACTGTACATCAGTATATAGTATATATGTATGTGGGTGTCTGTGTGTGTGTGTATGTGAGTGTGTGTGTGTGTGAGTGTCTTCCAGCTCTCAAGTTGAGTGTAATTCGTTATTTCGTGGAATTAGGCGTAAATTGATTTCTTTTTTATTTAATTATTTATTTACGTTTATTTTTAAATATGTGAAAAAACATTTGATATTTAATTTTATTTTGTTTGATGCTTTCGTTCTATTTATTTTTTAATCGTTTTCGTTTTTCTTTTATTTTATGTTGTTAAGGAATGTTCATTTAATTATTCATTTATTTTTATTAGCATGTTTCATGATTTGCTTTTTTTTTGTTTTTTTTTTTTTTCTTTTTTCGAATTTTCTTCCATTTAATATTTAGAAATAAATATATGCATATGTTGTTATTGTTTTTTTTGCTTTCATTTCTTTAAATACAAATTGATGCCTTCGCTTAAGTATTAGATTATGTGTTAACATTTCTTTCATTTTTTCTTTTCCATTTTGTAGACGTTCTACAAATATTTGTTTGACAATATTCTTGAAACGAAACATAGATACAAACACATACATATATATGCGCATACAAAAAAAAAAGAAGAAATAATAATAATATTACATAACTTAAGGAGCAATACATAATAAACACATAATATAATATATAATTATGGAATTTACATATACATAGATAATAGATATGCAGATAAAACGTATAACGTTGCTAAAGTAAATGGCCAAATTGCCTTGCCCCCCTCCAAGATTCCCAGGGGGAGGCTCGGCGCGATACACAACATGCTGAGGTATCCGCAGGATACACACATAGCACGTGCAATGACAAAAAATTTGATGCGGTTTCTTGAGACACAGTTCAGATTACAATTTGCATCTTGTATGGGGGGGAGGTTAGTTAGTTACTTGAATAAATAACAGGGTGTTCAGAGTATAAAGCGTGTGTCGCACTACCGATGCTACATATAATTCATTAGAGTACAATTAAAAAAAAAAAAAATGATACATATACATATACATAGTGTATAGTAATAACGCGTACATCAATCAAGAGAAAAGCACAGCGAAATCAAAATGGAAATACATACAAAATAATCATATCATAGTGGTAAATGTAATCATAATAATAATAATTTTGTGTAAATTGTAAATATCACAAGCAGACTTCACTTGCATCGTTGATAAATGTAAATATATGTGTGTATATTTTATATATGTGTGTGTGAATGTGAGTATACAAAGTTATTTGTCTGTGTGTGTGTGTATGCTTATGTAAATGTGTTTAATCGCCTTATAAAGTGTTGCATTTCATTTTGAATTTTGTTGCATTTTAAACTTGCTTATTTGTGATTCTCTTTGTGTGTGTGAGTGTGGGTGTGTGTGAGTGTGGGTGTGTGTGAGTGTGTGCGTGCGTGTGTGTGTGTGGGTTCATAAGGAGCTTAAGCTGTGAACAATAAGTTACATATGCCTCAGCATCTATTCCATCTGCTTGCAGATTATTTTACGAATTGAATTCACATTTTTCCCCTTGCCTTCAATCACACACAGACAGACGCACACTAGTACACACACACACACACACTCGCACACACAGTCATGGCAATCCTAAGTTAATAATCCAATCACTTTTGTTTCTATAATTCTTACAGATTTGTAATGTACTTTCATGCCTCTCCAAAATTCATAAATCCTTTTCTATATATTTGTATACATGTATGTATGTATGTTTATGTTGTATATGTATGTGTGAATGTACTATGCATGTATGTCTATTTAAATAACTATTTCATAAGCATTTTGCTGCATTACCATATTAAAATTGACTTTTTACATTTAGCAATTTATGAGTACGACGAAAAATAAACAAAACACAACAAATTTCTTCTCCATTGAACTCTGAATTTACACGTGTGTGTATGTGTATGTGTGAGTGTGTGTGTGCTTGTGTTTAAGTTACAGATATATTGTATATTGTATACTGTATATTATAATTATAATTCCTATATGATGTTTTATAATTATGCTTTAATGAGAATCTCGCTTTTCATTCAACTTGCATCATTTGCTAAATTGGTGCATTGTCGTCTATATGTGTGTGGGTGTGTGTGTGTTTTGACTACCACTCTCTCTCTCTCTCTATCACTCTCTCTCTCTTTCTTTCGTTCTAACACTAACTGGCTATCTCTATGTCTATGTGCTAGTGCTGAAATATATTTGAAACATTTTGTTGCCGCTGTTAACATTTGTTTTCGTGTTGTTGTTCCTACTCAACTGTCCCAGACTGTTGTTGTGTTGTTCATACTGCCCCAGCCCGTACACACCTCTCTCTCTCTATACATATATATATATATATATATATATATATATATATATCATGTGGAGCTCGAAGCATTTACAGTAGTTTCTCATAGTTATATTTTACAATATACACACATCTGTTCAGTTTTGGAAGATTTTGAGGTGTACAACGGGTCAGACTGTCGGTCTTGTTGAGCTTCAACTATATTTGATTGATCTTTCCCACACACGATCTTCTTCTTCTACTTCAGCTGCCTGCGTACTTCACAATTTACACACCAAGTGTAATTTCAAGAAAACTTTACATACAACAGAACATTAAATTTCAAAAACAAAAGATAAACAATACAAAAACGAAAAATACTTATACAAAAATAAAGAAAACCTAATTGTGAGTGTGTGCGGGTGTGTGTGTGTGTCTGTGAGAGAGAGTGTGTGATGGACTAAGGACTGGCTCGGTGCCACTCGCTGTGATGATGCTGATCTTGATGATTGAGTTGCTCCATAGATGTGTAGATCAATGCGCTAGATGAGCCCCATGTACATTCGATCTTAATCACCGCTATCCTCCCATTTGCGCTCCTCCATGATACGATCAAAGCAGTCCGCAAGAAATGCGTGCTAAGGAAAAAGAATCATATAATAAGAAGATCTATAGGAGAGTACTTGACTGCTTTATAGTTACATATGGCGTGTAGACCTTGACCCAACGTGCTGGTTTATCTGGACGATTGTACTGAAAGCAAAATGACATGGACTCCTCGTCACTCTCGGAGCGCGTTATGCTGTCCCAGGTGAGCTCAACCATTTGCGCCTCCAGTGAGCCATCCTCGCGGCAGGCGTGCAGCCTAAAGCTCTTCATTCCTACAATGGATTGATCTATAAGTTCTCGCACATTCAGTACAATCTGATGACTTACCCACGGCGGGTACTACATGACCCTCCTTACGACTATCACAGGAGCAGTGCGGAAAGACAACATCACCATAGCCGGGCAGCGTGCGGGCCAGGGCCAAATAGTCGTTGGCCTTTTTGGCATCCTGTAGTGCCTTCAGCTCGTAGAGCCTGCCATCGGCACGTATATTGCCGCGATTCACCTCATCGACTGCCTGATAGAAGATGAAGCGTGCCGCCTGCTCACCCTCGGGCAGCGTAAGTTCCTTGCTAACCGAGAAGAGCCAACGGCGAACACAGAGACACGTCGACGAGGCGGTGCTATAGTTCTGCACATAAAGCTGATGTGGTATCTCATGCGGTTGCAATTTCCGCTCGAAATTATATTCAACAATTTCGAACAGATAGAAATATTGTTGCGTATAGGCTGTAAGATTGGCGCGCTGCACCAGTATCTCCCATACGACCTGAGCATTTGATGACTTCTTCACAGACACACTGGTCACTTCGTGATCGGGCAGCATTACTTTAATATCCACCGGTGATGCGGATATATCGTCTTCGGTATCGGTTAAAAAGTCCTGTACAGCATCGCTCTCGGCTATGACACGCACAGCGCACACCTTCTCCAAGTACTGCTCCAGACCACGACGACGTGTATCCAACTGCTGCTCGCTCAACTGAAATGGCCACTTGCCCGGCAGCTTGGGGAAATTGAAGCCGCTGAATTCCTTGCGCAGCATCGAATGCAAATTGGCAAACTCACGATACCTGCGCGAGCACAATTGACGTCCAGCCATGTGGATATTGAAGACAATGTAGCGTTCCCCATTGCGATTTATGATGCTGTAGTCGGGTATGCTATGAGAAGAGAGAGAGAACAGGAGAGATTAGTGGCAAGGAGAGGCAACTTCTGGCACACACTCACCTGATGGGCAACGAACGCTTGTCGGAGTAGTCAATGTAGGAGTAACCACTCTGATCCTCCTGCGGCTCCAGTCTGTCGGCCTCCTGTTGTGTTACCGATATGACGGTAAGTGTCAGGCAATCCCCGCCTGATTTGATCAGATCCACCACCTGTTTGTGTGTGGCTCCCTCCACGCTGACGCCATTGCTGCAAGAGAAGATGAGATAAAAAAACATATTAAAAACATTCAATTTGATAAGTAGCAGCCTTCCCTCCCCTCTCCCCCCTCCGTACCGCAGACAGCGCCTCTCGCAGGCGCTGAGCTGGGCGAACTGCACGCCATGAAAGGGCAACATGCTGAGGAATATATGTATGGTATATGGTAACAATTCGATTATATAGCAACAATTGTGGAGCTACGATTGCAAGTCTGATCAATTTGAGAGTCGAAATAATAAAGAGGCGGAGACTGCTGTCTGACGTTGCATTTGATTGATCGCTTCAAGCACTTCACGAGCCACTTATCACTGCACTGATAAGCGAGAAGCCACACACACACACACACACACATATGTGGTACATGGATTGGGGTCAAGTTGAATTTGCTTATGATAAACATACATGAGTATTTAAGTCGTTGAACCGATCGAGAGCTACTTGAAAAACAAATGAGGGTATTCCTTGTAGTTTTATAATACGATATAGTGTTTTTAAATCAAACTATTTTTTAATAAAATTCCAGAAATTTACTTTTAATTTAAGGAAGAACCCTATGTAACTCTTCAGATCACTTGAAGTGCTCCACTAATCTTTATTCTTTCAAGTTAATACGTAATCCAAGCATAACTAATCACACTATGGTTATATGTAGTTCATTTTAAGCACAAATTCATTCATTCGAATTCATTTGAATATAAATTGAATAAAATATTGATCAAATTTTTGAGGCAAAACCAACCTATACTAAACTCTATATAGTAAACTCAGCTAATATCTTTACATAAACTAATTTTAATCAGTTAATATCTTTACATAAACCTAAACTTTTTACATTTCATGTATTCAAGAGTCCACGCAATACGTACATGGCATAAACTTAGTATGCGTAATAATATATCAAATTTCTTTTGTTAATTCGAATTTCCTACTTCCTATCGATAAGAAATAAACGTAACCGAAAATTGAATGAAATTCAACTAAAAATGACTTTCGTTCGTTTTCGTTCATGTGATTCATTTGTTTATTCTCTTTAGTATTCGATGGAACCCATGACACATTTACGTACACATGTATCGGTTATACATGAGGGTTTACTTTCGGTCTGGCTTGGTTGACTTTGGGTTTGTTTTTCTGTGGCCATAGAGTTGCGTCTGAAAAAAAACCGGAAAATTCAACTCTATGCGACGAAGCTGTGCAAGCTGCAGTGCACTCCGCACTCCTTGCCCTGCCCTGCCAAGCGTCTAGAAGAGTAAGCTCTTCTGGCCCAAGATCTCAGCGCGAGTCTTTCCGGTTTGACAGAGAGAGAGAGAGAGAGAGAGAGAGAGAGAGGCCTGTATACCCTGTTTGCACAGCAAACTATATATTTATATTATACAGTAATGATTTACGATGAAAACTATAGATAACTGCAGATATCTCAAGTAAACATTGCAAAGCTCTAAAGGGCTTTAGAACGTCATAGCGGCTACTGATACTGTTCAAGAATGTATATACTATATAGGGTTTTTTTTGCAAGCTGCTGCCCTCAATGAATATACCCTTTGCTTGGGTACAAAACAAAAAACAGAAACAGAAATAAATCGCAGCTATCGTGTTTGTCGTGTTGCCAGTGACGCACAGGGACGACAGCAACAGCAACAGCGACAGCAACAGCAACAACATTCACAGCAACAGCAGCAACATTAACAAACGAAAACATGACTCAGCGTCGAATATAACTAACATACTACATAATAATAACTATACAAGCATGCAAATGGCATAAGAAATATGTATAGAGTGATGAAAGCATTGGGTACTCCTCACTTTATTTGATTGCCATTTAGAGAAGACCCAGAGATCTCGCTCTATCTCCCTCTCTCACTCTCTTTGTTGCAACACAAGATCATTTTATGACTGGTCAGCTCTCAGTAAGCCTCGATTAGCGCTGATTGATTGAATTACTATATATATATAAATATATCTGTATATGACGTTACTATAAAAACTATCATTAATGTTTTTCTCTTTCATGTAGTTTAATTATTTATGTGCTTTTGCATTGCAATTGATTATAACAGAAACTTAGGGAGTTTCAGAAATGTTATAGAAAACTTAATTAAATTTGCATTTGTATACTAGTTTAAATATTTAAATAATCTGAGATGCTGAGAGACAAGAAACCAGTTTTAAAGTTTTATAAAAAAGAAACGAAAAACATGTACCAGGCACGATTGTATGTAGAGGGAATACATACTGGGAAATTAGTAATTCATTATCTATAAAGCAGGTAAGCTAAGAGGTATCTGCTAGTCGTATACTTCCAGCTAGAATATTGCTGGAATTTTATTTTGTTGTTTTAAATAATCGCATTGCGTTGTGGTTCATTTTCCGTTTATTTGTACATGCCAAACCCGCCCCCCGCCACTCCCCACCCAAAACTTTCCCATTTCATCCTCGCATGCCACCGCCTCTGCTGCCGCCCACTGCACGTCTGCTGATTAAATACAGAGCGTGTGTACACACACACATACACACAGACTCACACACACATACTGCAACTATGTTGTTTTTTAATTTGTACCCAGAGCGAGAGAAAAAGGTACAAAAAGAAGACCGTCAGGATTAAGTACTTTAAAAGCAGAGAGAGAGAGAGAAATGGATTTCAGTTTAGAATAGTTAAGATGCAGATAGAGATAGGGCAGGCAGGATTATGTTAATAATAATTAAGAGAGAGAGAGGGAGAGAGAGAGAGAGAGAAAGAGAGAGAGAGAATGAGCTTTATTTACTCTTGCTTATAGACTTAATAATTTATGGAATTTGTGAAAAAAAATCAATTAAGGCAAAGAAAAGAAACAGATGCGTGTAGCCTGCACTAATGTAAATATAGGCTAGTCTAATTTTTATTCTCTGACTACAGGGTATCCCTCGGCTGCTATTGACCATCATATTTGCTTATCGCCCTGTTTGATGTGTTTCTATTTCCGGCTTAGCTATGCCACAGTCAAATCTAAATCCAAAGCGCAACCGAAACCTAAGCAAACCCTCCAACATCAACCTCAACCTCAACCACCGCAATCCAAGAACTTTCCCCATCCCCCCTTCCTCCCCTTCCGTCTTCCTCCTGCCATATCCAGTGACGTAAATCTATTGATTTTTCTGTAGCAAAATGCCACAATAAAACAAGTGGGAACAGGGGAGAGACCCCAATTTGGATATACCCTTTCGTACAAACACACCCTCGCACACACACACACCCTCGCACACACACACACATTAATGTAAACACATTAACATACTTATGCGTATATGCGTGCACTGTGCGCCAGATGGCGCTGTTACTAATCGCAATCGAATTGAGTGGAAGAAAAAAGAAAAACAAGAAAAACTTGCAATCAATATACCCCACAGCCCCGTGCACACAGTGGGTATGTGGCAGCATGTACCCACAAAACCACGAAAATTTCTTAGAAATATTACAAAAAAAAAAGGCATCCTAACGGTTAATCGCATGGAATCGTAGTTATTCAAATATGTAATCGGATCTCAGGCAACGCAACGCAAATCCCCTAACTAAAATTGGATTATATTTCGCTTGGAATCCCTGATGTGCGCAACCAGGAGCCAATCAGTGCGAACACGCTTCAGCTGAGTCCTGGCTATCTGATTATTATACGAGTAGAACTACTCTATGTTGTTGTTGTAGTTATTTCTATTTTCGAGCTTCTTGTCGTAAATGTTTTAACGAGTTGTTGCTCTTGTCTTGTCGAACAACTACTACATACTTGTACTATAGAAATGAAAATAGTCCATAATCCTCATTGATTTCATGGGGCAGGCAGCAGGCAGCTTTACCCCCAACAATGCCACGTCGAGTGGCAACAACAACAACAACAATGAAGAAATGAACAACAAGTGCAATGTCACACACACACACACACATGGACACAGGTCTTAGGGTACTTTTAAGCTTACCTACAAATACAAATGATATTATACCATATGTATGTATATCTGCCTGTACCAGATGCCTTTTCTTTCCATCCATATGCAAGTGTTGTCTATCTGGCAATTTTTAAGCCCAAAGCCAACGTTTTGGGTACATTAAAATGGGTACATCTACTCGACTGACATGTACAAATGCAGGGGAATGTACCGCCAGTGCTGATTGAGTCCCTTTTTGATGTTGCTAGACTGCATATTAAGATAATCTTGGGATTTCTAAAGTTAAATAATATTTTTGACTATTTTTCCTACTTTCTATCGACTCCTTAGGGCGTGTCAAGCACTATAATTTTGTCGTAGTCAATTTATATTTATCAGAATTTCGATTATAGATATTATACTATATGTATATCTGCCTATACCAGATGCCTTTTCTTTTCATCCATATGGAATTTCAGGCAAGTGTTGTCTATCTGGCAATTTTTAAGCCAAAAGCCAATGTTTTGGGTGCATTAAAATGGGTACATCAACTAGACTGACATGTAATACTGCAGGGGAATGTACAGATAAGTCACCCAATGTTTTGGGTACATTAAAATGGGTACATCAACTTGACTGACATGTACCAATGCAGGGGAATGTACAGATAAGTCACTGCATATTAAGATAATCTAAAAATTTCTTAAATTTAATAATATTTTAGACTATTTTCCCTATTTTCTATCGTCTCTTTAGGGCATGCAAGCACTATAATTCTGTCGTAGTCAATTTGCACTTATCAGAATTTCGATTTAATACGTTACACAGTCACTGTAGAGCGCGGTTACTATATTTATAATTAATTATATTATGATTATTTATAGGTACAGCATGGCAACCTACCGACCAAATTAGATGTCATGACTAACCAAAACCGACATCGATTCGGTACATACGTGTATATACACATGCTATATAGAGCTATGAAACTACTTTAATATCCGCCACCCCGATCTGTGGGCAATTAGTGTGCAGTGCAGTGCGAGCGGAGGCGGCAATTATTTAAAAGCATGAATAAACAATAAGCGACAAAATGATACCATGTCGTCTCTCTCTCTCTCTCTCTCCTCTCCCTCGCTCCTCATCCCTTAGTCACACTCCCACTCGAGGCACGAGAAACAGTTTGATAAACCGGCAGAGGATGTGGAGCGCGGTGTTTCGCTTTTTTTATTTTTATATTCTTTTTTTTTTTGGTTGCCAACTGGTGAGCGGCATTAAAACGCCTCTTGAAAGCGAGAGAGAGAGAGAGAAAGGGAGAGGGAGAGAGCGGGAGGAAGGAAGACAGTCATCAGCAGGGCTGATAATATCAGGGTTAGCAAACAGTTGGGAATTAAAAACTGAAACTGAAAAATAGCACGCCGAGCTTTGTAAATAAATAATAATAGCTTTTAAAGTAACATATATATATATATTTGTTGCGGTTCTGTGTACTATCATGATTAATTAATTGGTTTAAAAATTATTTCAATTTTAACAAAAAAAAAAAAAAAAACGATAGGGGCAATTTATAAATAAATTATAAATAAATCTTTCAACTATATATTTTTAGACAAGTTGATAAGGATACCCTGTATAGCGCACAGTGTAACCGGCAGCAGGTCAAGCAAAAGGTGTGTGTGGTCTCAAGACCCACAACATTTCTGGGTCAGCTTGGGGCTCTGTGCACATAAATAAATCATCGACCCTTGTGTAACACGCCACATTTTTATGGTCAAGCCAACGCGTCACGTGATATTGCAAATAGAAATAAATAAAAAAGGAAACTTGAGTGTGTTTTTATGGCGGAAAAAGAAGAAAATTTAATTGATTTTCTCTATTGAATTGGATCCTCGAAATGAACTGTATAAAGTAATTAAAACTGAACTTGCGAATGTGAACCAGTTCAATGAACCAGCTTAAAGTGCACAAGATCTACATGTGAATTTATTATAGTTTCTATATAATGATGTTTACAGTTCACTGCGCTACGCCCTGCCTAAATTGTAACGGTTATTCTACTCTATGGGGTTTTGTGTTGATAATCAAATTATGGACAACAACAACAACAACGACAATAAACTGTTCCAGCTGGCCCCACTGTCTGCCTGCCTGCACCAGAGGCAAACAAAGTGCGAGAAAAATTACATAGAAAACACACACACACACACACACACATTTGTCAGTTTTCGGCGCGTGTGTGTGTGTGTGTCCGCGGAGAAAGATGTGCAAGAGAGGTGAGAGGAGTGGGGCGTCGGTGACGGTGACGATGGCGTGGTGCTGCTGCTGCCCTGACAATGATAATTAAGTTGTTAGACGCCAAGCAACGAAACTGTTACTAAAATGTATTTATTGAATTTGTGCGCAGGTTTTCGCTTTTTCAATTTCGTTTTTTCCCCTCCCCTCCCCCGCGGGCGGCATGACCTGACCCACAGTAGAGGGCAGAGGGGCGGGGCAGGTTATCACCACATTGGCGCCCGCAAAATTCAATTATGTGCAACGTGTTTTGCTTTGATTGATAGCAAAAGCTGCTAACCGATGCGAGGGAGAGCAATCCTCGCTCTCTCTCTCTCTCTCTCTCAGCGTCATTTGGCAACGCTGCGATAACAGAAAATGTCAAAAATGCAAACGAGAAAGCAGCAGCAGTAGAAAAACAAGAAAAATGAGACAGATGGAAGAGAGCATAAAAACAGCAAGCGCCAGTGTGGGTTTTGGGCGAATGCCATTGGTTGTGTGATGAGCGGGGGACGAGAGCGGGGTATTTTAATTAGCTGCCACTGTGTGTGTGCGTGTGTGTGTGTGTGAGTGTGGCCAAACAATAGTATAAATATTACGCCATAACAGCGCTAACAACTACAACAACAGCAACACTGGCAGCAGCAGCAGCAGCAACAACAACAGGAACAAGTACACTCACACACACATGCATACATACACACGTACGTACGTAAAACATACGTGTATTTGTTGGACGAAACTGTAAGCAGCAGCCATGTCGGCAAAGTTCACTTACAGCCCTCTCTCTTTGCGGCACGTACACAAGTTAACGAAACACACACACACACACACACACACACAGAGAGAGACATGGCGTTTATTGATTCCAGGACGCCAGCAAGCAGCAGGCGGCGGCAGCGGCGGCTGAACACAAAAATTCAGTTTAAAGCTTCTTTTCCATTTCGAGTGGAGTCGTTTAGTGGGTGGGCTACTCTGCGACTCTCGCTCTCTCTCTCTCTCTTATGCATTCTCCTTCTCTGCTCTCTCTCTCGCTGTCTGTCGCTCTCATTCTCTGCCTTCTTCGTAGGCAAGGGCGGGGCGCGTTACAGGGATTCTTTTATTATTTTTTTTTTGCTTTTTTTGCTTTACTTACACCTCCAGTATGCGATCGCCCTTCTTGATGCCCGCTTTCTCGGCGGCGCCGTTCTCCAACACTGCACTAACATGCTGCAAGGGGGCGTATAGTTCGCCATTGATGGATCGCAGTTGACCGCCCTCGGACACCTGTCCCCGCACATTGAAGCCGAAGCCAGTTTCCGTCTTGTAGATGGTAACGATGCGCGGTCCATTGGCGGCTGTGATGGCGTTGCTGCCGTTGTTCTCGCTCATTGCTGCACCGCCGGTTCGCTCGTAGGAGAGAGAACAGACACACACACACACACACTAACGCGCGCGCACACACAGGTACGAAGACGGACACGGATACGCGACGCTGCGCTGCTTGCTTTGTTGTTATTATTTTACACAATTTCGCTGCTTTTGCTGTAAATTTGCGTAACTTTTGTATTTTTGCAACTTCTTTTTTTTGCACTCAAACATTCGCGCGCACAGACATCGAACGTAACCAAAACATGAATATGATTATGAACACAAATACAGATACTCATATAGGCGAAGGCAGCAGTAGTAGCAGCGCCAGCAGCAGCGGCAGCAGAGGCAGAGGCAGTTGGCAGGGACAGGCGGCGACAGCCCCAAACGCAGCCACTTTTACTTTCCGCAAACCGAAAACTCGAAATCTCGAAGCTCGCGATTCGCAACTCGCAACTCGCATCGACGACTTGAACTCCCAACTCCGACTGCAGTATTAAAAATCACAGTTCACAATGATAAGTGAATTGTGGGATGTATTATGTATGGTCTTGCGAATGCAATGGCTTTCATATGGCTTTCATTGCGTTTACGTTAACAGCAAACAACGTGCGTACTGCACATTAATTCCGCATATTGTTACTACTTTTCTTAATTCACTTTTGCTTTTGCTTATGCCTTTGCCACTCACCCAACAACTGCTAGGCGCTAGTGTTGGGTTTGGACTAATGAGCTGTTCAACACTGAACCTGTTCAAACAAAAACCAGGGATCTGAAGACAATTTCGAAGCAGTTCATTTCAAATTTGCGTATGTTGTAGGCAAATTGTTTTTATAATTGAAACGAATAAGTATAAAAAATTCAACATTTTTGGGCTACACAAAAATGTTGTGAAAATTGCGTATTCTACTATTTCGTGTCGGTTCTGTTGAATAACCGGCTAGTTCAACAATCGAACCACCGCCAAGTCCCTGGTATCGCTTGAAGCGATAACAACATGGCAACGCTGCTCAATGGAAATATCGCATAAGATTTCAAATTTACAATTTGCTGACACAACTCGATAGCCTCAGTGCCACAACCTATCGATATTGTCATCGAAATTTGAATACAATAAATGCGTGACTCAAATTACTTTATTATTTTTATGTTGAGATGACGAAATACCTTGTTGTTGATAAACATGTTCAAGATGATATATGTTATATGTTGAGAGCATTGAAATGGGGGCAGCTCAAAAGCCTGATAACTACAGGAAGAAGGTGATAACGTACGATATACAGAAACAAACACTTTAATTATAAACTTCTTGTGATGTGGCTGAGACGTTGGCATGATGATTCATTATACTTAATGTAATTTGGTGATAAGGGCACCCACCCACTTAAAGTTGTTGGACTGCTTTTACTCTTGCTACTAGTAGATGGGCATGTAATCGCCCCATCTCTCTCTACTTGAGTACAAGCGCGCATGCTGTCTCTCTCACATGCGTGTGCGCTCGTTTCATATGAGGATAAACAAACAACATTGCTTTGGGGCGGTTAACTTTATTAAATAAGTATAGAATTGCATGCATAATTGTAATATGTATGTAATAGGCTGTTGTGGTCTGCTTTTTTTAATTCAAAATCAGGCGGAATGCAGGCCGTGGTACGGCCACCTTTTCAATATGCTCCTCTCTCTTTCTTGTGCCTTGTGCTGGCTGTTTCTACTTATTTTGTTATTGTATCTGTTGTTGTTATTGATGCTTTGTTAGCTGATACTCCAGGCTTGGGTCAACTAGGTGGCCTGCACGGATTGTTTCTGCGAGGAGCTGATTTTATCGCCCAGACTAAGTGCCATACCCTGTAAAAGAATAGTTTCATTAGCAAGTCTTCAAAGGAATCTTGGAAATCAATGCAACTCACTTGACTCTTGGCCCTTATACGTATGTGTCCGGTGACCTTTGAATCGGGATCATCAACGGGCTTCTCAATGCTCAGATTAGCCAATGCATTCTCGCCGAAAATGGATCTGAAAGGAAGAGAGACAACTAAGTGAGCCGACTGTTCCCGGTAAATCAAAGAGATTCCAACTTACTTGGCATACATATTGGCAGCCATGAAGCCACACTGGCCCGAGAGCGCCTTCTCTGGCGTTAGGCACTTCATGTTCGTGCTCTTCAACAGATGCTTGAGATACTCATGCAGGTCAGTGAAACTTGTGTTAACCGTCACCTTGTTCTCCCACTCAAAGTCCTGCCACATCTGACGGAATTCTGTGTCTGTGCAGCTGGCCGGGATAATGTAATCCATGATGTCAATGTGAATGGTATTGAGTACCACAACATTGGTGTTTAACGCGGTATCGTACACTGTAAGGAAGATGGATTAGTTAAAGATGCTGCTGGGATGAATACACTTTCAGCTGGAACACTGACCTATATTGCCAAAGATGATGCCATTCTCTGTCGAGGAGACCTTTACATTGGCCTTAATGTTGCAGAAATCATGTGGTGCCAGCACCACCGGATGCGGGCGCTCAACCAGCTTAAGGTCACCCAATGTGGCCAACTCCAGTGTGCAGTTTTGCAGCGTGTCATCTGGAAGAAGCAAGAAAAATAAGAGATTAACTGCTGGGCAACGAAGTAAATGTGGGGGGGATAAGTTCACTTACTTGTCTGGTTCACAATGAGCACGTCCAGCACAATGTCATACTGATTGACGTTGACGTAAGCCTCGGCATAAACGGGATCGGAGAAGCCAGTCAACTGGGTGACCTTGTTGAGTTTGTTATTGGGCGATGCATTGTCGCTTAGCTGGGCACTCTTGGTGCCGGCCAAGGCCTGGTTCAGGCTCGATTCGAACACATTCTCGCCCAGCTGATTGTCACGTCCGTTTGAGAGCTGTGCAAAGAGAACTGGCGAATCTGGCTGCACCTTTGCGGTGGCACGCTGCTTCTCCTTGAGCACACGTTGATCCTCCTCCAGCTGGGCATCCAGCATCTTGCCCAGTGCAATGCGGCAATCGCGCATAAAGACAGCAGCTGCTTCGATTTTACGCTCGCTCAGCGTGCGCAGGCAAATCATGATACGGTCGGCGTCATCGTTGGTAATCGGCTTGCTGGGGAAGCCCGATTTGCCCAAATGCAAGATGGAGCTCATGAGAAGCATCACCTCTGTGATGAGACGATACGGTGCCGGTCCATTTGGTGTGGGACCTTCCGCATAGCGCAGCGCCATCTTGGTCAACGTGGCACACACGGCAGCGCCAATAAAGAAATCTCCATCCATTAAATACTGACGCAACGGCGGTAGCTTCACCTTCTTGGCGACCCTGTGATTGAGCAAGAGGAGATTAGAAGGATGTGGAGTGTGAGATCTTCTCTAGATTACTTACGGTGCCAGGCTGTAGGCGCTCTGCGTGGCATAGGTGCCATCCGATGTCACCTTGTTGCTGCTGCTGTTCGTGTTATTGGTGGTCGCATCACCGCCTGCGGCTGAGCCCTTCTGCTGCTGCTGCTGCTGTTCTTCGGTCTGGTCGCCGGCGAGACGACGCTGCTCGGCATCTACCATGGGCACCTCGCCAAAGGTCTGCTGTACGGCTGCAACGACCTCGGGTATCTGTGAGCCCTCCACATACTCGCCCAGTATCCAGACGGCAGCACGATGAATCTTCGAGGATTTGATTTGTGGGAATGCCTCAATCAGATGCTTAATAATGAGAGCACGCAGTGCCGGGAATTTCTGGATGGCTTCACGTATGAAGACCAGCACATCGGCGGCGGCCAGTTCGTTGGTATCGGACAGAAACTCCACCAGCACGGGAATTACATTGCTGGCCACATCTGGGAACTTGATGGAGCAGGTGTGCAGTGTGCGCACCAACAGCTGACGGTATTTACCCGTATCCTCGTGCTCCACGTTGTGCGTCTTGGCCACCTCCTTCTGGAGCACCTGGACCATCTCGTTAATGTTGCGCGAATAGACCAAATCCATGGCCAGCGCCAGTGTCTTGCGGCGCACCTCAATGTCGGGAGCGGCCAGAACGCGCAGCACATCCATAACCAAATCCTGCATAACCTTCTCCATGTTCTCGTTCTCCTTCATGGCAATCAGACGATCCAACACAATCAGTTTCACATTGTTGTCGCTCTCCTTGACGATCAGCTCAATGTAGCAGCCAGCGGCCGCCTTGATGGCAGTGGGAGCCAGAGACAATGTGATGAGGGTGCCGGCGGATTCGTAGCGCACGGCATTCGAGGATGAATTTAGTAAATTGTAGATGCAACGTATGAAACGAGAACGCTCGGCGGGATTGGCGTGGCAGACCTTGTAGATCAGCTCCACAATGACCAGCTGCAGAATGTCACCGAAACTCTGCACTTGATCTATGCACGAGGCCAGATAGTTAAGGGCACGCTCCTGGTCGGCATGCAGTAGCATAAGGAAGGCATTGCGCTTGCACGACATATCCTGCTGCGTGTCCAGGAAACTGGCAATCAGCTCGGGTCCATCCGGCACCAGCCAATCGAAATTCTTGTATATGGTGAAAATGGCAAGCACAGCATTGCGACGCACATACGAGTGACGATGATCCAGGCAGGCACGTATAGCTGGCATCAGGGGTTCCAGCAATTCGGGTTCCTTGAGCTTGCACAGGAAACGCAACGTGGAACCACGTAGAAACTCATTCGGATGTTGCAGATCCTAAACCAAAAGACCAAAACAGCTGACGTCAGTACAAGTAGAGTAGCTTGGGTTGCGTTGGCACACTTACCTTGCGATAAGCGTCACAGACGAGTATCATTTCCTGCAGCAGCTTGCCATCGGCCGAGGTCTTTGGCACAATCTCCCAGAAGATGAGCAACAGCTTCTTGATTGTGTGATTCTGCACGGGCAGCACAAACCGTATGATGGTCATGATCAGGCCCGGATATCGTTCACCATTTAGCAGCAGTTTGATAACCTTCTTTAGCGTCTCAATTTTAACATTCGGATCGCCCTTCTCGAGGTCTTGCTTCAGCTGCATCTCGTTCGGCACCTCGAGGTCCGGCGAGTGGATGATCGTGTAGCACGGCACTTGGCTCATTTTAGATCCAAATTAAGCGGCAATGCTTAGCACACAAATTGACAATATTACGTTCTGAATTATTTTGATAGTTGTATATAGTTAAAAGCCGATTTATTTCACTGTTTGTCTGCCGATATGCAATTCACTTGACGTGTCATTTCTCTTGGGGCAAAAACGTCACAGTGTGGCCAGATGCACGAGCGAAATTGTCAGCAGTTGTTGTGAGTGTGACCATAGAGCGCTGTGATGAACAACACTTTTCAGTGCGAATGCGTGTGTGCTAGTACAGGCAAATGCTACTAGATGGCGCCAATTTCGAAATTTTGGTGCTGCCAACCTGCCGAACAATGCAATTGGGCGCGAAAAATGCGCAATTCAAAAGAACCGAACGCTTTTGCCACTCTATTATTGTATACGCCTGCATATATATATATATATGTGTGTGTATGTGTGTGTATAAGCAGCATGCTATTATTATCAAGACAAATTGAGACTTAATTCTATTAATTCTGCCAGGCTAGCAACTGCCCATCTGCCTGGCCTGCCTGCACTACTTGCTTTTTTCTTTCATTAGATTATGCATAATCAGACTTAATGGCACTGTAATTGTGCCCAGGCTGCACAAAGCCTTTGATTACATTTAATTGGAAATTCCCGCAACGTTAGGTCAAAACGAAACTGACAAAACCCAATCCCAGAGACGTTATGCAATTGACCCTTGATTGCACATTACAATCTGCCAGGCACACTCACCTGCCCCAGGTCTCTCTTTCTGGGGTCTCATTTTATAGGCCCTGCAGAGATAATATATATGCAAAAATATATGCATAATTATTGCCAGAGCACACTGGGTGACCTCTAGCCCTCTACCCCACTGTGGCACACCCATGCATTGCGAACTATATAAGTAGCTAGTAGCTTTTGTGATCTTGTTTATCAGACTTTTCCAGTGAATTAAGCTTCGTTTATGGGCAAACCGCCCACCACAATTTGCCCAGGCCTGCCTCAGCCCCCCCCCCGTTGCGAACCACTTGCCTGCATAAAATAGATCATCCATTTAGATTCGTAAAGCAGCTAGAGAACAGGTTCCGCTGAGTCTGGGCCTATGCACTTCGGCAGGGAGTGTGGGAGTGTGGGAGTAACCGGTCCCGGCGAATGCATTGGCAAACCGAACCCTGAAACAGCAACAAGTGGCGATAACCTGTTTGGCCGTCTATATATATATATACTATATATATACCATCTATACCTAGACATATCTCTCTATGTGATATGCATGCAAATGTGCCTAGAGTTAAGATACTCGACTGGATCATCGAATTCTAAGAAGTTTTGTTAAATTATGCATTCGAGAAGTGAGATTGATCGATAAATCTATAATTATCGCAGCATCTGAAGCGTATAATTAATCGGCTGATCTCAAAATATATATAAATTTACTTGAGTCTAGTCGATTTGTGGATCAGCTGATCGATACGAAAAGTGAATTTAAGTTCTAGCTACACTATCTCTATCCGACTGTACAGTATATATATATATATATATACATAGGTTCTTATCACGCATAGTGCATTATTTTATTGGGTAAAGCACCTTTGGGTTCCTGTGGTTCTTCCCCGAATTGTTCAGATAAGAGAGAATTGCTGAAGATCATATAGATTCGAACATTAATTTCAATCTAAGCGACTTTTAGTTCAATTAACTGTGCCTTCCTTAGACCTAATTGTTTGATCTCTATAAAAAGAGATATATATATATATATATAGTTATAGATATATATCTGATGCATATGCAGCTTGGCATGCCCGTCTGGTGCTGCGTAGCGCAGGCCTCCTACACTTCACTGGGAAGTACCCCAAGAGGTTTTTTTCTACATTCGTATTAGTTGCACGTACCCTATAAATAAATGAGGGAAGGCTTGCAAGGCTAGCAGAAAAAAACTATATATTGTATGTTAATATATTGTTATGATAGAATGCTGGGGGGAAGTACAAATTTATATGGAGAAAAAAAAGAGGAGAAAATAAAAATATTTTTTTTTTTTTAAGTTAAATATGTAGAACTCGAGTTGAGTGAAGTTAGTAAATGTGCATTTGCCATATAAGAAAACTTAATAATTAATGAATAAATATATAATGATATATTGTCTATATATAATGAAGAACAAATCGAAAAAAATAAAATAAAATAAGCATAAATAGAACGCATTAACCTTTTATTTTATTATTATTTATTATTTTGGCTACCTTACAGGGTATTGCGCACGTCGTGCTGCATCTGCCTAGAACTCAGTCGCTTGAGGTTTGCTCTGCTCGCTTAATGAAAAGATCACTGGCAATCAAAAAACGCCTGCGGGCCGCGTCGGAGACAAACAAAAAAAAAAAAAAAAAAAAAAAACAGAAACCGAGGCAAAACAAAACGAAAAGCAATACAAACAGCGCGAGAAGTGCGAAAACGAAAACAAAAACATGGGCAAAAAAAAAATAGAGAGAGAGCAAAAAAGTGCACGACGACCCTTGGCGGGGGCTTGGCTATAAAAGTCGCCGGCCGGCAAGCTGAGCTCCACAGTTGAGCAACGGCCCCGTAGGAGCAGCAAGTGGAAATTGGAACTGAGAATTGAGAATTGAATTACGGTAACCGGAATTGAAACCAGATCGATGACGTCAGCGATGATCTCTCGGATGCGGCCATTGGCGGTGCCGCTACTTATGCTGCTCATGCTGCACTGCAGCGCTGCAGAGGAGCCCATCTGTAAGTCAGCGGATCGCATCGGATCGCAGCTCGTGCTGCACACGTGACTAATTCGTATCCATCGTATCCGCCTTATAGATCGTCTATGCGTGCCACAGATCTACTTCAATGATTGCCAAAAATTGCTTGCTGATCCCTCGGAGGCAGGCATCCGTATGGAATGTGTCGCTGGACGGGATCGTGTCGAGTGCCTGGAACTGATCGAGCAGCGTAAGGCTGATGTGTTGGCCAGCGAACCGGAGGACATGTACATGGCATATCATCGCAAGAACGAGGACTATCGCGTTGTCTCCGAGATACGCACCCAGGACGACAAGGAGGGTGAGTAGCCAGTGATCTTGTCTAGAAACTAGAAACAAGGCCATCTCTTCACACATCGCACGATCCCACCTGAGCACACAATTTATTGCTTCATTCTTATCGCGGCGAGTCGCATATAATATGCATATATTCTAGAAGATTATAATGCATAAAATTAAGCTAGATTGTGCGAATTGAATTGAATTTCAAATTCAGCTTGATTATATATATATATATAATCACAGAGAAGAATTGAGAGCTCTACGAACTGATCGTAGAAGACTAAGCTCAATACTATGAGAGAGATTCAAATTCTAAAGAGAGTTTTCTCATAGAGAGAACAAAGAGTTCCATGCTGTGTGATGAGTTAGTTCTAGGGTTGAGATATATAGGGTCTATATAGGGATTCCCCCCACTAATTTCCTCTACTCCATCCCCACAGCCAACTTCCGTTATGAGGGTATTATTCTGGTGAAGAAGACCTCTCCAATCCATACGCTGCAGGAGCTGCGTGGTGCCAAGTCATGTCACACTGGTTTCGGACGCAATGTGGGCTATAGGATTCCCATAACGAAGCTAAAGAATACGCATGTGCTGAAGGTCTCTGCTGATCCTCAGATCTCAGCGACCGAGCGTGAGCTTAAATCTTTGTCGGAATTCTTCACACAATCCTGCCTGGTGGGTAACTACTCGGCACATCCCGAAACGGATCGTCTGCTGAAGAAGAAGTACTCGAATCTGTGTGCCCTGTGCGAGAAGCCCGCCCAGTGCAACTATCCGGATATCTATAGTGGTTACGATGGTGCCATACGCTGCCTGGACAAGGGACAGGGTGAAGTTGCCTTCACCAAGGTGCAGTTCATTAAGAAATACTTCGGATTGACGGGTAATCCCACTGCACCCAAGGCAGAGGGTAAGCCCGAGGACTTTGAGTATCTGTGCGAGGATGGCACACGTCGTCCCATCACCGGACCCGCCTGCTCATGGGCACAGCGCCCCTGGAGCGGTTACATCTCCAACGAGCAGGCTGTGCATGGTCCCGAGAAGCTGCATCAGTTGCAATCGCGTCTGGAGCGTTTCTTTGCCAATGGTCTGCATGCGGAGAACAAGGATGCCGCCGCTCATCTGCTCATTCAGCCCAATGCGTTCTATCACAGCAAGGCGGAGGCCATTGATCCCAAGGTGTATCTGGAGCGTGCCGGCTACAAGGATGTGATCGAGCGCGATGGCAGCGCCATTCGCAAGCTGCGTCTGTGTGTGCAGAGCGATGCGGAGTTCTCCAAGTGTGAGGCACTGCATCGGGCGGCCTATGCCCGCGATGCACGCCCGGAGCTCGAGTGCGTCCAGTCCACCGACTGTGTGGAGGCTCTGGCCAACAGCAAGGCCGACATGTGGATTGCTCCGGCCTCCAAGTACGCCGATGCCCGCCAACAGAAGCTTATACCTTTGGTCTACGAGCAACTGCAGGCCGATCAGGTGATTGTAGCGGTTGCTCCGCCCACACTCAGCCGTGAGGCACTGCAGAAGGCGCCCATGTAAGTTCGAAATCCTGTTCTTGGCTGTTCTTTGGCCTAATCCTTCTGCCCTTCTCCTTCTTCCCTGCAGCAATTTCAATGCCACCTGCGAGCGTGCCCGCTTGAGCGCCGCCTTGCTGAACAAGCGTCGCAGCCTGGACTGGTGCCACATCACGCCCAGCACGGAGCAGCAACTGTTGATTGTGCATGCCAATAAGCTGGAAGAGCACAAGGACTGGCAACTGGTCTGCCCCTCACTGGAGCGTCGTCCTGTCACCGACTATGCGGCATGCAATGTGGAGGTGAAACTGCCCCATGCGATCTTCGCACGTGCCGACACCACCAGCGTTGAGCAGGAGACCATCAAGCATCTGTTCTCCCTGATCTCGGACAGATTCGGTGCCCATGGCAAATTCGTTGATGTCTTTGCTCTCTTCGGCGAGTACCGGAAGGGCGAGCAGGATGTGCTCTTCGATGTGAGTTGTCTGTCTGATGTGCAATGTGTTTCTTTTGCTAATTCTACACTCTCTTTTCCTTTCTTTTCTTCTCCCTGGGGTTCCTTGCAGGATGATGCCGTCGAGCTGGTTACCCAGCTGAAGGGTGAAGTCCTGAACGAGCACATCTATGAGGAGCTCAAGTGCGATGCCAACAAGATTGTCAAGCAGTAATCGCCCCAGTCCAAGGCCCTACTATATATTCCACATATACTATATGGATATACTACATACTATATTTTGTTTAACTCGTACTCTCTGAATATATATATTGAGAAACCCCCAACCATGATGCGTCTTTTAATGTGGGGTAGGCTCTGTCTGTGGTTGGTATGCTTCAGGACCTTCCCTAGCTTCACCTTGCTTCTTTCGATAGGAGGTAGGATCGACGACCTGTATTCCTCATGTAGGACCTTCTAGAACTTGTTTTCTTTCTTTGATTTCTTCAAACCCCAAGTGAAATCGACTTTTAACCCTAAGTAGGATCTGTGTTGTTTAGCTCGTAATCTCTGAATATATATATTGAGAAACCCCCCTTCTGGTTGGTATGCTTCAGGACCTTCCCTAGCTTGTCTGATTTCTTCGACTTCCTTAGATCCCAGGACGTTTTGTCTTTTGATTGGAGGTAGGATCAACGACCTGTATTCCTCATGTAGAACATTCTAGAACTTGTTTTCTTTCTTTGATTTCTTCAAACCCCAAGAGGAATCGACTTTCAATACTAGGAAGGATCTGTGTATATATATATTGAGAAACCCCCAAACAATGATGCTTCTTTTAATGTGGGGTAGGGTCTGTCTGGGTAGCTAAGCTTCAGGACCTTCCCTAGCTTGGCCTACTCCTTTGACTTCCTTCGACCCCAAGACGTTTTGTCTTTCGATTGGAGGTAGGAATAACGACCTGCTTCTTCTATAACTTGTTTTCTTTCTTTGATTTCTTAAAACCCCAAGTGGAGTCGACTTTCAATACTAGGTAGGATCTGTGAACTGCTTTTCACTTGGTATGCTTGAGGACCTTTATGAACTTGATTTATTCATTCTTCAAACCCCAAGAAGGGTCTTTCAATCGTACGTATAGAGGAGTTTTATCAAAAGCTTAGCATTATCTATCTTAGTTCAGGACGTTAGAAAGTCCAGGCATCCTCTTCTATGCCCATCAAGATTGGGGTTAGCTTTAGTTATCACATAAGACTCAAGAACTTGCATTACACTTAGAATTTTATTGGTATTAAAAAAAAATACACTTTCTTTCTTTCTTTTTTTTATGCAAATGGAACCAACTATTTGTGTGTATGTATATATATATAGTATATAGAATAGACATAATATATATATATATGTATATATATATATATATATATATGTGTAGATATAGTTAGTATATATATGTGTATATATATATATATAGTATGCATGCATATAGATTTCCATGCGTGTGTGTATATTTAAAATCGAAGAAAATCGCACGTTTCGCATTTGCCACATTCGTCAAGCTGGAGGAGACTCTGGAAATGAGGAGGAGGAGGAGGTGGCAGCAATGCAACGTAATCCTTTAGGTATACCGAGTAGTGTCCGAGATAGTGTCGGGAAACGCGATTAGATAAAATTCGTTGATCCGCACGAGCCGTTTAAGAAGGTTGGTTTCTTTTTTGGGGGGAGGGTAGGGGGGTAGCAGGTATATCGAGGGGGGGTTTGCTTAATCGGATGCATCGCGCTGCTGTTGCTCCGTCGATGAATCGGCACCGCTTGCCGTCTCCTCCTCCTCGGAATAGTCCTCGTCGTGCGTATGGGTGACCACGGTGGGCGTGGACGGGCGCGTGTGCACAATGGAGCTCTGTACAGGAGGCAGAAAGAGAGAGAGAGAGAGAGAGAGAGAGAGGGAGTAAGTAGGGATTACAGAGATCAGTCTGAGACTCTGCTTACCGCTCGATGGAGTTCCTTGCTCTCATCGACCGTGGCCGAGGAGTTGCTATTGATGCTGCTGACGCTGCCCACAACCGCTTCGACATTGCGTAGCTCCGAATTCGACTTGGCTTGCGGATTGGGGCTAACACTGGCAACGTTACCCAGACTGCCGGTGCTGCTTGAGCCACAACCAATGCCAGAACCGGAGCTGGCATCCTCGAGTGCCTTCAACGATGACGATGAGCTCGCCGGCGGCGGCTGATGCGCCTGATCGTGTGCCACCGTCGACTCATGGGGCAGCAGCATGGCCGGAGCTCGGAACATGTAGGAGAACGGGTAATAGATGAGATTGAGCAACGTGGCGGCATAGACATCAGCGTATCGCACCACCTGGCTGGAGAAGAACGTCTGCCGCGATCCGGAACGGAAGAGGGAACCCATCATGCCATATGACATGTCCATCTTGTGCGTCACATCGCGTATGCAGGTGCGCAGCTGCGATATATCCGGTTTGACCTTGGCACTTGAGTCCAGATCACGATACAGATCACCCAGCTTAATGTCCAGATTCTGCAGCTCAGCGAACAGCTGACACTCATCTGTCCACACATGCAGCTCCCGCACCAGCTCCGGCACAATGAGGAACGTGCGCCAACCGCGTATCTTCTTCGACTTGAGTATATCGCCAAAGATATGATCACCCACATAGAGTACATCCTTGCCCTTGGCATTGATGAACTTGGTGAAGAGCTCACACGATCCACCCGAATACACCTGACCCGGTTGCAATGGACCAATGTGTGTGCCGATCTTCAGCCCACCCGTCTTAGTATCGACCTGTCGCAGCACCGTTCCCTCATCGAAGAACAACGGTTTGCGTGCATCCACCACGATTACATCGAAGTAGCTCTTCCAATCTCGATGCGGTTCATCCGCATTGGCGCCATGTGGAAAATCAAAGAGATAGGTCATGATCTCATTGGTGTACGTATAGTCGCTGTTGGTTAGCATGAAGAGCTTCGCTCCGGACTCACGGATGCGTGAGAGTACAGTGGGCAAACGCTTGTCCTTCTTCACATAGTACGCCATGTTCTGAAAGAGGGAGAGATGCGTTAGACTTGTGTGTTCTTAGAAGAAGGCAGTAGGAAATTGTGGGAAATGAGCGTGAATTGAGAGAGAGAGAGAGAGAGAGAGAGAGGGAGAGAGAGAGGGAGAGAGAGAGGCAGCAAAAGCAAATGAATTCAAGACGAAAGAGATAAGCAGAGATTCAAGAGACAAGTAAGATGGAAAAGAGGGAGAGATCAGAGTAAGAGAAGAGTCTGATAGAAGTGAGCAGGTAAAGAAAGAAAGAATGGAAGTAGAGATCACTCTCGATGAAGGAAAGATCTCTTTTAATGAAGAAAAGATCTCCTACGATGATGGAAAGATCTCTCTCGATGAAGGAAAGATCTTTCTCGATCAAGGAAAGATCTCTCTCGATGAAGGAAATATCTCTCTCGCTAGAGGAATGATCTCTCTCTCGATGAAGGAAAGATCTCTCACGATGAAGGAAAGATCTCTCTTGATGGAGCAAAGATCTCTGAAGGAGAGATCTCTCTCGATCAAGGAAAGATCTCTCTCGATCAAGGACAGATCTCTCTCGATCAAGGACAGATCTCTCTCGATCAAGGACAGATCTCTCTCGATTAAGGAATGATCTCTTCCGATATTATATATATAGAAAAGGTAAAGCATTGGTCTACTCAAAGTATAAAAAGAGGGAAAGGAAGAGTTCAAGCTCTTCCTTCCTTCACTCCACTCACCTGTGTTGTACGACGCTTCAGATCACCATCGGAATGCACCCAGTCGACGGCACGACGCACGTCCTGGAAAATCGACTTATAGGTAAATAGAAAATCACCAGCTTTGATGCCGCGCTCAACGCTGTCAAGAGAATAAGATATGGAGAGATAAAGATAGTACAAAAGAAAACAGAGAGAAAGAGAGAGAGATTGATAGCTTGATAGTTAGGTAGTTGCTGCAAGCAGACAGACTGAAAGTATTGAATAACCTCGAGGCATTCCATCTGATCTAATCCAAACCCTGCCTTCCCAGTCCAACTTACCGCACAAACTCATTGCTGTTGGTGAAGAAATCGACAAGACAGGCCAACAAATAGGTCTCTGGTAGATTAAAGAGCGTGTTCAACACATAAACCCGTGACTCATCCAGCTTGAGAAACTTATTAGGATATAGCTCGTACACCTGATGACTGCCAAAGAGAGAGAGAAAGATTAATAAAATAATCGATAATATTATATATCTAATCCAACTTACTGCTTGATGAACTCAAAGCCATGCACACAGACCAGAATGTTACCATAGGCATCGACCTTTAGTAGATTACCGTACAGGGTATCGAACCAGAGGCCACGCACCGGAAATGTTGGATCATAATCGAATTGCAATATCTCCTTGGGATAACCCATGGAAACCAAACGTTCCTTGACCAAATTAAATCCCAGCTGCTCGTACTGCGGCGATTTGTATTCTACATGAAAAGAAAACATTATTTAAATATAATTTTGATAAGATATATACCATAATATAATGCTACTCACCTGCCAGTGTATAGTCCATATCGAAGCCATAGTACTTGATATTCTCCAAATGCAGCGATCGGTTCACAAAAACTCTGTAAGAGAGGAAGAATTGAAATTTTAGAGACAGTTTCTTGGGGGATTTTCTTAAATAAGTGATATATTTAAGGGAAAAAGGCATAAGGCCTTAAGTTTCCTGCGCAAAAAAACCTAGCATACTCTTAGGCTTACGAAATTTGTAATGTCGGGTAAATACCACAATGCCAGCGTTGTTATATGTTATACTAAAGTGTCATACATAATTATTATATAACATATAACATAATGTGTTTGCCTGAGAGGTTGTTTAATTTTTAAGAACCTCTTGAACAGTTTATAATAATTATACCATTAATTTTAAGTTTCTTAACTTGTTTTCTTCCCCCGTTATTAAGTTGGAAACTATTATCATTTGTTAATTTTTTGCAATACACAAGTGTAAATAATTGCAAAATGTTCGAGAACTTTGTTTCGAAAGCTTAAGAGCAATTACTCCTCCTATAACTTCAAACTTTCGCTGTACATGCTGACCCGCCCTTCCCCCCTTGGAACTCGCCCCAAGCAGCAGCAAATATGTTTCAAGTTTCAAGGTCTTCAAGGGGTTGCCTCGAGTATCCTTTGCTAATGTGCAAAGTGTGGAACAGTCGCATGATTTCGATTTTGATTTTCTTATCTCGAAATAGTAAAAAAAAAACAAAACCGCAATCGGATGCGGGCAGCCCCCCTCCCCCTGTTGGCTGTGTCAAAAGTTTATCACGAATGGAATTACAGTATGTAATGAAATGAGTGCAATGTATGAGTGAGTGCAATGTGAATGAATGCAAGTGAATACTGCAAGCCAGAGCAAGACAATTGAGGCGATGCGAGGCGAGGCGAACAAATAATTCGGAATCGTTTGCTCGATGGGGCGAATACTCGATGCGGTTGCCCGGCAATTAGTGTTGCTGCTGCTGCTGGTGGAAAAATGAAAAACTTGTCTTGTGGGCGGCAATGACACGCCCACAGCACCGCCCAGCCCCGCCTTCCCCGTCCTTCCCCGCCTGGCCACTGACAGCTTTGCGGTGACACACACACGCCCCCTTTATGCGGCAAAACTCATTAGCAGACAAGTTGGAGGCGGCTTGATTTTGCCCTTTTTTCTTGCCATACCCTAACAACGAGCAGGGTATGTGTGCTATAGGGCGAGAACTTGAATTAAAGCTTTTTAAAGCGAAAAGTTTCTATTATTATAAAATTTATATTTAAAGCATTTAAAGCTTTTTGTTTCATATTTTGCGTTTTAGCATTTTTATTTAGCTTGATTTGGCTAGAGTATTTAAAATTCGTCTTGTGAAAAAAGAAAATTCTTTCAAATTGTTGTCACATTTTTCTCTCTCTCTCTCTCTCTCTCTCTGTGTGTGTTTGTGTGCGTTTATATTTATTTTGTTGTCCCTTTTGCAATTTTCTTTACTTGAAAATTTGCCAAATAAGCGAAAAGTTGCATCCTTGTCTCTCTCCTTGCTGGGGTCGCTTGTTGTTTAACCTCAATTCGAATAAAGTGCATAAATCTAAGAAACACACACACACATATATATATATATATATACTCACTCACTCTCTCACACACACCCAAAGCTTCGTAGCGTACGAAATATTTGCGAAAAACGTTGCAATTATTAATTTTACGCTCTGGCAACGTTGCCAATTTTCACAGTTGACACATTGTTGCAAATTTTCAGTGAGAACGTTTTTTTTTTTCTTGTAATTTGCCAATAATTTTCGTATTACCCAAATAGACACGTAATTATAATCGTGCACGTGACAGAAAGCGCGTAAAAAAATAAATGGGGGGAAAATGCGATTCGACGACGCACTAATCCAAAGACCAAGCTAATTCCTATTGACGCCCCCGTCGAATGCGCATCAATTAATAGAAAAGAAGACTAAACAAAAATAAATATTAGTCTAAAAATATCCATGCAGCACGTTGAATTCACTAGGTATGCGGTATTAATTGAATAAATACAAATGGAAATCAAAATAGAATTGAAACGGAATAAAAAATAAAGCGGCGAATGGCAGCATGAAAACGGTTAAAAAAAAGCACAAGTTAAAAGCTTTGCAAATTGCCAAGGTCTTAAAAAAAAAACATACGCATTAAAAGAGTGTAAACAAGAGAGAGAGAGAGAGAGAGAGCGAGAGAGCGAGCCGCATTCAGAGAATTTTATGATTCAACAAACTCGGCGAAATTTTCAACTTATTTTGTGCTTTTTGTTTGGATTTAAATTAATTCGTTGTATAAAGCTGAGTGAACCCTGAATTTGATTTGATTAAAAATTAAGTATGGTAAATGTATTTATGTTTATTTAATGTCTGCTTTTAAGCTTCATTTTCGTATGACATGGAAGTACTTTTTGGGTTCTGAGAGATTAAACATAATGCTGCAATAGAACAGTTAAAAGTTATAATAATATTTATTTTGATGAGTGTTGTCCCAGGTTATGATCATGCTGAAATACTCTACTCAATATCGAAATACCTTCAACATACTTGGTCTTCTCTATAGCTCGACTGACTGACTCACTGTCAAATTTCACCAGCCTCGGAAATATGGGAGAGCGTGGCAACACAATGCATTGAAAAACAAGTCGGTAAGGCTAGAGTCAAAAGCGCCCGACAGTAAAATACCCTTCGCCAATTCTCAAAATCCGTTACAAACGTGTAATCACACTTATAATTTAAAACAAATAATTATGCATAACTTATTCTACTACATATGGCTAACTCACTCTTAAAAACTCGCGATTTTAAATTATACAAAAATCATAGATTTCCATAATATCGGAAAACTTCAAAAAACCCATTTTGTTATTTTTTAAATGTAGAATCACTCAGGTTGTAAAAACAAAAACAAAATGTCATTCCGCATGAAAATCGTTTGATTTTTAAGAAAGTTACGATCATTGTAAAATGAGGGTTACCAGGCCTCTTAAGGGTGTTACATGTCTAATTTTTTGACCATTTCAACATGATTTTTGGGTCAAAATTAAGTATCGTTTAAAATCGATTTAAATAGTTGTTTATTACTAATTTTGCCTTCCGCAATCGATTAAAATAAAAAACTCGCGATTTAAAATTTAAAAAAAAAATTTTTTTTTGAAAAATCATAGGGGGGACCCTTACATAAATTCCCATTATATCGAAAAATTTCAAAAACTCTATTTTTCTCTTTTTGAAACGTAGAATCACTTAGGTTGTTAAAACAATAACAAAATGTCATTCCGCATGAAAATCGTTTGTTTTTTAAGAAAGTTACGATCATCGTAAAATGAGGGTTACCAGGCCTCTTGAGGGTGTTACATGTCTAATTTTTTGACCAATTCGACATGATTTTTGGGTCAAAATTAAGTATCGTTTAAAATCGATTTAAATAGTTGTTTAGTACTAATTTTGACCTCCTCAATCGATTAAAATTAAAAACTCGCAATTTAAAATTAAAAAAAAAATTTGTTTTTTGAAAAATCATAGGGGGGACCCTTATCTAGATTTTCAACATTTCGAAAAATTTCCATTTTCCATTTTGGTATTTTTTAGATGTATAATCACTCAGGTTCTTAAAACAAAAACAAAATGTCAACCCGCGTGAAAATCGTTTGATTTTTAAGAAAGTTACGAACGGTGTAAAATTATGGTACCAGGCCTCTTAAGGGTGTAACATGTCTAATTTTTTGACCATTTCGACATGATTTTTGGGTCAAAATTAAGTATCGTTTAAAATCGATTTAAATAGTTGTTTATTACTAATTTTGACTTCCGCAATCGATGAAAATAAAAAACTCGCGATTTAAAATTAAAAAAAAATATTTTTTTTGAAAAATCATAGGGGGGACCCTTACCTAAATTTGCATAATCTCGAAAAATTTTATAAACTCTATTTTTCTATTTTTTAAATGCAGAATCACTTAAGTTGTGAAAACATAAACAAAATGTCATTACGCATGAAAATCGTTTGATTTTTTAGAAAGTTACGATCATGGTAAAATGAGGGTTACCAGGCCTCCTGAGGGTGTTACATGTCTAATTTTTGGACCATTTCGACATGATTTTTGGGTCAAAATTAAGTATCGTTTAAAATCGATTTAAATAGTTGTTTATTACTAATTTTGACCTCCTCAATCGATTAAAATTAAAAACTCGCAATTTAAAATTTCAAAAAAAAATATTTTTTTGAAAAATCATAGGGACCCTTACCCAAATTTCCATTATATCGACAAATTTCAAAAACTCTATTTTTCCCTTTTTTAAACGTAGAATCACTTAGGTTGTTAAAACATAAACAAAATGTCATTTTGCGTGAAAATCGTTTGATTTTTAAGAAAGTTACGATCGGTGTAAAACGAGTGTGTTACATGTCTAATTTTTTGACCATTTCGTCATGATTTTTGAGCCAAAATTAAGTGTCGTTTAAAATCGATTTAAATAGTTGTTTAGTACTAATTTTGACCTCCTCAATCGATTAAAATTAAAAACTCGCGATTAAAAATAAAAAAAAAAAATATTTTGTTGAAAAATCATAGGGGGGACCCTTATCTAAATTTCCATTGTATCGAAAAATTTCAAAAAATCTATTTTTCTATTTTTTTAAATTTAGAATCACTCAGGTTGTTAAAACATAAACAAACAGTCATTCCGCATGATCGTTTGGTTTTTAAGAAAGTAAAATGAGGGTACCAGGCCTCTTGAGGTTGATACATGTCTTTTTTTGTGTGACGAGAGCGTTGCATATGAACAATTCGTAGAATAATATATTAGTACGGGTAGAGAGAGAAATGCGTCGCATGATGAATTATTTTCATCATTTACAATCGACTCTGTTGTTACAAAGTTTTATTGAATATTTTCGTAGTATTTTACTCTAGCAGGGTGTTTATTAAATATGCTTGCCTGATAAGCTTGAGATTTCAACTCATTATTCTCAAGTGCAGATTACAAAAAAATACGTCAGCATTAACATAAATATGCCTATATATATACTACCGCATATATATGATCTGATTTCTTTTTTGTTTTTATTATTTGTGTGTGCATGCAATGGAATTTTAATTGGATTGTTGACATTTTGCATTGAATGTTGTTGTTGTTGTTCTCCTGTTGTTTTTCCATAGATTAGCAAAATATTTAAATACGGAATATAATTTCTAAGGTGCATTGGCATTGCGATAGAGCGATAGAGTAAAATACTAGAAAAATTACAATATAAGAGGGTTTTGCGAGATTAGAGCCAGGGAAAGCTGCAATAAATTGCAATAAATATGGTTTAATCTAAAAATAGGTTGAATGAGGCTTTTTAAATTAACTGTACCAATGCAAATATATTAGAGTATAGTACAAATAAAATAGTAAAATAAAAATAGTATTCTAAGAAAATAACAACTGTCGAGTATTATACAGATAATATACAATAGTGTTGTCTAATATATCTAATATATGGAATTAGATTAAGTACTTGTAATTACAAGGTCTTAGATGACTTACGAATTTAGGGGTTGTTGCATAGTTCTGTTGTTCGAGGTGTTATTGTGACCTGGATATGTATCAAAAACACTTGCAGATTCAGATGGTTTTAGTTCTAGTCGATCATATGTGTCGGTTGTAAGGGTATACACGTTTCTATTGTCAACTTTTAAGTCTGTATTATTATTGTTGTTGTTGTGCATTGTCAGTCTGTCTGTTAACTATAGAGTTTCAGTGTTGTTAAACGTTGACTATTAAAGGAGAATAATGAGAAATTATTATAGAAATTCTGTACTTCCTTTTACAGAAATCTACATAATTTGCGACTCGAAATAAACTTTTTCCCTTCATTCTTGACCAAATTGCGCTGTAAACTGTAAAATTGATTGCCAAAAAGCAGCGCAGAGTTTCACAGGGACAGCTTGATAACTGCACTGCACTGCCCCATCAAGGATGTGTCAAGTGGCCATTGTGAATGGTTTATTCTGGCGAATAAAATTGAAAGAAAAAAAAAAAAACGCAATGGCGACAAGATGGCAGAAAAACAAGTTTATTGCCAACGGGATACTACAGATACAGAGATCAAACAGGATAATAATCACAAACTACTACGCAATTGCTGTCAGTATTGTACGAGCATAACAGAGCATAAGAGTGAGAAACAAGAGAGAGAGAGAGAGAGAGAGAGACAGGACTGTAACACGTAATGCACATGACATAACCGTACACTCGTGCACAATTGTCGCAGCCATTGTGAATGGACACACGCACACATAGAAATTTTGCCATTCACTTAAGCGTAAAGATTGTGCACAATTTCAGAGTTTGGTACAGTTGCGTTCGATAAAGCTTTGCACCGGTTTTACGGCTTTAAAAAGGATTCAAAAGATTGATTAAGCATTAAATAGGTTTTTTTTTTGATGATTGAGAACATTATATAGAAGTCGAAAATGCAGGCAAAACAAGGTTATAACTGCGTTTATTTACAGCTGCTTTAATTGAGCTGGAACTAGTTCCATTTCGACAGAGTTTACTAGTTTTATTCACTGTGCATAAAGTATTTTAGTTTAGTAGTTTCTACTTGTTTTATTTACGTGTCACGTGTTTGCCACGTACCACGCTGCGTATGCGTCATAATTCCTCCATTGTTCTCCCACTGAGTATCTCATATCATTTTCAAGTTTCTGCTTCTCGCTTTACGCGTCACTTCGGACACGTGTAAACTACACTGATCTGGCAGAGTCTCTCTCTCTCTCTCTCTGCCTTCCACACTGCCTCTGGCTATCCCCCTTCCTCAGCCACTGCCTCTCACTGCACCCCTGTTGCAGCCACTGCCTCTGCCTGTCAGTTGCAGCAACAGCAACAGCAAAACTAATCGAGGTAACCCCAAGGGGGACAATGAATAAAGCAAGTGTTTATGAGGCAGAGACAAAGCAAACTGAGGCAGAGAGTAGGTAGATACTCAGATAACTCTTTAAGAACCCTATAGCGATAGCCAGGACACTTTTAACTACGAATAGATTCATCCAGCCTAAGTTCTACTATATTTGCAGTTGAAATTGTGTTGCAAAATACGCTTGAAATTTACTTTTGTGGTTTTAACGAAATTTAGTTACATTCCTCGATAATTGTACTAGTTAGTTACAGTACCCTCCCCCTCTCCCTCTCCCTTCTTCCTATATACACTCACTCTCTGGCTGCCTCATTCAATTAGGTCGCAAAGCATTTTGAATGGCAACTAAAGCTCAAGGCGCAGGCAAATTGAATTCTCGACCAAGGTCAGTCAGACCGCAAAGAAAACATATACTACAGAGAGAGAGAGAGACAGAGACAGGGAGAGAGAGTGAGAAAGAGACAGAGAAAGGGAAAGGAAAAGAGAGGAAGAGTGCGTCCTGATGTGTGTGTACTTCCAATTAAAATCCAAATTACAAACAAACACACACGCCAGGACTACGATGTTGTGGCTGGAGGTCATCAGACCTGGCAGCAGGCAGCAGGCACCTGACAGACCCCCCCCAAGTGCCAAGAGCCTAGATCCAGAGACCCAACCCAAGACCCAGAGAGACACACGAGTCTAACCCAGGAAGCTTTGGAGCTTGGTCCCTCTGTAGGCACAATTGGGCGATAATTGACTTAATAAGCATAACCACAAAACCAAATAGCCTAACAAACATAAGCACACGCACAGGCAGAGAGAGGGAGAGAGAGAGAGGGAGAGGGAGAGAAAGAGAGGCAGAGAAAGAGGGAGCAAAGGCATGTGCACACATGTGACAGCAAAAGTATTCACTGTGGTCAACAAAATTGAAAAAGTGAATAAAATGCTTGAAGGCCGCAAGGAATAGAGGGGAAATTTGATAGCTTGAGCTAACTACGAAGAACAGAGATGGAAGATGTGATAGGGTAGCTATAGGTAGAGCAATACCAAGAGTAGAGATGAGTGTAGAGGGAAGATAGCTAAGGAAAGTAGAGCTAGAAGTATAGATACAACTAGCTAGAAAGAAAGCGAACAAGAAATATCCCTATTCTCGCTATAGAGGCGATAGTATGGCTTAGCAATCGATATATACGATAGTACAAAGGCACAAAATAAGTCTTTGCTATGCACGCTGATTAAATTAATCCACAGATTAAAGAAAAAAAACTCTATAGATTAGTATCTTTACTATACTAGATCTTTACTAAAAAATACTTAGGCGATAGTATTGCTAAACAATCGATTTATATGATAGTCAAGGCAAAAGAAAAATGATATATCCGATAGTTAAAGCCAAATTACTATGAACTCTCAAGGGATAAAACCTCAGATAATCCCTAGAAGCAACAAGATTAGAGCTAAGTATTTATAGAATAAAATATATTCAGCCGATAGTATTGTAAAACTATCGATTTAAACGATAGGCAACTAATCGATAGCAGCCTTTACAACTTACTATGAACTCTCAGGGGATTAAACCTCAGATAATCCATAGAAGCAACAAGACTAAAGCTGAGTATTTTAAGAATAAAATATACTAAGCCGATAGTATTGTTAAACTATCGATTAAAACGACAGGCTACTAATCGATAGCAGCCTTTTCAACTTACTATGAACTCTCAAGGGATAAAACCTCAGATAGTCCATAGAAGCAACAAGAGTAGAGCTGAGTATTTCTAGAATATAAAATACTCAGCCGATAGTACTGTAAAACTATCGATAGTCACAGGTAATTAATCGATAGCAGCCATTTGAACTGAGAGAGAGAGAGAGAGAGAGAGAGGGAGAGCGAGCAGGACAGTTGCATGTGATAAGCCTAACGAATGGCACTGTATTCACCCTGTGCAGCGCAGTTAGTTAACGAAACTATCACAAGATGGCGTAGTATTTACTGCTGCTGTTACAGCGTAGACAGGGTTGACAGGGCTTAGTAAGCCGCACAACACACACAGACACGCACAACCCTACTTGGCCTGTGGCTAGACAGTCCCTTCGTTCGAGTCCTTTTCCCGTCCGAAACAACAAAATCGCCGTCCAAACTGCACTTTCAACGAAACCGAACTGAGGCGTAATGTGCGAAAAAATGAATGAAAAAGCGACTGCGAGACGGCGACCTGTTCTATCTACGGTGTATAACTTGTTTGACCCCTCCCCCCCACCTCCAGGGGATGGGGCAGGGGCTGAGATCAGTGTGTAGTTAGTCGAGAGCTGCGTGGGTCGACTACAGCGATTCGCGCAGTGCGTGCGACGTTTTTTTATTTTTCTATTTTCTATTTTCGATTCAAAAACTACTCGCACTTTCAATTCTCGGGACCGACCCATTGCGTGCGACCTTGTAGCAGGGCACGGCCAGGGGCGGACCTAGATTGGGGGACTGGAAGGGTGTCGTGTTTGCTTTTGGTTGGGGTGGCTGATGTTGATGTTGATGTTGTTGCAGATGCGGCGGCATGTCAATTGATTGAGGGCAGCTTAGCATGCCCCGAATGAATGCCGGGGTTAATTAGCCCCAGAAACCAGCCCAGTCCCAGCCACAGCCCCTGCTTAGTCCCAGTTCCAGTCCCGGCCCCTATCAAATCCCAGTCTAAATCCCGCTACAGGGCAACCCTGAATTTCTGTTTTGGGGATGCTGTCGCTGAACTTGGGACAAAGGCCAACAACAATAACAAGAATGATCAAATAAATAAATAAAGGTAAATTAAATTGTTTGGCATTGTGTGTGTGTGTGTGTGTGTGTGGACGTTCTGCGCTTTTTTTTCGGGTCTATCTAATTGATTTAGCACTTAGTTGAGTGAGGGTAGAGAGAGAAAGAGAGAGAGAGACAACTGCAGCGTGGGAAATGAAATTCCACTTAGAGCATGATGCTTCTTCAAAGCAATACGTGGCCCGGAAATTAACTAAGAAGCGCCTTATCAAGTGAAAGTTCTACGAATTGAGCTACTTTATGTGGGAAAATATGAGAATGTTGTATGATATATAATATAATATATGATGGTATAGAGCTAAATTGTAGCTAAACTATAGCTAACTAAGCAAGATCTGATAAAGATGCGATATATACAATAATATTGTATGCTTTATAAGACAGAAAAAAGATTTACTATCTCAGTAAACCATACAATAAACAATATAATATAATAATATAAATTCTTCATTTTATTTTCCAAAATTGCATGTTCTAGCTTTACATGGCCTAAAAAAAAACGCTGGAAATTCAATTAAAATTGATTTACGTAGGCCTAAGGGGGTGTGATCAAAATTTAAAACTTACTTCAAGACACTCATATATCTAGCAATATTGAGACCAAATTTGATGGCTCTAGCTCTTATAGTTCCTGAGAACTAGGTGTTCAAACAGACAGGGAGCGAGAGATCAGGCTATAACGACTCTGCTAGCACTGCTCTCATGTGTATATAGTTTATGGGATTGCATATCATTCCTTAAATAGTACATTAATTCCTATGCAAGTTCTTAAAACTGAAAACCTCTTAAGAATTCCACTCAAATCACACCGAGAACACATTCATCAAGCTGGCGACATTAAACTCATTGCAAAGTTTTTATCTGTTTTCCGGCGACGAAGTGTTTAATTAATGTCACGACGCAGGTGGAAGACTTCTCTCTCTTTCTATCTCTCTCTCTCTCTCTCTCTCTCTCTCATTCCTCACTATTCGCGCTCTTTCTACAGGAATTCGGAAGCAGAGGCACGTAAATGACGTAGGTTTTGAATGCGAGACAAGGCAAGGTGCCTCCATCTTTTTCTTTTCTTGCTCGTAAATGTGACACGTAAGGAATTGTGGGCGTGGCAATAGTGGCTTTAGCCCACATACCTTTTTGTATATTCCAAGTGACGCATATCGAAATGTAATTTGCGAAAAAAACAAAAAAAAAAAACGACCGAAAAACGACCCAAAAATTTGTCGCATTTATATTTGCGCACGAAAAACCGTGAAGGGGCGTGTCCCCCACCCCACCTAACCTCTCAATCATAAAACTAAACTATATTTATAATAATTTATAATATAAGCGTATCAAAGCAATTTTGGCAATAATAATCATCGATGCAGGATTCGCAAAACAAATATCATAGCACGAAATATCGTTCAATTAATTTCATTTGACAGTTTGATTTGTTGTTTTTCTTGCTTTTCCCGCTTGTTGTTGTTGTTGCAGTTGATTTTCCGCAGTTATTTGCCCAATTTAATGAAAATTTCTGTATGCAGATGTGACCAAAAGCAATTTGAATTTATTTTTTTTTATTTTTGCATTAATTATGCGATTTCCATGTCGTTAAATATGGTATATATTACGTATATATATTATTATAATCGAAGAGGAAAAATAATGATAACCGTGCGGATAAATAGATGAATAATATTATGTACTATGACATTATTCAGTGGGATATATATAATTTTATAATGGTATAATTGGCAAATTGATTGATAGTTGAGATTTGCAATGAATTTATAATTCTTTTTCTCTTTTCTATTTATAAAATTATCTTTATGAACTAAGGAGTGCGTATAGCAAATTTCAGTATGATAACAGCGCTAGGAAGGGCAGCATTATTTATAGAGCGAAAGTTTCGTTTATTATTATTATAGCTTTAAGATTTATGCCGAAAAGTGTCGTATTATAACCCATATATATAGTTCTCAGAGTTTAAGAGTACTACAGCCTTAAAATCAATAATATTCAATGATGTTCTCCCAATTGTTAAACCTTTTTATGGCACTTCAGCTTTTTTTTAAATTACGAAAAGTCGAGATTATGTAAGGCTCATATCATTTAAAGGATTTTTTTAATGTTTTACTGCTCGTAGGACTGGAAAAATGTGCAGCATCCGAAACAATAATAATAACAATAACTGAGGCAATAATAATAACTGCAACAACAATAACAACATTATTAATTACAGTGTAAATTGTTGTTTTTATGTAAAATAAATGAGAGAGTGAGTGGGAGAAAAATAAAGAGAGAGAGGGAGAGGGGAGTGAGAAAAAATGTTATAAAACATAAAATATATTTTATATGCGAATTTTCAATGAAATGCAAATTGCATTTAACTTTTTCCACTGCCGCTGCTGCTGCCGCCGCGGGCTTTTCCGTTTCCGGCATCGCAAAGTTTCAGCTACGTGACTACCTCACACACACATGCACACCCACAGGGTGGATGAGGGGGGAGGTGTGTTCTGGCCAGCTGTGGGCGTGGCTTTCTCTATATAGCCTTTTGATTTAAGACAAACTTTTCGCCCGTGCCGTGTGTTGCCATGTTGTTTGCAATTGTGCTGCATGCAGAGCAGCTGCAGGTCACGTCCTCAAGCCTCAACCTGAGCGACAAAATGGCGATGCTGCTGATGCACCCTACTCCTGCACCAACCCTCCCACCCCCTCCCCCTCCACGTGCTGGCATTTAGCAGGTGCTAAGGTTGTAGTTTACATACCAATTCGAAATAAAATCAACGCAAATTCAGAAAAAAAACATTGACAATTTTTAAATAATTTAAAAAAAGGGGTGTAGCAAGGGGTGTAAAGGGGGATATAAATCAACAGAGATTAGGCACGCTGTGACTTATGCAGCATTACATTAATAGAGACAGCTAGGGGGAGGAGGGAGAGGGTTGATAGGGTAAGTAACGACAACAAAAATTATCGAAAATTGCGCATACGTCGCGTGTGGCCGGTCTAAACTAAACGACGACATCAATTAGGCAGAATGCCAGCGAACGCCTCACTATTAATTAAGCACAGGGCGCCAGAAAGAGAGGGCAGCACAAGCGGGGGGGAGAGGGAGAGGGCAAGAGCGGGCTGTATAGACGGCCAAGGGCATGTTAATGCTCAGCAAAAGCCTCGACTACCTGTGCGGCGCGCTCTCGCTCGCTCTCTCTCTCTCTCTCTCTCTCTAGCTATCTCGCTCTATAGAGCCATCAATCTTGATAAACATTTGTCGCTGTCAACACACGCACACACACACACACAGTGGCACACACACAGAGACGCCTTAAAATATGCAACGAGTTTTGAGACAAAGTGAAAGTGCAGCTGCAAATGCAAATTGTGGCAGGCTCTGGATGGCAGTTTGAAGCCCTGCCTAGAAGGAAGGGTATATGCAAGTGTGCGGTGTGTGTGTGTGTGTGTCTACACTGCTCGCAGCTGGGGAAACGTGGACTAGATTAGTGGAAAAGCACATCATAATAAGCACACAAATTAGATTAGATAATGCGAGCTACAGTCTGATAGATGGCTGCTTGATAGCTAGCATAAGGAGAGGTAGAGGGAGAGAGGGGAAGGGGAGAAAAACAGAGAAGAAGTGGAGGAAAAGAGGGAGAGGAAGGGTGGGTAAAGAGCCTCGATTTAGCTTTCACGTTTAAATCACGCAAATTGCATGCTTATCTGTCAATTGCATCGATGGCGTAGACTTAAACTGACGTTATTCAACACTGTTAAGAGATTTGGGCTATTTTTGAATTTTCTATAAAATTATAAATGTTTCGTATCAATTTAAATGATTTTTTTTTTAACAATATGAAGTGCAGAAAAAATAATATAAAAAAGAAAATGAGCTTAAACATAATTTAAATTCACTCTAGGAAAAATTAAGAAAATTATAATTTTTTTTTAATATCAAATTTAGGATAGTATGTAAAAAGAATAGAAAGAATAACAGAAAAAAAAGAAATGAAATATCTTTCGTTACTGATCATAAAAACATATATAATGTATAGAAGAATATTTTAAAAACTTTAAATTTCAAATTATTAATTTTTCTAATTTCAATTCCATTTGAGATGCAACCTCTATATTTATTATAGAAAATTATAGAAATATATGTACATATGTAAGTATGCACAAAATGTGCCATATAAGCGGGTTGATCAGGAAAAAATATATGGTTATTATTTATATTTATAACATATGCCTGTCTGCATCGATTTCCTTGCGTGCGACAGATAAAAAGAATATAAAGATAGACAAAGAGAGGGTATATAGCTGGTTGATGGTCACTCTAGGAAATGTGTGTACGGTCATCAAGATAAAAAGACAAAAGACATGAATGTGCATGCACTGCAATTGCAATTGGCATTGATCATGAACGTGATCGTGATCGTGCATGTGATTGTGATGGTGATCGGGATTGTAAAAGTGATCGTGATTGTGATTGTGACGCGTCATTTCGATGAATTACGCATGAAATTTGAAACTTAACGAAACTTGACGAAACTCTGCCGTGCTAATGCTCAAATGGAAAATCGATAAACCGATGACTAAGCCGATAAGTCATATGGAATGCACTCTTGCAGGTGAATCAATCGAGTCGAACTTTGGACCTCGCCGCTCACCTGTGTCCCAACTCGCGCTTGTGTCCATGGTAGCTGCTGCTGCCGTCGACGCCCAAGTGCAGTCCGTTAAGCACAGACTGATCCATGTCCGTTTCACCGATTGTCTGTGTGCGTTCCCGTTCCCGTTCGACGCGAGCCTGTGGCTTGGAATGTGCTGCGGCTGTTGCTGCTGCTGCTGCTACTGCAGCCTCTGCTGCTGCTAGCGGCTTTTTTGGCTGCTGCTTTTGTTGTTGTGGTTGGCTCATTTTGCCTGCGCTTCTGCTTATGCTGCTGCTGCTGCTGCTGCGACTGTTTAGCCAAAGGTGCCAAAGAGCAATGCCAGCTACAGCTGCGCTGCGACGTCGCTGAGGCGTCGCTGTCGATAAACGTGAGTTCAGAGCGCTCAGAAAGCACAGCTCAAGAGAGAGAGAGAGCGAGAGAGTGGAAGCGTGAGAGCGCAAGAGAGAGAGCGCACGCGTGCAAAAATCGAAAACAAAAACAAAAAAGGAAAACAATAACAAGCGATCTTAGGCGCGCTTATCAGCCACAACGTCACAGAATCAGTACGCAGTAGCGACGGCAACGGCGACGGCGACGGTAGCGTATGGAATGATCTTTCCAGGCAAACGCAAACGTTTTTCCAGCTAGCAACGTATTTGTTATGCTTTTTTTTCTCTCTTCTTTTCTTCTTTTTTTTTTTTTGGGATAATTAATGCCGAGAGCAATGGCAGCTTATCATACAACAAAAATAAAACAAAAACAGCATGAAAATAATACACGCACACGCACACACACGAACGCACACCTACACGTACACGCACGAGATATTTTGCAGAGTGTACAGAGTGAGGTTATGACGAGAGCAACAATTTCGGTCAACGTTCGAATTTCAACTGACGACGACGGCGTCGACGGCGACGCTCATTGAATGCAACGTAGTAGAAAACGGGAAGGAAGCAGCACGAGCAGCAGCAGCAACAACAATTACACACAAATAAGCAAAGTGAGAGAACGAACGAACGACGCTGCTGCTGCTGCTGCTGCTGAGCGACGCGCGCATGCTCTCTCTCACGCGTCGAAAGCTCTGCGCGCCGCTCTGTCGCCGCCGTGTGTAATGAGCGCATTATTTTTGCCTGCGAAAGAGTAGACGCGCACTTACTAGAGAGCGCACAGCAGCGACGCAACTTTGTTGCTGTGCTGCTCTTTGCTTTGGGCTGGCTATTCGTGCCATTTATGCAATAAATTAAATGTGAATTGTTGCCGCCGGCGGCGCCACTGTTGTTGCCACCGCCTCAACTCTGACACTCTGCTGAGGGTCAGGGCGAACAGCTGAGGCGATTACAGGCATGCGCGTAAATCTAGAGACACATTTGCAGAGCACATAAAGTGCGCTGCGCTCTCGGCGTGTACACGAGTACACGAGTACACTCAAAAACTACGAGTACAAGCTAAACACACACTCGTTGCCAATGGAAATTTCAGTGTGTCAAATGAGAAATTTTAAATAGAAAAAAAAAGCAAGAAAGAAAACAACAACAACCACCACTGGAGGAGGAGACATCAAACTTAAGCTAAAAAGTATTCAAACATGGATCGTGCTGTGTGGTGCGTGGGTTTGAGACTTGGATAGCGGCATTATTTTTTTCTTTTCTTTTTTTTTACCTCAGCCCACAAAAAAAGTGAAACGTGTCTATGAAAGATCTACGTAGCTGATTATACAATACACTTTGTTTTTTTTTTTCTTTTTTTTTTTTTTGTTGTATTTATTTAGTTTGACACACATGGAAATATGAGTGTACTCATTCATATGATTTGCTTTTCTGAATATGCAAATCCCGTTTGAAAGCTTTGACAGCTTCGATCGATATACATTTTTTTTTTGGTAGCACATTAATTATAGTACAGTGTCTGCTAGAGTGTTTTCGCACAGCACAGCAAACTAGTACAAGGGGGTACACTAATCTCTCAAGCCATCTTTGGGTACATCTCGGTGTAGCCCACCTGTACTGTACGCACACACCCAACGCCCACTGTCCAATTATAATAATTATTTGTACGGTGTCTACGGTGCGTGGACTCATAAATATTTCATAAGCCTAGTCGCCCAGTCTACCCAGTCACATACACATACACGTACACACATAGATATCTAGGTACAATGTGCATTAGCATTGAAATGGTACGTGCCGAGCATACTGGAGGGGTGGGGGAGGGGGCTGTACGCCTTCTTCGATTAGTTTTAATGCGACAGTTTACAATGGGTAGAAGTACCACTTTCTGAAGTGGCTACGGTAATACGTACCTATATCTCTGCGACAACTTCAAGATACAATCTGAAACTTGAGATATGGTAGCTATAGCGTAGACTAATGATTCATAATCTGGCTAGAGTACTCTGCGTAATCTTACTAATGAAATATCGCTTGAGTAAACGTTCAACAGAGTGAGCGAGAGAGAGAGAGAGAGAAATGTGACAACTTCCACCATAAACATGGCTAAAATTAGAGCTCATTATTTATAATTCCTACATGTAGTCGGTTTTTGGTTGTTTATGCAAAACCTACGCCGAAAAAAACAACAAGAAAAAATACCAAATGGAATCGAACTAGCAACAACGCATAAGAGCTCTGTTTATTTACCCTTAGTTCGATTGCTTTTCTAAAAAAAAATAAATTCCAAACATCAGAGGAAAAAATATAAAAAAAAGCGAAAAACTAAAAAACAAATACAAAAATAGAAAAATATTGGCATAATCGGAGCATAGAGAGAGATCTATAGATCTGATTCGGTTAGCACTGGGTGTTATAGACCTGGGACTACCACACGCATAGCGGGCAGGCAACGCGACGCGTCTGTAGTGTGTCAATGTCAGGCATGTTACATGGCGAAAACAAAAAGTAAACAGACAGATAACATCAATATAGACGGGCCCAGAGACGGAGAGTAGTAAATACACACACACACACTTATGGGTACATATACAAATAGGTACATAGACATATTTGTACGCTTGGAAAATGCAGTTGTCACTCACGCCCCACAGAAAGTGCCCACTCGAAAAGTCTACGAGAAAACCGGGTTGAGTTTTTATGAAACCAAAAAAAAAAATAATAATAAAAAAAAAACAAGTACATGTGTTTACAGTAAATACTTAAAAAGAAAAAAAAATGAACAGCGAGCTATGTCACGCAAGCAATACCCTTACTTGAGAAACTTTCCGAAATTAATAGAATATTCCAAATAAAATGTTTGCTAGTGGCAATGGAAATTCCCCAAAAAAGATGCGTCACAAACTAAACAACCACATTATGATATACCCTGCCTCAACTATACGCACACACACACACAAGAAATAGGTACACGTACACGTAGAGCGAGAAAGAGAGTGAGAGCGAGAGGGAGGGAGAGGGCACCTACGTGCTGTGCACATATACATCTGCACCGTGCTGTATGTAGTAAAGTTCTCTTGTAGCCGATGTTATTCTCGATGTCTGCGTGACGCGGAGTTTTTGGGGCGCGACGATAAGGTCGCTGCTTGGTTTGCGGAGGTTTTTAGCATTTGGCATTGGCCATGGTACACAGCACCGAATACACTGAGAGAAATGTCGGCAACACGTTGATGATAACACTCCATAATCAAATCAAGCGCAGATACCGAGCAATTCTCAGCCTTGCTATCAGTGTGTGTTTGCAGTTACTATCAAAAATATATATATAGTTTGTATAGCATAGTAGTCTATGAAATACTTATCTGCATAACGTTGGGTAGTTAGGTAGGTAGGTACCCTCAATCTGTGGAATTCCTCACAAATTGGCTCTACTTAAATGTACTTATATTTGTACCCATTTATAGTATATTGTATATTCTTTTCATCTGATAAGCATTATTGTTACCAAGTGGGAAGTGTACTTCATATGATATGATTTTCCCAAGTGTCTTTGGCATCAGCTCTAACCTCAATCTCACCTTAACTTTGTCTTAAACTTTGTCTAAACTTTTCTCTGCCTTTTCTGCTTAACCTTGACACTTGTGTAGCCTACCTACCCCCCCTTTCCCTAGCTAGTTTAACCTATGTCAGCTGTGACAGGGTTAAGGAAACACACAGAAATAGAAAACAGAAACAGACGTGAATGATAAGAACTTGACACTCTAATGAGCAGAGAGTGTGTGTGCGAGAGAGAGAGAGATAGAGAGAACGACAGCTGCAGCTACAGTCTGTTTACTACAATCTTTAGAACAGCGTAGGTTAAATATATTAAAAACTGGGGAGAGAGGTATGTATGACTTGACAACTTAATTACAATGAATAAAGTAAAATAAAAAATAAAGAATTGCCTGAAATTTGCATAGCAGAAACTCGGTTAAATATATAGTAAACATAAAATGCAATTTCCACAATAGTTTCCAATATTTCTAACTATAAAAACTTGATAAAAACGTTAATTTCTTCACAAATTCCATAGATTATCAGCAAAGTTATGATGCTGTTCAGTTTTGTAGCTTTCTATAAATTCTATATATAGAATAATAAAATTTTAGCCAGAACAAAAAAATGTATATACATATAATATGGCTGGAAACCTATGGAGGCAAATTCCTAGATTTCCAGTTTTGATAATAAAAAAAAAACTATTAAGCTACAGTCAGGTGTGCTCGACTGTTAAATACCCTGTAGTGGGGTATAATAAGGAAGTTTATATAGACAGACAGATTGAGAATATATATATATATATATATATATATATATATATATATATATATATATATATATTTACATCAGGACTGGATATTGCCAACATAGGCATTGTATGGTGGATAAATACCCTCTTATATTTAGAAAATTATTTATTGAGAGTATTTATAGAGTATTACTACGCCACGAGGCCCTATGCAGTTAAAACCTAAGACAGAGTGTCTGCAAGTCGTTATATATACTGTACATATAGCAAGGTACTCACCTGTGGGCCGCATGGCGATAATACTTCTTGGGGGCCGAGCAGGGACCGGGTGTATTGGGGGCTGAGTCGCTCATTTCGCACTGCAAGGACCCGTAGAGGCGGCATAGGAAGTATAAAGAGAGAAAGAGAGAGAGAGAGAGAGAGAGGGGATAAGTGAAAGTAAAGCAGAGTATAAAGACACACACACACACACTCACACAAAAGAACAGCTTCGAATTGGGTCTCTAAGTGAGTCGAGTTGCGTGCGACAGAGATAGAAAAAAAAAGAGTTAGAGAGACAGAGAAAGGCATGTTAAGGCAGCAGGATGCAGCAAAACGTGAGTGAGGGAGTGAGACAGGCAAGGGGGGAGGAGGTGGCGGTGCAGCGAAGCAATTAAGTGCACAAAAGAACATCAGAGCAGAGCAAATCATTGCGCTCTCACACGTGTCTGTCTGTGTGTGTTTGAGAGAGAGTGTTTAAGAGTGAGTATGTGAGAGTGTGTGTGTGAGAGAGAGTGACACAATTGGCTCAGCCAGCTAATGAGTTTTGCTGCAGCTGATTGATGTGCATGCATGTGTATGTGTGTGTCCCGTACTGGCGCTCTCTCCCCCCGCCTTGCTCGCTCTCTGTGGCGCGCGCTCTCACGCATACTTACTTGAAACGGCATGTCATAATACTCTCGCGTAAACTGAGCCTGAGCTTGAGCCTCTGCTGCTGCTGCTGCTGCAGCAGTCGCCGCGTCAGCATCAGCGGCCTCTTGAGACATTGTTGTTGTTGTTGCTGTTGTTGTTTTTGCTGCCTGCGTCGTTTCTCTGCCTAAGCTCGCATAGGCGCAGCAGCGGCAGCTTTTGCCTGTGTGCTTGAGCCTTGACGTCGTCGCCTTCTGCTTTGACTTCTGCCTGCGTTGACAGCTTAGCGTGTTGCCTGCGCTGCTGCTTAGGCTCAGCTGGCGTCGCAGTTGGGCGCCGTAATAGGATCTTGTTGCTGTTGTTGTTGTTGTTGTTGTTGTTGTTGTCGCTCTGCCTGCTGTGCTTGTTGTTGTAGTGTTTGTTGTTGTTGCTTCCGCTTTGTATTCTTTGTCAGTTTGCTTTGTTGTTGTTTTTGTTTTTGTTGTTGTTCCTGTTCTTGTTGTAACTATTGCTCTAGTTCTGGTTAAATGTTTTGATTTTGTTAACTGAATGAACTGCAAAGTGTTTGGGCTACTGCATAGGTTCTTCAATAATTGCGACATATTGAAGGAAGCCATTAGGGAGTGATGCAAGCGAAAACAATGTACCAAATTCTACATTTGTATTGTATGTATGTATATGACTGCGTGCGTGCGTACGTGATTTTTCTTATTTTTTTTGTTTTGTTTTTTTTTTTTTTGTTGTTATTTTCGTAAAAAAAAAATCTGTGTGTGATTATAATTGAAATTTTGCTTATCAAGTTGGATCCGAAAATGTTCAAAAACACACAGCAAGAAAGAAAGAAAGAAAGAAAGAAAGAAAGAGAGAGAAAGTGAAAGAAATGTGTGAGCAGAGCAGCTGCGTCTCTTTCAGTCTCGCCGCGAAAGCATTGCATACCTTGGGGGGAGCAATGCAAGAAATGCAGAAAATTCTAAATCCACAACAAATGTTGCTAGGTTAATCGCATAAACACACACACACACGCACACAAAACGAAACGGCAAAACAAACATAGAGAAGAGGAGGACAAAACCAGTAAGAAGCAGGCGAGAGAGCAGAGACAAAGCCGCGGCACATGGCAATTTACATGCGCCGCCTGAAAGTATGCAACAGAAAGTTAACTGCGCTGGAGCTGACGCTGCGGCTGCCGCTGCCGATGCTGCAGTTATTGCTGACGCCGCCGCCGCCAACGCTGCTGCTGCCTTGTCTAATTGCGAAAAACAAGTGCAAATAAATCATATGCGAATTATCGATCTATCGAGCAGTACGTGCAGTGTGGCCAGCCTGTGCCGGTGTCGCTGCCTGCTGGCATGTGTGTAGGGCTAAAAATAGCCGCTATTCGCTGTCCAGACAGCGACGCCGGCAGCAGCGTTGGCAGCGTGACTCATTCATGACGCAGTTAATTTTCACAGCATGCAATTAGGCCGAAGTGCTTTAATAAGCTGCATATGTGAGCAGAGGCGGTGCTGCGGGGGGACAACAACAAGAAGCACAGAGAGGGAGAGGAGAAAGGGAGAGAAAGAGAGAGAGAGAGAGAGAGAGAGAGGGATGCTAGCATATACCTGATTACAGTCAGAGCACGTATATATAGATATATATGTGTAGGGTATATCGGAATAACAATAATTGCACGCTAGTTTTCACTTTTCTTCAATTCACTTTTCACTCTTCACTCCTTCACACTTTGCATAACACGCGGAACTGAACAAACTACACACACACAGACACACACACGCACGCACACACACGCACGCACTGCACACGCAGTTCACACGCTCTCGTTCTATCTCTGTCTGTGACGTGTGTTCCAAAAAAAAACAAAATACAAAATATCACAAATTAAGCAAGTGTCAATTAGGCAAGACGGAAATTTTTAAAAGTTTTTTTTTTCTATTTTTTTTTTTTTTGTTATTTGAACACACCGCGACGCGCTGCGACTGCGAATGAGACGATAGAAGAGACGACGCTGCGCGATTGACCACAATGGAAATTCGTCGCGCCGCAATGGAAAAATTCAATCACGACTTTTTCTCGCTGCTGCGAATGGTCGCACATCTGTTTTTCATTTATTTCTTGCCGCCTCGTTTCTCCCTCTCTTTCTTTCTACTTTTGTCTGCGACTTTGCCGTTTTATCTTTGTATTTTTGTTATTTGTTTTCAGCTTATTCCGCCTGCTTTGCACAATTTTTCTTTCGTTTACATTTTAGATTGCAATTTTGACATTTGCAGCGCACGCGCTCTGCCAACAATAAAACAGCAAAAGCAGCAAGCCGGCAGCAAAGAGCGAAGGTGAGTCAAAGAGAGCGCAGTGTGTGAATGACAATGAGAGAGAGAGTGAGAGAGCGCGACAGCTGTTGCGGACGCGTGCTAAGAGCGTCAGTGTGTCTGTCAAGTGCAATTGCCGGGCGCGCCATGCGATTGCTTCTGTTTGTAAACAAAGCGAAAGCTTCGGCTTCGATAAATTTTCATTGCAGCTGGCAGTGCTGTCATCGATAGACCAGTGCAGCACTGTGGCGCCAGAATTTAAATGTTGCGATGGCAAGAAAATGGTTTAAGTTAGAATAAATGCAAATGCTGCATTTATTAGCTGTTTTTTTTTGTGTTAAAGCATTTTATATTTATTTATTATTTAATTTTTTTTTTTGCTAATAAATCCAGTTATTTGTTTTAGTTTTGCAGCACTGCTCAAGTTACTCTTTAAACGAGAATTTTTTCTGATTGCGTGTAGCTATCAATTTGCGCTCGCTTTGTGCATGCTTTGTTTGCATTGTGTCTGTAATTTTATGCTTTTCTTTAGTGAGCATTTACCTTGCACATTTGTATATAGCAGATCAAGGCAAATTGTTAAGTTATAAGCTTGAAATTATATAGAGAGGGCATATCTTCAATTAGGCACACTTCTTTAACCCCTTTAGCTGCCTTATGGCTCTTGTCTCTTTTATTTATTATTATGCACTGCCAGCGGGTCAATTACTGTGCTCATCTTCGGCTGCAACTGCCATTTCCATTTCCCCTTCCACATCCATTTTCATCGATAAATTTCCGCGTGCCTCCGCTGACGAGGCAACTTCCACTTCCTTTGCCTGAGCTCGTAAAAGGCAATGTAAGTGACAGTGAGTGAGAGGGAGGGAGAGGCGTGAATGGTCACTTGCCACATGCCACTTGCCACTTGCCTCACGCCTTATGCAACGTTTAAGTTTTATCACCTGAAACACCCGATGGCAGCGACTCCTTCAGCGACTCCTTTTCAGTGACTTTAGCCATGACTTCTCTCTCCTCTCCAGTTGGCGGGTTTTTTCTCGCCTTTTTGTCTTTTCAATAAACTGGCCATAAAAAATGGGAGCAGTTCGATGTTGTCGCACACTTAACGCTCTGGCCAAAACGGTAAATAAAGTGAAGTGGCCTGGAAGCGATGCAGGCAGACTGGCAGCCCGGCTAGGCCAGCCAGTTGGCCAGCCAGACAGACAGCTCAGCCAGTTAGCCGGGCCAACAGCAGCAGCAGCAGCAGCAGCAGCAGCCACAACTAAGGCAAGATTAACAATGGCAACCGAGGCAAGGCAAGGCAAGGCAAGGCGATTCGAGTCGAGTTGAGTGGACCAAAACACTTGCCCCTTTAGCCAAGTTAGTTAGCGCAAGAGTTTTTTTTTTTTTGGCTAACGGCACAGAAATGCAGGCAGCAACAACTGCAACACCACGACGAGCTGATGCACTTTAATTATTAAAAGAAGGAGAGACAAAGGGCGAGTGACTTCAAGACAAATTCTCGCTATTTTCCTGCTAAATTCATAGCAGCAAATCTGGATTTATTTTCTAAATAAAGTTAGCTTTTTTCAGTAATTTACTTTCAGCTTTTTTCAGCTTTAAAAAGGAACTGATTTTAATCCAAACAGAAGCGCATTTTTGTAGTAATTTAAAGCATCTTTCAATAGCTTTTTAGTAGTTTTTCTTTAGTATTTTCAAGCTGTAAAAAGTAACTGATTTTAATCCAAACAGAAGCGTTTTGTTTAGTAATTTCTTTTCATGATTTTTAAGCTTCTGTAGAATTTTTCGAAATAAAAGAAAAAGCTTTAAAAGCGCTTTTTACTAATACCAAATTGAAGCAACTTTCAATGCGCTTTTGTAGTAGTTTTTCTGCAGTATTTTAAAGCTTTAATGGAAAGCATTTCTTATCCTAAAAGAATCAGCTTTCAAAGCTTTTTATTTGTACTTTAAGTAGCTTTTAAAGTACTCTACCTGTACACTTATTGCCATTTAAATAGAAACAGTTGAGTATGTCAAGCATAGATAAGCTCATCTCTGCACTCGATTAATCCCTAGAATATCAATTAAAATTGCAGCGCTTTATACTTCCATTATTTCTGACCGTTTTTTTTTTTTTTGGCTCTTTTAACTGCTTCATTTCCTGCCCTACCGACCCCGGGGGGAAAGGGTATCTTTAACCGCACATAAACCAGTTGGCCGTGTTCATGTGCAGGTAACGTCGACATCGTCGTCGTCGATTGTTGTTTCTCTTGTTTCTCTCTTGTTGTTTCCCTTCTTGTTTCTCTTGTTGTTGCTTTGTGTTTGTGGCCGGTCGCGAATTTTGGTCAAAACAGTTGCGGGTCGCACTTTAATTGCATTTCGTGTGCTTGTGCCAGGGGGGGGGGGGTAGGTGATTGCGGTGTTTCCTTACCTTACCATTTTCGTAGTTGCCCTCACTCCTTTTCCCCAATTGCTGTTGTCTCTTTAATGAGCCGGACGACGGGTCGGGCGGGGGGACGGCTTTAATGGCCATGGACCGCAGTGCGTATACGTAATTAACGCCAAAATCACAGTTAGCTGGCTTCAGGTGGATTGGAACCACAACAAGAGCAACTATCGCCAGCAACAGCTTGGCCTGCTGCGAGCTAAACATGGCCAACAGAGGCAGGAGGCAGGAGGCAGGAGGCCGGAGGCAGGAGGCAGGAGGTAGGAGGCAGAAAGCAGGAGGCAGGAGGCAGAAGGCAGGCGGCATGGCGCCGCTTGGGGTAGCAGGCTTAGGCGGTGTGTCCGAGGAGGAGGAGCTGCAGAAGTGCGAAGAGATACTCCACAGCGTCGAAGTGCCACCATCGCCAGATCCTCGAGTGTTTGGGTAAACTCATTGCATACATAAGAAGGCTATCATTCCCCTACTGTACCAAATCGATTCATAAATTATACAATATCAAGTAGAAGATGTACACACTGGCTGGCACACACACACAGGGGCACACTTGCACACACACACACACAGGGGCACACTGGCACACACACTGCGGCACAGTGAAATAGAAACCATGCATGTTTAACTTGAGTATCAGCTATCGAAGAGGCTTTTGAGCTGAATTCCAGGCGATTAAGGGGGTACGGAAGGAGAAAAAAAAATGGAAAGGGTATTATGGTAGTGGGTGTGCCTCATGTACATATATGTGTACATAGAGCAGGTGTGTCTCCCACTGTAGCGAGTAAATTAACCAACAAATGCGCACTCAATGCGACTCCCTCCCTTCCAAAGAAAGCCTATAGAAAATGGATTTATCCAACTCCTTTTGAAGCCCCTTTCCGGGCGGGATCTATAGAGAGTAAAGTTCACTATTAGCAATTATAGTCGTAGTTGTCGTAACCC